>CM057076.1:0-1200000 GCA_029379335.1 Thymus mandschuricus | reverse complement strand
AGTAGTTTAATTTTCTTTTCAATTTTCCACTTATGTTGATGAACTTCAATAAAGCTCTAAATGGGTCAATTGTGTCCTTTGTGCTATGAACGTACACATTCCTTGTTCACGCGATTATGACCTCACTCGTGTTTGTCATTTTCTCCCTTAAATATATTCCTCCATGATATATCTAATTGAAAAGGGGAAACATAAAAGTAATATTTGATTTTGATCATTTTAATCTATAAATGTTATTTGGAAACTAACCTTTCTCTGCTCCTGCTGTCATGAAGATTGGACCTGGATCTATTCTGCGTGGTCCTCTGAAGAATTCATCAGATGAAGCCTTGTAAGTTTTGTTCCTCTATAAATAACATTACAGATTTAGTGTCCTCATTTTTGCTGAAACTCGTGAACTTCTCTTCTATAGGATGCCAAAACTCTATTGTGATACTGAAGATTGTCCCAATGAGCTGCTTCATCCACCTGAAGATTGTAATGTGAACTCTTCTCTGGCCTTTACACTGCAGGTGCATATTTTGTGTTAGATCAGCATTTAAAGTTCGTGGGAGACCCTCTGCATTGTCCTCTTATTTTCTTTCATGAGGTTATTTCTGCTGTTGTAGATATTTTAATTCTTTGTTATTGTTGCTTAGATATGTCGCGTTGAGGATATCCTTGTTGAGGGTTTTGTTGAAGGCTCTGTTGTCCATTTCCATAGAGCCAGAACCATCAACGTCCAGTCTACTGGAGTTATAAGCACATCTGGAATGGGTAAGATTCTGTCTCCCTCACAAAATTACCACTTCTTCCATATCACGAGGACCTGAAGAAATTTCTCTTAACCTACTAGTTTTTGGAAATCTTTGCTGCTACCCATTCTTCAATCAATATAATGTTGAACTTCAAGAATCAGTATTAGGATACATGTGATTGGGCCTGCCATGTGCTTTAACATAATGAGTATCTGCTTTTTCTGCAGGCTGCCATGGTGGTGTAGGTCAAGGAGAAGTCTTGAGCAATGGTCTTGGTAGTGGTGGTGGGCACGGTGGTAGAGGTGGAAAGGGCTGTTACGATGATACCTGCGTCAATGGTGGCATATCATATGGAAGTGCTAATTTGCCCTGTGAACTTGGCAGTGGTAGTGGAAATGATAGCTTGGAAATATCAACTGCTGGTGGCGGTACTTTAGGTAATAGATTCTTTTGGCTGATCAAGCATTGTTTTCTTAATTATTCATTTATGATGCTGCCCAGTTATTCAGTTTTTGTTTAGAACTACTCATAGTAGCTGTATAATTTTTTTTTTTTTTTGTTGCTGGTGTGATATAAAGTTAGTTATTGAACGAACCACATTAGTTATCTATGTGTCTCGATTGAGGGCTAAAGTTAATTTCACTGTAATACAATTTTACCTTTCTGTACTTGTAGTTTGAGTTTGCATTATAAGTCGGTGCATACATGCTTTTTAGTTTGCTGATATCTATTATCCTCTTTTGTTTCTCTTCCTGCTAGTCCTAAGCTCAACCTGAACCCTGCAAGCACTAGTTTTTATGTCCAATGTTCCCATTTCCCCATCTGATCTTTCCGATTGATTTCAATTGCTATATTTATTTTCATTATAGTCTGTTTATTTATTAGGACATTAAAGAGTGTCTCTTAATTCAGTTTCCTGTCTACTGCAGTGGTGGGTTCGTTGGAGCATCCGTTGATAAGTTTATATGTCGAAGGTTCTGTTAGAGCAGATGGTGACAGCTTTAGGGGGAGTCTCCAAGGAAATAATGCTTCTATTGACGACTTCATTGGTCCTGGGGGTGGATCTGGTGGTACTATATTGTTATTTTTGCGCAATCTGGATCTTCGCGAACCTGGTAATTTAACTAGTGCTGGAGGTCATGGTAGCCTGACTGGTGGTGGAGGAGGCGGTGGTGGAAGGATTCATTTTCATTGGTCAGATATTCCTACTGGGGATGTGTACTGTCCAGTAGCTACAGTTAATGGAACAATAAATACAGGGTTAGTTATAAAACTCTTGCATGCAGAGTCTTGCTCCATAGTGTAAAGTTGCTTCAGTTTTGGTTCCATGTTTTACTTCTATTGCTCTCTAGCATTGACTTGTGCATTCAATACTTTTTAATTGGTTTTGCAGTTCCTTATATTTGGCATTTTTCATTTACTTTGTAATTATGATTCATTGGGGGGAGTATAGATTGCTTGAATAAGTGAGAGTGTTGGATTGGTATGTTGTCTGTGGATACATCTTTGGGCATCTGATTTCATATCTACCGTCTGTTGTATGGTTTCTAGTTATATTCAATTTGCGTATTTTCATAGGGGTGGATTAGGTGGTGTACAAGGTTTTATGGGCGAAAACGGCAGTGTCAGTGGAAGAGCTTGTCCAGTGGGGCTGTATGGTACATTTTGTGAGGTAATTCATATTGCATCTAGTAAAAAATATTTCAAGTTTTTACTTGTTTATGGATTCATCACTGGTTAAAATGCAATTGTTCTTTGTTCCAAGGGGCTCTTTTAGTAGAAATATGTGAGCTAGATTCGGTGAAGTTTAATAGTGTTATTTTTTTGGTTTTAAAAAGCTTAGCTATGTCCAAAAATGTAAAGCTTTTGATGCTGGTATTCAATTTAGTGAGGGTACATGTATCTTCATGGTAATTACATTCAAGAACAGTATTTAGAATATACCATGAACTGGTGGAGTATCAATTTTCTTAGGATTTAACTTTTAGATTCGTACCAGCCTTCTGAGGAAGAGGAACCATGAATATAGGACACATGAAGCTGCTTAACTCATGTTTGATGTACTGAAATTCTTCACTACCAAATGAAGTGTGATCAATAAGTGGGACTTATCAAGTTGTTGCGTTACCTAGTGATTTGTGTACTTCCCTGTGATATGCTTGAGTTGACCAATGCTAAACGCTCTAGATGTCAGGTCGCAATTTACTTTGCTTTCCTGTTCCCCCAACTGATCTTTTCTCCCCTAATCTTTCAGGAATGTCCAACTGGCACATATAAAAATGTTACTGGATCTGATAAATCCCTCTGTTTTCCATGCCCAGCTGATGAGCTTCCTAATCGGGCGGCTTATATTCGTGTCCGAGGTACCCATGTGGTTTTTTGTAGAGAACTCCCATAATGAGACACTGATATTGTCTTTTCACATTTCCCTAATTTTCCTTTTCATGTACAATCTTTATATTTGGTTTCTTCTTTTCCGTGGCATCCCCACTGTTGATTATGGCATAATTTGAAGCTCTGAGGTCTCCAAACAATTGTCAAGTCATTGTCAAATTTTGGGACTCCCAGTTATGCTGCTTAGATTTTTATTTATGCATGTAAGTTGTAGCAGTTGAACTGAGTGAGATTACTTCCTTGCAGGTGGTATTACCGAAACACCTTGTCCGTACAAATGTGTTTCTGATAGATATCATATGCCTAATTGTTATACAGCCCTTGAAGAACTAATTTATACTTTTGGAGGACCATGGTTGTTTGGCCTTCTGCTTTTGGGTCTTCTAGTGTTGCTTGCTTTAGTTTTAAGTGTTGCACGAATGAAGTTCATTGGAGCGGATGAGCTACCTGGTCCTGCTCCCGCACAGCAGGGTTCTCAAATAGATCATTCATTCCCTTTCTTGGAGTCTCTTAATGAGGTAGTATTCCATAACCCTGGAAAGCAAAATGCTTATTCTTAATGCCCTCCTGGCACCATATTTGCATCAATAGAAGAATTAACGTAGTGATTTTAAATCAGGTTTTGGAAACTAACAGAGTGGAGGAGTCTCAGAGTCACGTGCACAGGATGTACTTCATGGGTCCAAATACTTTTAGTGAGCCTTGGTATCTACCTCATACACCTCCTGAACAAGTGAAAGAAATAGTGTAAGCTTTTCCTTGTTTACCACATTTTCGTTCATCTTCTAGCAACGTGTTACTGCAGCTTCCTTTGACAAAATGGTTTCTTAAAGTCCCCATTTCCCTATTTTGATCTTTTGCATTCTCCTTACAAGAGGAGTGTATGCTTTGATATAACTTGTTTTGCAAGAACCTAATGCTATTCTAATGTGTCAGTTATGAGGGTGCATTTAACAATTTTGTGGATGAGATCAATGCTCTTGCTGCATACCAGTGGTGGGAAGGTTCAGTTCACAGTATTCTTTGCATTCTCGCCTATCCTTTTGCTTGGTCATGGCAGCAGTGGCGCCGGAGAATGAAGCTTCAGAAAATACGGGATTTCGTTCGATCTGAATATGACCATGCTTGCTTGCGTTCTTGTCGTTCACGTGCTCTATATGAGGGGCTGAAGGTTAATCTTCTGAGCATTTTTTTATGATTTGAATTTGTATTGATTTAAGCCTTGTTCAATATATGTAAAATTGTAGTCATTCAATCATTTGTGGCCCAAAATACTTGTGTGCTTTTAACTACTAGGTCTTTTTCTGATGTCTTGCCATTTTTCTTGGCTGTTCAAAAAAATCTTTTTATCTTCCAATCATTTGTGGCCCAAAATACTTGGCAGGGTTTCAAGTACCAAGTCTTTTGCTGATGTATTGCTATTTATATAAACTGTGTCTCACCTGCTTACTCCTTATGTGCCTACTAGCTGAAAATGAAGATATATAATAGACAAGAATTAACAGGTAGGCCTGAGTAATATCTTCAAGCTTTGCTTCATTTCCTAATTATTGTTTGTGATATCTCACAGCCTTAGTAGTACATAAGAGAGCATGCTTGCTTCGTCAATAAACTGCATGCTTAGTAGTACGTATTTCATTTTTATTTTAATTTTTTTAATTTTTTTCTTTTTCTCCTGATTTTGTGCATGCCTTTGTTGTTTCCTGTGGTGGGCAAGTCTCTTTCTTTTGTTTCTATTTATCCTTTTGGTGGATGGGCAGGGTTTGGACAAGTTCAGAGGAATATTTTTATGGAATTTACAAGTATTGATAATGTTTAGGGACTTGCCCTAATTTAATCCGTCTCATTTCTTTTGTTTGGCACACCTTTTTAGTGTGCTGGTTATGATGTTTACTACGAGATGCCTCTTAGAGTTACAGTCCATTTTTTTTAGTTGTGTAGTGCAAACTTGTGATCTTTTAAGCTATTGCCATAACTATTCATATTTCTCACTGCAGGTTGCTGCAACACCAGATCTAATGCTAGCATATATTGACTTTTTCTTGGGTGGTGATGAGAAGAGAAATGATCTTCCTCCTCGGCTCCAACAAAGATTTCCTATGTCTTTATTATTTGGAGGAGATGGGAGCTACATGACTCCTTTCACCCTTCATAATGACAACATCATTACCAGTCTAATAAGTCAGGTTTGTCATTTAACCACCTGGAACTATGAAAACATTGTTTGTTATTTGGAGAGCTTCTATCTGTCTATATTAAACTTTGTATAGTTTACTGACCTAACTTTATTTTTTCCAGTCTGTTCCACCAACCACCTGGTATCGCTTCGTGGCTGGTGTGAATGCACAGTTGCGCTTGGTAAGAAGAGGTTGCCTAAGATCGACGTTTCGCGCAGTCCTTCAATGGCTTGACACTTTTGCAAATCCTGCATTAAGGGTCTATGGTTTGCATGTAGATCTTGCTTGGTTTCAGGCTACGACTGATGGTTACTATCATTATGGACTTCTGATATATGCTGTTGAAGAACTGGACCGTGTGTCGTTAGTGTGTCACGACGGAGAACCTGGAGACGAACAACATTCACGGTATTTATATTATCCTGTACTTAATCAGACGTCTAAATGCATGAGATACTTGTGTTTGCACTTTGCAGAGGTTGCATGCAATCATATCCCATACGCATTTCCATGCTTCCATGCATGATTTGAGAAATTAAAATAGGAGATACAAAACTTGTTTCAGCTTATCTTTTAGCTCTTATATGGTAGTATTTATTTTTAAGTTGAGTCTCTTTGTCTGATGCTCCTCCTTTATTCTTGGGTTTGGTGAATCAGTGATGTTGGAATCTATCTGAAAGATGAGATTTCCAATAAGAGTTATATAGGACGATCTCAGAGAAGTGGCGAAGGTAACTTGAGACGGAGGATTTACGGCGGGATTTTAGATTTTAACAGTTTGAAGGTGCTTGAGGAGAAAAGAGATTTACTCTTTGTCCTCTCTTTGCTAATCCACAACACTAAACCTGTTGGCCATCAGGTCTCTCTCTCTCTCTCTCTCTCTCTCAAACACACACACACACACACACACACATTACTCGTTGCATCTTTATTTGTGTTATCCTTCCTGAAAATGCTGTTAACTTGTTGTGCAGGATCTGGTGGGTTTGGTGATCTCCATCCTGCTTCTAGGAGATTTTAGTCTAGTATTGCTCACGTTGCTCCAGTTATACTCGCTTTCACTAGCAGATGTCTTTCTTGTTTTGTTGATCACGCCCCTTGGGATTATGCTTCCCTTTCCTGCTGGAATCAATGCCTTATTCAGTCATGGACCTAGGCGATCAGCAGGTCTTGCGCGTGTATATGCTTTGTGGAACATCACATCATTCGTCAACATTGTGAGTTTTATCCTGACTTGATCGAATCTTACTCTTCATATTCTGTGTCAGTACATAAACTGAGTTCTTAATATTTTGTTTCTTCATTGTCTTGACGCAGGGTGTTGCGTTGCTATGCGGTTATATTCACTACCGAACACAATCAAGTAGAAAAAGCCCAAACTTTCAGCCATGGAATATGTGAGCCAAACTTTAAGCTGCTTGAACTTCGATTTAGCCTTCTGTAAGATGCATTTGTCCTGATATGAGTCGTTTTTTCGGTTTCTATGATTTGCAGGGATGAAAGTGAATGGTGGATTTTCCCCTTAGCACTCCTTTTGTGTAAATGTATCCAATCTAAGCTCGTAAATTGGCATGTCGCGAATCTGGAAATTCAGGATCGATCATTGTATAGTGATGACTCGGAGACGTTCTGGCACTCATAGATTTTACGGAGCAAGTATGTTCACACGACGAACACCCATCAATTTTTTTCCTTCGTGGGTTCTATTGCAATGTGTTTATTGTTTATGGTAGTGGTGTAGCGAATAGTGTTTGACACAGGAGTAGAAAGAAGAATGAAGAGAGAGAGAGAAAAAGAAAAAAAGAATTGGTAAAGAACTAGATAGAGAGGTGAGGCAATTATTTGTAGCCTTGTTTTGTGCAGCTTCTTATATATTCCTTTTTTGTGATGTAAATATACATATTGGGATATTCCCATCGCTCACTTATTTCTACTTTGCCCCTAATTCACTTCACTATATTTCTCTCCAGCTAATTCCTTCTTCAGTTTTCTCTTTCAATAGCTTAGAGTGAAGTTCTCCCGTTCTATTTTGATGTTTTAGTCGACGATACGATTGATTATTGTTCCCTTCGATCTCTTTGTTTATATACGCAGGGTTGTATGGTAAATCAATTTTCTAGTCCAAGTTTTCGGTTCTCGTTGTGTCAATGATAGTCACGAGTTGGGAGAGCAGGAATTTTCTCGTTCCATGGAAGTAACATTTTTAGAATTAAATGTGCATACAATTGGCAACCTTTTGTACTTCCTTCTGATTTGAATATATATGTGATGTATAAAATATAGAAATGCATATTAAGTCGACAAAAGAGGGAGTATTTTTGAACTTATATCAGTAAGTCGACAAAAGTGAAGAAAATCGAGCACTTATTTAGGCTGCGGTATACGGCGTTGTTCTCGTCTTTGAATTCATTAAATATTTTATGTGTAATTACAAAATAAATTAAATCCTGTTGATTTTCGACGGGCACTACACTAGTTACCATTTAGTAGGAAAACGAAACTTGTGTCTTATTCTAGAAATGTAGCGTCACGGTTACGTGGGACTCGGCTCCTCCACCCAATAATCCACAGATAAATATGCTCAACTCAAGCTTCGAAAGAGCAAAGTTGTGCGTAGATGGTGGCGGCGCAATTCAGAGTGGAGATGAAGATCACCTCAGCCAGCGATCTGAAGAACGTGAACTGGCGAGGCTGCGGCCAGCTCAGACCCTACGCCGCCGTGTGGGTGGACGACGATAGCAAGCAGTATACGTACGTGGTAGCCGACGCCGGCGGTGGCTCCTACTCGTGGGCGAATCAGACACTCTTCGTTCCGTTCACCACTTACGCGGACGGAACCATCCTCAACATCCAACTCTTCCACCAATCGGACCCCAATGACGACACGGAGACGAAAACTAATGTCGGGAGTAACCGGATCGATCTCTTCAAACTCGTCTGTGATATCAATCTCAGCAGACAGTGGCACGATCGCAGCTGCTATCTAGCGCGCGACACCGGCCGTCCACAGGGGTTGGCCATTATCAAAGTCAGGATTCGCCGCCTCGGGATGGAGGAGGAGGTGGATGTGGGGGAGGAAGATTACTACGAACCAGAGGCCATGTAGTAATCGGTTAGCATAGGTTTAGTTTGGGATGGTTGCTCTTTTTCCTACCATTTACGGGAGGTTTTTTAACGAGACCCAGTCCCTTCCTTCGCATGCGGTTTTGCAGTTCCTAGCTCCTGACGCCTTCGGTTTGTATTGTATTGTTCCAAAGTTCAAATATATCCACGTCCACAAACGAGCAGAACACAAAAGAATGAACATCCGGATAAACGATAGCTCCTATATTTTCTTACGATACTACAAGCATGATCAAAATCAATAAACAAGTGCAAGGTAGTTACCGTGACGAAGTTTGAGATAGGAACGTGGCTTGGAAAAGTTTTACATCATGCAGTCAATGTGATTGAGTGTCGAAGAAGACAGAATCCACGGTCTTTAGCAAGACGGCAAGGATGCATTAATCACTTCATCACGATGCCGTGATAATGCAGAGGGCGATAGACATTTTTCTCCAAGTAAGCTGCAACAGTCTCTCTCTGCCCTGAAGCCCTGCAAGTGAACATAAAAGAACAAGTGCCATTGAAGACACCGCAACGAATCAAGGATACTGTAAAATTCAAACTCATTGCGACGTGTTAATTATTCATTGTAGTGGTGTAGAGAATAGTGTAAGGAAGTAGATATAGAGCTGATGCACTTATTTGTAGCCATGCGTAGTGCAATGGCTCACTTATTTCAACTTATACGTACGACCCGAGATAGAACATTTTACGTAAAATATTTATATTCAACCTACATTTAAAGTTTACAATGAGCAAATTTAAGCTATAATGTGAAGCTAAATCATCCGTTCAACCAAATGTAACAGAAGAACATAGATCGAACCTGTAGTAGCAAAGAGACCGCGTCATGAAGCCTTGGTAACGATATGATCAAACAATGGTTGTCTCCCATTTTCGGGCAGCAAAAACGCAGGGAGATAGGAAGGAACCTTAAAAGCCAACACCAAACCAAGCAATACCAAAACTACAATGTACCAAGTCTCATGAGGAATACCCAGCAGCAGTTCGTCACAAACTGCAAAAAGAGATGGAGATTAGTTGGGAGATTTAGGGGGATTTACTTTATGTGTTAGATTAGATTGAAAATATGTGAAGATTGAGTGTTTGAAGGATATTACGAACTGGCTCAAAGCTGTACAATCCATCAAAGTATGTGATGGATTAGCCTATCTACCTAAGCCTATCACCCGAAGTAAACACCCCCTTAAGATAACCAAAGCCAGCTCGTTGTATTTGAATATAATCAAAATTGTAATAATTAGCTACCAATGAAACCTATAAAAGTTGACACCAAATGCATCTTAAAGGAACTAACGAAAGTAGCCCATGGAAAGAAGTCAATTCAAGTTTGAACTATATTTCTAGAACATTGTGAATGAGGCATGAGCACAAGAGAGAATATGAAATTGGTAGAACAAAAACCTGCACATCCGGAATATTTGAAAACCTTTTTCTGGATACTAAAAAGAATACGATAGAAAAACTAGGCAAAAGTTTCTCAATAAGAACTTGATGTTGAATTTGAAATGGATGGAGCAAAATTTACAGTACCTATATTATAAATGATATGTTCCCTTTCTTGTTTTCCTGATATTGCAACGACTCCTTCAGGTTCCACGTTCAAGAGAACAAACATTTTTTCCTAAAGACCAAAGCTCCAAAATATCAAACATTTATGCATACTTAAAATGGGGTGTCACACACACATTTATGAGCGAGATAAACCATTTACAAACCTGTTTGATCATTGAGGTGATTCCATCAGTCTTGAAGATTATCTTTTCAGTATTAAGCAATTTTCTTGCTCGATTCAGCCCCACATCTGAAGTACCTCTTTGTAGTTGCAAAGAGAAACTGGCAGGTATCTGTTATACCTCTAATCTGATTAGGTTTGTCAATGAATCTTAAAGAGCACGATATGAAATTAGGCACATACAGATGCAGGATATGATATCTTCACTTCATACCACGTCTGGGGTTTTAATCCGTGCAAGTGGTAGAGGCGAGCACCATTTTGTAGGGGCATTATTTCATTGAAAAGATCCTCACCAGCACGCAAATCTTTATGGCATTCACTAAGAATACATACAAATGAATTAAAAAGCATAATTAAAAAGAGTAGATGAATATTAGTTACCCTACTTAACTACAATATATATCAGCATGAAGTTGTTGTGATGACAAGTATGCTAAATCAATTTCCTTCCCTCACAATATCCATTAATGTCTTAGTTTCTCTTCTTCACCAGTGTTACATAAATGGCCAAGAACTTGGATTTCAGTTTAGCATAAGAGGAGTGTAATTTGAAGAAAATCAGAAGTGTGATTTCACATCTCGTTTTTATGTTACAGGTATGAGAACCATGCAATAATACAGTCTTAAAATCACTTACACATTCCCAAAACTGGATGGTGGACTAAGTAGAGTGATCAGAGAGCACACAAACAACCACTCAAAGCATTTCATGGTTCTCATCAGCCGAGGTGGATACTGCAAAAGTGTTGAAACACGGAATCGGGTGTTCACAAGATAATATGAGAAACAACGCAATGCACGGAGATAATACAACAGATTATGAAGAATCTTGTGCAAGACCAATCTGATCAGGACATGAAAAACAAGTAACATATGTCGTTCACAACAAATCTTACGAACGAAAGGAATAAAAAGGATAACAACTCGATCTTGTAACCAAATCATTATTCATATACGACCTCGAGGCAAAACATCAATATTCTTATTTCATCACATCAAAGTTGAGACGTTTGATTACAGCATCATGTGAAGATTCACTCATTCAATCATTCTTTTCAATTGCAAAGCACCACACAATCAGCCATAACCTCCATTTCCGAAACAGTTCAATTCCAATTTACAGCAGTTGATTTTCTCCAATTTTCCATTACCCCATCCACTGCGGAGCTGGAAATAATTAGCTAGATTAAATTTCAGTTTCATGTATAGCAGTTGCAGGAAGGTGAACTCTAACTTCTCTAATCCCCACTGTCATTGTACTGAAACACGAACTGACGCTCATGATTGCACATTCGCGGCCTTTACCAAGCATATATCAACCCACACACACACACACGCACTGTGAGTGCGTCTAGAGAGAGAAAACCTGAACTGCGCTGCAGGTCGGGGATGGCAGATACCGCGAATAGCGTAGTCCGACTGGGAAAGGAGCTGCGGAATTTCGATGTAGAAGATTAGGTGTGGAAGATCACGGCGGGCGGCCGGCGGAAAGCGGCGGAGGACCGACGGCGCAAAATCAAAGTTTCATCGGTACCAATATGCAAATGTTTTATTCCTTTTATAGCAAAAAGAATATATAAAAATTAGTACAAAAAAATCGAAATAAATAAGAATTTGCCGCATGTATATAAGAAACCATGAGCTCCCAAAATCGCGCCTAAATCTCAAAAACAATAAGAAGAACACACTGTAATGCGAAGTTCCTCCTCGCAAAATGGTAAGATCATTCAATTTCGCCGCAGCTATGCACCTTTTTACTCGTGAAATTCTTCAATCTAATCGATTTTTTCGAACGGTTGAATCTCATGCTTCTGGAATTTGCGCGGAGTTCAGTTTTCGTTTGCAGCCATTAATGATTCGGACTCGCGAAAGAGCTGGGAGCCCTTAGCTCCGACGAAGGAAGCGCAGGCAAGATTCTACCAATTTTT
The DNA here is from genome assembly GCA_029379335.1 of Thymus mandschuricus. Lineage (NCBI taxonomy): Eukaryota > Viridiplantae > Streptophyta > Magnoliopsida > Lamiales > Lamiaceae > Thymus > Thymus mandschuricus. Next base: position 1,187,900 of record CM057076.1, on the reverse strand, counting down.
ATTTGTTCGGAGCAACTATTGAGTAATCTGCTTGTTGATTCTGATATTTTAGTATGTTTCGTGAGTTTTTGCTGTATTTCGATCAAATTTACTGGGTTTCAAGCCCTAATTTGGTAGAGACTGTGCCGCACTGAACTTAGGAAGTGAGGATTTCAGGTTTCAAAGTGGAATGTATGTTGATACTGGAGAGTACTGTCACTTGATTTTCATTGTCATTTGAATGTAATGCCTCGGGATTCTGGTATGTGTAGTTAAGCTAAAGGTATACAGTACTTAATAATAGAGGGGGCAGTATCAGTAGGTCTTGAGTCCTGAATTGGATAGCTTGTGCCTTTAGCAACTTGAGAAGAACTCTCTTCATTGGATGGGAAACTATATCTTGGTTCAAATTGTTTGATGATATCATTTGGCTGATATTTTTGTTGAGCTGCACTAAGTTGGATTGAGACCTTACTTTTTTTGTCTACGCCACTTTCTCATTCTGTAAATAAATAGTTAAAGGTTATAAGATTCACGTCGTCATCTATTGGATCTGTTCTTTTCAGGAATTTCACTTATCACAGTTGTATCATGATGGACTTATGAGATTACAAGCTAAGGATTATGGAAAAGCTCAGGAACTTTTAGAGTCCGTATTGAAAGATCCGATGGTATCAAATGCCCAGGTCGTGTCTCCTATACAATTCTTTAGCTTGTTGCCGTTCCATTTGTTTCTTTGTATGTATCACTTCTACTTTTGATTTCTTTTAATTTTATAGTCTCTGTTTGTGATTTTTCAGGAGGAAAATACTGCAAGTGACGGTCATCTTGTACAGCTCAGGTATTAATGAACTCATTTACATTTCTTTCCTGATACCATGTGTCATAGGAAAGACTTGGGAGTATCACAATGTCATTGGTTTTTAAAGAGGCTGTCGGTGATTCCCTTCTCCATCCACACTAAAAGTCTAGAACGAGTTATTTATGATTTCCTAGTCTGGGATGCACATGATATTTGTTTCTTTCTTTCAGTCTCATTTTCCCTGTTCAAACCTGGTGGCTGGTGCTTGGTGATGATACCTTCACTCTTTACAATAATTCCAAATTTAGTTTTACCTTTTTGTCTGGCTGAAGTTGAATATACTAGATTTATGCGTATTTACAAGCAGGCCCTTTAATCATCGGCTAGTTAATCATGTAGTAATTTGATAAACATTTCCTTTGACTAAAGCTCTTTTAACTATCTGCAGATTTTTGGCATTGAAAAACCTAGCAGCAGTTTTTCTCGAACAAGGCTCTTCCTTTTATGAGAATGCTTTACATTGCTATCTGCAAGCTGTAGATATTGATAGTAAAGATTCTGTTATCTGGAACCAATTAGGGACACTAACTTGCTCCATGGGGTCATTAAGCATTTCGCGTTGGGCTTTTGAGCAAGGGCTGCTCTGTAGCCCAAGTAACTGTAAGCATATTATTGTCACTCTCATTGCAGTATTATCTTTCATGATATGTATAATTGCGCCGGTTTCAAATATTCTAGTCTTTCGATGCCATCTTTGCAATTTCGTTTTTCTAAAACTGAAGAGTTGCAGAAATCAAACTATTTAGTTATTTTATTTATGCAGGGAATTGTATGGAGAAACTCCTGGAAGTTCTAATTGCAATTGGGGATGAAGTGGCATGTCTTTCTGTTGCAGAACTAATATTAAGACATTGGCCATCTCACTCGCGTGCTTTGCATGTCAAAAGTACCATTGAGGATTCTGAACTAGTTCCATTCACTCCACGAGGTATAGATAAACTAGAACCAAAGCATATACGCCTGAAATTTCCAGAGAAGAGAAAGGCAATTGATGAGGCCTTAGATGGGACAAAGGCAGTTAAAAAGTTGAAGCAAAACATTGAAGTTCAACTTGCAGAAGTCTCCTGGATATCTCTTGTTAGCGAACTATTGGAAATTCTACACCCACTTTCTAATCATGTCTCTGAACCTGATACTCAGAAGTATATACCACCCGGAGATGCTAGAGTTACCATACATTTGCCGCCTCCTTCATCCAAATCAACAGGTCCTCTTGAAAATAGAGGAGTAACACGCATGCCAGCTGGTGCAGGCATGTGTGATCGTAACTCGGTAAATGAGAAGGAAGGAGCAATACTTGAGGAACAACCTCAAGAGAGAAGAAGCAGTCGGCTTAAGAGTCGTAAACCGGGAAAAGAGGATTCAGATTTTTCCACCAATAAAGATCTAGCTAAAATCGTGCAGCAGTATCTGCTGCCTTTTGTGGTAGACGGAACTGCAATGGAGAGTTCTAATCCCACTTTGCATAGTGCTGAGGCAGTGGCTGATTCATTAGATTCAGAATCTAGTGATGTTATTGAATTTATTCAGAATACTTCAAATTGTTATGGCGCCTACCATATAAGTCACTTGCTTTTAGAGAAACTTGCAAATAGAAGTGTTTTATATCATGATAGTGTTGCCAAAATTTTGGACTTGGAGAAGGTGACTCGAAACTGGGGTAAGGAAAGAACTCCTGAATGTAGTCTTTTTCTTGCTGAGCTATACTATGACTCTGGATTACAGTCTTTTGAGAGATCTACTACTTGCAGCTCCATGTCAGAGGCATCTTACCATCTCTGTAAGATTATAGAATCTGTAGCTCTGGAACATCCTTTCAGTATCGCTGGAATGGATGGGCAAATTGATTGTCCTATGACTGACTCATCTGAGCACAAACAGCAATTACCGGAGGAAAACTTTTCTTTGTTGAGAAGCAACCATTGCTTTTGGGTGCGTTTTTTCTGGTTGAGCGCACGTTTGTCCTTATTGGAAGGCCACAAAGAAAAATCCCAGAAGGAACTTTCTGTTGTATTGGCTCTTCTGTTGAACAGAGACAAAATGAACAGCAGTCATGCTCCTATTTTTTTGCCACATTGCAAAGTTATCAAAAAATTGACTGTTGATATGGTCCTTCATGAGATAAATATGATTGAGGTTGATTACTTGTTGAAAAAGTCTTCCAAGGAGATGCATGACACAGGCATGCATACAGAGTGTATCAACATACTTGCTCCTCTCTTATTAACGGCAAAGGATGTCCATTTTGATCAGTTATATGATTGGGATAATGAAGGAGAAGGAAATAACTCAGTCGAGCTTTGTGCATTAGATGTTTTAATCAAATCATGTGAAATGGCAGAAACACTGGATGTTGATGTCTTTTTGAATTGTCATAAAAGGAAACTCCAAATACTTTTAGCTGCAGCTGGTCTGGCTGGAAATTCTTTAAATACATTTTTGTTTTCTAACAATCAGCCCAAAGAAACTCTATGGAAGCAGTGGATTCATTTAGTTGCCAAAGAGGTGGAGGCCATTTCTCAATCTGCCTCAAGAATCAAGAGCATCATTGCCCAGAATGAGAACTCTGTAAGTATTTTTTAAATCTTTCGATTCAATTGCCAAATTTTTGAGTCGTTCATTTATAGAATAATAATAAAGGAGTATCATTTAAAAGCATGAGATCCATGAGGTCTCACTTCTGGGTCAATAGTCATGCTAGTTTTCCCTTTATTAAGTAGACCTTGTTAATCCATTTGTTTCTACATCTTCTTGTCCACATTTGAGCAGCCATCTGAATGCATCAGTATTTTCATGCATACAACAAGCAAAGGTTTAGTTCTTCAGTATTAACATCAAGCTCTTTTTTATGCAATATTTAGATTATGATTTTACACAGAAGAAGTTCATATATTTGCTTCTGGGTCTTTTCCTCCAAACTCACTGATATGTTACCACATGCTTCTATGGCCTATTTTCTAACAACTGCAATTTCTTGCAGACAAACATTCATGCGGCAGTTATAGGTGATATCCAATCTTTATTAGTTATGGCTATGAGCAATACTGCTAATTTGTACTTTGCTAAAAAGTCATCTGCGCTTGCTGTTCTGGAGTCAACTGAGCAAAATGAACAGTCTTATTTTCTGGATGCTGCTATTGCATTCTGCAAACTGCAGCATTTGAACTTCAATCTTCCGATCAAATCTCAAGTGAGATGTCCTCCGACTAAATGAACTTTTGTTTGATTGCTTCCCCATTTGTTTCCCCCGAGAATTTGTATTCTAACTATTTCTTGACATTTTTTCAGGCTGACTTGGTTGTGGCAATTCATGATATGCTTGCAGAGTTTGGTATCTGCTGTTCACAAGGGAATGGAGAAGAACAAGATGGGACGTTCTTAAAACTTGCAATTAAGCATCTTTTGGCCTTAGATATGAAGCTGAAATCTAATAGTAACTCTCTAACTAAGGGACAAGAAACAAATTTTGATCAGAATTCTGAAACTGATCACTCTAAAACTCCCGAACCATTGTCCGACAGTATTCATCTCTCAGTATCTCCAAATGAATCACATTCCAGTATGCTCAATGTGGCCGATACTGATGAAAACAAACCCAGTTCCTTAGAAAAAGATGCTGATGAAATGCCCAGTGTGGTTAGCATTTCCGCTGACTTAGATAAAGGGAAACCAGGGGAGATATGTGATTATCAGCCTGACAGCATGTGCACTGATGGAGAAATGGAGAACAATCAAACTGCTGAGGGTGGCAATGAGCTAACTGAAGATGAAAGAGAGGAACTTGAGTTAATAATTGACAATGCTCTCGATCAATGTTTTTACTGTCTGTATGGTTTAAACTTGAGATCAGATTCATCTTGTAATGAGGATTTGGTCAAGCATAAGAACACTAGCCAGGGGGATTATCAGACTAAAGAACAATGTGCTGATGTTTTTCAATATATACTTCCATATGCAAAAGCTTCATCGGTAAGTAGATCTTCATTCTAATCCCTGGTCTTCCCTTGTTTTTTGCAATTCCGCTACATTTGAACATACTCCTGTATTATTGGTCTCCTAGAAATGTGCAGGATGTCTATGGCGGTCTGAAATACTTTGACAAACTCTTAATATTTTGACTTTCAGAGAACTGGGTTGACCAAACTTAGGAGGGTTCTAAGAGCCATTCGTAAGCATTTCCCTCAACCGCCTGACAGTGTTATGGCTGGAAATGCAATCGATAAGTTCTTAGACAATTCTGAAATATGTGAGGATAAACTTTCAGAGGTATCTGGAACTGAAGGCTTTCTGGATACCATGATGAAGATTGTTTTTTCACAGAATGATACCTTCAATCAGCAGAATACATCAACGGAAAGGTACTCAGGGTGATAATCTACTGACTAGAGGACTTATCTCTCCATGAAATGCAGTTACATGTGTAATTTGTATTCGTTCCTTTTGCAGCTCCGACCCATACATGGAAGTTTATAGCAATTTGTATTACCTTCTTGGACAGTCTGAGGAAATGGGTGCAAGTGACAAGTGGGCCGGGTTTGTTCTAACTAAAGAGGGGGAAGAATTTGTTGAACATAATGCAAAACTCTTCAAATATGATTTAATGTACAATCCTACGCGCTTTGAAAGTTGGCAGAGGCTTGCAAATATATATGATGAAGTAAGCTTTTGACTTTCTAATTGTTATTTATTAATTAGTTTAAAATGCAAAACGGCAGCTAGGGTAGCTGTAAAACCTTAATAAATCTCTACATTTCATCTTAATTATATGGTGTGCAGGAGGTGGACTTGCTGCTGAATGATGGCAGTAAGCAAATCAATGTCTTAGGGTGGAGGAAAAATGATACTCTACCGAGGAGAGTTGAGGCAAGTAGAAGAAGGAGCAGGCGATGCTTATTGATGACATTGGCTTTGGCAAAGAACCCAACCCAGCAGGTTTCATTCATCTCCATTTATTCCATTAAAATGACTGGTGGTTTTGTTAGTGTGCCTTCAAGTCTTCATGCAAGCAGGGACTATGGTATTGGAAACAATTGTTGTTTCCTTATAAGTCTTGTTGAAGGTTGTATTTAGAAAATGATTATCCTGTCTTTATCTGATGGGTGAAATTCCTGTCCGATAAAATTACATGCTATCATCATCTTGTTTTGGCAGCTCTTTTGGGGGGATATTTTCTTTAATATTTTGATGAAATTGCTATTAAGAGTTTATATGTTGATCAGACATGGGTGTATGATATTGCATTAATTGCCACACATATTCACCCGTCGATTGGTTTCAGGGTGAGATACATGAGTTATTGGCTTTAGTGTACTATGATGGTCTTCAGAATGTGGTGCCATTTTATGATCAAAGGTCTGTTGTACCCCTGAAAGATACAACATGGAAGATGTTCTGCAAGAATTCCATGAGTCATTTCAAGAAAGCCTTTAAACACAAGTATGTATCCTTTTCTAGCTAATTTCTGAAAAACTATATGCATAATGTTTAGTGGACTCAGTGGTTTGATTTTCTTGTAATTGACAGGGAAGATTGGTCTCATGCATTTTATGTTGGAAAACTCTGCGAGAGACTTGGGTACTCTCTTGATGAATCGTTCTCGTACTACGCCCAGGCTATTGCTTTGAATCCATCGGCTGTAGATCCGTTCTACAGGCTGCACGCATCACGGCTAAAGTTACTCTGCAAATGTGGCAAGCAAAATGAAGAAGTTTTAAAGGTCTATACCACTATTTTTTTTATGTCTTTTCTGAAGGCTGGAAATCTTTCATTCTACCATTTAGTTGGGATACCTATCGTGCCTCAGGACTCGGCAATAAACCTGCTGTCATAAATGTATAAATTTGAGGTCATCCTATTCGTAGAAAATCTAAAGAAGATATTTGCCCCTTCTAGCTATTACCTGTCGTCATTTATGTTTATTTTTATTACTGACATGAGCATCTATATCTTATCGGTTAACACAACTGTGTGTCTCAGGTTGTTGCTGCACATGCCTTTTCTCAATCAGCCAAAGAAGCCGTGACTAATATTTTTGGAGGACTTACCAGTGAAAGTCCAGATTCATTATTGCATGTTAAGGATGGAGTATCCACTAGCAATTCTAAGGTGGTAGACATCCCGAAATTGGAGCAGGTGTGGAATCTGCTCTACAATGATTGCCTTTCAGCCCTCGAAACTTGTGTGGAAGGAGACCTTAAGCATTTTCATAAAGCAAGATATATACTTGCTCGAGGGCTGCACCAGAGAGGTGGTGCTGGGGATCTAGAGAAAGCAAAAGAGGAACTTTCTTTCTGCTTTAAGTCGGCTCGTTCATCATTTACAATTAATATGTGGGAGATTGACAGCACAGTCAAGAAAGGAAGGTACGATTAGGCATATGCCTCCGATATAGCATAAAAGTTGAACTAATTTTTCCTGGTTTTTTTTAGTATCCGTAAGTCTTAAGCATTTAAGGAACCTGTACCGACACTCGAGTTATCCTAAAACAGTTGAAAAACTTATCTTAGCTAATAACATGTAGCATTTGGCTACCACCTCTCAGTTTCTTGATTGAGGCTGAACTTGATTAACTATATCCACCTTCGTAAAAGAGTCTCCTTGAGCTATGCTGATTTTGATTCTTTTTTATACTGTATCTTCCAACATTATATGAAAGTTCCATAAGAATTAAGCCTTTATTCTCCTTGTCATGATTCAGGCGCAAAAATCCAGGTCCCACTGGGAACAGGCGATGTCTTGAAGTTAACTTAGCTGAAAGTTCCCGAAAGTTCATAACATGCATCAGGAAGTACATCTTATTCTATTTGAAGTTATTGGAGGAGACTGGAGACATCACTACCCTTGAACGTGCTCATATCTCTCTGCGAGCAGATAAAAGGGTATTGCTACATTAAAGACTGCTATTTCAATCATTTAGGTTTATTATTATGCACAAATGGGGACTATTTTTAGAGCAGTGTTCTGATTATATCACTGGTTTTGTAATGCACACATCCCATCTATGACGTGGAATACATATGCTTTTGAAGCTATAAACGATCCACTAAGCCAGAACACCCACCATCTTGTAACAAAAATGATAGTATATGAAGAACTTCGAAAGAACTGTTGTCAAAATTATCTTATCTTCTCAGTTTTTCGTGAACATTATTGCCTGTTTCATGTTTCTGAATTATATCTTAACTAGGAATTACGATGTCTAATCAAGTAATCAATCGCAGTTTTCCTTGTGCCTTGAAGATCTTGTGCCGGTGGCTCTTGGGAGGTACATTAGGGCCCTAAGTATGTCTATATCTCAAGCTGGTACAGGCTCCTCCACGTCTACTGAGCACGTCACAAGTTTACTGGAGAAAATATTCAATTTGTTTCTAGAGCAGGTCAACTTGTGGTCAGATATATGCAGTCTTGCTGAGCTTAAGAGCCCAGAATTGACAGAAAGTAGCCTCTTTGGGTGAGTCTCTCTCTCTCTCTCCTCTCTCTCAAGGCAGCTCAGTACTCATGCGACCATTCCTTTTGCGGCTGTGCAGATATGTCTATCAATATATACAGCTGCTGGAGAAAAATATCAAGGTGGAAACACTTGAAGGAATAAATGAGAAAATCCGGAAGCGTCTGAAGAATCCAAAATTGTCTAATAGTAACTGTGCTAGAGTATATAGGCACGTTTCTTCCGCTTGGTGTAGATCTCTTGTCATTAGCATGGCTCTGATAACACCCCTGCACTCGAGACCCTCGACTGAGATTCGTGGTGCGAACTCATACACAGAAACCGATCAGCTGCTATGCGTTGATATTCAAACAGAGGAACTATGGAGTTCGGCATTCGAGGACCAAAATCATCTCAAGAGTCTTGAAACTAAATGGAATCCGTCAATGTCTAAGATCAAGAATGTTATAGTCAATAGAGTTTCAGACGAGGATTTGGAAACCGCGTTCACCCTTCTACGGTCATCGTACAACTTCTACAAGGACACTTCCTGTGCGTTGCTTCCATCTGGTATAAACCTGTACATGGTGCCAGCTCAGCTAGCTACAGAAACTTACGTCCAGCCTGGCATCGATGAACTCGACATACTGGATATGAATACTTCGCGGAAGCTTCTTCTATGGGCTTACTCACTCTTGCACGGCCATTGCATAAATGTTTCACACGTTATTAAGTTCTGCGAAGAGAATGCAAAGGTACGCGGTACTCCTCCCTAACAATTTTTTTTGATATATCAGTTGCTAGAACTTAATGTGCAATATAGGGTAACCTACTACATACTTTGATGTAATACCAATGCTATGCCTATGTGTTGCCTTCTTCTATGCATGCTTGTCCAAAACATCATGTAAGCTCGACTATCGTCCCTCAGTTTTCGTTCGAGTTTCCTATACTTTTACATGATACTTCTTCTCACTGGGTTTTTGCTGTGCAGACGAGGATGAAGAAAGGTTCTACTCCGATAACCCCAACACAATCCGCCGTTGCAGGTATATATTTCTCAATCTTGTTTAAGCAATTCATATAAGGGGAAAAAGAATAAATCCAGTTTCCGTTGCAGGTGGAGGAGCTAAAGACGGCATAGGCAAAACCAACGAACCAGAACCCTCGAGTGAGAAAACACACAAGGGAGGAGGATCAACGGAGAATCTCGTGAGTGCAGCCGAAGAATCTGGGAAAATGACCGAATTGCCCTCTGAGGAAGTGAATGCATCGCCATCACCACTTGAATAGACAAAGAGGAGATATACTTCATCCGTTCCAAATGAGACTACACCCCTTCTTTGAAAAGACTCACATATTTTAGAGAATGAGCGCGATTCGTTTGTGACGGATCGAGTACTAATTTTTAGAATTTTTGTAAATACACGGCTGCAGCAATATCGTACATATATCGGTAATTGTTTCAAGTTATATAGACGCACTCTTGTAATAATTTATTCCATGATTTTCTTCAACGTTGTGATGTTAAATCAACAAAAACAATCTAAACATTTTATTTAATTTTATAAGTGCATGATTATGAGGAGCAATTTTTACTAATAAAATGGATGAAAGTCTCGATATTATAATGCTTTAAAAAAAAAGAAAAAAAAAAAGAAATGATAAAAGTCGAAATGAAGCGTACCAAATTAATAATATGAAATTTCAAAAATCCAGCTGAAATGCCACGTAAGCAGATCTCTCATGTTAAAATATGACCGTTGGCGGGGGCGACTCTATTTTGATTCCTCCCGTTTTGAATCAAAACCACATTTTTGTATGTTTCCCAAAATTCTCACCATCCGACTCTCTCTCTCTCTCTCTCCCTCTCCTTCCCTAAATCCTCTCTCACACTCCGAGTGCGGGAGCGCGTGCTTTCCGAATGGGAATCGCGACGGAGCTATCTCCAGAAGAGAACAAGGTATTAATCTATGCCCAAACCCAGCGCTTACCTTTGTGATTTTACATTTTGAAATATTTTGCAGAATTTCAATTTCATTTCGCGTCATATTGTTGATATGCGTTGCGTTGTTGCGTTTTTCTGCGACGATCCTGGAAATTCTCAGCTAAATTCATAAGAGAAGAAATTTTCGATGAATGTCGTAGAGTCTGCTTTGGTCCTTTGAGTAATTGATCCATTCTAGCTGATTTTGAGATGATTTTTGGATGCTAACACTATAGGAAACAAAGGAAACGGAATTAAGAACTTTCGATCCGTGTGTTTGTTCTAAGTTGGAGAAATTTGGATCGGGATTAGAAGGATGTGTTAGGGTTTGATTTTCTTCGATTTTTTTTCCTGCAATAGGATGTGTATTTGAGGCGCTTGATTAATGAGCATAATGTTCCTGAAATGTGCTTAAATTATTTGCAAACAGCTACCTCGAGTCGTTTCCTATGGTTGATATGCTTGGATCTTTGACTGTGATAATGTTTTGATAGGTCTCTTCTGAGAGTACAGCAGCAGAGAAGAAGCGGTGGACTCTCAACGACTTCGACATAGGAAAGCCTCTAGGGAGAGGAAAATTTGGGCATGTATACCTAGCTAGGGAAAAGAGGGTAAGTGATCTTCGTATTCGTTGTGTTTCTACTTAATTGAACATCCATCTTTGTGCTTAAACAATGAAGATAATTTCCTAATCTTAGTTGAAAAAAGAGTTGATCCATCGCCTTTTTTGGTAGTATTATTTTAGTAGCTACCTACTATTTCATTGAAGACCTCCGGAATAACTTTCGAATTCAAGATATCAGGTTCTAGCTGTTTAGGGATTTTGCACAAGAGAGTGAAAATTGAAAGTGTATCCTTCTTTGTGATATTAGTATTAGGCATGTGGAAGGAAAAATAATTGGTGGTGGTGATAATTTGGTAGTTTGTGTCGAGTGAAACTAAAAGTGTAATCCTCTTTCGAGCAGAGCAATCACGTGGTGGCACTGAAGGTGTTGTTTAAGAGCCAGCTGAAGCAGTCTCAGGTTGAGCATCAGCTTCGCCGTGAAGTTGAGATACAGAGTCATCTCCGACATCCTAATATCTTACGACTCTACGGTTACTTCTATGATCAGGCATGAAATGTGTTTCTTTTATTTTCCAGTCGATGATATAATCATGTCGTAGATTTTCTAATACCCATTGCTTGCTACAGAAACGAGTATATCTAATCCTAGAATATGCTGTCAAGGGAGAACTCTACAAAGAGTTGCAGAAAAGCAAATACTTCAGCGAAAGGCGTGCAGCTACTGTGAGTCCACCTTTTCAGCATAACTAGGCTTTTCGTTTTTGCACATTTTCAATCCATGGTTTTTCTTTTCAGATGTCTTGATTAATCTAATGCTTACATCCTCATTAGACCTATAAACATTCTAGCTGAGATTGCATTTTCTGTGTTCATGGAACAGTATATTGCATCATTAGCTCGAGCGCTCATATATTGTCATGGAAAGCACGTGATACATCGAGATATCAAACCCGAGAATCTTTTGGTTGGAGCAGAGGTAATTATAGCTTCTTCTTCTGAATTTTCATCTGTTGGGGAGCCTTTTCTTAAAAAATTTACAAGCATTTTGGATTTTCAGGGTGAACTCAAAATCGCTGATTTTGGTTGGTCTGTACACACGTTCAACCGTAGACGGACTATGTGTGGCACTCTAGACTATCTTCCACCTGAGATGGGTATGCAAATGATCAATCAGTCTAACTTCTGCAGCTTCATAGATTCCATCATTCCCATTTTAATTAGTTCATTATTGTATCATGTTATATATATGCAGTGGAGAGTGCAGAGCATGATGCCAATGTTGACATATGGAGTCTCGGCATCTTGTGCTACGAATTTCTCTATGGAGTTCCGCCATTTGAAGCAAAGGAGCATTCAGACACATATAGAAGGTACAGAAACGATCTCTTCCTACTCGTATGATGATTATGGCTCGATTCCAGCAAAATCTTTTGCTAGTTCTCACTTCGTTGTGTTGGCGTTTCATCTGGCAGGATTATTCAGGTTGATCTAAAGTTCCCTCCGAAACCTATCGTATCTTCTGCTGCTAAAGATCTCATCAGTCAGGTAATAATGCGTGCGAACTCCGCCAGTTCTAAACAGAAATTTCCTCGATTTTCTGACATCGGTTTAATTTCCCATGACGACAGATGCTCGTGAAAGATTCGTCGCAACGTCTGCCACTGCACAAACTACTGGAACACCCGTGGATCATTCAATACGCAGATCCATCCGGAGTTTACAAGAGCTGATGGATGCTCCAACAACTGCTTTCTCTCTGACCATCAAACCAGTAAACTAACTCAGTGCTGCTCAAGTATTGATGCAGGATGACATCTCGTTTCGTGTATAACAAAGTAATCGATGTATAAAACGTTACTAGACGCGTGTAATTCGATGTTTGCTCGTTTTCCGGTGTGGTAGAAATACTTGCCATATATATACCATGAAGATCTTCTCTGCTTCTCTTCATTCTCACATTCTCCTTTCTTTGAAAGTACTTTAACTCCATTTCTAATCAACGTGTAAATAATAGTATGATACTAAATACAAGCAAAAATGCATCAGTGTTTGAGTAGCATACATATATCTCTAACTGAAAAACTCGAACAAAATAAATAGACGTCACTGCCCGCAGCCGAGGCATCCTAACAGTTTGAAAAGCATTCCTACAGCGACCCCATTAATCCAACGTTTCGTACTCTATGGATCACTACCGGAGCAACTTGTGTATCGAGTTGCTTTTTTTCTTTTTAATTATTAGTATACGTTATTTTTATTTCTTGCTCTGGGCTTTGTTACCTGTTTTCCCATCTGCATCTCCGATGTTGGTTGTATCGTCCATCAGTTGGGACTGAGTCCCTGGATCGTTTTTGGCTTCTTCGAGCTGCTTATGCCCGACGAAACTAGGCTGGTTAGTCGAAGAGAGAAGCCTAGCCCACATCCTGTCGGTTATGACGACCTTGTTTTGTTGTTCTGTAATACGCTGCAAGGAAGGAAATAGTTGTCTTTATATATGAGATCAAGTCCTCATCGTAAAACTTATCCGAAGCAAAAGAAATAAATAAAAACAGAGTGGAAGTGCTCAGCATGAAACTTTGTCCTAAACGAAAAGGAGATAAAAGAAAACCTTGACTTACATTGAAAGGGATGAATGTATGCCTGCCATTTACAAGCCCGCTAGTGAAGCCTGTGAAACCCGACATAGCTCCATGGACAGCACTTTGTGCGAGAAGTGTGCAGTACACGTTGTCAGATGCATTGCTCGGAATAGCACGGATCATGTAAGTTGGATCTATGAAGATGCTGGGTAAGTGTCTTACGGTCAATAAATAGGACAAGTATACATGCTTTACAGAACTGACCTATATATTTTAGAGTGATGGGAAGCTTTTTTTGCTTAACAAAATGTTCCTGTAAATGGGGAAAAATAAATTACAGAGGAAAAGATTAGTGACTAGTCGCACGAAATGATTTCAACGTTGTAATGTATGCTTTCTGAATTGGAGTTTATTCACATTTTGTCAGCGAACAGATATAGGAGAGATTCTAAACCTTAATTTTTTGAGAAAGCCACAAACCAATGTCTTGAAGTAGCTTGTTTCCTGAAGCATCCTGCTCATTTTTAGCAGCGAGAAGATCCTCTCCTGCTCCTTCAGCAATAACAATGACCATGTGTCCATTTTCTTTCAGCCTCTTCCCAATATATTCAAAAAGTCCGCCTGGCCCTTCTAAATAAAACGGTGACTCGGGAATCAAGCAGCAGTCAACATCACGGCTGGCCAGTGTAGCATACATCGCAATAAATCCTATAAGAATAATTGAGCAAAGTTAGAGAACAATCCAAAGATCCAACTTAAGAGAAACTTTGTAGCAAAGATAACCAAAATAACTGTAGAGCTTGAAGGAGCAAGTCGATATTCTTATATATTCATCATAGTAAAAGTTAGTGGCGCATATGCAGCAAAAGAATTAGAGCAAGTCCTTGGTAGAATTACTGCTGACTTCAAATCGGGTGTGAGAACATTTGTCTTACCACTATAGCGTCCCATAAGTTTCACTACACCAATTCCATTTTCTGCACTCTCAGCTTCAACATGTGCAGCATTAATGGCGCGCTGAGCTTCCTCTACAGCAGTATCAAAACCGAATGACTTGTCAATAACCTGATAAGACAATCCAGTTGAAACTGAATCTTGTCAGAACGGAAAATGAACAGTTCTAGCGAAGACACCAAAACCTAACACTCCAATCACTTCAATTGAGGTTGATTTCACCAACTAGAATCAAGATTTATGTTTGTGTGGATTCAAATTCAAGAATGTCATGCATTAATCAGAAAGTTTGGAACAGACAGGATTATTTTGCTGGGTTAACCTAATATTTGGTCTTTTACGGAACAAGCAATAGTATATTGGGAAGAGATATTACTAGTGCATATACACAATGTTCCACGTGAAATTTTTGACACTAAAGATTCTTTTCTTCAAATTAACCATATGATATATATCCATATTAAAAACCAAAAAGATGACTAAAAAAATGGCAGTTACCGGTATGTCATTGTCGATTGTCTTGGGAATCCCAGCAACTGCAACCTTTAAGCCCCGCTTACGAACTTCCTAGAAATTAATTACAATGGAAAAATGACGAGTATCCCTAAAACTTGAGCATATATCCCTGTAAACTGTATGAAAACTGTTGCTGGAAAAAAGTTCCACCAATCTGAAATGGGGTAAGTAACTTAGGGCTGCATAATAGAAGGCAGTAGCCTCCAGAAACTTTAATTTCTCATATTTTGAAGAAAGCTATAGGTCAACAAAGGGGTGGAAATTTCCTTATTGTTAGCAATACATGACAAAACAAATCAGAATATGAGAAAAGACAGTCATAGGATCAAGTCGGTATCATTTCAGGATTCATTAGAATATATATAATTTTCCTTTCTTAAACACTAAGTATATTCATGATATCATGCTAGTCAGTAGAATGACTAAATTGGATTGTTGCATCTATAAGATTACCTCGTATATCACAGCTGCTCCTTTCTGGGTGCCATCCCCTCCAATTATGTAAACCTGATCATATCGTATTCGTCAGTACTAAATGAACTCCAGTACCGAAAATTAGACTACTGCAATGCTAAGAAAAAAGTTCTATACAAATCAGCTGTGTAGCATTCTAGAGATAAGAGTATATCAAGTCTTACCTGATTAATTCCACGGTCCTGAATGCTGTCAACGATCTTCATGGTATCATGACCACCTCGGGAAGTTCCCAGAATTGTCCCACCACGCTTATGGATGTCATTTACAATTTTCGCTGACAAAGGAATGGTATTCTTTGAATAGAATCCCCTGTAGCCTCCCTAAGAGAAGAGAATATGCATTAAGAAGACGTAATAGAAATCAGAAAAATCAATATAGCTGTAGATTTTAATAAAAACTAGCAATAACTATTAACTTACGTCAATTCCGAGGACTTTGGTGGCACCATACATATAATCAAGGCTATGTACAATCTCTCTGATTACAGTATTTAGGCCTGGACAGAGGCCTCCACATGTCACAATACAAGCATTCACTTCTTCTGGAGTAAAGTACACCTGTTTCACGTGGATGCATTCAAATGCTGGATTTCCCAAATCTTAATTAACTGTATACAATAAAAATGGAATATTGACCTTTTGACGTGGTCCAGCTCGCCGGAAATGTACCCCTCTCGGAGTGTCCTTGTGAACAACAATCTTAATGGAGAAACACAATTGTCGGTCTTAGAGCGAAGGAATTTGACGTAGTGAGTATAGAGAAATGTAACAAAGACCTTCTTAAAATCACGATTGTGTACACACCTTTTGAGGTACGCTATCATCCATGTCAACGAAGTACTGCCTGAAATCATAAAAATTGTAACAATGGTCGACATTGAACATATAAGAAAGTGTATGCAGTCAAGCCTAAAGGCATACAGCGGAGAGGGAGGAAGTAAGTTTCACTCACTTAACAACTGAATATGCAGGATTCGAGCGTAGAGGATTCGGATAAGTCTGCCACAGTGAAAGAAAAAAGTCAGTGTTCACTTATAAAGTTTTCCTGTATCACTAGTCTTCAAAACATATCAAAGTAAGCTCTTCACATCTTTCATTGTTTTTCTCAGCAGAAAAACCAAACTTAAACTGATGCGAGAAGTTCAAACCATTAATCGAAGGAAAGCATTAAATAATTCTTCATACATCCAATTCAAATCACCACAAATATCAAATGTCCAGCCACAACAAAATTAGGTCTCAACCATGAGTAGGTCCCAACAGTACAAGCAATAAATCATACGGAATTGAACCTCAAATTCATTAAAGAGCCATAAATTTATGCATTATCCATCCTTAATTGCATGCCAAAACAAATAATAATAATAATAATAATAACAAAATCACCATTAGCAACCTAATCAAGCAGATTACCAGATGCAACGAATTCATCACTATCTGCAGCATACTTCAACACATTCTGCAGCCGAACTACAACACACATTCGCTCACCATCCCCAAACATTTCGCCACACAATCAACAGAAAAACAAACCAAATCGCCAGAAACAAATCATCAAACACACAATACCAGGCAACCGATTCACCAAACACATCAAAACAGCATTTACACCAGTCGCGATCGCTCAACATCCAAACAAATACAGCAAAACCAGCATTCAAGCGCAGCAAAAAATCGATACAACACATTCACGCATGTAAATCCTCAATGCAAAAAGCAAAAAGCAAAAAAATTACACACATACAGGGAGATTGGGAATGTAATCGGTGATATGCGGTACATCCTGGAGAACGTAACCGAGCTGTCCTTCCACCACCTTCATCTGGAAATTGCTCTGCGTCGACATAATCCTCTCTCTCTCTCTCTCTCTCTCTCTCTCTCTCTCGAATCTACGCCTATTTGTCCTCGACTGTTGCAAGGGGAGAAATTTTTCCACTAGTTCATTAAATAATTATTGGCTCAAATACAGCAGGGATTCGCATTTCTCGTGAGGCATTTAATTAGATACGGAGTATTATTTATAATTATGAGATTAATGCTAAATGGTACGGAAATTGTTATGCTTTGACTTTGACATTTAGGTTTGTCCCTAATCAGTTTCCTTTTTCATCAAGTTTCATTTTCTTTCTCAATTATTTTATTAATTAAAGAATGCATTTATCTTAAATTATTATAAATTATACTAATTATAGCTTGGACTTAACTTGCACAACAATCTATCTATTTATGTAAATTAGAAACGGAAGACTTGCTCAATTTCTATGTATAACGCCCTTCGGCCGTAATATTTATGCACGTAATCTTTGGACATAAATTTGATCGTCTATATTAAAATTATTTACGAGTCTCGTATTTTATAGTGTATATTATAGTAAAGCGAATATTAATTGATTTTCGAAAAAAAAATCGGCATTTCAAAATAAGTTGTGCACAAATATACGAAGAAGTGGGAATATTTGTACTCCCTCTGTCTCTTCCTAAGTGACCCCTTTCCTTTTTAACTTTTTCGGCACGCATTTCCACCGAGAGGTAGTACGGGTTTTACGATATAATTTTAAAATATTATTTCTTTTACGGGATACTACAACAATCGTAGTATCCCGTAAAAGAAATAATATTTCAAAATTATATCGTAAAACGTGTACTACGTCTCGGTGGAAATGCGTGCCGAAAAAGTCAAAAAGGAAAGGAGTCACTTAGGAAGAGACGGAGGGAGTAGTATTTTGAAAGTGGCCACACACACACGTGAGAGTGGTAAACAGCAGCAAGCAAGCAATGATGGAGCATCAACAACAGTGGCGCCACAAATATGCTTATATTCCACGCCACTTTCCTTATAAATACTAGAGGAAGGAAAGTTTAAATCTGCGTGTGTTGGTCGATCGGAAGGAAAGATGTCGTGGCAGAGTTACGTCGACGATCACTTGATGTGTGAGATCGACGGAAATCGTCTCACCTCCGCTGCGATCATCGGCCATGACGGCGTCGTTTGGGCTCAATCTCCCAACTTCCCTCAGGTCCTCTCTCTCTCTCTCTCTCTTAGAGTATATGGCATGTGTTTAATGATGGTTAATGTTGCAGTTGAAAGCAGAAGAGATAGGTGGAATAATGGGAGATTTTGAGGAACCGGGAAAGCTTGCTCCAACCGGCTTACACATCGGTGGTACGAAGTACATGGTTATCCAGGGCGAACCGGGAGCCGTAATCCGAGGAAAGAAGGTAATAATATAAGCGGACTCATAATCAACGAGACAGTCGTTGAACTGAGAGAGTATTAGTTACGTGAACAACTTCTTAAAATTTTGGAAATTTGTGGTTGATTAGGGGAGCGGCGGAATAACGGTGAAGAAGACGAACATGGCGTTGCTCGTCGGAATCTACGAGGAGCCGATGACGGCGGGGCAGTGCAACGTGGTGGTGGAGAGGATCGGCGATTATCTCATCGAACAAGCTCTCTAATTTATCCATTTTTCATTTTCATTTTCATTTCTTAATTAATTATTACTACTACTTTCATAAAGAAAAAAAAATATAGTACTATAATAAGATGGACATGCATGATCCAATGTTTTATGGGCTTGTTTGTTTTATGAGATTGGGCTTCGTAGCATGTAGGATTACACCCAAATTCATGTTTGGATGTTAAGACACATAATCTCAAAAGGCCCAAGAATAAATCCTATTATAACACAGCCCGATATCAATCGCTGCATCTAGAGTTGTTAAATTGTCGAGCCGGGCTAACCCGGTCCAAGTCCGATGGGCTTTTCGGCGAAAATGTGGCTAGCCTAGCTTGATCCAAAAATCTATCGATCCAAAAAACATGTACACAATCCGATCCGATTAGTATAAAATTCTTCGGGTAGGCCGAGTTAGTCCGACCTGGTTCAAAACAAGTCGGGCCTAACTTTATTGAACCCAACTCAGCCCGTGTCGGGTCAGGTTGGGCCCATTTTGACAACTATAACTGCCTCCCCATTGATACGAATAAAGTAATTAACGTGAGATGTGAATTTTCAAATGTTGTTAGCGGTGTTTTTGAAACTCGGATCGGATCAAAATAATACACTTTCAATGAAAGAAAACAGTCAAACTTTCACCTTTTTCTCCCTCAAAAACATTGATCAACTCCATTTTCAAATGGGGAGAAAGAAGAAACGTTTGAATTGTGGTGCAAGCAATAAATTTAAATTTGTACGATTTGGATCCGGATCCGGATCATCTACTACACTTCGATGCGAACATCTTCGATTACACCATCATCAGATATTCGTTACTCATTTCTAAAATCATAGAAAAGCAAAGTCGCAATTGGCCTTTCTATGTAACTACCCAATAATCGTGTTTTGGGCCCACCATCAATTGACACAGTATAAAGCCATGTTAGCTCATGTTCATGTCTGCTTTTTTTTGAGCTCGACTCAAGCCCACAGTTTTCAGAGAGTGAGAGGAGAGAGAGAGAGGAGAGAGAGGATCGTTCATCATAGGATTTGGGGGAAATGGGGATTCCATCAGAGCTGAGGGACTTGTTTGCAAACCGCAATAATCCAGTGTTCGTCCCCTCCCCATGGGAGGATGAGAAGATTCTCCGTTCGAGGCAGTGCACTCAAGGTTTGATTTTTTTTTTTTTTTTTCAATTTTGATTCGAGTTTGATTCAATCTGTTTTCTCTACTCCTTTCTGCCGGTTAGGATTGTAATTCGCGAAGATTATTAGGTTTTCCCCTCTTTGATTGGTTTGTCCGGCTGTTTAGGAATGATCTTCGTTCAATTTTGGTTGATTAGGGCGCGAGTCAGGAATTTTTTCACGCCATTGATACTTTTGTTGCTCATATCTGAATCGATTACAGTTGAAATTTTTTGTTTTGGCAAAATTTTCGTGTAGCTGAGTTATGCTCCTAACTTGATTTGATCAACATTTTCGATTTGCAGAAGGTGTTCGTGCAGGAGCCAAAGCTGCTGCAATCGCCTGCGTGGCTAGCGCCGTCCCAACTGTATGCGAAATGCTTCCATTTCGAATTTTAGCAAGTTTTTTTCCTCGAATCATCGTATGATGCTTGCCGTGCTGTTTTGACTTATAGCATTTCTAAATTTGTGGAAATCAAATGGTTTGGATGCTTACTGCTGTTGATGTTGGGATGAGTTAGGATCGAATTCGATTACTGTTACATTCATAGTGATGCTCTTAGCTGTTGTAGTTTCTTGATTCTAGTTTATGATGGCCTTATTCAGCTCCCTTTTCCCCAACCACATTCCGGTCTCGTTTCACTGAGTGCACCACACTATAAAAACAAGATTGAGAATATGATATGAGTAGTGAAATGCTGTTCTATAACATGTTATTCACAGAGTGCACATACTATAAAACAAGATTGAGAATTTGATGTGAGAAGAGAAAATGTTGTTTCATGACATGATTTTCGCACATACCAACTATGGTGGAGAGGTTGAGGATTAGGGTGAAAAATCAAGATTTAGTATTACTGTTTGATAATTGATCTGATATGTATGTACTAAATTATGTCGTACAAATATTTCAGTTCATAGCTGTTCGAAAGATACCTTGGGCGAAGGCGAATCTCAACTATACTGCCCAAGCACTCATTGTATCTGCCGGTATGTTGCTATCTATATATATCTGGATTTTTTTTATCTCTCGTCCCAGCCTAGGCTTGAACTGTAGTACTATCTGAATTTGTGTAAAACAACTAAAAGTTTCTTATAAAGAGTTCCTATAGTGCAGATAAACCGATTTATTCTAGTCTTCATCGAATGATCACTGGTTATGTGAATTCTGCATTTTAGCATAATGTCGACTGCATTTAGAGAACTTTCATAGATGTTATCTTGAAAATTGTAGCAGCTATCTAGAAGTGCGCTGCTGCAATCTAGAAATCATGGATTGAGATTTGAACTTCTAGCTCATCCAATCCACCCACTAATTTGTTGCTAATAGTCATAATGCAGTTCTCGATCTTTTATTGAACCGTCTAAGTTTAGTTTACTGTAAGTTGATGCTGCACTTTGCATTCATCTAGAACATACATGAACCGTAATCAAATGTCTGTACTTTGCTCCGTACCTCTTGTCTTGGTAGAGCTTTCGACTGCATGCATACACACACCATATTTCAAACTTGTGAACTGACTTTGAATATGGGTTTGGGGCGAACAGCATCGATAGCTGCATATTTCATAACGGCGGACAAGACTATATTGGAGTGCGCAAGGCGAAATACACACTACAAACCCTCATAAGAGATCTATCTGTTAACTTTTGTACTCTGTTTTCTGTACTAAAGCCGTATTCTGTTTATATGTTCTGCATTCCAGTTTTGAACATGTTGTTATGTACAAATCCATGGCCATTGGCCCATTTCTTTCTCTATGATATAGAGAGTATCATATTGGCCATGCATTTTGCCAAAGGTTTTGGCATTGAGAGAGAGAGAGAGAGAGAGAGAGAGAGAGAGATGCTAATTCTTGTTGGTAATGAATGTGAAATATGGATGAGTTGATCTCGATCAAGAAACAGACAGATTTCTGCCTCCCCTTCCTTTTGGTTTATGTGTTTTATAATCGTAATTTCATGTGGAAATATTTCTTATCTTCGTAATTTCAGACATCTGAACTGCACTCGATCGTGCTCGAATGTTATCTTCACTGTTCAGGAAGACTGCTAGCTAATTTCATGTTCACTCGTTTGTTTGTTTGTTTCGAATCGAATCATCTATTACATTGAAAATGCTTGACTGATAGTTTATTTCTTTGAATCGAAGGATTGATATCTCTCGTCTCGTCTCGTCCTCATTTTGAAATATCTGTATTTGAACGTGAAATAAATTCACGTGTCATGTTTTAATATGGATAGTCTGAGTTCATTCATCAACTCCCAAAATTAACGTATAATTACCAAATAGCTTTATTGTTTTTGGGTGATGCTATTTGGCCATAATGTGGCCGGCCATAATTTAACTTTTTAAATTTTTTTAAGTATCAAATAATTTATATTTTTTTGCCAAACTTTTTTATATCATAAAAAACTCAAAAAGTGATACTCCGTATTTTTTACGTATTTTTTAAAATTAACCCTTTGATTATTTGATATTTTTTACTATTTTAAAGAATTTTTTACCTTTTTATCTAGAAAAAAAGAGAAAAATATGTATTTTTTGTGGAAAAAATATTTTTAAATTAAAATATAAAAGTAATAAACTATAGTTATCATTTACCATTTTTAAAATTACGTATATTATGAAAAATGTCGTTGTGTGGCCGGCCACATTATGGCCAAATAGCTTTATTGTTTTTATAACTAACTTTAATTTTTCTTAATTAAGAGAACGAAAAAGTCTGATACAAATCGCTATTCAGTGTTTCATTTTCTCTCGCCAAACAATGATTTCTCCAGCGAAATTCTGCCGCAACGTTTTGGCGCCAACCACAAGAAGCTCGCAGCGCCCAGAAAAGGCCTTCATCGATCATCTGCTGCAGCTCTTGAAGCAGAGCAAATCGACTCGATTAGTGCAGCAAATCCACGCTCAGATCCTCATTCGCGCAATTCCGATGCCCATGCCCAACTACTTGCTCTCCAAGGTTATCGAGCTCAAAGAACTGGGATACTCCACGCTTCTCTTCCCTCGAGTCCCAATCAACAGTTACGCATACAATGTGATGATCAGGGGCCTCGCTACGACGTGGGAGAAGTTCGATTCTGCGCTGGAATTGTTCGTCGAGATGAAGTCGTTGGGCGTGAGGCCGGACAATTTCACGTACCCGTTCGTTTCGATGTCGTGCGGGAGCCTGGAGGCGTTGAGAGTGGGGGAATCGGTTCTTTGCGAGGTTTCGAAAACTGGGCTGCTTGTGGATTTCCATGTGGCTCATTCGCTGATCACGATGTATTCGAGGTGTAGAGAGATGGGTTTTGCGAGGAAGGTGTTTGATGAAATGACTGAGAGGGATTTGGTGTCTTGGAATTCGGTTATCTCGGGTTATTCGAGGATAGGTTTGGCTCGAGAGGCGGTGGAGATGTTTGGTGAGATGAGGGAGGGAGGGATGGAGCCTGATGAGATGACTCTTGTTAGCGTTCTTGCTGCCTGTGGGGATTTGGGAGATTCGAAACTTGGGAGGTTGATCGAGGAGCGGGTGGTGGAGAAAGGGATGG
Source organism: Thymus mandschuricus (assembly GCA_029379335.1). NCBI lineage: Eukaryota > Viridiplantae > Streptophyta > Magnoliopsida > Lamiales > Lamiaceae > Thymus > Thymus mandschuricus. The sequence goes on along the minus strand of CM057076.1, from coordinate 1,164,395 downwards.
AACTTAACTCGTACATCGGCTCTGCTTTGGTTAATATGTATGGGAAATGTGGAGAGTTGGATTCAGCAAGAAGGGTTTTTGATGGCATTAAAAAGAAAGAAGTAGTCATTTGGAATGCCATGATCACTGGGTTAGTGTGGTTTTGTTCACCGTTGCGTTTCTTGATTTTGCGTGCGTGTGTGTTTTGCTTTCGTTTCGCTTGTGGTGATTGATGATTTCATGTGAAACAGATATTCGCAAAACGGACAGTCAGACGAAACTCTATCACTGTTCAATGCCATGAAGGAGACTGGACCGGAACCTAATGAGATCACATTGATAGCAGTTCTCTCCGCGTGTGCTTCAATTGGTGCTCTTGATTTTGGGATCTGGATCGAAAAATATGCATCCAAGAGAGGACTTCATCATAATGTTTACATTGCAACAGCTTTGGTTGATATGTATGCGAAGTGTGGCAACTTGGAAAATGCATCAAGAGTATTTGAAACTATGCCTAAGAGAAACGAGGTTTCTTGGAACACGATGATATCTGCTCATGCTTTTCACGGGAAAGCAGAGGACGCGATTGTTCTGTTTCAGCGCATGTTAGGGATAAAAGGTTTACGTCCGGATCATATCACATTCATAGGTGTGCTTTCTGCCTGTGTTCATGCTGGTTTAGTGGAAGAAGGGCGTCGATTATTCAATTCAATGAGCTCAGTCTTTAAGCTGGCTCCAAAAGTTGAGCACTATTCTTGCATGGTTGATCTTCTGTCTCGTGCTGGATTGGTGTACGAGGCTTGGGACTTCGTTCAAAAAATGCCTCAAAAACCCGATGAGATTTTACTAGGGTCGTTGCTCGCTGCCTGCCAGAAGCTGAAAAACGTAGATATTGGGGAAAGGGTCAGTCACCTTCTCCTAGAAATGGAGCCCTCAAACTCCGGAAACTATGTTATCTCGTCTAAAATATATGCCGATATGAGGAGATGGGAGGACTGTGCTAGGATGAGAGTTTTGATGAAAGAGAAAGGCATTGCTAAAACTCCAGGGTGTAGTTGGATGGAGATGGATGGCCACCGTCGTGAGTTTCATGCTGGCGACTTTTTAATCGAAGATGCAGAAGGAATTCAACAAGTTCTTGACATGTTATATGATGATATGGAAGTGGAATACAAAAGTGCAGCGAAAGCTCCTTCGCCTAGTCTTCTTGCAATATAGACTCTGATTTTGGATAACGAGAGGATGCAAGACGAGAAATTGAGAAGCTCTTGAATGATCTAATCGAACAGCGGTGATGCTTGAATGACGGTGCAGGTGCTCTAATGTCTGGAGCAACTTCGAATATAAGCACGAGTTCTCTCTCTTCGGGGCTATATATGTTGGTATTGATGCATACTATGCTTCTTTTGTTACTCTTTCTTTCTGGATATTGGAATTGATAATTAATCTGCTTATATTAGTTCATTTCTTGCTCATCTTTGATCATTTAAATGCAACCAAGCCTCATTAACTCTGTTTTCCGCTGCAGGTTGAACTCTTCCGTTTGCAGAAATTAGTCGGGGCGCCTCCAGCACAGGAAGAACGCTCTAATCAGTCTACGATAGCAACACATTCTCTGGTTTGAGATCAATGGCCTTTGTTACTATACTGTTATACTCTTTGTATTCTGATAGGGAAGATTTGAGTAACACTTCAAATGGTAAATTCTCAGAGCGACGAAACATTTATTGTAAATCAAACGTTTGGCGGTTTCGTCTCCAGAGTCTCGAGTTGTTTTCAAGCTATAATGGCGAAATCGTTCCCGAAGGATTGCCCTCGGTTTATCTGATGAAGTTTTGATGCTCTGATAATGCTGGATAAATGACTCAAGTGCAAAATTTGTAGATGATTTAAGTTTAAAGACTGAATAAATCAACAAATTCACAGAATTGTTGACCAGTTTACATTAAAAATAAATTAAAGAAAGAAACAATTAGTTCTTCAATCAACTGCAAATAGTTATTTGGCATCAGTTTCATCATCCTTCATCAAGAGGTATAGTTAACCACCTTCTCTTGCTAGCTGAAAATACAAAGAAAAATTAATTGGAATTAAAAAAAAAATTGCAACAAATCATGCACATGTATAAATACACACGTGCAAAAAAAAAAAAAAAAAAAAAAAAAAACCTGAAAATAATTCTCTAGCTTCCTCTTTAGGGCTGCATGCTCTTGTTTTACCTCTTGGAATTCCCTCATGCACCTACCATAATATATCATAAATATTAGTACGAAATCGAGACGTTTCTTGAATGTACGGGATCGAGAGTATAAGGGAAACAAAAGTACCCTTGAATGTTGCCAACTTTGCAGTAGTCTTGAAATTGTGTGCATTCCTTCTGCACTTTTTTGGCGCCAATGCTGCAGATAAAAGCACAATATGGTTACTACTTAAGTACCTATATCAAATATTATTATATTTTTTTTCGAAGAAAAAACGAAATCATCTTTGATAATATTTATATAGTAGCCCTAATTTTTGCACTCTGCTATTCTGCATTCTGTCAATTTTTGCAGATAAGTTGGTATATGTACCTGGAGGTGCTACCCTTGAACTGATGCATGATATTATCCAGTTTCTCAAAGTCCGAGGGGGTGTTTTCACTGCACCGAATACAAATGTAGGAAAATTACGAAATTGTAATGAGAATCGTCGTTTTTTGTATGAAATCTTGGCGATTATAGTTGTTAGACTCACAGTGTAAGTTCTATGTTTCGAATGAGCCGAACAGAGTCAGTGTAGAATAGCTTGACCACTTCTTCGACAAAGTTGGGGGTGGCTTCATCTTGCAAGTCTTCCAGTTGAAGGAACTGTTCATCAAGATATCCCTGAGAAAAGAAGTGCTGCTGTGAGTTAACAAGGCAAAATGGAAAGTAATAACGAAAAATATGCACGTGGCTAGGTAAGAATTATGAAATCTAGATCAAACACCAATTCTTTACAAAGGTATTAATTTAAGAACCATTTTGTTAGTATGTGTGAATGAAAAATGTCGTAAGATGATATTTTGTTTCAAAATAACTGCAGATTCAAAATGACCTTAACTAAATCACTACAAAATTCAGTTTGAAAAATTGGTTTTGCGAATGTAGGGGAGACATGTAACCTGATCGAAGAGAGCATTCCTCAGGGAGGCAGCTTGGCGTTGCATTGTATTCCTCTCCATCGAAGATAAACAAGTAAACAAGAAAATAGTCTGAATATTTGCTTTCCAGTAGGAAAAGAGCTACAGAATAAGGAGTAGAAGAAAAGGAGTCTAAATATTTGGTTTCCAGTAGGAAAAGAACTTAGGTGGCATATGGTTATATAGGAGATAAAAATGCTATGCATACATGAAAAAAGAATAAAGAAAAAAGAAGATTCAAGAAAGGTCCCCCCATCGCCACGTCTACCTATTTTATGTGTAATATCTTGTACTCTGAAAGCTGAAATATCTTGTGTGTGTAAATATTTTGTAAATTACAGCAAAATAATTATTCGTAAACAAGTTCAAGAATCCGAGATCTAAACATGATTGCCTAATCTAGAGAAGTTCAATGCCATAGTATATACTAGTATAAGACTGAGTCGAAATATGATTTACTATGTTTTTTCACAACATGAGTATATCAGTTCCTGGATAGGAACAATCGATACTTATTTTGGTAAAGAAATACTTATTCCCCTTCCACTGAATGAGAAGACAAAAAAAAGAACAAAACTTCCTGATTTCATAAATAAATAAAAAAATTAAGCTAACCTGAATTTTTTGAGACCGCACCACGAAGGACTCGATCATGAGACCTTTGGGTTTAGGCATTAACTTCCTACTGCTAGATCAACGCACACGCGCACATCCAAGCCAATACAGACATATGAATTTTAAAATGCTGTAACAATTATTCTTACTGATTAATCGATCAAGCATGGATGCTCTTCTGAGGTGAGTGGGGAGGGGTAAAAGGCAAGATACCATAAGTGAGGCATTTACTTGAATTTGTCCATATTCATACAACTGTACAAGGGAGTTCTTATCCTCAGAATACTTTACTGACTTGGCACTTCTTCATAATTTGGATACACCCGACCCCAATAATAGCTGATATTTTAACTATCTATACCATTGCAAATATCACAGATTTTATAAGCCACTTGTTTCATCTTCTCTGATATCTAGTTCAGTATTTAGATAAAGGCATTCTTAATACACTTAACCACTAATCATTAATTATTTTCACCATAATATCTACGAAAGATGTACTAATATATTGTGAATTATGGCTAAACTGGAATTAATACAACGAAAAAGAAATATTTTCATATTTTTATGGCTAAAAACAATGATATTATTGAGGTCCCTTAAAGGAATGGAATACTAGGTTGGGGAATACTTTTGACCACATCAAAACAAAGAAGACGAAAAAAAAATCTTACCAATGATTAAAAAGAGAGAATGCATTGCCTTTGGATAAGCAGCCCTGGGATCCTCACCTTGAACTCTTGTCATTGCAGCAATCCTGCCAGAAGGTGAGAGTGAAAGTAGAGTAGGGACAGTATACGAGATTTATTCCTCAGCCACCCGGGGGAAGGACGCGAGCCAATAACCCACCAACAGCCTCTGCAGTGGTCACAAAACCAACTTTTTTAGAGAATCAAAAGCTGTAATTATATGGCATATATAGATGTGAATATGACTTGTTTTCTTTACCTGGAACTTATGGATTCTCTTTTTCCCAAGTCTCTATCCACTTGTATTGGAGATAAGGAACCCACGGAGGATATGTCGATGCTCGAAAATGTTTAACTTCCTTCCAAACAAAAAAAAAAAGGATGTGGCATAAATATTCCTTCACATTCTGCTTTCAAGATTTTAACCAGAAATCATGATCATTCGCTTTCTCCTCTTTAAAGCCAATAATCATGTTTCAGCAAATGTAGGCCTAAAAGAAAAGCGGATTCAGCATATTTGGAGCTCAAAGTTCTTTCGGAACTCAAATTGAAACAACACATGGGACATGGATGTATTACATGGTTCACAACGGTGTAATAGAAATCAGGCCATATATAAGAATTTAGCATTGACACACTCAACATATTCTCATAACAGTAAACATATTCTCATGACAGTAAGTTCGACCAGATATATTGGAACGCAACTGACTTCTCCACCAAATTGATCTGCTAATGAACTTTAACAACTTACAAACAAGCAATTGAATAAAAAGTGGAGCCAGAACAACTCAACTAACTTCAGATGATATTTGAGATTGAGATCACTACGGAAGATAAACTGACATGTTCAGCTGAGTCTTACGAAAGACGAATATCCCCACTTGGAGGAGTCAATATGAAGCATACACAGACTATATCCACATACAAAAATCAACTTCCCCCCTTCTTATTGAGCTACAATCATCACTGACCTTTTCAGCTGCAAAATCAAACGCTCCGATCCAATCATTGTCTTCCACGCAGCTTCATTTCGCGCATTTTTCTACGATTTTGCGCTACTTTTCTCAAGGAAGAATGAAAATCCAATGTGTGTTCATGATTTGAGACAATAATCAAAATTAGCATAGATTAAAACTTGAAGAAATAGCCGTGAATAGCTTGTGAAGAAATAGCCGTGAATAGCCGTGAAGCTTGTGAAGAAATATCAACAAATTGATTCAAATTTCTGAAAAAAACTACACGATCTAGTCATCTACAAGTAAACATCTGCTACTAAAAACAGGAAATCTAGTAAAATATATGCATATGTGATAGTAGTTGATATACTAGCAACTTTAGAGCTAAGATATTTGCTATTCCGCTGCCAAGAATTACGTAATGACAATACTACCCCAAACTAGCCACCTTCCTGTACTATATATCAGCGGTAGTTGCGGTAGACTGGGGTGTACATACAGCTCCTTGCAAACTCCACGAGGTCCTTGGGACGAGGGAGATGAGAGGCAAGACCTGAGAAGGGCAAAATGGTCATTCACCCCAACACATTCTGTTATGAAGAATAATAATGTTATCAAATCTAGCCCAACCCAAATGAGCCCAGATAGAGCCCGGTCCTCCTATATTTTAGAGGGGTACTTTAGGCTTTTTCTTACCAAGATCATATGCCTTGGCAGCTACACTGGCTGCAATTTGGGCTGAAATCTTTCTAATACTGGAAAATGGAGGGTAGATTAGTCCTTTTGCATAGTTCTCCTCCGTCGTCTGAGCAGCTAATGCCTCCGCTATGTATAAGAATACTATTTATTCAGTTATAACATCAAGAAATTCACATAGTATGCATGAATGACATGAGCATAGAAAAGGAAACCTGAGATTTTTGTAAACTTACATGCTGCCAAAAGCAAATCATCGTGCACACGAACAGTACCGGACATGATCAGCCCTAGGCCGAATCCAGGAAATACATAAGCATTGTTTGACTGAAAATGTAAGGTATGAGGTTAATTTAGGACTATAGAAAAATTAAATGAATGAATTGATTTCTCTTTGTAGCTAGCTATGTATATAGAGTAGAGACGAACCTGGCCGGATACGTATGTTTTCCCATTGTACTCAACTTGGGGAAACGGACTTCCACTAGCAAATATTGCACGTCCCTAAGAGAGTTTTGCTAAGTAAACTAAAACAAACACAAAATGCTAATATTGTCAATCTGAGTGAATTTTACCTCACTCCATGTGTAGGCTTCCTCAGCAGTACATTCTGATTGTGAGGTTGGGTTTGATAATGCAAGAATAAGTGGTTTCTGAAAGCATCACAATAGTTTCATTAGATTTCTTTGTGTGTGGAGAGAGAGAGAGAGAGAGAGAGAGAGAGAGAGAGAACCTCATTGTTGGCTGCCATAGCCTCTATGACTTCTTTAGTGAAAGTTCTTCCAACACCAGAAGTCCCAACTAGAACTGACGGCTTTATCTCCTGAGATTACAAGAATATATCTTTACATTTTCATGTTGCATCTTGTAAAGTACAATAGATTTCCCACCTTAACCGCATCTAACAATTCTTGAACCGGTTTGTGGTCATGGGCCCAAGGCAGTTTAAAATGCTGAAGAGACTCTTTACGAGAACTGACAATCAGCCCCTGTCACACAGACAGTGATATTCTCAATCTTGATTGAGCTTAACGTTGTTTTCAAACAAAATAAGCATGTTCTTGCCTGAAAAGAGAGAACAAATCCTAATACCTTAGAATCCACAAGCCAAATTTTCTTCCTCGCCTCCTCGACTGGAGTTCCCGTCTACAGAAGTAGGAGTGACGATCTCATGACTAAAAGCTCGAGCGAATAAAAGCAATAGAGAGGATGGTGAGATGAGTACTTACCCTTTTAGATATCTCGAGCGCAATAAGTTCAGCTATGCCAGTTCCAGCCTTCCATTAGCCCAAAATAGACAAGATGATTACAAGTTAAGAGACTTTTGGAAATTGTAGCTATATTTGCTGTTTAGCATCAGACTATTAATCGAAACGGTATCAAGATGGAATTCTATGTGTGTTTTTTCAGCATCAAAAATCTTGATCCAAATGGAAGCTATATATGCTCTTTATGATGGCATGATCAAGTATTGGTATTGGATGCGGAAATAAGTGAAGAAAAACTGATTTGATAAAATTTATAGTTCGAAATACATGCTCAATCTAATGAGTAAAAGAACAGCTGATTCGAACCTCTCCTGCACCAAGGAATAAGAACTTATGATCTGCTAAGTCTCCTCCCATTAGTTTCAAGGCCGAAACTACACCAGCAAGAACCACTGAGGCAGTACCCTAAAACAACCACAGACAAAATAATAATCAAAAAACAGTTCCTCCTCAAACAGGGAACATAATTTTGAATCCTTTTTTTCACCTGTATATCATCATTGAACACGAGATGAGTTGTGCGGTACTTGGCAAGTAGATCGAATGCATTATGATTCGCAAAGTCTTCAAACTGGAAAAAAGAGAATGTTAGACTAATAAAGGAAATATTGCTCTTTAATTGGAGAATAGTCAAAAGTTGTACGAAGATTTTTGGCATGGACCTGTATTAGGATCTTCTCACCGTAGTTCTGTTTTACTGCGGTCATAAATTCTTCGAGAAGCTCAGCATATTCCTAAATATGTTGGAAAATGAGAAAGGGTGCATTTGGTGTAGAGAAAATATGGCTTTTAAGAAATTTCAAGATTTTGAAACCTTCCCAGTAGCTCTGTTCTGCTTTAGGCCGATGTAGAATTCGTCTTCCAACAACTTCTTATTGTTCGTGCCAACGTCTATTGTTATAGGCAGGCACTGTGAGTTTAAAAGGTTAGGAAAGAATAGACATAAACAAGCATGCTTTCAAAAAGACCTCCTAGAGCTGCAAATTTAGGTACATTTTGCTAAAAGTTGGACTCTGCAATTTCCGATATAGATAGAGATCAAAACAAGTCTATTTTCCACACTTACAGCTGAAGGGCGAACACCTCCTAGAGCTGTATATAGAGAGAGTTTCCCCACAGGAATTCCCATACCCTACAAAATTTGTACACAATTTCAATGATATATAATCAATTACGTATTTATGTCAAGGTGCAGGCGTCAATAATATGAACCTGACAGCCAAGGTCTCCGAGGCCTAAAATGCGCTCACCGTCCGTCACCACTATAACTTGAATAGCCTTTTCAGGCCAATTTCTCAGCACTTCAAGAATGTGTCCCCTAGGAAAGAAAGAGAGATAGAACTCACAGAAGTCAACAAAGAACATTCCAGAAAGTTCTAAGAAAGAGACGAATAAGAAAAAAGAGGAATGTGGGGAGGATTACTTCTCTTTCAAGCTGATATAAAGTCCCTGAGGACGCCTGAAAATGCTACCATACTTCTGGCACGCCTCACCTACAGTGGGAGTGTAGACAACTGGAAGAAGCTCCTCCACATTGTCTATTAAGAGTTTGTAAAATAGCCTTTCATTTCTCTCCTACATAATTAAAATGAGAGAGAGTTAGGATACTATTTCAAATGATCAAAATGGTAGCTTGATTCGAAGAACTTTTCATTCTTGTAGCTCAATTCAAGAATGGAGGATTTTTTTTTTTTTTTTTTTGATCGGGAGAATGAGGATTTTACAACCAACTATTCTTCACCTGGAGATCCATCATGGCCATGTATCTATGCAACGGCACTGTGTATTGGCGTAGAATGTGGAGCAGCCTCTTCTCCTGCAGCAAAGAGAGAGACAGAGATGATAATAAGCAGAAGATAGTAATGTGTTGTTTAACAGACTGGAAGTTTCTAGAAACCTGCAGCTCTTGAGAAATGACTACTGGAGGTAGAAGGCCCTTCAAATAATGTGCTTCTCTCTCTTTCTCGGAGAATGCTAGTCCTTTATTGTGGCGTGGATCACGCAACATACTATACCCACTGTAAGAACAAACTCACAAATGATCACAAGTGCGCATTCAATAAAGTGAGTTTGACAAAACTTTTGAGATGATAAACTCATCCTCCATTTCCAAAGCAAAATGCCACTTGAAATCAAATGAACGGAAACCCCTCCACCATTTGGAAGAGCACAACTGAATCATTTAGCAACACATAAAAGAAAATCGCAATATGTCTACTGCATACCCACTATAAACACACAAAGAAGGATAATAGGTTCACATTCAAGAAAGCAAGTTTGACGAAATCCGATATATTTACACAAAATTTCACTTAATATCCAGTCACAGTCGTGAACCATCCATCATTCAGCTATGAGAATGGGAGCAAAAAAAGTTCTAGCTCAGTCAGAATTAATCTCCTAGAATCATAAACAGACACAAAATGAACATAATCCCAGATTGAATAAAATGAGTTAGACAGAATCAGAGATAGTAAACACAATTTCAATCCAGTCACAGAAAACTTATCCATTACTCAGAACATCATCATTTAAACACAATTTTCGTTTTTTTTTTCAAAAAAAAAAAGGAATGAATATGAATCGTGCCGAGTCAGAAATAGAAGCTTCTAGAATGACCTAGCAACGGAGATCGCCCATGGCGTGATGGGCTGATTCTCGGTGGCTCTATCCTCGCCGTACATATCAACAACGCCGCCGCCAATACCACATTTATCCACTAAATCCAGTACCGATTCGCCGCTCAGCTCCTTCAACGTGCTCTCCATCACAAATCCTCCAAATAAACTGCACCGAAAAAGAACAAAAAATCAATCTCAAACCGAAATAAACCTAAAAAAAATCCTCAAAATCAAATTCTGTCAACGTACGCATAATTCCTATTAACATTGCTTCAAAATTTGGGGGAAAATAAAAAATCGACGACGAGAACGAAGAAGGAAAAATATGAAAATGTTCTTGGAGTAGAGTATACCTGAATAGAGATGAGATCGAATAGTTGCATAATGGAAGCTAAGAATAGAGAAGAGGAGTGCGTGCATGGGAGATGGAAAAGGACTGCGTTCGTCCGAACACGTAGAGAGAGAAGTATGTGCGGGTTTTGAGGAGAGGAGGGAGAGAGAGAGAGAGAGAGAGAGAGAGAGAGAGAGAGACGGTTTAATTTGGCAGTTGGAGATTCAGTTTGAAAACTCGAAGCTAGCTCACTCGCAGCTGATTAATTAATTAATTATTTAATGGAAAAGTCAAAATAATGAGGTCGGCCGTTATATGGGCCTTACATTTATTGGCTTTAGCCCAATTATTAAAGGAAAAAAAAACTAAACTATTAATCTAGTCGATGAGTCAATAACACTATTCAGTATTCAATGACTGGCTCAAAAAACTCGTTCGGAACCGAATCCATTAACAATTGAGTCGAGTTGAAAACCGAATTCGAGCTTGATAAAATTATCGAGTCAAGCTCAATCACAAAGGTACTTGGTTTGATTTGTTCGTGAACATATTCAAATCGTATGTGATTAAGTTTGTTCGCAAGCTTCGTATCGAGCATCTTCGTGAACCCATTATCAAGTCCATGTTTGAGCATCATAGTCAGGTTCGAGTAGAATTTAATAAAATTTGAGTTTTTCACAGACCGAGTTCAAGCTTGAGCTTGAGCTCGAATGCTTTTTTATCAGATATCTATCAAGCTAAGCTCAAGCTCGTAAATTGTTAACCGAGCCGAGCTCAATCGTGACATTATGGCTCGAACTCAAATACTTAAACGAGCCGATCGAGTTCCAACACACCACTACTAGGCTCGGCTCGGCTCGGCCCGTTTACAACGGTACACACTGCCATTTACAAATATCAAATGTTTAGCCATTATTTCCCTAAAACGGAGAAACTTAACATAAATGGCCCCATGAAGTCGTGCTCAACTTGGTAATTTTATGGAGGAACTGTAGAGAACTGTACGCAAAGGAACCGGAGGCAATATGGCTTTGCGAGTATATAAATAGAGTGAAATCCAGATGGAATTTTCCAAAATTCTGACATGGCGTCCCCTCCTAAGACCCACATTCCTCTGCCTCCGGACCCTGGTAATTTTTCCCCTTTTTTTCAAATTTTCACGTAATTTTTCGGTGTAATTTGATTTCAAAAATCGATGTTCATCATCGATTTTCACATGCATTTACATTAATTTCACCGGTTGTTCGTCGCTGCTGTAATCGCTGCTTTAATTTGATTAGTTTAGCTAAATTCATGGTAGTAACCGTCGTTGAAGTTCCGTCCATTTGATTCCTGGAGTTTGTGCATTTCAAAGTTTGGGCGTTTTATGTGATCGAGAGGCTGAAAACAGTAGTGATGCTGTAGGCGGATTGATTTTGGGGTTACAGTTAGGTTGAATCATTTGACCTTTTGCTTCTAGTTGTAACCATGGATTGTGGATTTTGGAGTTAACTGTGAATAGAAGCATGAATGTTGAGTGGCGCTTGGAAGAAATTTAATTAGGGTTTGGTTTGTAGTATAGAGCAAATTTCTCATTTCATGAAGTGAAAATCGCTGGTTGTTTGATCTGATGAAATGGTGATGTGCTGGAATTGAAAAGGGGGAGAAGTTGGTTTTGGTTTGTGTTCTATCCATGGATTGATATATGTAGGCATGTAACACGGTTTTTTTGTGAAGCGAAGTGCTCTCTTAGTTTCAAATAGTAATAGGCAGTAGCTTGGGATGATAATGCCTTGTTTTCTGTAAACTGCATATTATGTTGCCTTGCATGTCATTTCAGTAAGAACTTCCTGAACCTCCTGATTTACGTGGTAGAAGTATCTTCTCTCTTATGTGTTTTGCAGGTGACAAAACCTTAGATGGTGAAGCATCTTTGCCTTCAGTTCCTATCCATGTTGTCACCCATGCATCTCAACTTCCGGAAGAATTCCTGCAGCCTTCACTTGAGAAACAAATTGTCATAGGCTTCGATTGTGAGGGGGTTGATCTTTGCCGGCAGGGGACGCTTTGTATCATGCAGGTTCTTGTTTTGTTTTGAAATAAATGTTCATGTTTGAAAAAGAAAACAAGAATATATGGTGCTTTTTAATAGATAATTGATTGAATTTCAGAGGCTATGATATTTTCTTCTCATTTGTTCTCTTAACTAGCTCTAATAATCTGAAATAAATGAAACTATGTCTGAAATAAATTAAACTATTTCCGAAAGCAGTGCAGATTCACACTAGATTGAATGATTACAGTTTGACTGTTAAGATGCTTGTTCTGCCTTGTAACTGAATAAAGGACCTTATATTTCGTAGGTAGTTTCTTGTGCCATCTTATTTGAGACAATTCCGTTGTTGGATAGAGACTTTGTTCTTTATGATCTTTTGCCAGCAAAGCTTTCATAATCTCAATTCTCAACGATCAGTTTTTTGTAATGCAGCTTGCTTTCCCAAATGCAATATACCTTGTTGATGCCATTGAGGGTGGAGAAGCACTTGTGAAAGCCTGTAAGCCTGCACTTGAGTCTAGTTACATCACAAAAGTTATCCACGATTGCAAACGAGATAGTGAGGTCTCTTGGTGATTGTTTTTGTCCCTCCCTTCCACCTTTATACGCACACAAAATATGCTCTAATTTATTTTTTACACATCTTTTTGAATCATGCAGGCATTATACTTTCAGTTTGGCATTAAGTTGCATAATGTTGTGGACACCCAGGTCTGTACTCTTTTTGGTAGTGAATTTCAGAAAATTAATTGATTCTCTGTATAGTAGTATGTAATAGCAGGGAATGCAAGTGAATTTTCTATGTCAGGAGAAAAGAGGCTGTCTATCTATAATATAAGTACTGTCCTCATTTACTATATTTTCCGATGTAAATGCATCACTTAAAGACATGTGGTCTCATTTTGTACAGCAAGTGCTGCTTTCTTGTTTCATCTTAAACTTAAACCTTTTGGTGACTGATGGGTTGTCTAGATCTTGAATAACATGTTGTCTTCCTCGCTTTTGGGCTTCTTGGGGTCAATATCTTTATAAAAAAGTCTTGGTGATATGTGCCTGTTTGCAAAGGCAGCTTTCTTCTATCAGGAGAATTGGATTGCAAAGCAGTTTCAAATTATCATAGCAACTGTGCTTTATTGACTGCCTTGCATATCCATATGGAGTTTAGGAATAAAACTCGCTTTCTATATTTCAATTCTAAACTTAATTCTAACCTCTTAAATTTTCACAAGCAGATAGCATATTCTTTGATAAAGGAGCAAGAAGGGCAGAAAAGAATGCCAGATGATTACATATCATTTGTTGGCCTGCTTGCGGACCCGCAATTTGGGGGTAATTGACTTATTTCTCGCCGGTTGGCAGCTGTTCTCAACTGGAATGTTTTGGTTTGGATCACCTGTTACAAATTAGAATGAACCTATTATGAATTCATATGTATGAAAATTTATGCTTCATCTTGAATATCTGTAAATGAGGTGAACAAGACAAGTTATGTCATATGTGTATATTTTCTGAGAACGCGTTTAAAAAATTAGATTAGTTGGTTGTTTGCTCAAGCTTTTATTTTCACTCTTCCAACATCTAATTTTAAGCCATTAAATATCATATGTTTATGTATGAAACTACTCTTGTTGCTGGTTCATGTGTACAGAAATTCACTAAAAACTGTCGGAAGAGCTGAGCTGTTGAAGCTGTATCTATTGCCTGACTGTATAAACTTCATCTTATTTTTACATAGATATGAACTAATCATATATTCCTGCATGTTCTAAATATCTCGTTCTGCTGTAATTGAGCTGTTTTCAGCATGCCATTCTCACAGTTGACCTGGTAATTAGTGTTTCCACATTTCCTTTTCTTTTACCATGTCCTTGTATATTGATGAGATAAATTTGACACAGGCATCTCATATGTTGAGAAGGAAGAAGTTCGTGTTCTCTTGAGGCAGGTTCGTTTTTATTTTTGTTTCTTCTGACCTTCTGCGAGTGCTTGTTCTTCATGTAGTTGTTAACATAAAATGGAACCGAGAAATGTTCCTTTCTTCATCAGTCATTGATGGATGTGCACTATAATTAAACTGAGTAAATTTCTGGTGCATCACATGTTTCTGAATATTCTTTGCACTAAAGTATGAATGACTCAACCCCTTCTAATTACTTCTGTTAGATACATTACAGTAGTTGAATGATGGCGTATTTGTGCTTGGCAGAGTCGTGATATCGTGTTTTTGTCTCCAGGATCCCAACTTTTGGACGTATCGACCATTGTCTGAACTAATGGTCCGAGCAGCTGCCGATGATGTTCGCTTTCTTCTGTTTATCTACCATAAGATGGTGGAAATGTTGAATGAAAGATCCTTGTGGTATCTTGCAGTGCGTGGTGCACTTTATTGCCGCTGTTTCTGCATCAACGATAATAATTTTGCAGATTGGCCAGCACTACCTTCTGTTCCAGGTATTTATTTACCAGTACCGTGGAAATTTTTCGTTTTCTTCATCTTTGAAGCAGTTACTAGATAAGGTGGTTAAGCATGTTGATATCAACTAGTATATGCTATAACTAAGAATTGCCGCATGATGTATCTATTTATTAACATCTTTGTGGCTTTTCTAAGGAATCATAATGTGGATTTTGTAAACAGAGCAATAATGTAGGTGGGAATAAATTGTGGCCATATAGGAAATGCAAAATTTCAAATTTACAACTCGGCAACTCGCTGAGGTTTCTTAAATGTACATTTTGGTAGCTCTGCTAATTGAGCACTCTTAAGTCTTAATACCAGAAAGTGAACTGCATATCCTACATTTACTATCGTCCAGTATGAATAGGGTTTGCTGAGCTCAGAACTGGACATATCTGAATCCATATGATGGATCTGAGAATTGATGGTTGCATGGCACACAATTTCCAAGTCAAAATTTCTCAAGTGGTTTATTTTATATTTCATTTGGAACATTGTATGTTTTTTATGGTGATTTGATACTACATCACTTATATATACATGCTTGCGTCTATATATACGTAATTGGTATGACCCTTGTATGCTACCTTATACAAGCTTCAACAATGCAGAAACTCTGATGGCTGATAAGCAAGCTCCAGAAGAAGAAACCCTGTCTGTTCTTGATGTTCCACCAGGAAAAATGGGATGCATAATAGGAAAACGAGGAGCTAATATCTTGTCCATAAAGGAAGGGTGCAGGTATATATTCTTCCTTGAGACAAGTTATAAGCTCACTTCTGTTCCATTCCTCATGAGTAACACTATTTATACAAATGCTTACGTCTCTTTGTTCTTTTGAAACTTGGCATCATTTCATCCTTCCTTATGATTAATGTATTTGCAGTGCTGAAATATTCTTTGGAGGTGATAAAGGTCCTCCAAACAAGGTTCGTGTGCCACTTACACCGATTGTAAATGTGTATTTTCTATTGAACATAATCTTTATTTAAGTAGCAGACGGACTTTCTAGATCAAAACGATGACTTGAATATGTCCCTTTCACGTCAAGATTTATTTGCATATTTTGATGTCTGAACAAATTTATAGATAAAAATGGAAGTACTGCAATGTTGTGAAGTCCCAACGTCCTCGTATATGCAATACAATAACCTTTTCGGGTACCTTGTTCATGCAGGTCTTTATAATCGGGCCAGTTAAGCAGGTTAAGAAAGCAGAAGCAATGCTAAGAGGCAGAATGCTCAATATCTACTAGAGCTGAGCTTTGTTGTGTACATTAAATAATCCATGTGAGGATCTTATGCTTGTGGAAAACACGGGCGAAAGCAAAATCTAGTCCCGTCACAATGATTTGTAGTCATTCGACTGTATCGATACTGGACCAGTTGTAACATGAATCTGGGATCTACCTATCTTTTCAACTTCTTCTGAAACTCAATTCCATTAGAGCCATATGCATGAAATCATCTAAATCTTTGATATACGAATGCGTGCTGCGTACATCGAGTACATAAAATTATGTGCTTCAATTCAAAAACAGGAGAGAGAGAGAGAGAGAGAGAGAGAGAGAGAGAGAGATTGTAATATTTCATCAATTTGTGTCATAATAATATGCATGTTCTTAGCAGTGAAGATTCTGCTACGTACATGAACAAATATCAGGAATAATATATATATATATATGTATATATATTTCCTTAGTAACACATGCTGCGACAAATAATAATAATATGGCCAACATAGGCAAATATACACACCAAAAACCCAATAATTGATGAAATTCGAAAGTGAAGATGTAACAAAGAGATACGAGCTGCGCAGTCGAGGATGAAAAATAACTCATTTCTGGAAACTTCCGAATTGGTTCTGTTGGCTGCTTAGGCTGGAGAAAAAGTCGTCGTTTATTGATGTCGATGTGAATCCAGATTTACCTTGCATGGATCCACTGCCCATAGGTGCGCCCATGTAAAACGAAGGCAAAGGTCCCTTGTCTTTCTCTTGTGATGGATCGGTCAACCCACCAACGATTCCAACACCAGCTAGGTCGACCTTTTTAGCTGCAAAACACAAGCATCGGCATCAATAACTTGTATCACTTAAGTTTCCACATCCTGTATTTGCTAAATATTCAGGTTGTAAAATCGGCCCATTCGTTATAGTGAGCACCATTAATCTACCTTTTGTTAAGGCTATCGCATCAATTCTCTCACAGATTCTTTTATTTTGGTAATTGATTGTAAAAGTGATGCTTACGTGCAGTTATATTTAAGTCAATTAATCCACGGCTCAGGGAATCTGCCCATATTCCGGATTTCACTTGAAATTCTTTCTTGGGTGGGGGGGCAATGGTTTCAGGAGAATAAGTTGCCTTCATGTTTCCATTGCTTCCTTGAATTGAAGAACTCCGGTTAGATACCGCTGGCACTGGATCTGTATGAGAAGCGAAGACACCAAAAGGGTCAGAGCCCTCGAAATTGTTGAGTGGAACATTAGCAAATGGATCCGAAACGGTGCTTGTTTCAATGGAATTTGTGGCTTTGTTCTGCATTGTGGAGGCTGGATCAGGGCCAGCAAAAAAATCCATTGTTGGAGAAACGGCAGAAGAAGGGTTGGGTTGAGAGGCAAATAGGTCAACGTCAAACTGCAGAAAATGCCCCAAATATAGTCAGTCAGCTAAGGGTAAATATCTTACCATTTTCTACGAAATTTGAGAAAAGTGGAATGATAAAGGTGCTACGACAGCCTTACCTGAGGTTCAGGTTTTTTCTCTGCAGCTGGTTGAGGAGCAGCTGATACAAAAGTAGCATCAGCAAATAAATCAACCTCCGTTGGATCATTGCCTAAGGAATTAGACTTATCTGTTGGAACAGATACTGGAACATCCATGAGGTCACCAATAAGATCTTGCTCGAAAAGATCAACTTGTTGGCTTCCAGAAGACGGTTCTGTTAAACAGCATAGACAAGTTATAAGTAATGGACTTATATCTGAACAAGAAACAACATACCTTCCACAAGGAAGGCGGATAAAAGTCGAGCATAACATTATTATGAACATGAAAATTACACCATCTTCGTATTGGACACTAAGTAATATGATGAGTAGACTGAGAATTTTCAACTACAAGTCTAAAGAGTGAAATAAAATGCCTTATTAAGTCCAAGACTCCAAGTACTAATCATGCTGCCTCACTTTAACACATAGCTATTTCACTCATATGGATGGGATGGACGTGTGTTTGGTAAAATCAAGTGACATTATGCAAAAAATATGATGTTCACTTCATAATTATATCAAACACCGGTGGTGTCCTTTTGTATTATGTAATTAATCAATTTGATAGAAACAAGTATTTTATAATCCAATGATTAATGAAAATTTTATTGAAATATTGTATAAGTACAAGTACAAGTACAATATCAAACAAATAATAAGTGCCCTGGCCGTCAGTTGAATTGTTTCATCTCATCTAAGAATTTACCATGGGTCCTCACCATCCAAAGTTATGACTATGTTAGCTTAGTTACAGACTAAACCTAAGCATCATATCAGCCCAAGGTAACTAGTTTCATATTACAAGTTTAAGATAGAGTGATCATACGTATAAGCTCGTTCTTTTGTCACACGTTCAAGTGAATTTAGAAGTCAGAATCATTTCACTTTCAACATCAATAGCATCCACCTTATTATTTAAGCTCCCACCCAGATGCAATTCGGGTACAGCTTTTAATTTCCTGGATCATGTACTAAATATAAGACTTGTGAGTTGAGTGAGCTAAAGCTATCCCTCTTCGTGTTATTTGTTATAAGTTATAACGACTTTCAGAAGTCCAGATAATGCAGCTAAGAAGACACTTTCAAAGCAATATTACTTACTGGCACTTGACGTCCCTCGCGGATCAAAATCATCAAACTCTTCATCATATGTGTCTGATGCACTAGTGGCAGGAGAGTCTTGTGCCGTGCTGCACAACATTCTTGGGATTCAGATAGCATAAAGCAAGAGCTCTATGAAGACGAATGAGCAACGGCTAAATTACAAATATGATAACATCAATATTGAAGAAAGAAATCCAAAGTCCCAAACTCAATATCCCCCCAGTTTATGCCAAAATATCATAGACAGAGACACCTTCATTTTAAGAGAAAGACACAAATCTATGTATCAAACATAACTGCACAAGGGGAACAGTTACTGAAAGACCTCATTCTCTAGAAGAAGGAAAAAACAAAAAACAATTGTACTACTTGGAAAATTGTAAATTCGCTACAATGTGCATATGGGAGCACAAGGTGCATGCACAAAACAAAAAAGAAAAGGTTTATGTAAGTAAGCATGCCCAAATTATTCCAATCAGTCAACAAACCATTAAATAAGACAAATGGAATACTTAACATGAAGTTGCTAAGAATAATAAAGCATATATGGTCGAAATGGTATCCTTCAAATTATGCCCCACAAAAATGTAAACAATGTCAGAGAAATATGTAGGTTACTAAAAAGAGAAAAGCTGCAATATGAAGTGCGCAGCAATGGAATTGACAGCACGAACCTGCCATTACGAGAAGACTTTTTTTTCGTGTTAGGGATTGCCCCATATTTGTCTTCACCAAATTCATCCTCCTTGTAACCAACATTGAATGATTCGCTGTCTTTGTTAGTATTGTTACTGCCAAAACCTCCATATCGTTCACTATTGCTAGAGCTGAATGATGCTGTACCAGATTTGAATGTTATTCCAGATGATGAAAGTCCAACATACCTAGCAAGCAAGACAGAGTTTATACATCAATAGAAACAACAGACTCTGAAAGACATTAAGCAGTACAAGGCCTTTAAACCTCAAGCATTAACTTACTTATCACGGTTTGCAGCAGCTTTGTTCCTAACTTCCTGCATTTTTTCTTTATTATTCAGAAGAGCCACGATAGTTTCTGCTTTCTTTCTCACATTGATCCCAAGATCCTTTCCACTTGGCTCGACATATTCAAAACTAGCCAGAGACTGGACAATATAAAATAAGATGAGAAAGAAACGAATCATTAAGTGATCCAACTTAGAACCACTACCGGATGATAGCCTCTAGATTTCTTTATACGTTCACAAATATACTAGGAAAATGACAGGGACTGAGGATACATACAGATATCTGAAAAGTATGTTCTATTATATCATCAACAGCTCGTTCCGATCCATGTGCCACCAGATACTCAATAGCCGTCAACGACTACACAGAAAAAATTAAGAAGTTAATCCTCTCTGATCTCCACG
Source organism: Thymus mandschuricus (assembly GCA_029379335.1). NCBI lineage: Eukaryota > Viridiplantae > Streptophyta > Magnoliopsida > Lamiales > Lamiaceae > Thymus > Thymus mandschuricus. Next base: position 1,144,309 of record CM057076.1, on the reverse strand, counting down.
GAAGTAACTAGGATATGAACTCAACCATCATAACTATAAGACGTATGTCCCGAACAAAAAATGCCAGTACCTTGTACACAAAACGCCAATTCTTGCCAGTCTCAGACAATCTCGTCCAAAGAACGTTCATTACCATCTGACATTCAGTACTGCATGGTATGCCAACAGATGAGATGCAAGATACGAAAGCAAATTTAAAGGCAAAGAAGAAAAACGGTCCAGGTTCAGACAAATTTGTGAATGAAACGGAATAGAACATACAATTTCTTTGTAGCTTGTGCTATTTCTGCCAACACTGTGCCATGAGGACCCCAAGGTTCATCATCCGTCGCATCCAGAACCTAACTTAAACGGACAAGTCAATAAGGATCCAAACAACATGGTGATTGTAGGAAACAATTAGTGATTAACAGCGAAATGATGCACAGTAGTGAAGTAAACTCTTCACTCATCATCAGTCAAAATTCAAACCAACAGCATCAAGTGAACCAATATGAATCTCAACGGAGTTAATTCTTAACAACATAGTACAATCCTGCTCATACATTCAGCATTAAGCACCTCAAAAACATCGAAAACAGAATCCTTAACGATACTCATACATCAGTACACAATAAACTGAATTCACCGATTTGATCAACTGATTCAACACTGAAACAGCATAAAACACAGTCGACGAACGAAATTGAGCTCAAAAAACGGCGAAAAATCACTTTACAGTATCAACACATTACCTTCTGTTCTATCTCCGGAACCTTCAACACCTTCAGATTCACCTCCCGCTTTCTGCATTTGCACGCAAAACAAACCGATTGATGCATCATTCCACAGTATCGCATAACTAAAAGCTCGAATCGGAAAAATCTGGAACCAAAACCACATACATTTCACGGACGGTTTGATCAAAAACCTTCATGAAATCCATGGCTGGATCTGCTGGAACACGGTAAACACAGATCGAATCCTTCAACTGGAGAAGATCTGAGAATCGAAGAGATCGATCGATGAACTGAGTTGCGAATTGACGAAGCGACAGCACCACCGCCTGAGTGAAAAAAAAAAAGAGAGAGAAAGAGAAATGAATGTGCTTTTTGTTGGGGTTAAGGTGTTGTGAATTTGTTTATATATTTTTTCGAATAGAAGTTACGAATTTTCTTTTTCTGGAAAATTTGCCTTTTCTATTTTTTAGGTAAAAATACTAGCTTCGTATTTCGGCATATACCTCAGTCAATATTCTTTCAATGTATCCATCTCACTAAATTAGCCCCATTTGTTTTATTGACTTTTCCGGCACGCGTTTCCACCGAAACCTAATACGAGTTTTAAAATATAATTTCGAAGTATTTTTTTGTTTACGGGATACTATGAGTGTCGATGTATCCCGTAAACGAAAAAATACTTCGAAATTATATTTTAAAACTCGTACTAGGTTTCGGTGGAAACGCGTGCCGAAAAAGTCAATAAAGCAAATGGGGCTAATTTAGTGAGATGAAGGTAGTATTTCACTGTTTAGTAAATTACAAGTGATTTTATTTTCGAAAATCTAACATTTTGATTTATGGAAAATTTCAATTGTTAACTATTGGGAAATGTTTATAATGTATGTACTGTAGATCATTTGTTAGTGTAATATGAAATTTAATAATGTAGGGTAATAGAGTTTCTGATTGGTTTGTAATTTTTAATTCATTGTTACGGAGGATTTGAACTCGAGACCTTTGACCCCGAAACTTAACCACATACCGCTTGATCAACACACACACATAAAATGTTACATTCTCTGTCTTGTTTTTCTTAACACACTTTTTATGTATGTATGAATATAAAATATTGGATACGTGTCGAGATAAATAGAACAAAACTACAAACATACGAATACTGATTCTTATTAACTTAATTGATAGTATAAATCACTACAAGAAAACTGGGCTTTTGCGACAATGAATTTGTGTCGTAAAGTCCTGTTTTAGTGTCGCAAAAGTCAATTTGCGTCACTTTGTGCGTCATAATAAATTATGTCGCAAAAGGCTATGTAGTTTTTTTAAGACACTTTTTTTGAATTGTGTCGCAACAAGAATGACACATTTTGCTTCACTTTTGTTATGTGTTGCATGAATTCTCGACACTTAACACGTCATTTATTTTAGTGTCGCATATTTATCAGCGACACAAAACGTGACATTATTAAAAACGACGCGTATAATTTGCGACATAAATTTGTGACATTTCAAATAGAATGACGTAATTTTTCACGTCACAGTTGACGTCATATTTAAATGTTGTATAATATTGCGACATATGACATATGTCTCAAAATTTTATTTATGTCGTAAAATATACAACATCTTCTGCATCAGTTTATTTTAGTTGTCGTAAAATTTGCATCACTTACGTGACATTATTTCAAATGACACATCTTTATTTGTGACACTGTACAAAAAATATGTTGTATTTTTTCGCGACCCATATTTTGTGTCGCATAGAATAATGACATCTAAATAAATAAATAAATAAATAACTAATGTATAATGTACATCATATTTTGCATTACTTTACTATTATGTCATAAATTTTGCTTCACTTGTGTGACAGTAATTGAAATGACACGCTCTAATATGTGACACTAAATTCATAATGCATTAATATGATACATTTATTAAAATACAAATAATTCACAGTACATGATTTCCCAAACTAGATAACTACCATTAGTTCCCCACACATGATTATTCATGAATTTTACAGAAATTAGCAGTAATTTCTAAAAGTTGAAGAAATATCAAACTAAAATCAAAGCTCAAAAGGTAGAAAATGCAGTACCAAAGGCATAGACATCGATGTTCTTCAACCCTAAAACGGCTTTCCGCCACAGCCCAATTCCGAGAATCCGCTGCGAATCTCTGAGAATCGAAGGAAATGACACTCCAGTCCTCGGCTCAGCGACGGACAACGCGTTTCCAGAGAGAGAAAGAGATCCCCAGACAGGGCAAAATCTGCCTCCGCTAGAAGCCACGAAATTAAAAGCGCTCCGAACAAGCGGGCTGTCGAGGTTCTGCGAGACGGCAATGCCAGCCCCGGCGATCGACAGCGCGGCGGAGAGTGCTGCGGCGGCGGCGGAGAATGGGCGGGGGGAGGCATTGCGCTCGGCGGAGGAGGGCGGAATTGAGGGCCGAGGAAATGAGAAGGAGACGGTACTGAACTGAAATTGGGGGAAAGCTTGAGATTGCTGAAATTGGGGGAAAGCTCGGCGGAGGAGGGCGGAATTAAGGTTTATTTTTAAGTGGACGAAATGGGGTTGTTATTAACAATTGACATTTCATTTTGGCAAAAACTTGTATGTGGCCGGCCGCACCATGCGGCCGGATCCACTTGACCCGCCCGGCCCGGCCCAACTGTGGTCAACCCGACCCGGTTGACTCAATTTCGGGTCGGGTCAACCCGACCCGTTCCGTGTTGACCCGACCCGTTTAAGTAAAGTGTCAATCTTTGTTAATAAAAGTGCTAATCTTTATGAACAAAAGTGTCAATCTTATAAATAAAAATTTATACGTAATTTGTATGTATGTAGTAATTTTAAAATTACTTTATAGGGTTCATATATCAATTTAGGGTTTTATAATTATTGTTTAGTATTTAACTTCAATTTTATAATGTTGAATATGGATTATAAATTGAAACTTAGGATATATAATTTTTCAGCAAAAGTGTCAATCTTAATGAATAAAAGTGTCAATTGTTCTGAATGAAAGTGTCAATCTATTTGATATCGAAAATTTTATATTTTTTTTATCGACTTGTTATTATAATGTTTTGATATTATTATTATTATTATTATTATTATTATTATTATTATTATTATTATTATTATTATTATTATTTATTTACATAACATGAAATTAATATTCATTATTAACGTATTTTTCGTAAAAGTGTCAATTATTATGAATAAAAGTGCCAATGTTTCAAAGTGTCAATCTTTATAAACAAAAGTGTCAATCTTAATCCGGCCTCACGGTGAGGCCGGCCTCACAGGAGTGTGCCCCTTTGATTTTTATATATAATTCATTTTTTTGTATAATTTTAAATTTTTTTTTTTTTAGATTTCTGGAATTATTTTGTTGATGTAATATATTTTTATTAAATGAAGATAAAATTAAAATTTTGAGAAACAACAACGCGAATTAACAACGATTGAAAAATGTTGTTGTAATATACAACACACAAACGACAACGGTATATTGTACTATTGTCTTTTCAGCATACAACTACATACAATCCCCACAACGGTTTTCAGTCATTTAACAACAGTAATTTCATATAACCGTTGTCTAATAGGTGTTGTCTATGTCATTTTTTGTAGTAGTAAATGCATATAACTAAAAACATTTAGCAAACATTAAAGCTTCAAGTATCGGACAAACTGCAAAATATAAATATCAACTCCACAATAGTTAGTCACATAGGAAATAATTTAAACAACTAAATAATAATTCACTTTTTTTTCCCCTTTAAAAGAATCATTTCAAAATTGTAAAATTGTGTGGGTACAAATTAACATAAAAATAAAATAAAATAAGCAAATATAATATTTGAAACTGGATAAGGACGAGAGTAAATTCATTACAGTGACAAGTTAATATAATTTTGTAGTCGATCAACATTATTATAACTTTAATATAATTTAACTCAACAAGTTAATCATACGAAGTAAATTTTGTCATAATTTTGCAATACATAATTAGATATGATATTTTACTAAGGTGTCACAATTAACTTGTCGCAATTCAAACTATAAGAAAAATTATTTAATCACAATATTTAGATGACATACAAGTTACAATTGATGTAAGTATATGATAGTACTCCTATAACATTCAAAATGTATTTCAGAAGACATAAATAAAAGTGTCATGTGTGTGTAATAAAATCGTGATATAATATTTTAATAATTTATATTTGATGCAAATATACGATATAAAACGCCACATTATTCTGAATGTGAAGTAATATTATGATATTTAATTAATGTGTCGTAAAAAATAAATTGTTGTAAATCGAGACGCAAAACTAAGTGACGTATTGTTATCACAAAATAGCGACACAATATTTTAATGACGCATAAATACGACACAAAATGCAACACTATTCTAAATGTGAAGTAAAATTATGACATTCAATTAATGTGTCGTAATTAAATTGTTGTAAATACGAGACACAAAACTGAGTGATGCATTGTTATCGCAAAATAGCGACACAATATTTTATTGACGTTTATGTACAACACAAAATGCAACACAATTCTAAATGTGAAGTAAAATTATAACATTCAATTAATGTGTCACAAATAAATTGTTGTAAATACAAAACACAAAACTAAGTGACGCATTGTTGATGCAAAATAGCGACACAATATTTTAATGACGCACATATACGGCACAAAATGCAACACTGTTCTAAATGTGAAGTAAAATTATGACATTCAATTAATATGTCGCAAATAAACTGTTGTAAATATGAGACATAAAACTAAGTGTAGCATTGTTGTCGTAAAATAGTAACACAATATTTTTGTGACGCACATTTGACACATATATACGACACTAATAGTATAAGTGTCACGATTTTATGACACTTATCAGTAATGTCGCATGCACATATGTCGCAAAAGCCCTGTTTTCTTGTAGTGAATTTGGAATAGTCCATTTGTCACATTCAATTAGATTAGCATCCTAATTGAATTTGAATATAAAGAAAATAGGACGAAGGGAGTAACGGAATATGACTTAGGATAATGTAGTGGGAAAAATCCGCCTGACTGGCCCAACCCATTTGTTCATACTTGATCAGCCCAACTCCAAGCACTTGAGCATAATCATCCCGTCAGTCAGACGAAACAAGTTGTTTGGCCCAATTAACTATTCAAAGGTCTTGTTTCTATTGGGCCGACTGAGCCCACAACCGATTAGGGGTCCAGTCAGTCAGCCGGGAGATTTGAATCAATCTCAACTAACCACCAACGTACGGAGCGAGTCAGCCGGGAGAGACTTCCCCCACGTTCTCAACGACTACGTGCGGTTAGGGTTTTGAACAAAGAACCCTAGCCGGGCAGTCGTCCTATATAAACACCCTAACTGCTAGGTCAAGGGGACACGATCTCACGCACTCTCACACTCAAGCAATCACGCAATCCATTTGCCAACTGACTCCTCCTCTGAAACCCTCCACGCTCCGTCAGTCGGCGTCTACTGAACTTCAGTCAGACGGCGCCGCCTATCATCTCCACATTGCTCATTCTCACCACCATCATCTCCATCGGAATTTATACAATTCTTTACTTATTCGTTTTAATTATTTAATTACTGTTTTCCGACTGTTTATACCGGTCACTGACTTGAGTGTCGGAGGTCCTTCGGCCGACACCCCCACCCGTGTCCATCGAAGGGCTCTTACGTTTGTTCTGTTTGACAGGTTGCTAGTGCCCCTTCTTCAGTCGGATCTGATCAGTCGGGTCAAACCAGTCGGATCCAACTCAATTGTAGATTCACCCTCTACAGATAACATAGTTACACATTTCAAATATACTTTACTATATTGCAATTCAAATTCTTTAAAATAAATTGTGACCCATACTTTTATCTATAAATTGCTACATAATATAAAATGATTTTACATCAAATTTCATTATCATACATTTCCACCAAACTTACATTAAAAATGCTACTTCCTTTATTCAATTCACAATATTTTACTACAGTACAAGTTAACAATTTTCTATTTATTTTTTAAATTCAAATTTGAAAAAAGTCTTCAAAGTCAATGGACCAAATCGTCTATTATAAACAAAGGAAAGACCAAATCGAAAATAATATTAAATTACAAGGACCCAAATGCAAATTTCCCCAAATTCTCACCCACCACGAGTCTCAATTGGTCTGTCACATTCATAAGGTCACAGCCGGTGAGACGGCAGTCTCCGACCTCAATCCAATTCTAAATAAAATACACAAAAAGGTTTCCCCAATCAGGGATTTCCACCCATTCCTATAATATTTCGATTTTCTTGTTCACAAATTGTGTGTAAAAAATTAATCTTGTTAATTCTTCGAGAAGAAATCCTGGGTAATCGTTCCGACGGTTGAATCTGCTGCAGGTTAGTGATGATTGTAATCGAAGATTTTCCGCTGATTAATTTGCCCCAATTTGAAGCAATCCCGAAATTTGCAGCGATTGTTGATCGAATTGATGGAGGGTTTGAATTTTTTGCAGGGTTTTGAAGATTCGATTCGATTCCGTTTCGTATCTCGAGCTGGTGTGTAAATTGAATCGACGATGTTTAATCGAATTTTTGGAAAGCCTAAACAAGAGACGAGTGCTCTTGCAACATTAGATAAGTTAAATGAGGTAAGGTTTTGCGATCTGTGATTTTGTTTTGTTTTTTTCAATTATTTTGCTTGCTTTATTTATGAATTGAAAGGTATTGTATGAGCTATGATCTGAATTATGTCGAAATCGAATGGGAATTTTCGATATTTTAGTTTCTTGGATTGTAGATTGTGACTGTTGAGTTATTTTGTGTAAGGTGTGGGTAAGAGTATGATTGTATAATGTGTTCAGCTCATTTTGAGTTTTGGTGGTATGTAGTTATTGGTAACCTGAAGTCGGAATGCGATCCTTGTGGCATCCCCGGTTTATTTTAGATTGGCATGTTGACCGAATACGACAGATTGCTTTGTGGACTTACTTTATATGTGTTAGTGTAGTTGTGAAGGTTGGCAGCTGGATTATTTTCGTTTACGACCTTTCTTGGTTTTTTTGATGCGGTGTACAGAATGTTGATGATTAGGATACCTTTTTTAGGCGTTTGTTTCTGATTATTTTATGGCGTGTTCATGAGAATTTTATTTAGTTAACCCTTTTTCCAAGAATTATGTGTGTTAACTATGCCTATTGTATGCAGACTCTTGAGATGCTGGAGAAAAAAGAGAAAGTTTTGTTAAAGAAGGCTGCAGCAGAAGTTGAAAAGGCCAAGGAGTTCACTCGATCTAAAAACAAAAGGGGTATGATGTAGTGATGGTAGCTTATGAGCATTACTCACATATATTCTTTTGAGGGTTGGAGTTAAGATCATATCCTTTTGTTCCGAGTGCTGTTGATTTGATTTGCATTCTTACGTACTGTCATGAATAAACAGTTTTCTGGTCGATCAATTTGCATGCAGACAAAGTATAATTTATGTGAACCTAAGCTAATAGAAATTTGAATGTTTGATTGTTGTATGGGAATCTAATAGAAATTTGTACTTTACTGTCTATGTTTTGTCTCATTATAAGTTTCCGAAGCACAATTTATGTGAACTTAAGCTTCACTCTATGGTCCAATTGCCTTGATCATCCTTGGCTTGGATGTCAATCACATGTATTTGTTTTAGTCGAATTGTAGATTTCCAGACTAATATGCTCGTCCTCTCTGTCAAGGTCTTAAATATTTTCACGTTCTTCTCCGTGGCATAACCTTATTTGAATTTCTCCTGTCAAACTTGTTTATAGCTGCAATACAATGCTTGAAGAGAAAAAGGCTTTACGAACAACAAATTGAACAGCTTGGAAATTTCCAGTTGCGAATCCATGATCAGGTACTGTGTAAGAACCAACGGTAATGCTTGGTTGTCGATCATTCTAATTCTGGTATGGCATCTCATAAGTTTCGCCTGTGTTTCTGTAGATGATAATGCTAGAGGGAGCAAAAGCTACCACAGAAACTGTTGATGCTTTGAGAACGGGAGCAGCTGCAATGAAGGCTATGCAGAAGGCAACGTAAGTTATCTGATGCATATTACATATTTTGATTGATATGTATAGTTTGGATCAGTTTGAAGTGGCTGATGTAGAGTTGTCAACAGTTAACAAATTCATTTACCTCACACTCCTCGGAGACGAAGTCTTTAACAACAATGGACTCATAAGAGAGAAGCACCGATAAATAAAGAAATAAAATAAACAAAAAGATATCTACCGAGTCTGTTTCGGTGTTTCCTCATATTTTCTACTTGACTTATTGTGGTGCAGAAACATTGATGACGTGGACAAGACAATGGATGAAATCAACGAGCAGACTGAAAACATGAAGCAGATTCAAGAAGCTCTGGCAACACCCATCGGTGCAGCAGCTGATTTTGATGAGGTATATCTGTAGTTTCTGATAACTTCCCTTTCTTTCTTTCGTTCTTCCAAGTGAGGATTTCTTACCGGACTCCCTCTGCAGGATGAGTTGGAGGCAGAGCTCGAAGAACTTGAAGGTGCTGAGCTGGAGGAACAACTCTTGCAACCTGCAACGACTGCTCCCGCTGCTCCTGTCCGGGTGCCAGCTGGAAGGCAACCGGCAAAGAAGGTCGAAGATGAGGATGATGAGCTGGCGGAATTGCAGAGAGAGATGGCCCTTTAATAAGGAGGTCACTTTCTGACCTATCTAGCCAGTTGCTTCGATTTCATTACAATTCTATCACCGTGTGAATATGTCGTTTCAATCTACTATACGCTGCCTTATTCGACAACTATCTTGGCACCAACAATTCCAGCTCCATGTTTTTCTCCGAAATGCTCCTCATCACAAATTTGTATCCAGATTTCGTAATTTTGATGGCTGTTGATTTGCAGATTGTTGAACTCCGAAACCCAGAGGAAACTGTAAAATATTACTTGATGTATTGTACGATGGGAAAGGTCGTAGCTCGAGCTGCTGTGTCTATATCTTCGGATCGAAATTTCTCGAATTTGCATTCCTTGGGAAGAAAATTGTATAGATTGTTGCATCAACAAAGATTGTTCTTCAGTTTATCCAGCTCCTAGCTTTCATTATATACTGTGACACTAGATTGTGTATGGAATGCATTGATTTTTCCTATTACTTTTATATTTTGCTCTCACATATGATTCGTTATTTGCAAATCGAACGAACCTTTTGCAACTCGACCGAAGCAAAATCTAGCCGGCAACGAAGGCCTTTTTGTTGAGAACGATAGCTGGTGCCGACTAGATTTTTCGACATCGACTAGGTTATTTTAAACGCAGTAGGCCCAAAATCTTTAAAGTTTTGTGCTCAAATTCAAATGGCCCCAATTATTTCTCATGTTTTTCTTCTGATATTTTAGAGCCTTATTAAGTTATTATTCGTGTCGGCAAGATTTTTTTTATTTTTTATTTTTAAATATATGGGTTCAACTTAAAATTAAATGCACTTCGTCTCGTTTGATTATGTATTTTTTTTTTTTAATTCTATTTTAATAGATTCGTAATATACAATAAAAAGAGGTAATCAAGTAGTGGTGCCCACGGTTCCGGTTCCGGTTCTAACCGGAACCGAACCGCCGGTTACGGTTCCGTCGGGGGAGGAACCGAAACCGAACCGCCAAGACACGGTTACGGTTACGGTTCCGGAACCGCCGGTTCCGGTTACGGTTCCGGTTCTAATCGGAAAAAACCGGACATTTTATTTTTTTAATTTTAAACTTTTTTATTTCATAAAGCTTTGTACTTTCTTTCAATTATATAGATGCATATTCCTCCCATACCATTATTTGCTATTATTTCAATGTGGGATAGTGATATGTGCTCTCTTCTCATAGTTTGAGATGTGTTAGACATCTCACATCGAAAAAATAAGAAACTTCAGAAGTGTAATACTTTTATAAAAGCAATAAGCATATCTCACAATGAAAAAATAACAAATGAGTGTTTGAGAGTAACACCTATATAATTGAAAAAGTCAAAGTTTTATGTATATTTAGTTATTATTTATGAAGTTTAACAAATAATGTTATACAGTATTTAATTAGAATTCATATTTAAGAAAAAAGAATAATAAAATTTATATTAATTGGGCGGTTCCAAAATTTGGAACCGCCGGTTTGGAACCGGAACCGAACCGCCGGTTACGGTTCCAAGCCTTATGAACCTTAACGGAACCGACGGTTCCACCGGTTCCTTTTCCGGTTCCGAACCGCCGGTTCCGGTTCCGGTTAAAAAACCGCCGGTTTCGGTTCTGGTTACGGTTTTAACCGCCGGTTCCGGTTCTTTTGAACACCACTATAATCAAGCGGGAACGAAACGACAACATTGTTAGACGAGGGTTAATAGTTTTATCCACGTGGGAAAACTACCAAGACACCAATATTTAAGCCAAACCTTAAACAGGAGAAGGCGGCTAACACTATTTAACCTAAGATTTATTTTCTTAATAATAGACCATACTTTATAGGGATTAGAGAAAAGATGAAGCAAATCTCCATCAATAAAAGAAAGGGAGAAAAAGATGTATGGAATTTTACAGGTAACAATTCACTCCCACTCTGCGTATACTCCCTCCGTCCCCTAATAAGTGTCCCGAGTCGTCAAAATGCAGTAACCAAGAAAGTGTGTAATTTTACCATATTAACCCCTAATCATTACATAAAAAATAGAAAAATAAAAAATGTGTAATGATAGCAGGGTTAAAGTTGGTAGTTTAGCCAAAATTTTACATTGAAATATGTGATAGGACACTTATTAGTGGACAAAAATTTTAGTCCCTTAAAACACTTATTAGGTGACGGAGGGAGTACTAACTAAAACGATGTGGCAGTGTCACGTTTGATAATTTTTTATTTACGATTTTACATTTTGAATGGTCCGATAAATTCTAATTTTAGTGTATAATAACGGTAAATAACAAATAAAAGAGCTGTAATTATTAATTAAGGGGCCATCTAATTAATATCTCACCTTATTGGGTAATTTTTTTTTCATTATTTAATAAGCAAATAAACTCAAAAAATTGCAACCGTAAAAAATATTGTAGGGCATATGTCCGACAAGGTGACATTTGTCCCAAAATTGGGGTATCCACGTATTAAATTAAATTATTTTCTTAATAATCCAATAATTTGGGTACCAATTAACCTTTATACAAAAAGGAGAAACAAATAGTGATTGGTAGGCACGTTTTATTGAATTCAACATATGCCAAGTATCGGTTTCTATCCATTACTCCTCTGTCTCGTTTCACTTAGCTTTCTTTTCTAATTACGGTATTCCATTGTAATCGGTTTGTCTTTTAAAATGAAAACTATTAACTTTTACTTTTAATCGCGGACCCTCTATTTTTCATTTGAAATATTGTGCCTAAAACTCTTGTATCAAAATAAAATAAAATAATTGAAGTGGACAGAGACATAGTATAATTCATTGTGTTTAGGCATGTAAATTTATTTATTTTGACTATTTGTTCCATTTGTTGTTTTATAGCCGACATTATTTTTTTTCCTTGATATTCATACACGGTCAATAGACAAATGGTGTGGGCCCAATGCTAGTGATAGTGGGCCTCAATCAATGGGCACCAAACATCTAATTACCCATCTTGTTTATAACGAGCTCGATTTCTTTAGTACGGATATTCAGATAAGTCTTAACTAGAGATAGATGTATCATTTGAACGGTTCGTAAACATATTACATATTTTATCAATGGGTTAGTTAAATTAGTTTAATCGGAGCATAATTGCTTTTATATCGGACCCTATGATACGTAAAACAATTGAATATGAAATCGGTTCGTCGTAAACGGGAAATAAGAGGATTATTATAGGAATTCTTATATTTATACTCCATCCATTCACCAATTATGCATACAAAACCTTTTGACACAATCTTTTAAATTGTATAATAATTAGTGTTGAAGTGATGTTCGGGTCTCAATTAATATGCGATTAGAAAATTTTATGTTACTCCCTCCGTCCTCTATTTATTCACGTTAATATTATATTGGGACGTCCTCCATTTATTGACAATTTCCATTTTTGGACGTAGACCCCACAATCACTTTAACATTTTAACACTTTATACATCTACTTTTTATTATTTTATCATTTTAATACTATTAAACAATTTAAATGGACCCACAATTATTCCACTTTAACACTTTAACACATTAATTTATTATTATACCATAAAATGTGAAAAAATCTGTACCCATATTCTCTCCGTCAGTAAATAGAGGACGGAGGAAGTATATCAAAGCCCTAAAAGAAGGATTTGTGACACATATTTTCAAGGAAAAGAACATCCCACTATACACACGAGTTCAAAAAATTGCGACTTTTGAGGTTGTTTTTTTGTACATTTCTCTTCGTCGTTTATTAAATACTAAATAATTAGCAATCTATCAACACATTATTTTCATCCAAAATATTTAATTAGGTTGCCCTCTTTATAGGGAAAGTTTTTTCATTTAAATTTCATGCACCTTTTCAAGAAAAACCGGAGGCCATCACTCTCGTGTTTAATAAATTTTTATGAATATAAAATTATTCTAATTAAGTGGGGCCTTTATATATTAATTTAATTTAAAATTATGAGCATATATATATATATAGATAGTGGTTCGTGTGCAAATAAATGCTTGCGTGCTAAAATGCGAAAATGCTTAAAACTGTACAAAATCATGCAGCATATATTTATGCTTACAACACCATTATGCTTTTTAACGTACAAATTCATGCTTAACCCTAGTCATGCTTATAATACCTTATAATCATGCTTAAATCAATTACAGCCATAGATCAAATTAAGATCAATGGTCCAGATCTATTCTTATTTCTCACACTAGGACTTTTTTTTATATGATCCATCCTCTATATATATAATATGGATCATTGGTCACTTTTAATTTTATTTAAGCCATAGTACCATTTTAGAAAAATAAATATAATACTTCTTCCGACCCATTTCATTTGGTTTCATTTTCTAATCGAGACGTCCCACTTCAATTGACTTGTATCCTACTACCTTAATCTCACGAAAGTAGTCCATATTTCTTCTTTAATCCGTCTCATACATTAGTCTACTTACTAAAAATTAGGAAAAAAAAAAAAAAATGGCTACAATTAACTCTCTCTTCTCAGAATTAATTACAACCACATAATTTCTTCTTTATTAGTTCTTGTGTCAATTCAATAGTGGACTACTTTAATGAGATGGATGTAGTAAAATCTAAGGAATTAACTCTAACTCATGAAACAAGTCAATTAGTCCAGGACGGAGTGGGTATATATTACTCCCTCCGTTCCATTTCACCCGCTTCCTTACTTAATTGAAACGTCTCACTTCTATTGAACTATTTTCAAAAATAACTACTTTTCAGGTATGGACCTTTTACTTTTCACTTTTAATATTGTGCCTAAAATCTTGTGTATCGAAGTGAAACAAACAATTAAAATGGGACATGGTAAATTACCTTTTTCTTAATTACTAAAATTTCTTTAGGAAAAGGTAAGATAAAAAGTGATTTACGAATCATGTAAATTGACAATTTATGCAATTTGCTAGATTTACTGCACATTAATTGACCTTTTTAACCTACTATATATTTTTCTTGATAGTCACTAATATATTTTCAATTTCAATTTCAATTTCAATAATAAAAAACTATGAATAAATTGACAAGTGATTACTTTTTCTTTCATAGAGATTTGTTTAAGTCAAAGGATAAGATCGAGTCTCTTTTTATTTTATTACTTCCTCCGTTATTTTCAACATGAGTCATTTCTTTTTGACAATGTTGGGACGCTTTTCCACGCTCGTTGATGATAGGTTTTGAAATAGATTTTTGAAGATTTTTTTCCTTTTCAACATACTATGACAGTTGTAGTATCTAGTAAATGAAAAAAAATTCAAAAATCTATTTTAAAACCCATCATCAACGAGCGTGGAAAAGCGTATCAGAATTGTCAAGAAAAAATGACTCATGTTGAAAAAAACGGAGTGATATTATTCACAAAATATAATCGGTTCAAGTCCACGTCGGTGTCTAATTTTCGATAAGACTAAAGTACTACCTTACTTAGTCCAACTTAGATAAGTTTTTAATACCACTATTATAATAATAATAATAATTTACTACTACTACTATTATAGAAATTAACTAATGGAGTAACTAACACCACTACTTTTAGTTTCTCTATAATAATTTTGTGGGCTCTCTTGATTTTCGAGCCAAATATTACTACTACTATCAAATTGAATAATGAGAGCTTAGCTTTCCACTTCAACAATACTAGTAGTAATTAATTAATATTATCATATCATATTATATTATATCATTCTTTTTAGCAACCCTAGTTGCTATTTATTTATTTATTAAAAAAAAAAAAAAAAAAAAAACTAAGTGAAATCTAGAGACTTCTACTACAAAAAAGATTTTATATTTTAGTGTAATAAATTTGAATAGAAAATTATGATTTAATTATAATGCATTTTTGCATGGCTTGACCCAAGTTCAATCCTTAATTTTTCAAGTTTATACTATGAAAGTATCTAAGATTTAATTTAATTCAAGAAAATAGCTAAAAGAAAAGAAAATGATTAAAAATAATTAAATAAAAAAGTAGAAGGTGAAGAAACATAAACCAAATTATCGGCAGCCTCCATAGAAACCTCATATTTGTATATACAGAATTACAAAATTTGCAATCTGGTTTTCCATAATTTCCCTACAGCCCCCTGAAAACCCAAATATTTCCAAATTAGCCCCCAAGCAGAATAACACTTAACCTACCCGACCCGACCAACCCGACCCTAACCCGTATCTACAGATCGGAGCATTTTCCACTGAGAAAAAGCATATTCACAGTCGAAGCAAATAAACTAGGCTGCCCGATTCGAATCAGTAAATCCACCCATATAGTACCCGACCCGACCCGTATTCGATGTTCATTTCACGAGTTCGGATACCCACCCAAAATCCGGGACTGAGCTTGCCGAGTCGACTCGCCCGACTCGGTCAAGCGAGTTTTCTTCACCGAGTTTGGAGTAGATTCTTTCACGAAGCGCCCGCCCTGACTCGACTCGCTCCATCGCCGGCTCCTCCTCGCAGGGGGTCTCCCATTGGTCGAAGGCGCTGAGTCCGGGCCGAGTCACGGCGCGGATCGGGGTGGTGGGGAGGCTCCTGTATCCGGGTCGGATCTTGGCCGGGCTGCAGGGAGACCCGTACCCGGCCACCCAAGACGGAGGGCTCATGCTCAGGTTCATGCCCATTCCCATCCCGAGCCCCATCTTCATCTTGTTAATCTGCATACCTCGCATCGACTCGGCGAGTTGACTCACCCGGAGCGATCCGACGGGGGAGAGCGGCGGCGACGCCGTCATCGGGGACGACGGCGGGGAGTACTGAGAGGATCTCGGCGAGGATCCGAACAGCACGAACGAGTCGTGGCTCGGGCCGCGCGGAGACTCGAACTCGTCGGGGCTGCTGCCGCCGCCGCCGGAGGTGTACGGCAGCACCCGGAGCTGCTCCGGCGTGTGGGCGAAGAAGCAGATGCGGCGGCGGCAGTGGGTCCCGTCCTTGCACGGCTGCGTCCGGTACCGCGCCGGGTGGAGCCAGCACTCGAACACGCCGTGCGCGTGCTCGCACGCGTCGCCCCGCCTGCAGGCCCCCCTGCGGAAGTCCGGGCACGCCGTGCCGGAGTAGTGGTGCTTCCGCGGGTCGCGCCGCCGCGCCTTCTCCCCCGGGTGCGCGAACGGGCACTCCGTCCAGTCGTGCGACCGCGCCCGCGCGCACCGCTTCACCTTGAACTCGAACATCCGGAAATTGTCGCACGAGTACGCGTCCACCGGGAAATCGAAATCCTCCTCCTCCTCCGCCTCCTCGCCGCCGCCGCGCTCCACCTGATCCTCCTCCTTGTTCGACGGCAGGTACCGCTGCAGCGCCGCCAGCGCGACGTCGTAATACGGCGCATCGTGGATCGC
Source organism: Thymus mandschuricus (assembly GCA_029379335.1). Classification (NCBI taxonomy): domain Eukaryota; kingdom Viridiplantae; phylum Streptophyta; class Magnoliopsida; order Lamiales; family Lamiaceae; genus Thymus; species Thymus mandschuricus. The sequence continues at coordinate 1,127,532 of CM057076.1, read as the reverse complement.
CGGAGAGTGAATGTTGGCCGTCGGATCTTCGAGGTAATCCCAGGATGGGATTTGAACGGTCGGATTCGACCTCATCATCATCATTTTCTCGTGTTTGAAGTAAATTTTTTTCTTATATAGCTCAGTCTCTCTAGTGGCGCTGTCATGATCGCCATTGTTATGCATGCCAAGCTTCCTATTTATACTAGTAATTCAACCACGGTTAACAAAACTAACTCAACCACGGTTAGGGTTAGTTCACTATGTAGTTTGGTAGCCCTCCTGCTCCACTATAACCAGTAGGCTAAACAAGTGGTTTCATTTTGGGAGAAAAATAAAAATAAAAATAAAAATAAATAAAAATAGAAAATAGAAAATTGGAAGGTAGCGTTACCTTGGAGTTTACTTCAAATCTTGGATGCTTGTTTTTGACTGGGAGTTCCCAATTTTTGTGGGCCCGGCCCATATATTTTTAGAAGGACCGACTTTTTATTTATCAAAATAAATTTAAATTTACAATTTTATTTATTTTTGGGTTATGTAATTAAATTGATAATATACTCCCTTAAAATTAGGTGTTTCCTTGGATTAGAATAAGGAATCTTATGTGTCAATTTAGGTTTGCAAAAAATAAGGTAATTATTGCAAAAATTGAGGTAATTATGTGTGTTTAATTAAATGGTGGAATTAGTTCGTTACTTTCTTGATAAATTTTGATAATGCATATCAATTTTCGACATCAGATTTAGGAAAGGGGTTGAGGATTAATATTTCATTACAATTAAAGTATATCCAATGTTTTAGTTTAGTTTTTGAATTTGATACATTAGACAATTCTAGAAACAAGGTATCCTATTTAAATACATCTGGTTTTAGCATACAATCGAGAGAAATGGATTCAAAGTCATTAATAAATGAGATTACGTAACAACGTTAACGTACAATATATATAATCGAAATGTATCGTGCATCACAATTATCGATAATTCAGATCTATTTTCGGTTTCTAGTAATTTTTACTAGTCACGTACAAGTTGCAAGGCAATGTCACGTTAGGTATTATTACGAGTATCTAAGGACATCCTCATCTACAAACATCGAAAGGTAAATTCAAATGCAATAAAGGAGGAATTAATTAGTGCTTTAAATAGAGGCTTTTGTCTCCCCAACTACCAAACACAATAAGAATAAATTATGTATACCCTACCATTGCATCTATTCACTTTTATTTTATTTCCTATGTAGTTAAAACTATGTGTACCAAAATTCATGCCCATTCCTATGTGCACAAGGTAGTAAGGTAGTAGTAGGAGTATTAATTTGCATACCTTTACAGTTACAATTTATTACTTATTCAATTATAATTATCCATCCGCCTAACTTTTTTTTTAGTCGACGAAATGGGTAGGTGGACTAATGGGAATTGGAGTTGGGAAATCCCTTGGAGAAGGGACCTTAGGGAAAGGGACGTGGAGGGAGTGACAGAGCTCCTTGAGCTCCTACAACAGGTTTCACTTGTTGATGGAAGGAAGGACACATGGCATTGGAAAGGGGCTAGGCATGATGGGTACTCTGTGAAGAAAGCATACGAAGAGATAGAGAAAGAAAGTGGTGGATGGAGAATACAAAATGGAGAGAGACACATGTTCGCCCAAATCTGGAAATCTTGGGCTCCTTTTAAAGCTATGATCATGGCATGGAGACTTATTAGGAACAAATTACCAACTATGGACAATCTAGGAAAACGCCTAGACACTCCCTTGAGCGACCAAATTTGCTGCTGCTGTCGGCAAGACGAAGAAACGGGGCAACACCTTTTCTTGGATTGTTCTAAGAGCCGGGACATTTGGAATGAAGTTATTAGGTGGCGTGGTATCAGCTGGGCGGCTCCAAGGCTGGTTCAAGATCACTTCATGAGCTTCATTGAAGTTCCGGGAGGTGGTAAGTCGAAACTCTTTCTTGGTGGGTTATGGATATGTGTGATGTGGGTTCTTTGGAAATGGAGGAATGCAGTTAGTTTGAAAATAGGGAATGAAACTTCCGTCGTATTAACGAAGAAATTAAATGTCGTTTCTGGAGTTGGTGCTCGATTAGAGGAGTAGGGATGGAGAGAAGTAATTTTCAAAATTGGAGTGAAAACAATTTGTGTGAGATTTGGATGAACAACTGATGTAATAGTTGGGTACTCCTTGTACCTCGGTGTTGCATTTTTTATATAAAATTTCTTTTTGCCCGATCAAAAAAAAAAGAATAACATCTAAAGCTTAACGAACAAGATAATTTTGTAAATAAATAAATTAATTAATCTATAGTTCTACATTAAAAAACACACACACAAAAAAAAAATTACGAGAAATTGCCTTCATTTTAATTGTGAAACAATAATATTTAATTAATTATAGGGGCTGTTTGGTAGCCCAAATTAACCCAAGATAGGATTATTAATCTTACCTAATCTGGACTTGTATGTTGTTTGGTAGGGTAGATAAATTATCATGTGAGCCCTGAATAAAAGTTGAAGCCCGCTCTTAAACACTGTTTCACACCGATAACGAATCGGACCCTTCCCCCTCCGATAAACGAACAGTGTTCCAAGATTGGCGTGAATTTTCCCATCTTACCCTTCTTCCTCCTTCTTTCCCTGAACTCTCATCGCGACGGGAGGAGTTTTTGCAGCCGAGTTTTTCTCGACGGGAAGCCCCTTCCCCCAATATTTTGTTGGCGTGAATTTTCCCATCTTACCCTTCTTCCTCCTTCTTTCTCTGAACTCTCATCGCGACGGGAAGCAACCGGAGTTTTTCGCAGCCGAGTTTTTCTCGACGGGAAGCCCCTTCCCCCAATATTTTCGCAGCCGAGTTTTTCCCTGCCGTCGCTCAACTGGAGCCGACATCGCCAAGGTAGTTTCGAATAGTTCGAAGGTTTTTGAAATTGAATTCGCTCAACTCCCTTCCGGAAATTGACCGCGATTTTTGTGCAGGAATTGCTAGGTTTTGAAGCTGGGATTGCTAGGTTTCGAAGCTGGATTTTAGTGCAAGAATTGCAAGGTTTTCGAAGCTGGGTTTGAAGGGGGATTCCTGTGGCCAAATTCGCTAAGCACAGGTAATTTTCATTACTTCAAGCTTAAAAAAAGTTTTGATAGAAAATATCATCGATAAATTTGAGATAAATCGGATTCATGGTATACTTCTTCCAGATGCCACTTATCAAGAATTTGAACAGAAAAAAAAAAATAGATTTGAAAAAATACCATTATCAACGGAAATTGTGAATTTTTTCACTTTCATCAGTAAATTTGTTAGAGAATCGGGATCTCCCAATCTAAAGATGAAAGGGCCTGCTTTAATTTCAGGAGGACGAATAGATTCTGAAAAAAGGAACACAAATTTTAAAATATTTATTAACTAAAATTGTAACCGATCCTGATGGTTGAAAAATTAGCAGAAAATCGATTAGAAGAAAAGAAGTTTGGTGGCCTGCATATGATGATTGTGTTATTCACCATTTTCTTTCATGGTTTTATTTGTTTGAGTTGCAACTTGGTCATATATAATGAAGCGGTGTTCTGATGTGTTGGATTGGTTCTTCGATTGTTTGCCTGTAATTATGTTTCAGCATTTCAGCAGTTCATGATTTCTTTTTCGAACTTGTCTAGTTTACAATTTAATTGATTGTAAGATTGTGTCATGGAACTCGGTTATGGTTTTGTATGCATGATCTCTGATGAATTCAAGTAAACTTTCTGTAGTCATCTAGAACGCGGCCTAGTTGATTGTAGGATTGTGTGGTGGACTTCATTCAAGCAGTTTTTCACTATTTTGGGAATAAGGATTCGTGATATTGATTGTTGGATTTATGGTCGTAACTGTTTCTTTTCCCTCGTGATAATTGTTCTGGAAAACAAAGATGATAGGCGTGTTGATTTTTTTTACTTTAACCTTTTTGTCGCTGGATGTTCGTAGTTGGTTAGATAGGCTCCATTTTAGTTTCAAAATAGGTTTGCATGAGCTCATTCTTTTGCAGTTAATAAGCTAAAGTGGTCTGTCCCTTCATTTACATTGCATTCTTTAGATCTATTATATTTTTTTTAATGAGCATTTATCATATACAACATCACATTTCCTATTGAAGTGCTAAGGCTGATTCCAGTTTCAGGCCTAGACTGTTGTGTGCAAGTAGTCAAGCTACTGTGTGTTTTCTGGGTGAGAGGTAAGGAGTACAAGCTTTATTCTATGATGGATTCTTGAAGATTCTTGGAGTTTTTGTTTATTTTGTTTATTTTTTGTGTAAAGGAAAATATTCGGACCTTTTCTAGCCCAGGATCCCGTTTACAAGAAGCCTTAATTTTCTGGAAAGGTAGAATCTCTCTCTCTCTCTCTCTCTGAAAAACTATCCAAGTTGGGTGCTTGTCTCTTGGCTTTTGATGTTGTGTAAGTTTCTTGTTCATGAATGCTTCAGTTTCTTGTTCTTGATCATTGTTTTAATTACTGTTGGAAGCCCAAAAAATACTAAAGAATTTGATTAGTTTATTATGTGCATCAGCATTAAAGTATGGGGTTTTAGAAGCATTGGAACTATGTATTGCCTCTCTTTCTCTCTCTGCTCAATATTTTAATGCCTTGCTGTGAATAATTGCACATGTAAGTATTCACATGCAATATGTGATGGGAATTTTGTTTTGAGCCATTTGATCTGTGCTTCTTTTGTTTGCTTCTGATCTACTGCCATTAGTCTAACTGTCTTTTAAATTGTCCCTCAACTTTACACTAGTGTTTGTGTTTTTTGATTTTGGATAGTGAAGCTGTTGGAGGGAAAGATCAAGAGGTAGACGATGAGGAACTCGGTGTCGGACCAGAGCTTCTATATAGAGAGTGAGGATGAAGAGGCGGTGTCTGGGAGAGTTGAGGATGGTGAAGCTGGACATGGTTCTGATTCGTCGATTTACTCCAGTGATAACGATAACGATAACGACAAAGATAATGATAATGATAATGATAATGGGGGTAGGCAGCAAAGCAAGCCCAATTCCCTCAACCCCTCTTGGCCTCAAAGTTACAGGTGACTTGTGTGTTTTTGTGTGTGTGTGTGTGGGAGAGAGACATATATGTTACACTTTGCTTCGGGATTTAGTCATTCGATTCTGATCATTTCTTGATGCTGGATTTTGAGACCTTTTTCAAGAATTCCTTAGAGCATGTTACTTGCTTAGATTAAAGTATGAAGCCAAAGTCTTGAATTTGTGCTCAACCCAGTATCCACAAACACTCCAACTTCAAATACAAGCGCACCAACCCAGTATCCACAAACGAATCGCATTCAAATCCCTCATTCACGATCAAAGAATGAACACTTCAACTTCATTTTAAATAGTTGAAAACGGAGGGGAGACAAAACCTTTTTTTTTTTTAACAGACAGGAGAAAGTTTTGAAGAAATTGAAGTAGTATAAAAATACGGCGCACCTTCTTGGGTTGAATCCATTTCGATTTCGCCGAACGGTACCTTCAGATTAGAATTCCTTTGTTTGGAGCATTTGCTGCAACAAAGTTGAGGGATTAGGTACAGAAATGGTTATGGGAGGGGAAAAGATTAAGCACTACAAGAACAAGAAAAGATTAAGCGCTACAATGAGCACCGCAGATTTCTCACCGAGAGCCACAAAATTTCACGCGGGAACTGATGTGCGAATGTGCAATTTGCTATATAACCCTTGCCCTATGTGTTGGACATTAGTGTAAATATTAGAATTTTACAAGGATATTTTTGTCTTTACAACTTTAATCTAAGGTTGGAATCTTGCCTACCAAACGCTAGATTAGTTATCCGACTTTTTTTATCTCGTCTACCAAATAACGTGTAGGATTAATAATCTTACTACTATTCACACTATTAATCCTAAGTTTATTTATCTTTACTTATCTCATCTTATCTACCAAACACCCCCATAATGTATTAAAATTGGAATTTTAGGTTCCATGCCGCTGGCGAATACGACAAAACGAGGGATATGGATGGGAACGGGTGCCACGTGGCAATCCGACGTGGCGACAAGTGGGGCCCGGGCGGGCAAAATATCTCGATTTAATACAAAACACACACAATCCGCTTGTCTGCAGAAAATCCGTACGGAAGAATAAGGGGGGCACATGCGAGTCACGTGAGGCGCACCACCGACAGTGGGAGGGGGCCACGTGTCGCCTTGCGTGTTGACGTTTAAAGCAGGGAGGCGTGACCGCGTAGCGTTTTTCGGATATGGATTGAGTTTCGTTTCGTTTCGTTTCTGTCCTTGCGGTTGCAGAATCCCTCCCCTCGTGATTTTGACTTCTTTCTCTCTCTCTCTCTCTACTTTTCTTTTTTGGTTGAGTTTTTTTTTTTTTTTTTAACTTAGCCTTTAATTTAAATCCACGTCGTCAAATCTTATCCAAAGGGCTCAACTACTCTCCCCCATCTTGGTGCCACGTGGCGCCCCTATCCAAATTGAATGGAACATCTATTTATTCATGAAAGTATTACATCTAATAATTCCTACATTTGTGAATTTTTGTGTTCGTTAATTTTTCCCAATGTAAATGCTATTGCTGCTGCAAATAAGTTAAAAATGCAATGCCAGATTGTGGAAGGAGAACAATTCAAAATTTTCAAGACGAAGTTCGGATGTCCGGGGCCGGAGTCGGGCAAACGCAACAGCACTACAGGCGGGGCGAACTTCTTCCGACGAATAATGCACACAAATTAACGACTACAGATAAAATACAAGTCACATAATCTATACATATACACACGCATATACTCCAAGAGTTCGGTGGTATGTAATGAAGTAAAACAAAAATCACAAAATGGCTGGTTGAATCCCAGCAAGAACAGATCCAACCTTACACCGAGTCATATTGCATTCTCTCTTCTTGAATGGACCGGAAAATTCTGGCAGCGGATTCCGATGCTGATAAGCCGTTGCGAGGCACGACCTTGATCACCCTAGGGGCAGTCCCGGGACCAATAGCTCGTGGCTCTGACTCGGAGGTCTCTATAGCTGGAGGAGATGGGGTACCCTGCTGTCTCTCACTAGGGCTACTCGCACTGCTGCCTTGCACTTCAATTTCCTCAGCTGTGTGTGGGCTCGGCCTGTCAGGGACGGTTACTGGCCTAGGCTCGTTAGTCTGACTAGGAACGGTGTAGGCTGTTGTGCTCATCATTGGCATGCCGTAAGGAGGGAAGTAGCCTTGGGGGCTGTAAACTGGAAATGGGTATTGGGGTGATGGATTCGGGATTCCAAATACTGGAGGCAAGAAGCTACCCGTGGTTGGAGGGGGCCCGCAGCCCTGGCCTGAATATCCAGGTGCCGGGTACGGCTTGTATACGAGTCCTTCCGAAGGAGACATTACTGGAATCAGCCACTGGTGCCCAGTCCCCTCTGGAGGATTAAAGAAGGATGCTCGACTATTGTGTTGATCGTTGCTTATGAAGGTTGATGGATGTGGTTGTGGTTGTGTTTGTGGTGGTGGTGTTGGTGGTGGTGGTGGAGGGCTGCAGCTTGTTGGTGGGACAGCATTTTGAGCAGCTGCAGAAGAAGGTGCTTTGTGAAGAGTGTTTTCAGCAGAGCGTTCTTTCTTGTTACTTGGATCCACAGCAGAATCGAGAGGCCGTTTCTTTCTGAGTACGGGTTTTGTAGGTTTGTCGAAGAAAGCCGTGTCCTTGAGTAAGAAATGTGGAGATGCAGCAATCAGCTTCTGAACCTGATTTAGAATAGCGGAACTCGTTTAAATACATGAGCACTTATAGAACTTGCACATCAACTATTGCAACGAACCAAATAAATACTACATGAGCACTTACAGAACTTGCACAACAACTATCGCAACGAACCAATCACGTAGTATTACCTTTATCAATCTGTGCAACTCGAATACTTGAACGGCGAAGACTCGTTGCTGGCTGTTAGAAGGATAAAGATTTAAGTCAGATAACTGCAGAGAAAAGGCAATGAAGCTTATAGCGTCAATACCCATTATGACACTGGATATATCACTATATGTTCATTCAAGTCCCCTCCAAAATACTGAAAGTTGATCACTGACAAGAAAAAATGGATAAATACGACGTACCAAAAGGATGTATGTAAGAACTTACACGAAAACGGGTAGCATGGGGGCAATTTGCAACAAAAGTAACCGTAGAGCCAAACGTGACAATAAACAATCTTGTTCAGGTGAACAAACACATAGTCATGCATAAGTACGCGATCATACCTTAAGTTTATGAACTACTACACATGATTGATATCCTAATACTTGGTAGGTGAATGTCACAAAGCCATGGCCCAGAATTTCTCGAAAAGAATTGAGAGAAGAGCAGCAATTTTTCAAATTAATGGACACTCTTTATTCTGAGGACAAATGCGAAAGATTAGTCCGGAGCATTTTCCTCTTGATGTGAAACCAGCAATGCATCTGCAGTTAGTCATCTAAGCTCCGCCAACAATATATAGGGTGATAACAGAAAAAAATATCCCAAAAGACGAAGAAAAGAAAACTAAACTAGAACCAACATGAAAGAATGGACCATGGCTGATGGACTCACCTCGAATCAAATGAATATACTCTCACATGAACCCACCATGCTATACAAAATGTCATGCGCTCTCTGAATACATCAAAGGTGGCTGATGAAATAAATTACCTCATAATGAGGAATTAATATTCTGCACCAGTAAAGCCACCCACTGTTTAACTATGCATACAAAACAACTATGAAAATTGAAGTAAAACATCCTCGGTGCCAGTGCCACGCATGACTCCAATAATTACGAATACTTCTAAGTTCTAACAACACCAATTAACTCTGGCAAAACGCATCCCACTTTGTAGAATCTCCATCAAAATAATGCACATCCTTTCGAAACTTGACTAGCAATGGATCAAGTCTCAGTAGATATATTTAAGGCATCCAACATTTTAATACTTACCAGTCCTCCGAAGCCATTTGTTGAAGCAGAAATTAAATAAAATGACTCGACTAAACCAGAAAACTTCATAACTAGAACCAAGACATCATCATGACATAGTATGGAACATTCTATTTACAGAAATCTAACACAGGTGAAAGTTCATATGGAACTTTGATGGGCACATGAAAATGACGGGATGGATAACTTCAGGCAAAAGCAATTAAACTCCCATAAGCATATCTGCTATCGATCCGGTGCTTTCTATGGTAACTACTTCCAGATCATTAGATCTACACTTACTAGGATTTCGGAGTTGCATAAAAAAACAGTTTAGTTTGGTAATAACGTATAAAACTAACATGGCTGAATATTTAACTTACAGTTGCATATAAGCTTCGTGTGATCAACTTTCTGATAGACCTAGTAAACTCTATCTCAATATATCCAGTTACCATAACATCGCCAATCAACTTTACTAAGCGAAAGTAATATATTGAGCATGGAAACTTACTTCATGATAGCCCTTCTTGCTTTCCAGAAATGTTTCTGGCCGATTATACCTACAATATCATCAGGTGTTATGTCCAGAGCAGATTCTGTATCCAAAATTGATGATTCGGAAACACTGTCTCCCCTCTCCAAGTTCCCACTTTGCATATTCCTACAAGACTCGTCCTCCTGAGATCCTGTGTCATTACTAAGATCTTGGACTGTACTTTGATGTTCTAACGGTGAAGCTTCCTCTGAATCAGATGAATTCAGTTTAGCACCCGTATTCTGACTATCACTGGAAAATCCACTACCACTTATTGAGGAAACGGTTTGCTTCTGGCCAGACATAGACTCATTTGAATTTTCTCCTTCCTTGCTTCTTTCTTCTTTTCCGATTCTAAGCTCAAACATGCTTGTTTCTCTGGCCTTTTGGAACTTTGATGAAGCATGCATATGAGGAACGGAGGGTGAAAACTTTTCCTGGCTTGCACCCTTGCTATATGCGGGTTGCTGGATGAAAACAGGAACCGCATAATCATCTTCATCCACTTTATTTCTTTGCTCAACTTGTGCTTGTGGAGCGCTCATTTCAGAATATTGACTGTACTGCATCTCAGATGGATGTATAGGGTGCAGCTGCCGAGCAAAAAACATACCCCTGTTGTTTCCAGCACCCTGCTTGTACAAGTTGATAGAAGAAGTCAAAAGTCAGAAGTAAGATGAGTTTGAAACTTCAAGCATGGAAGTTCCAACGATGAAACTAGCAACCGTAATGAGAATACATCACCAAGACCATCCAAGGAGTAAAAAATTGATCACGTTACATCTCAAAAGTCCTCAATACATTACACTCCCCAAAGTAACTAAAGCCTAGGGGCTGGGCTTCGTCTATACAGCATTTCCCTCACCCCTACCCATTTTAAGCACCACAAGCTATACCAAAGAACTAGCAAATGGTTTAAATATAAGTATCTGTGCAATGAACTAAAAGTTGAGCAGAAGTAAACTTCGTCCAACTGAAATTCACCAAGCAAAGATAAGCCAGCCAGCCAGCCTAGAGGTGTAGTAAATGCAGCAATGCAATTCCCTACCTTCGTTTGACTATAAACATATTGACCCAAGATAGATCAACATTCAAAACCTTTGTACCATAACCCAAAGTTACAAGACTTGATAATCGATGCAAGATTACTTGACACTGGATCTCATATCAGGAGAAACAAATACATCAAAAGGAGTTCACATCAAAACATTTAAGCTCTTAAAGGTTACCTGGCTCGATGGAGACGCCAAACTGGAAGAGTTGTTACTAAGATTACGGGTCAACGCGGCATGATTATTGAATCTTTGTGAAGGGATGCTAAGCTGCTCATACAAGGCCATCTTGTTCCTTGGTGGCGCTCTCGGCCCTCCTTTCTCGGTATCATTTACATGAAGCCTAGGGAACATAGGCCCCATAATCTTCTCCCCTTCATTCCCTCTCTTCATCCTCGCCTCTCTCTCAATACACAGCTGTTTATTATGCTTCTTCTCCACTTCTTATTTCCAAAACAACACCCTATGTGTCCAGTTTTTGAAAAACCCAACACCTAAACATAAATCACCTGAAGTTCATATACCCCATCAAACACAGATCAGCATCTTTCTACAAAAAACAAATGGAAATTATACTAAAATTTCACAATTAGACCCAAAAAAAAGTACTCCATCAATATCAAGGAACAAGCATGCAAACAGCAACCAACACCTACAAATTATAATTAACCAAATTAACCCACATCTTCCATGAAATATAGAGAACAGTAGAGCAGAACAACACACGGAAAGTCAATACAAAATTTACAGCGATAAATCCATGAAAGAAGATTACCTTCTCAGCAGCAGAACTCAGCTCAACTTAGCAGCGCGAAGCGCAAAAATAATTAAACCGGAAATGTTGAGAAAATTAGCGAAAATAAAAACCGATTTGGGGGAAGAAGCTGGGGATTTGGGGTAGAGAGAGAGAGAGAGAGAGAGAAAAGTGCAAAAAGTGCAAATTTGGTGGACCCAAATTTGGGATAGAGCAGAAAGGAAAGGTTGAGATGGTGTGAATATTAAATTCCACTAATTTTTTCGGACAAACTAGATTACTCTAGAGGAGGAAGACTTTGCGGGTTAGGTTGAGATTAGCCTAATTTCAACGTATTTTTTTTACTAATTATTTATTTTTTATTCGAGTTAAGAATTTCTTTGTGCCACTTATATAATTAAATTGCCCAAATTGCAAATTTTAATTAAATATAAATGTGTATTTATTCGAATAACATGAAATAAATTTATTAGGTTGAGTGATTTATATTATAGCGATTTTGATTTTTTTTTTTTTTTAAGCAATATGAATATAATAGTGTGCGGTAATGGAATGCGATAAACATCGGGCCGTTGATTGGGTGGTGTATGAGGTGGGAAAATCTGAAATAGTGGACCAAATCTTGTCAAGATAAGGCGATCATGATGTGGCCCGGCCCGGCCCGGCCCGGCCATGAATCCTTAGGACATTGTACTATTTATTTAGGGCCCATCATGAACGGGCCGGCCCATATAATTGGTACTATAAACATGGATTCGTAGTGAGTCGGATTTCGATCATGATGTAGCCCGGTCGTGTTATGAAATCTTTAGGACCTAGTATAGTACTACATAATATAGGGTCCATCACGAACAGGCTAGCCTGTATGATTTGTAATATCGTCATATCGACAAGAATTGCAATCAGTCAGATTTCGATCATGATGTAGCCCGACCATGTTATGAAATCCTTCAGACCTATAACTACTACATAATGTAGGGTCCATTATGAAGGGGTCTGCCCATATGGTTTGTAATATAAACAGGAATCATAATGAGTCGAATTTCGATCATGATGTAGCTCGACCCTGTTATGAAATTATGAGGACTTTACTACAACACAATGTAGGTCCATCACGAATGGCCAAGGCATATGATTGTATTATAAAGAGGAATCGCAATGAGTCTGATTTCAATCGAATTTTGGGCAGGCTTCGATACATGTAGACTATTTGAAGTTTAGATTCGTTTTCTTAAGCGTTAACATCCAAAAAATAGATGACATCTCTAACTATATTTTAATGACAAACTCGAACTAGTTGGATCGTAGCTTCTGGTAACTCCACATGTACTTAATAAGTATTTGAGCATATGCATGTAATATTAATGTGTGTATATAAACCAGGTGACTTAGTGCACCTGGATACCTTGCTCCTCTCTTTGAAGAGTGACCCGAATTCGATTCCTTGTGGTTATGCGTTCAATAAACTGATCTTGTTATACTTATGTGTTCGATTTCACTCTTAATAAATTTGGTGTTCGATAAACTGATCTTCGATAAACTGATCTTATTATACTTATGTGTTCGATATCACCCTAAATAAATTTGGATTACATATGAGATTTGTCGAAATTAACGAAATTTGTCAATAATATTTTGAAGATATAATTAAAATATAAAGGGAAGAAAATCAATTCCGTACAAAACGAATTTCCAGAACTTTCTAAGCTAAAAACGCATTCTGCAGTGAATTGAAATCGCTAAATCGTTGTTCACGCGATTTAGCCTCAGCTCGGCAGGAGAGAGAAAACTCCATAGCAGCAGCTCACTCGGCCACTTCCCCAAGCAAAGAACGCGCACGAATCACGCAGCGAGAGTCAATTTCCAGCTGATCGGAGGAAGAAATGGTTAACCACATGCTGATGATCTGCGCCGATCTCGAGAATCTCACCGATCTTCAGCCTCAAGGCGGCTGCGACGACCCTAACTTCACATACCTTTTCAAGGTTTTTCGATTCTTCCCTTTCGGTTTTTTTTTTCATTTCGTTTACTGGAGATTTTGTGCTGTTTCGAGGCGGAAGTTTGCTTGGATTCTCTGCTGGTTTTGGTTGCTTGACGGTGATTTGAGTTTTTGTTCCGTATGCTGGAATTTGTTCGTGCACCGGTCCTATGTTGAAGTTATTCTTGGATTATCGCTTCTAGTGTGTTTAGATTAGATTATGATGATAGCATTTTCGAAGCAGGAGAAAGCATTTGCGCCTATTTGAATTCAGTTGAACTCAAATTTATGTGGTTCGGAGTTTGGCAAATATATTCTCCGATGTGGATTGGTGATGTGCAGCATTTTTGGTTATGGTGCTGTTGATCAATGTCGAAGTACCTCAATTCGTCTGCCTTTTTGCGTGATATTAATCATTGATTTTTCAAGTTTAGCCTAGGACATGTTAGGTTCAGAATTATTTGGATTTCCAAACTGTTATTGGGCGAGTTGAGTTTAATTTTGGTGTATAATCCAATTGCTATGTGGAAGTTTGGGTTTGAGGTTTTTCGCTTTCACTCATTTGGTTGTATGTCTGCAGCTGAAATGTGGTAACTGTGGAGAGGTTACTCAGAAAGAGACATGTCTCAGCTTGAACGAGACAGTTCCTTCCGCGAAAGGCAAGAGCGGTGTTCATCTTTCTCAGAAGGTTGAATTTCATCCTCTCCTCTAGAGCTTGTATCAACTTGTTGTTTCCTTCAAGAACTTTAGTTGTTTGAGCTTTAAAGGCTGCTTAATTATGTACGCTATAATGCAGTGATTAGACTATGTTTTATTGTATTCTGTTCTGAACTCGTGAACCCTCTACAGATATCCAGCAATGTTCAGATATTGAGATGGATTGCATAAACATCCATTTGATTCTAAGTTTATCCTCTTTTCTGAACATAACGTACTATGATAGATCAATCTGTCTCTCATGTTTCATCTTTCTTACAGTGTAAGTTTTGCTCGAGGGATGGAACTATAAATATGATTGTTGGTCGAGGCCGTCCTCTTACCCAAGAAGATGCTGACTCTGGAACTTATGCTCCTATAATGTTGTTTGAGTGCCGGGGTTATGAGCCTGTGGATTTTGTATTTGCTGGTGGATGGAAAGCTCAATCCGTAAGTCACATTCCCCTTCCTTTGTTGCATTGAACTACTAAGAGTTTGCATGCCTAATCTAGTTCTAGCATTAGTCATGATGGTTGTCCTGAAATTGTAGTTCATGAGAACATGTTGAAAGGTAAATTTTAGCTAACAATTTAAGGGCACTGATAGACCAGATAAGGTGCGCCATGAATTTCTCTTAGAGATGCCCAATCTTGAAAGAAGACCCTGCAATGGATTTACTTATAGTAAAATACTTTCATGATCTAGGATGGGGGCCCTTTAGCTTATATGATCTCTCTGTCCCTTTATCTTTTATCCCTTTTCTTTTGTTCACGAGCCAGCCTAATTCAATCTCGACTCGTGAGCTTTGATAATATTTCTGAATGTTACTGAAGCGATAATTTGAAATTGATGTTGAAATCTTGCTTACCTATTAACTAGTTTCTCTGATCAAATTATTGCTGCAAAAAGCTGTTTTGCAGGGACTTCAACTTACAAATTGAGTTAAAATTTTGAACATTACATTTTCAAAAAAAGACAGGCATGTTTCTAGGAAAAATTGATTTGAATCTCCTTGTTTCACTCTTTGGCTTCTCTGGTGACCCCCAATATAGGAGAGGTCATTTGTTGTTATCGCTGTTTGCCTGTGATCGTGCAATTACATCGTAGCAACCAGTCCATCTTATGCATCTTTATTCGTCTTCTCTTGTAGATTGAAGGAACTAAATTTAACGACATTGATCTCTCGGGAGGAGATTATGCTGATTATGATGAGAAGGGAGAATGTCCGGTCATGATTTCCAACATCCGTGCTAAATTTGACGTGGTCAAGTAGGTCAGCGTATATTCAGAGTCACAGCTAAGTGCTTCATTCCTCCACCTCTATGTAAATCAACTCCAACAGAACTGCTGATACCATTTTGTGACCTTACTTGCTACTTGCTTGCATTTTCAAGCTAGATGACATCAAAACTCTAATCTCTCTCTCTCTCTCTCTCTCTCTGAAAGAAGTTGCTGAATGCAGCAATAGTGTAGGTTTTCTATTGCATGTGCTGCAAAGGATTGCTTAGAGTAGAAACAAGATGCATCCTAGTCATTACCAAGCATATTATTTTAGGTATAAACATTAATAAAATCTGTCACGTGATGTTCGGATGTCTGTTTGATTACTCCCTCCCCAAACAAATGAAAAATCTCATGCTTTTTTGTGTTTTTTTTTTTTTTTTTTTAATCTTCATTTTATGAAAGGCATGTTTTTGGTTATTTGGGGTTAGTGTATATATTTTCAGGTGGTTTTGAGTGTTGTATTACTATATATAATTCTTTTAGAATCCGTGATTCCGATTGATTGATATTATCTCCGTCTCTTTTTAATCTCTTTTTAAGTGATCTCTTTTTTATTCATATATGCATAGATTTATTTATTGAAAAAAATAGCAGGTCGTGAATTGTTGCAGGTCGTTAATTGTTGCGACTTGTGATTGCCAGCTCATAAAGTTGTGTTCTGAGAGAGAAAGAGCACGATCTCGAAAACCTCGACAACGAAGAAATTGGTCGAAACTCGCTTTATAATATGGCTTTTACCTACTAAAAAATTCTCTCTCTCTCGATCTCGATCTTATAGTTAGGTGAATTTGTTTGAACGTGGGACAAATAAATATCGTACATCCTCTACATTAAAATATCATACACTATGTCCAAAGGGTGTTCAATTCGTGCCGACGTGTTTGAATCCAATTTCAAGAAACAATTTAGCTACTTTAAAATTACCAATTTAGGTTCTTAAAAAAAAAAAAATACCAATTTAGGGTAAACATTACATTAGCATAAGAAGTTATATCACATTTTCCAAGATAATTTAAAATTCAATTCATCACGTCAAAGGGCAGTAAATTGTTACCATTTCATTATCATCATTTAATTCATTAGGGTAGTAGTAGCTTAGACCTCACCTCACAAGACTAATGTCGCCTACTACACTTCAATTTACTACTACTACTATTTTTCTTTATTCAACGAATCATTGTTTATAACACCTTTGTAAATATATGAATTCGACAAAAAATGTTCGGTAATTACAAGGCCCAATTTTTGTCCACTAATCACAAATTCTTGATTTGATCTCTCCATAATCTCGTGGATAAGATGTCAAATCATACAGTATTTACTTAATTTCGATAAGTTGCAACAAACATTAAAACCACCTTTTAAATCTTTCCAAAAAAAAAAAAAATTAGAGAGAGAGAGAGAGGAAGATTAAAGATTAGCCCTTTTTTTGCTTCAAGCATGTGGGATTTGAGATTTAGACATTCTTAAAAACAAATTTAATCCCATGACGCCACCACTACTTTCCCTCAATTCCTTCCTTCATTTCTTCCCATAGATTTTACCACGCCTTTCTTGTGACCTCTCTCTCTCTCTCTCTCTCTCTCTAGTTTGGCTGGAATCTTGGAGTTGTTTAATTTCTGGGGAATTAATCCTTTCCGGTATTTTCGGTTGGGTTTGTTTTTGAGGTCTTCTTCGATTACTGTTGAAGTGAAGTGTTTGTTTTTTGCCTTCTTTCTCCTTTCCTATCTTCAACTGAATATTACGGCGTGATTTCTGCAAGCGAGAAATCAAACGGATTCTAAATCTACTTCTTTCCATATTTAAGCTCTGAAGCCTTTGATTTCCATCTCTCTCTCTCTCTCTCTCTCTCTCTCTCTCTCTAGGAGCATATGATCCGATAGTAATTTTGTGGGTAGGAGTTGTTGACGGTTTCGTTCGATTTCAACTCCATTTCGTCGGACTTTCTATTTTTAGCTATTTTGCTTCGAAATTAGCTAAAATCAAACCCCCAAAATCTCCATGGGGTTTAGCAATTCGTGTGCTGCGACCGATTTGCTGCGGATTTGCCGCTTTTGCTCGATGAAACCTTGATTAGATACATCGTATTTCGATTCTGATTCTAGAACTTGGGATTTGGATTTATGCTTTTCTGGAAATAGTTCGATTTTCTACTGAGATTAGATGCAATCGAAGGTTGTACATATGGAAGAAGGCAAAGATCCTATTGCAGGAAGCAGGGTAGGAGTTCAGACTAGGGTTTTGCCCCATAGGATGCTTCAGCTGCTTGTACTTTTCCTGGTTCTGTGCTTCACCTTCTCTATTGTTAGCATCTACATGATTAGATACTTCGGAATTAACAACGTAGTCACCTCGATTAAGCCTATTTTAGTTGCCTGCAATCAAGGAGAATCTGCAGCTCTAGATCAGTGGATCAAGCCCCCTGCGAATTTGATGCACAAGATGAGCGATGAGGAGCTGTTTTGGAGGGCGACGCTCGTGCCTCGGATGAAGAAGTATCCGTTCGAGAGGGTCCCGAAGGTTGCCTTCATGTTCCTGACGAAGGGGCCGCTGCCGTTGGCACCTCTGTGGGAGAGGTTCTTTAGGGGGCACGAGGGGAAGTATTCGATTTACGTTCACTCGTTGCCTACGTATGAGGCGAATTTCCCATCAGGATCCGTGTTTTACAAGAGGCAGATACCGAGTCAGGTGCGGATCCGTTTCTTGAGCTATTTAGTTTGTTGAGGTTGCGTTTCTGCTTTGATCATATGATGAGTTGCAGAATTCATGTTTTCAGTTATCTGATATGGTTTTCGATTCTATGTTGCTACGTTGTATTTTTGAATTGCATTCTGAGGTAGCTAGTTTATTTCGATATGGTCTCTGTTAAACTGGTTAAGAACTCAATATATATCGTACGAAAAATGTGTAGATGGTGCTTCTTTGGCTATCCAGGAAAGTCGATCATCTGCATTTTGGGTCGTGCTACTTGCTAATCTACGAAGTTTGCTTGATTTGAGATTTTAGATTGTAATACATGCCTCTAAAAAGGGTGTATGAAGTGGCATTTCTACGTAGTGAATAAGGATTTCTTTCAGTTTGCTTCTAGAGTTGTGTTGATGCTTAGACACAAGTCACTGTACAGTCGATCGAAATCATCATCTTTTGCATTTCGCTATATGAATTTATTACCAAGCATTCCATCTGTTGCACTGAACGCCGTCTCTGTTTGCAATGATTGAACATATAGTCTTAATGGATTGATCTATAAAGATGGTAAGAAGATCTAGGATAGCCATTTCGATTACCTTAGATTGCATAGGTTGACAACACCACGTTCGATTTACACTTCACTTACTCCTGAGCATAGAGCAACAGCTTAAACCAAGTTGATTTCTTAAAGTTGTAGCTGGGATAACAGACAGCATTGTATAATCCTCATTCTCTTCTTGTTGTTTGCATCTCTAGCATCCTCGTCTCTCGTTTGACTTTCGCATTTCGTAATCTTGTTTCTAATTTTGTGCATCTATGCCTTCCTCTGTTTCCTCTTTGATTTACGCGATCTGTGATCTGGTTTGTCGAGCTACCTTGTCCTTGAATTTAATGTTTCTTTCTTGATGCAGGTCTCAGAATGGGGAAGGATGAGCATGTGCGACGCGGAGCGCCGGCTCCTAGCCAACGCCCTACTCGACATCTCCAACGAGCGCTTCATCCTCTTATCCGAATCATGCATTCCTCTCTACAACTTCACCACAATCTACAACTACACGACCTCCTCCAAACACAGCTTCATGGGCGCCTTCGACGACCCCGGGCCCTACGGCAGGGGCCGCTACTCCGACCGCATGCTGCCGGAAGTCAACATCTCCGACTGGCGAAAGGGGTCCCAGTGGTTCGAAGTCAGCCGGAAGCTCGCCATCTACATTGTGGAAGACACCAAGTTCCACCCCAAGTTCTCCGAATTCTGCAGGCCAGCATGCTACGTGGACGAGCACTACTTTCCGACCATGCTGACAATAAGAGCCGGGGAGCTCCTCGCCAACCGGAGCTTGACGTGGGTCGACTGGTCGAGAGGCGGGGCCCACCCGGCCACCTTCGGCGGGTCCGATCTGACGGAGAATTTCTTGAAGAGGGTGTATGAAGGGCACACCTGTTCGTACAACGGTGAGCCTTCTTCTATGTGTTTTCTCTTTGCAAGAAAGTTCTCTCCTAGTTCTCTACAGACTCTGTTCTTGTTGGCTCCTAAATATTTAGGGTTTTAGTGGAAAATGATTTGATTGGGGGAGAAGTGATGAAAATGTATAGAGAGAGAGAGAGAGAGAGAGGTGGAGGCATGTTTTGGCTTATAATTTGTTTAGGGAATAAATATTGATGATATATATAGCAGAAAATTTTGATCTGTTTTTAAGGTTTTTGAGATTATGTGGATTTGATGGAATTTTATTTTTATTTTTGTTAATTTATGCAATCAAAATATGCTGTGTACTATTAGATTAATAATTGTATGCATCAAATGGCAAACCTACCAACACTGCATAATTTTATTTTTCAATAATTGACAGTTGAGACTTGAGAGAAATTAAATTTAAATTTGATCTATGATTAACAGACTATATATCCACCGCTACGCGGTAATAATATACTTAAGGGAAAAAAAATTATGTTTTAAAATAATTTCTATAAAAGAAAAGTAAATTATATACTACTACTAGTAAAAAAAAAACTTAAAAAAAATAGTAATGTAATATTGTAAAAAAAAAAAAAAAAATGGGCTATTATGGAAAGTGGAACATTTCCATCAAAAGTTGCAAGGGCGCAATCAAATTTAAATTGGTGAAATTGAATTTATGATAATCTGAATTCACAATATTATGCATACATTTTTAAAATGTGATTGTATTTGGAATTACAATTTCACCAATTTTATGATAATATTGTGAATTCAGATTATCATAAATTCAATTTCACCAAACTTTTGATGGAAATGTTATAAATATTATGATGTATATGCAATACGCACATGTGGATTTGTTATAAATTGTAAATAAATACAAGAGGAATTTATTGGAGATAATAGTAATATATAAATAAATGCAATATTAGTAATTTAATTAAGCGTTACATATTCGAATTTTCTCAATAAGTAATGAATAATGAAATATAGGTGGGCTGGCTCTCAATTTTCCAGTCTGTAAATTCGGGCAGCTGCCCGTACACCCTAGCTTCTGCCCGCCCCCACACCGACCACCCCCTCCCTCTATCCTATATAAACGCCTCCCTCTCTCTCTCTCCCTCACTACTCTGAAGCTCCGCCACTCACGTCAACACATTCTTCAATCCTTCTCCCTACTCTCGCAAACAGAGGAAATCTGCAATGGCGGTGTCTCAGAGCAGAGTTTTGGCCGCCGCAGTGGTGATCGCCACCGTCTTCGCGCTCATCGGGAGCTCAGCCGCGCAGGAGGCTCCGGCGCCCGCCCCGGCTTCCTCAGCCGGAATGACGCTGCCGTCGTTCTTCGTCGGGTGCGCCGTCGCCGCGGCTTGCTCTGCGCTCAGGATCTGAGCTTGTTAATTTCTCATGTATAGGGAGGGATTTTGTTGCTTTGGAGCTGAATTAATGTCGTTTTGTTCTTTTCAATTTCATTTTGGTTCCTTCAAAACCTTCGCTCTGCGTTTTTCGTATGTAATTCTTTTTTCATATCATCGCACATTTGTTGAATTTTTTATTCTGAAATTTCTTCTCTCTCTCTCTCTCCTCTCTCTTTTCCGCCTTGAGATTCTCAGAGAAATGAGCCTATTATTCACTTAATCCTCCTTTTTGGAGTAATTAAAATTAAAATGCAGAATTATATCAACAAAAAAAAATAAAAAAATCTCGACCTTTTAATTCTCTAATTATTAGCAAAAACTCGGTGCCAAATCACAGGAAACAAATCAAGTGCTTATATTTCATATTTAGATTAATAGAAGTGGTTTTTAATTTTTGATTTTTCACATAAAGTAGTTTTGCGTGGGTCCAATGTTTTTCTATTTTTATTTATTTTTAGAAACCAAAATTTGAAGGCCCAAAAGGGATTCATACATACTACTTTTAAGGCCCAATAAGTTCTTGAATTACAACCCCACAAAATGCCAATTCATTCCATAATTGATGTTCACAAAATAAACTTGTTTTATTTTTTCTTCTGCTTTTGTTTATGTTCTTGTATATATATGCATACTGGGTTTTGTTGAAACAGCATGTGGAATTGCATTGATAAAGAAATGGTGCGGATTATAGATTAATACAGTTGGTTTCTGAAAATTCCCAAGACCACCTCACTTTATATTTTCACTATCTCAATCTCTACTGATCCTTCCTTCTAGGCCGAATCTTCTTCCCCTCTACTCGGAATCCGATTCCACGTTTCCCATCGCCTTCAAACCTCTCGGTCTCTGAAATATAAGAACACCAACGTAAGAAAAACACGAGAGAGAAAGAGAGAGAGAGAGATGATGAGCACATACCTTCTTCGAAACCTTCTTCTCTCTGACCTCGTACCTTTCCAAGGTCAAATCGCATAACCATGCGCCTGGACTAACCAACTGTAGAAGATGCACAGCCAAAGATTAAGTAAATCAGTGAATAATTTTGGATGAAAGAATATAATTGAACTAAAAATATGATTGATCAATTATTGGTATTGGGCCTCAGCTAAAGACTATATAAAGTGTCCAATAAAATATCACCAATCCAACCACAACCACAACCCAGAAAAAAACTGACCTGTCATTTATTTATTTTTATTTTATTTTAAAAAAAAACCACCAAAAATAATAATTGAAGCTGCCCTAATCATCCTCATCCTCCACATTATTAAATAAAAAAAAGTAGGTAAAATGCAGCATTTAATAATCAAGTGGTGGGGTAGGTACTATTATTATGGGCAAATAAAGTGAAAGTGAAAGGACCAAACGCCAATTTCCGCACCAATTTTCTCCATTACTTAAAAGGAGAAAGAAAACCAGGTGCAACTTGCAAATAAATACTCCTTTACTTGATTGAATAGGTGAATAAAAGTTCAATGTATCCAAATTGCTTAAGAAAAAAGTCCAAACTGCCCCTTCATGTGAAATCATTGGTTACAAAGAGAAGATATTCTTTGCTCCTAAATTCATTTTCCTCTTCTATAATAAAATATCTAAAAACAAATACAAAAAAGGAGTTTTTGTAAGGTTAAGAAAAAAAATCCCTTGTTTCCTATTCTAATTTTTTTCACTGCAAAAGCCACCAAAAATTGAAGACAAGAGATCTAGATCAATCTTTCTATACACACACACACACACTACCCATTTTCAACTTTATGTGGGAGAAGAATAAATTCCATGCCTAACATAAGTGACAAATCCTTCACAATAATTATACCAGATTCATGCTCCAAACTCATAATCAAGATGCAAGCATTCAACAAGGGGATTATTAAATAAAGGGGCGATGGACTTACGTTGAGTGTCCGTTGGATGAGCTTCGCTCGTTTCTTGGGTCTCTGAGGTAGCTTGGACCCTTTAATCGCCATAAAATCCTCTTCCTTCTCCTTATTTGTCAAAGCGATCACGAACTTCGGAGGCCACATGGCCATGATGGTGTCGGCGCCGGAGGAAGAGCCGCCCTTCTTCTCATCGTGGGCACCTGACGAGCCGGAACCACCACCTCCTTCGTGGTGGTGATTGGAATGGTTGTTGGTGATCTTGTTACTATGGAGGTGGAGGTGGAGGTGGGTACTGTTGTTATTGCCAGCAGTACCGCCTCTCTTCTCTCCTCTTTCCGGGGACGTCAGCCCCCTTACTCCGTTGCTATGCCCTCTCATACCGAGCGAAGTATCCGAGTTCCTAAAGATCGAAAGGAAACAAAAGGGAAATCACACAGAGCACAAAGCAATCAATCATAATTCATAAAAGCATCTGAACAAGAACAAATACATATGCATATCATGTAGTATAAAGAAAGATACTAACTCCAACTACTTCTATGACTATGACTACTGATGAAATTGATAACCCGTAAGAAATTGCTATGCTAGTAGTAAAAAGTGAACATATCGAAGGTAAATAAAACCCAGTAAAAAAAGGAAAGATTTTTAAGGGTTGGGAGAGAGGAAATTACAGAAATAGCCTTCTGGGGTAATTTTTTTTTGGATCGGAGAATGGGCGATTGGTATTTGCTTAGGAAATTGGGGAGTTGTTTAGAGAGAGAAGGTGTGGTTCTGA
This sequence comes from Thymus mandschuricus, assembly GCA_029379335.1. Taxonomy (NCBI): domain Eukaryota; kingdom Viridiplantae; phylum Streptophyta; class Magnoliopsida; order Lamiales; family Lamiaceae; genus Thymus; species Thymus mandschuricus. Next base: position 1,104,091 of record CM057076.1, on the reverse strand, counting down.
TTTAGATCCAACCTTTAATTTAATACTACTAAAAAGAGTCGTGATATTTGGGGGCAGTGTGTACAAAATACAGGGAGGATAGAGAGAGAGAGAGATGGAGAGAGACCAAAAAACATGGAGAAGTAGCAATACATAGAAGGGTGTGAGGTGGGTTTAGGAAGGAGTTGAGCCGTTGGATTGAAATTCGTTAGCTCAATTTGATGGATTACGTGTCCTAATCTTGAAGTATTTAATACAAAATGGGGGAGTGGATGTAGCAATTCTGGAAAACAACACTTCATGAATTGAGGACCAATAACAATGGCCCACTTCTACCAAGCCGACCAATTAGCAACCAACAAGAAACAAATACTCCTAAAAGAGAGGTGTTTTGCTCATTTATTCCCATCTTTTATTAATACATGCAAAAATAAAAAATAAAAAAAAAATACTACTCCATTATCAAAGACACACTTTAAATACTAAATCTACCAAAATTATTGCAGGAAAAAAGGAAGAGTAAAGGGTTTATTTTAAGTAAAGGATGGATGATAAGAATCTGAGCAAATGTACAGAATAAAAACCCCCACCCCACCCACAATGAATACCAGAATAATTTGTTTTTCTCCACAACTAAATAATTTTAAATGATTAAAAAAAATCAATGAATTGATCATTCACAAACAGGTAATCACTTTCTCATCCCTTTGGCACCACAAATTAGAAAAAAATAAAATTAAAAATGGGATCTTGCAGCATATGATTTTTTTTTTTTTTTTAAAAGCAAGAAAATCAGAGAAAACAATCGTAAAATAATTCAATATTTAGGGAAGAAAATTGCAGAAGCATTACCTCAAAATTCGATGAGAGGGAGAGGCCGGGCGTTGACGGAGGTTCAAGTATCCGTTACTCTTTCCGTTGGAGCTCTGATCTTCTCTCTTGGCGAGATCCGAGCGGATGGCCCGGCGGTCGACCCGGGTGGCGGCCCGCTGGCCCGGACCGGTAGCGGTATGGTCCCTGGCCTGGAACTTCATGCAGCGTAGCCTTTTCCTGTTGCCCCACTGCAACACGAAGTCCGACGACGTCGTAGCGGCTGCCGACTTGGACTCGGATCTCAACAACAAGCCATCCCTATTATTATTAGTGGGGTGGGTATTGGTAATGTTCCTCTCCATCTCCCCCCACTTTCCTACGCCTGTGGGCCGTCAGATAACGGTAACGGAAGTTAGAGCTCCGTTATGTTTGGAGATAATTACGGTGGAAGGAAAAGGAAAAGGACGATAGAGATTTTTAAAAAGAACTCACACCAACATTTCAAATTGCCAGAATTTTTTCCATGAAAATGGAATAATTGCGAAATTCTAGCTAAATATGGAGAAAGGGAAAGGGGGGGAAATCGGGGAATTTTTGCAGTTTTGGGGGGAGGAATCGAGTGCAGGTGAATGTGTGGTTTTTTTTTTACTTTTTTTGGGGTGATTTGCTCGATTTGGTGATGGAAATTCATGAAGTGTGAGGTTTCGAAGGAATGAAACACATCGGTATGAATTTAGTTCTTGCCTTTTAAGGTCAACTGGAGTGGTGAATGAATGCTCTGAAACTTCGTTTCAGCTCAGGCAATTTTGGTGCAGTGAATTTCCCACAGAAAATTGAAGGGGATTTGGGCAAAAACTTGAAATACAGCACTTGAATCGAGGCTGGACCGATTTGAAGGTAGAGAGAGGTTTTCGTTACCCAGAAAAAGAGAGAGAAAGAGAGAGAGAAGGAGAGGGAGAGGGAGAGGAAACAAAATTCACCATTACCTGCAAAACTCCTATTATCCTCAACGGCAACCTACAATCTCAGCCGAGAAAACCTGATACAAAAAAATTCAGCAAAAGAACTGGAGTCCTCCAAATCTGCAGAAACAAGCACCAAATGAATTATCGTCACACACAATGCAAATTATACATCAATTTTCCGATCTTAAACAAACATATTACCTTGGGTCTCCCAATTTCAGTGTCAACGGACTGATTAATCTCTATGAAAGAACTTTAGATGAGACGATATGGTATCACATACGCCTCAAAGGAGAAGGCGAATCCGCAGCAATTTCAGCTGATTTGTAGCCAAAAAACGCTGGAATCGGTCGTGTTAGCAGAGAAACGAGAAGAAATCTGAGGTTCCTACGATCAATTCCGATCTCTTCATCCACGAAGCCGATCTCAAATCTCTCACAAATTCACCAGCTGAGAAAAAAATCAACACAGTATTACACAAACAGCGAACGAATATGAACAGAATCGACAGGATAATGATGTAACAAACCTCTAGAACACTAATTTCCTCCCACAAATCGAACCAGCCAGCATCAAAACTCTCGCGAAATTTCCACCATAGCCGAGCTTCGATTTCTTCAGCAAAATAATCCGATAATCTTCCTGCAGATCATCAGATGCGGTCAACGAAAATCCAGAATCGAATTACAAGTGAAGAAACTTGTTCAATTTAAACTCGAAGAAACGGAGAATTCCTTAGTATTCATCACAAATTCACTGCATTACACTCACCAATTAACAGAGCTGGGGAATTCTCTGTATCTCCAACCGATTTCTGCAAATTTAAGAGAGAGAAACTAGAGAGAGAGATGGGGGGAAGAGAGGAGAGGAGCTGGTTTTTCTACTCTTCTTGTGAAAGAAAGAAGAGAAAAATACGAAATACTCTCTTTTCCTTTCGAAACCTCGAGTTTTATACAGCCCCGTTCGCCACTTCCGATCTGAGCCGTTGATTAGAAATCGACGGTGGAGATCGGTTTGCCGTTTCGACTGTTAGAAGACGGCGTAGTTCCCCACATGAGCATTGAATGAGGAGTGACGGCGTGAAGTGGTGTAACGGAATATGTTACGCCGTTTGTTGGCTATATTGTGTGATTGTCTTGGAGCCTTCTCGCTAACCGGTGATGTGGCGCTAAGCACGTGATTAAGTTAACCATGGTTAAGTAACCTACCCATGTTTATTTATTGAATTCTTCTTTATTTTTAATGTATAGAAGATTAATTTTTTAAAAAAAGGCTTAACTAAAAAGTCCAAATAGTTGTTGCCATTCATATCATGATATAATGCCTTTGCTTTAAGTATTTAACTGCAATGTACATCGTCGCGCTATGAAGGACTCGAATTTGACGTTTTGCTTTTCAAATGTTGGACAGTGAACTCATCTCGCTAAAGTATTTAATTGCAATTTACAACGTTATGCTATGGAGGACTCGAATTTAACATTTTGCTATGAAAGTTTCAGACATTAACCTTGTCTCGCCTGGCTAAATCACACATATGTATTAAAAAAAAATGACATACATACATGAATGTAAATTGAACTCCATCTGTCTCCCGTAAATGTACCTCTATTCTTCTGTCTGACTATATTTCTCTTTATTCAAAACAAATACGAAAATAGACGTAACCAGACGAATACGAGAAGGATTAAGTATTACAATTAGAACATACTTGACGACTTCATCAAATGTAAGATATAACATTAAAGTTTGGCTTCGTTTGGTAGATGAGATGAACCAAGATGGGATGAGTCATCTTGCTTGATCTCATTGTTTGGTAACATGGGTGGTTAATCCTAAGGGCCCTAGATGAGGAGAAAGCCCGGCATTATTTTCCTATTTTCCTTAGATGAACAATCCGAGCTTTGATGTCGGATAAGTTGTGCGCATGGAACAGTGATTGAGATTATTTGAATTGTTTACCTATTTGCCCTTCCCATTATTTAAAGACCACATGCATGAATTATTCTAGGCTAAGCAATATGGGAAGAAAAAGTTATCTCCCTAGTAATTTTTAGCAGCACCAATAAATTCTCTCCCACAAATTTCCTAATTCGGTTATATTTATGGAATTATTATTATTATTATTATTATTATTATTATTATTATTATTATTATTATTATTATTATTATTATTATTATTATTATTATTATCCCTTTTTTAATCTTTTTTTTCCTTGCTTTTTTCCCTTGATGCATAAGCAGAAATTACATCACTGAGTTAACAACTCATTCCAAACTTTAAAAGATCAGAGCTTCTCACAAGGTTGTTATTGTCATTTTACATTTTAATCTAGCATTTATGAATTGTACCAAACACAAATATTAGTCATCTCACTTTTAATCTAGCATTTTGATAATTTTTGACAGTATCTCAGTTCATTTTTTATTTTTCAAATTGCTTGTAAATTCCTTGCTATAATTTAATTAATTAAAGAAGGTTATTATTGTCAATTTATATTTTAGTCTATGATATTATCACATATATCAAACACAAAGTCATCTTGCATTTCAATCTTTCCTACCAAACAAACATGTAAAATATTCATCTTTACTACTATTCATCTAAATCATCTTAGGATGAGTCATCCTGCTACATCCTATCTCACCTATCAAACGGAGCCTAAATACTGATAGTTTCTTCATAGAAGCCAATATGAACAAGAATACACAAATGGCCTTATCATAAGTTATAATATTCCTGGCATTATATTTACATCAAAGCCATCAATATTCAATACCATGTAGTAATATATATAATATATAATTACCATTATCTTCATATCTACAAACAGAATCCCAACACCACTCCTTCAACACCACTCCTTCCATGGAAAGAGCAGTCGAGCTTTTAGCCTTGATATATTCAAGCGCTGAATCCTCTTTGAAGGGAGCTCCATGAGTTGGAAGGGAAGGAAGTGCAAGCTTGAGCGGCAGCGTCGGCCATGTTCTCGCTCTTCACGCCTGCGTTGCAGATGTTGGCGAAGGATCGCATGTGCTTCATCCCGTACTGGGAGATTGCTCCGCAGTGAGTCTCGAACGTTCTGACCTGTTTTTTGCAGATGGGGAGGTTTTAGTGTTTTTTTTTTTGGGAATTGAATGGGGGAGCGGAGAAGTGTGAGGTGTGTGATTAGGGAGGTGATTTGATTTTGATGTGTTTGTAGTGTTACCATGGATTTGATGCAGCTCCAGTCTTCGACAAGGGGCTTGCCCGTGGGTTGGATGGCGTTCATGATCTCGTGGCTCTTCTCGATCCCGAAGAGGAGTTTGCCTATCAGTTTGATGCTGTTGTCAATGTGAGCGCGGTGGGCCATAGCTTCGGCTAGCTGGTTCTGAGCTTCTGCTTTTCGGTCCGAACCTTCTTCTGCCCTGCGGAACTGCAAGTACGGATAGAGAAATGGATTTCAGCTCATTGAAATGTGATAACTATATCTGTCGGGGAAGATCAGGTTATATCCCGACTTTTGGAGTTCTCATAAAAATGACACGATCTTTGCGAAACAGCAAATTCATTATGATTGATTTGGAAAGAAATCGAAAAGTGAGGATAATAAATCACAAAGGTCACGACATATTCTGTAAAAGCGCAAACCCCAGAAATTCAGAATAGAATCTATAATCAACCATAATTTGTCCAAAAGTTCATGAAACACAGATGAACTGAAAATCGAGCAATGTTCAAGCATTGATCCTTGTTTGATATTAATTTCCAGATAACAGTAGGCTATGTGCATCAGCACCATATCTAATATCTCACAACACAACTTTAGCAAAGAAAACAGAGAGGTCAACTTGAATTGTAATGCATACCTTATGCCAGAAGTGGAGAAGATCAGCATCGCGCTGGTTAACAGCTTTCAAAGGTGCCCACAGAGAATTGTCGTCCACATAAGTTAAATTATCATTTGCAGGATCTGTGCCCAGATACAGATAAAGAACCTCCGTGTTTAGCTTCACATCGCCATATTGCATGACGTGGGAACCATAATAACCATTCTCATTCGCTGTTCGCTTCTTGACCTGAAAATGGCAATAAAAACAGAAAGTTAATATATTTGTTCATGCATTTGAGTATCAGCTAATGATATTGTAGGAATGCTCAGGAGATTTTGACGGATTTCAACCTCAAATTAAGCAAATTACTAAGTGCAAGCTTAGTTTCATGATATCTTACCAGTTCATATTGCTGCTTCAAAGTTTCGGTACGAAGATTGTGTACGTCACTGTTGATAACATCACAAAGTTTACATTAATCACGAAAACATTAGCCCAGACAATATTAATTCGAAAACACTCTATCATCGCTGACCATTATCACGCTCTTTTACCAGATCTTTTTTGGGAAAGGAGTCTTTTGTGTGATATGGAAAGAAAAAATTCGACAAGCTAGCAGCTGACAGTGGAATCATGCACATACGAGACAAGAAATTAACTAATTTGCATCCGCGAAAAGACTTTTTTGAACAATGACCTAATAAAGTATATACTCCCTCCGTCCTCCATTTAGTGACGTTATTACTATATTGGGACGTCCTCCATTTACTGACATATTACGTTTTAGGACATAGACCCCACAATCACTTTAACACTTTAACACTTTATACATCTACTTTTTATTATTTTAACATTTTAATACTATTAAACAATTCAAATGGACCCACAATTATTCCACTTTAACACTTTAACACATTAATTTATTATTATACCATAAAATGCGAAAAAACCTGTGCCCATACTCCCTCCGTCACTAAATGGAGGACGGAGGGAGTATAACAAAAATAAAGTACTGTATATGGCATTACCTGTCCTCCATCCAGGCAATACTGTAGAGGTCACCCAGGCAGGTGTCATATTCAGGTGGAGGGCTGGGATACTCTCCTGGGCAGTACGTTCCCCAGCTACTCTCTACTGCATTTGATGCAGTTGTTGCATATATGTTCAAGCCTTCGGGAAGAAGACCTTCGAATATGCTTCCAGATTCACATGCTTCGAGATAAAATACCTATTGCATAAATTGGAAGTGTTAGTTTTATATTTTTATTTTGCTTTAAAGATTAATGATTGCACAGAGACTGAAATCCTAAATTCAATTACCAGGCTCTTATATGTCCCAGCAGCATGCTTCTCTTTCAAGACAGCATTCAGGTCATTTGCGTATATGTATGGACCAACGGGAGTCCCTGAGCATTTAACAACATCAAGAATAATCAGTTAAACGCAAAAAATAATAGAGATTTTCTTGGAAAAAGGGGTCCATAATATGAGTTCGTTTTGCAGTATCTATGGACCGTGGAAATAATGAATGAGTGATGATAAACAGAAAGAATTTACTCACCGAGAATTCCAGGACCACCATGGTCTGTGTAATATATGAAGATATGATCATTTGGACCGCTATCCACAACCTTTCCGCTACCTCCTTTCACAGCACTTTTGTCGCCGCGAATCACAGCGTAGAAGTTTTGGGCAGTTACAGCATTTCCAACATAATCCTGCTCCAATTAATTAGGTAAGTGAAAGGGAATTATGGCTTTTCTACAATCAACGAGAAACCAGAACCCTTGGGAAAGGACACAGACCTTTGGAACTCCCTTGTACACATCCTCACCATCAGGCTTGTTGATGATGACACCGGGGCGAGGGTTATCCCTGCTGTTGGCAATGTCATCATACATGAAAACAATAATGTTTTCATCCTTCAGACCGCCTCTCTTTAGGATTTGATACGCATGGCATACGTCAGCCTAATGAGAAACGGAAAGGCCACGTATCAGCTTCACTGATCTGAACCGGACGAGAATAGTAAAAGTGACACCACTCACACATCAATAACTCATCATGACTTGCAAATTCACTTTTAAGCTGATTTCTCCTGATGTTCATGCTATGTTTTCTAATCAAATTTAAGGGTGCCAACACTAGTGCCATATAGTCGATCACTGGTCCATATATTAGTCGTCACAGTTCTACACAATCCACGCACACAAACTCAGAGGATCATGAAATATTATTTCCTCCAACTTATCATAAGGTCAACTGCGTTTCACTTAACATTACAAAAGGACAACCAGTTCTGAAATAAGGCAAATCAAGGATAAAATAAGGGATGACACACACACACACACACACACACACACACATATTGAATATTTCAACTAGCCAAGAATCAAGATCAGTGGTGAAGATTCAGCAGCTTCAATTATTGGGGGTTTCGGGTGACCCGCTCTCATTACTTGACAAAAGAAATTAAGTATATTTGATATTTAATCTTTGTGGGGCCCCATCCTCCATTACAGGAGCACGCCAAAGCAACTACCCAACTGGAATATATTAATAATCGTTAATAGCCTCCTTCAATTATTTCACCTTCAGCCAAGGTAAAGCCTGTCCATGATATTCTTATTTATACCAAAGCAAGTTTCTCAGATTTTCATTTCAATAGACTACAACCACAACTTCTTAGATACGTAATACCCTCTCCGTCCCAACGAAGTTGAGCCGTTTCTTGAAACGACTAACCTTCGTTGGGATAGAGGGAGTAAAACACAAGACTCCGATCCCATCCAGCTCTTCTCGAAGTAAGCACAAGCAAAACTAGTCAGCTAGTAAAAACCATTGGATGTAAACAAGTGATTGGTTGACTTTAAAATTGTTCGACAGCTCAAATGAGTAGGAGAATCGTGGGGAAAAATAATCAATATACTCTGCAATATAATTTATAGACCCATAGTTTTTTGCAAACAAAAGGTCAACTAATGGATAAGGTATATACAAGTACACTGATGAAACAGCCATTTCGAAAGCTTGGAAAATCGTCGGAAAATGATTGAAAAGGACTTCGATGACTCAGTCTATGATGGTTCAGCAACCACGCACAAACACAAACACAAACACAAACATAGAGCACAACAATTCAAATCTAAATCAAGCATAAGCAAAACAATCGTAAGAATCGGCAATAACACTAGCTCAATCACTTCTACCGATCAAAAACCAAACCAGAAACGCTACTCTCCGCTTCAAAATTGGCTCCGATTAACAAAAACACGCAACTATCTCAGTCGCCCGTACATATACAGCAAGTATCAACAGCTAAGTATGAAAAAATCACGAAAAAAAATCCAATAAACAGCTGAAATCATCTGAAAAAAATAAAGCACAGAAATACGATCAAAAATCACCTGGTGCCTGTAATTCCAGTAGCCGTTGGATCCAGCGAAGAGGACGGCCCACCTAGTCCCGACGGAGTCATCGCCAGCTCCGGCGTCGGCGTCCGCGGCGGCGGCGCGGCTGAAGAAGCGGCGAGCTTCGGTCGGCATCTTGAGGAAGTCATGGCGGCCGTCGGCAACGGCGAGGATCGAGACGGCGAGGAGGAGCAGTGCACCGGCGGCGTAGCGTACCATCATCCCGAGTTCACCGACGTCGAAGGGGAGGTAGAATCTAGTGTTGAGTGGAGATTCGAGGGAAGTTTTGGTGTGGGTTTGGAGGAATCTAAACGAAGCGTATATAAAGAAGGAAAGTGCAGTTACGTGTTAACTTGAGTGATAAGCGCCCCGATTAAAAATACTCGAAACTATTGAAAATATACGATTCGATCCCGCATTACTAATTTATTATCGAGTTTACCCTTAATGTAAATTTTCGACGATGAACCGTCTACATGAGAAGATTTTATTTAAATTAAAAATTGATCGTAAACATTCACGTGTATTCCGACGTTTCACATGGACAGTATGTCACCGGAAAAATTGTATTAGGAGTAGATTTGTTAATGCACGATATGAATTAGTAGTACATGTTACTATGAATTATTGAAAGTACATGTTGGTGGAGTACCAAGCTCAATATTTTTAATATCCACGACTAATATTTTAGAAAGTCAATTGCGATTAGTGAGGATTTAATTAAGTGTGTTTTTCTTTTCTTTCTATTTGAGAATTTTAAAGTATAATTAATAAATAAGTGGGAACGAAAAATTATGAATTCAAAATTAAAATTTATAACAGATTAGTTATTTTTTTATTTTCTAATGTTTATTTGGGGTAAAATTTGGATATTTACATCAAAATTACATTTGAAAAGGATAAGGGTCGAATATTAATTGGTTACCACTATGAAAAAAGAATCATGTCACATTATATGTGTATAGTCTAGTGGTCCTATTATGGTATAACTAATTGAAATTATTGCAAAATTTTGTCAATTTTATTAAATTGAAATTGTGACCCTCGCTTAGAGAAAGAAAAATTGTACCACCAAATGTTACATTACATGTCAAATTTGTAGCCATTAAAATCTAAAATTTTATTAGAATATTTATTTCGTTATTTCAAATTCGAGTGAAATTAACTAATTTTCTCCATTCGAAAATAAAGATATAGAATTCTACGATTCTCAGTAGTATTATATAATTTACGATTTTCAATGCTACTTTAATCTTTACATGACATGTTCATGAAATAAAATCAATATCGTTGAATTCGATTCTACTCTAAATGTACATAGTCTTGCCTTTAAATTTCTTGTCAATTATCTGAAACAAAAAATTGTAACTTTGGTGCAATAAGTCAATTTTTGCAACTGCTTTATAGTGACATTTGCTAATCTAATGCTAAGGTAAGTTTTAATAAAATTATGTGGTTGAGTGAGATCAAGGATAGATTCATCAATAGAAAATGAATCTTGAAACATAAGAAAATAGAGAAGAATCTTTTGCATTTCTTGCCCACTCCTTGACAAAATAAGGTAGTATACAAATCATATAATATAAAAATCATATTCTGAAATTAAAATTTGCATCAATCACATGATTATGTCACTTTCTTTCATTATTTTCCAAGAACAAAATTTGATAAATCAAATCATCTACTTGCTTCAAGAAATTGAATCCCCTTGTCATGATTTTGACAAATTTGTCCTTTGTTAATTTGTTTTAGACTTTTACTTTAATCAAGAAAATATCTACACCATCATATTCATATACTTTTTTTTTCCTATTTCTTTTTTATTTATAGATGATTTTTTTTTTCCATTTTCCACCATAAGTTAGTTTAGATTATTGGGCTTTATTGGAAAATTAGTTATATTACTTATATTGAGTCCAAACCCACACCAAAATTTCCCTCGAATCTCCACTCAACACTAGATTCTACCTCCCTTCGACGTCGGTGAACTACTAATACCAAATAAAAATATCCCATTAATATACATGGCAATATAAATTTAGCATGTTGATAATGAAAGAGATTCCACCTTGATTTTGTATTATTATGTGCAATAATCTCAAATAATAGTATATAAATAAATAGTACTCCCCCATCCACTCGTACGAATATGAGGATAACTTTTTTCCGACATGAAAATTAAGCAAGACCGTTAGTGTTGGATAAGGTAATATTTTTGTATCAGTGAAACTAACGAAAAATATAATTTATCCCTATATAAATGAGACGGGAGTAGTAAAATTCATACTTTATTTGTATTATTATGTGCAATAATCTCAAATAATAGTATATAAATAAATAGTACTCCCTCATCCACTCGTACGGATATGAGGATAACTTTTTTCCGACATGAAAATTAAGCAAGACCGTTAGTGTTGGATAAGTTAATATATCTGTATCAGTGAAACAAACGAAAAATATAATTTATCCCTATATAAATGAGACGGGGAGTAGTAAAATTCATACTTTATCAACCAAAATTTGTTTTTAAGGTATATGAATATTTGATTTTGCCATAATTTTCCACCATCGCGAAATATGCTATAAAACGTAGTTTGCAATACTCTTACGCTTTGGTAGTTACGTGATAAAAGGAGCAATATTTAATTAATTTGATAAATTTTATGTATTTGGTATGTAATCTTGAACACTTACTAAACTATACGTGATCATATTTTTTTTGATACGGTATATTTAGGAGAACTTACTCTACGGATAAAGTGTATCGTTCAAAAATTTGATGCTAATTTTATCCTTGTATATTAAGACATCACATATATGTATAATTACATCGTTGCCGAAATTTAAATGAAAGATTGTATCGGGATGTTTCCGCAACATTTTCCGCTAAATACACAATTTAAAACAAAATAGAATAATTTTTCTAAGAGAGTTAATAAATCCATTTCTCCACCTTTTTTTAATACTATTACTTTTTAGAACTGCACATTACTCCCTCCGTCCCTCGCAATTCTTTTTGGAATGAGAAGCAACTTTGGGTTTTGCGTGTTTAAGTGGAGAGTGCATGTACAAAAAGTGTTTTTCATTGAACAATTTTTAACCCAGTAAGGGAACGTATCCTCTTGCTAGAAACGTATCAAAAAGGGAAACGTATCCTCTTGCGAGAGACAAGGGAGTATTTTATTAATTCATATATAAGCCCAATAAGATAATAGGTCCACTAATTCCAAGCCCAATAATATCTAAAGCCCAATTTATTCTGAGGTCTATTGAGCCCAAACCATCGGATCATAGCCCACGAACAAAATACAGTATAAAAAGCTATTTTTCCTATTCACATTGCAGTTTGGTTTGAGCTCTCTGCTATTTTGCCGAGTGGCGCGCTGCTGCTGCTGCTGTTGCCGCAATCGAAGGTAGCCGTACATCCTCCTTTTTTTTCAGCTTCTCGAATTTTCTGTGGTATTCGATTGTGTTTGATTATTTTTGTGCGCGGATTGGTTAGGGTTATTTGCAAGCTGTGCGAAGTGTGTGTTTATGGCATTTTTTCACGTGATAGTCGGTTTAGGATGTTTGACTGCGTTTGTGTTGTTTGTGGATGGCGATTTTTAGGGTTTATGGTGCGTGTAGTGTGTGTGTGTGTGTGTGTGTGTGTGTGTGTGTGTGTGTGTGTGTGTGTGTGTGTGTGTGTTTTACTTATTGTGTAGTGGTTGATTGAGAGTGTTTGATTGTGTTTCGTTGTGAGTGGTGTTTTTGAGTTGATTTTCTCCATTTCTACTCTAGAGGTTTTCTTTTGATTGAGATATTTTGAATTTTTTGCGTTTATGAAATGTAGGATAGCTGCTGGTTTTAGTTTTTTGGATAGGTTTGATGGATTTCTGGAGTTTACATGTTTAGATAGTATGATGAGATTTGTTAAGGACCGGAATGTCTTGGTCGAATATTAATGTAATGGTGACTGTTGTAGTCTATGTTATCTGCACAAGGTTCATGATGAAAAGCTTATTCTAGAGATAAAAGATAGCAGATTCTGACGAGTCGAACGGTGGATTAGGATGCTCTGTTAGTTTCATTGAGTTTGATATGGCGTTGTAATTATTTTTCGAATACGTTTAAAGGAAAGAAGGAAAAAGATACATTTGTGATTCGGGTTTAATATGATGAAGGTAATTCTGGTATATTTTGAATAATCCAGTATATCATTAATAGCTTCCGGATAATGTTTCCTTTTGTTGAAAATGGTATAAATACCTTCAATGCACGTTATGCACATGTAGAAACAAACCCAAGGAATAGTAAATACTTCGTTGTTTGAGAAGATTATTGACCTTGAAGTGTATTGCAGCAGCCTTTGATTCACATGGAAGGACAAGAAAACTTGCTTGACTCACTTTTTGATGAGGAATATCTTGAGGATGGTCAGGATATTGAGATGCTTGATGTGGAAGAGGGTGAGTTAATTGAACAGAATTCTAGAGTAGGAGAAAGTTCTAATGTTGATGATATTCAAGAAAATCAAGAATCTAACAGGCCAAATTCAAGACGAAAGAAGAAGAAAAAGAAAAACAAGCGAAAGGGAGGTGGCAATGTAGGTCCAAATGTAACTGATATCAACAGGTCAGTAATCCTCTTACTTTATAGTATTAGTACTGGATGATCGCCTTCATATGCAGCCTTAGTCAATCCTCATATCATAGAAAATTTTTATGTCAGGTGATAATTGATTTTCACTGCTAACACATAATTTCCCGTTCTGTTATCTTGGATGTTGCTTAGTTGTACATCTGATAAGCTTATGTCAGCTTCAAAAATATGTCTAGCTTCCCTTTGATGTTAATGGCATCGATTTTTTTATTTGGCTACTTATTTCTATTTTATGACACCTTCCTCAGGTTTGTTCTGGATGCATGCAAGCGTTTGCGAGAGAAAAAATCTTATCTCATGTACACTGCTGTTGGTTGTCTTGGAGTGGCAGCTTTGAGTGATCTTATCAAAGAGGTAAATTGCTATTCTAGTTTCTATATAGACAGACATGATATGTAGTTAGCTGTTCAATTTTTTACTGTTTCCATATGATGAAATGACTGCTATTTTTATATTAGAAATTTTACATAGCGGATATCATTTTCGCTATAGCAATCAGAAGTTCCTAGTTTGTCCCGGTATTTCATACTGTATGTTTGCATGTGTGTTTGTCTTAGTTTTTTAATTTAATTTATTTTTTGTTAGGTCATTTTGCAGTAGTTCAATAGGTAAGTTATTGGTGATGAGTTAGTTTTGGATTTTATGTGGAGAATGTAACATGAGGGATCTGCCCGTCCAGTCCCTCATCCAAGTCGTTCAGTGTATGCAAGCCGGAAGAAATAGGTAGAACTATGACCCACTCACTGCTTCGTCTTTTGTAGATATCTTGTATTTATATTTAATAATTATGTGATGTGAATCAGTGAAGTGGATCAAATTTTCCTGAGCGAGATGATGGTCATTAGTGATTTCTTCAAATATCTTCACTATTTGGATGAGGAATGTTGGTATGTGTTTGATGTAGGAAATGCTTGCAATTTATTTATAGAATCATTCTTTCATTCAGGCATAGCTTAATTTGGAAGTCTGAAGACTCTCCTTCGCTTCTTTTGAGATGGAAACTTGTTGGTTATTAACTATTTAAGTTTTGTTGGTAACATATGAGTAGAGTTGCAATAGAAAGTTGATGATGGACTGAAATTTCACATACAAGTTCGTAGACAGGCTCCACATATCTACAGCTTTCTGAGTTTTCTAGTTATCAAGTTAGTTTATTGGGAATGAGATGTCTGGACTATCGTAGTAATGTAAAATTATCTGCTGTGAACTGTGAAGATCATATTGGATCAGCAAATTTTATTATCCGAACCTATAGAAACTTTTGATGCTGTTCACTTGGTCAGATTTTTCTCTTTTCCTATTTGGCCAAGACTAATTGGCTTCTTTTTTAGCCAGATCCACTCACGACAATCAGTGTGAAAAATGAACTTGTAGGTTGATGCAATCCAAGCTTGTGGGGGTCAGAAGACTAACGATGGCAACCGATTCCGGAGTGGTGGTGGTATATTATGGAATATTATCAAAGTTCGCGATCCAAATGCTTACAAAGAGATTATGAAAAAAGGAAGGGAGTTTGAGGTATGTTTGGCTTTCACATCACACAGGGTTTGAATGAAATTTCATTTTCTTTGTCGATTCACACTGATTCTTGAAAATGCTGTTTCCTTTGAGGGTTAATAACATATTCTATCTCAAACTTTAGTGTTTTCATTCAAAAAGAAAATGACAATACTTTAAAAAGCTGAGTAACCGGAGGGGCTTGCATAATTTTGTGAAATGAGTCGAACATGCACATTTTCTGAGAAGATGCTAATTCGCCTAGGTTGGTGTACTTACTGAAAATCTTACTTGTTCTATGAGTTTAACGAGTCTGATATGTACGTCTCTTGCCTTTAGTGTCTAATTCTGGGGTAGCTTTTCATATTTGCAATAATCGACACACTAAATTCTCTGTTTGCGAACATTCAGAAACAATTCAAGCAGCAGATGCAAGGACCATTGATGCCTGCAGGAGCAAAAACCATTGAAGCTTCTACTACAAAGGTGCCTCTTGATGCCAGTCAAGTAAATCCCAATCCGCCTATTGATCCGGATCCATCACTTCCCAATAACGAAATTCCAACTGCTGTAGAGAAACGTGCTCCTGTTCATGAACGAATACGAATGCCAGTCACATACGACGATGATCTGCTCAGTCACAAGGATTCCAAAGATAAAATAGCCGGACTCGAATGAGAAGTGAACCTTCCTTCGATTTCAAAGTTAGAAATATGCCATTTTCTTCTGAAATCTCGTTGCGTCTTGCGCCTTTCTCGATGCCAACACTCAATTTTGTCGTCGATTCTATCGTTTCACCCCCTTTTGACAGTGAGACCATGTACAAAACTTTTGATAATACATGCTTCTTATCAGAGAAGATGCAATTTCCATTCTCTCTCTCTCTCTCTCTCTCTCTCTCTCTCTCTCTCACACATTCAAGATTGTATATGAAACTCTTTCATTGATGATCAAGAAACCTAATTCTTGAAATTACAGGAAGGGTACAATCACAAAAGCTAATACATTTATTTTCTATTACTACTATTTAGGAATAAACAAACAACGGTACAATCATCTCTCTTTGAGTTGGGAAACTTGTGTTTCCATGAAGCAAGTGCTGCATCAACAACTAATTTTGCAGCTCCCTCTTCACTCTCTGCCCCTTCCACCAATGCCACAACTTCCTCATTGCTCATCACATCCCACACCTACAAAATTCAAAAAAACGAAATCGTCAGATGACCGAATCCCGTCTCAATAAAACCCCGTTTACTAAAGCTCGTTAGCTGGCTCACCCCATCGCTGGCCACCACCAGAAACTCGTCTCCTTGAGTGATGCGGTGGTGGGAGACGTCGGGTATGCAGATGATCCCGTTGTTCTTGAGGACGAAGTCTCCAAAGGCACGAGACATGGCTAGGCCGGGCGAGTCGTCGTAAGGTAGCCACACTCGCTCGATATGCGGCTCTTCTTTCAGCGCAAACACTCTGCCTTTGCACCTCCTTATTCTCTCCCCTTCACCTGATCAAACACACACATGTTATTCTTTTTCTTTATAAACAAAATGTTTTTATCCTTAAAAAAAATAGGATTAAATGTTCTTACATGGAACTCCAGGCTTGAGATCAGTAGTTAATTGAACAGCCATGATTCCACCTTCATTTCTCTTCCCTAAAACTGCTCTTGAATCTCCAAGATTTGCAACAATGAGATCATCACCCTACAATCACAGTTCCGAAAAATGTTACCTTCTACCTTCGACGAAGCGTAGTATACTAAAATCGAGAGTTTCGACGTTTCGTTTACCTGTCTGATGACAGCAGTGGCAGTAGTTCCACTGCAAGAGCAGTCCAAGGTCTCAAGATACTGGAGTTCCTTGTCCACAGCTTTGAATGAAGAGATGCAAGCATCTTTCCACTTTTGGAAACTCTTGCTCTGACCATTGCTTCCTAATTTAGCAATGGAGTTTCTCTGGCTCAGCAGCAGAGAAGGCAGCCTGTTCCTCACAATCTTGCTCACTGTGTGCCCATTCTTCCCATGCCCATCAAACACAGCGCAGAAGGCGCCTTCCTCGACTCCGTAGCCCTGCAAAAATCGAAAAAAGGTTAGCACTTTCGCATCGAAGATTCGGATATATATATATTATATATATGGATTAAGTTAACTATTGAAAGTGATCATGATATTTGAAATCACCTGAAAGAGAATGGCAGAATCTTGGTTCAGGCCTTTGCTTCCTGCATGAGAATATGCAGAGCCAATACTTCCATTGCCATTTGTTTCTGTGTAATACACAGCACTTTCATGGCCATAGGAATCATCATGGATTTCTGGAGATGAAATAGATGCACAGTTTCCCATCTCTCTCTCTCTCTCTCTCTCTAGATTGTGTGTTGTGTGTACTTTTTGGAATCCATGGGGAAGAATTGGTGCCCATATATAGGGAAGTTGGGACCATGGGAATATGCAGAGGGTGGCTAATATTATATTTTTCTTGAAAGAGAATTAAAGGCTTATTGGAGAGTTGAAAAACAACCTGATTCAATAATTGAGTTGTTTTATTTAATTTTTTTTATTTAGTTGGAATATTATTATTAATAATAATATAGGTTAGCCCAAGATTCATTTCAAAGGGCATCTTATGTGTACTAATGTAGGAATTGAATGAGTATGCAGCAACTTGGATAGATAAGCAATGGGACCTATTTGGGGTGTTGACTTTTCCCTATATTTTACACTTTTATTTGTAAAATTTGCAGAAATTATTAAACTTGATTTGAAATTTGAGTGGTTTTTTTTAAGATTGTTAATTGTTTTTCGATTTTTTAGTCGACCGATGCAATTTTTGGTACACGCAATTCTTGATGAGTAGGGACGAAGCCACATACCGAGCTAGCATGTAGCGTTGTTCGAATTATTTATTTTTCTAACCATTTCTTTCGAATTTATCGTATTTTAGTACTCTCGTTTCATTTTGTGGGTTTTATTTTTATTCATTCACACAAATTCTTCAAACGATCTTGATTGTAATGCACGTTTTTTTATATAGGAATAATCAAATTATTACAAAAGAATATGTACATTTTGATGAATCGACGATTTTAACACATACTCTAGATTTCTTTAGGAGATACTTAATCCACACGGTTCCCTTTTTAGAAGAATGATAATGTTAGTTTATACAAGCATAATTAATTGATTTTTATTTAAGGATATTATCAATTTAAATACTATAACCATATAAAAAAGAAGTGTTAATGGATCCACTTGATTGAAGGCACCTCAATCTTTGGAAAGAAACACGTCATAATTATTTTAGTATTTTTATAATTCGATGACTTTTGATAAGAGAAACAGTGTTTCCTTTTTCTTTTACTAATAGATAAATAAACAAGAGTTTAATCAACTTGTCTTAACCTTTATTTAAACCTCTCTCTCTCTCTCTCTCTCTCTCTCTCTCTCAAGATTAGTTGAGTCATCACCAAAAAACAATAGAGAAAGACAGCACCAATCACAATTAACCGTTTAGTCCAGTAATTATTATACTAATACACAAAAAAACCGACACTTTAACAATCCAAAGAGATAAAAACACTTCAATACAACAAAAACATTAATAATCATTAACAAATCACAGACTTTACATTATTATGAAAGGGCAATTATGCTGACATCAACTAAATTTTAATACCCTGGCTTGTGGTGTGTTATAGACAGTACTATATACTACTCCCTCCGTCCCATTTCAACCGTCCCGCTTTCCTAACCGGACAGTCCCACATCAATTGCCCTGTTTTCTAAAATGGAAAGAATTAAACCCTTACTTTTAATGTGGATCCCTATCTTTTCACTTACAATACTACGTTTAAAATCCCGTGGCGAAAAGAAATAGGACGACTGAAGTGGGACGGAGGGAGTATATGCCAACTAAGTCAAATTCCTCAGGACAAATGTGCCTACAACAGGTAACACAGTTACACAGTTCAAAACCATAGGGATAGTTGACTAACCTAATAATAAGATTAGAGCACCAAAATTATTGGCCTAAACTATAGTACCTTGATAAATGAACCATAAATATATGATAAGTCAGTGGTCATCACAATCTATCTATATGCATTTTTCAAACTTTGACAATCCATCATCACCTAATGTTTACTATCACAATAATTCCATCTCATTATGTGGATCAGATCAGATCATCTACTCATCATATACCAAAATAAGAAACTCCATTATTGGGAATTTTCGAGCTGGCCATGTCTGACTCCAGCAAGATAAGCTAAAGAACAGGGAAGACTGTTATGCTATTACACGACCTCGATGGATCGATGGATAAGAGGTGCATTAGAATAAGAATGATTCTTATCTTAATGCACATGACCATCAATAAGATTGTGTAGTAGCACATTTAACACGATTATGTAATAGAGAATCCAGAACGAGAAAAGGCAAAGGTTTTTAAGCATTTTTGAAAGATCAAGAATTCGAGTCTTAAGCTACATGGGATTTACTTCGACCATAGCTGCATCATAATAGTTGACATCTTGGGACAACAAATTCAGACAGATATATCATGATTTTGGAGCATGGACTTACTTGACTAGTTGACAGACAAAAGGAGTTACCGTAACTTCTTGTCTAATTACAGTTCCAGTTTACTGGCTGGAGACGACAATGCTATCATCGCCTTGTGCAGAGTCAACTGCAGGGGGCTTCTTTACCAGAGACTTAGGCAGGTCCAGCTCATCCTGATTGCAACGCTGCTGAGGATGGCATAACAGCTGGCACATGTTGCGGAAGAGGGCCCGAGTCAGTCCTTGACCACTCTCGTGTATGTAGCCCTCGAACTCACTGATCCGTTCGAGGGCATCAACCAGCGTATCGTACACCACTTGTGGACAGTTGTCAGGTCCCGGTTTGTCATGGAGGTACATCACATCCAAGGTGAAGAGCTTCACAGTAGAGGGCAGCTGGTATTGTGGTGGTGTGGAGGATCTGCAGTAGATCAAGATCTGAATTGCAAAAGATTGTGCATAAGCATTGAGGGAATGTGTGTAAAACAAGAAAGAATGAAAGATGAATGATGATGGAATAAGATCATGAAGTATACAAAGATGATATCACGGGTCTATTACGAATCCTTCACCAAATTGGTTATATCTGGGTGAAGTGGATACTAAGAAAAACTAAAACCCCTGTGACTGCAGATAACACCTTTAGCAACAGAGAAGGAAACAGAAAGGGGACCAACCTTTAACATTTTCTCCAAAGATTTGCTATATTATAACTAAACCACATACTTTGGAACTTGTCAGAAATGATTGAGAATGTGGACTATAGTTAAGAAGTTCCTTTCCAAGGACTGGCAGATCACTCTGCATTACGAGTTTACCACACACACACACACACACACACACACACAAATACTAATCAGCAAGAAACCAAGCAGTGAAGTACCCTGTAATTCGTCATTCTACTATTTCCAAATACGCAGAACGAGTTTTTAGCAAAATTTGATCCCACAACTCCAGCAATTTAAATACCACTTCATACATATTTTAGGATGACATAGATGGGGGGTTTGGGGTCAGGGGTTGATTACTCAATGTCATAAGCATATGGGATAAAGCTAGGTCATGATATGTTCACTGACCACACGGAATATGCGATTCTGAGCACGGGATTTCTTTGCTTCATGAGTTGCAACTTTGAATAACTGTGTGAGATCTGCATGATTGGAGGATGGATCCACCGAGAGACCTCGTAAAGCAGAGAGTGCTGAGTCCACGTCACTGCTGAACTCTTTCCGGAGCTTTTCAATGAAACAACAAGAGAAAATCAGGCAATAAGAGTAGCACAAATAACAGAATGACTGGCAGAAACAAGAGATAAAAGTACTTATCCAATGCTTTCTCTTTCAACTAATGCATCTTGCAGCAATCATTATCTTCCATCAAGAATCAAAGTAAAACGTGCCACAAAACTTGCAACCCTTTCGCCTTTTGGAACTGATAATCACATGCAGACTCTCCAACATTCATTGATCACAAACACTACATAATCTCATTACAAGCAGATACACAGTCGATTGAGATACGATCTTCAAACCCGGAAAAACGACACATATAAAGACTTCTGCATAGTGATTGAAGTCTACCAAGAAACAGAACATAAACCATGATAGTATACCCAAATAGTAGCATGATTCTTATCAATGTGGGATCATGCCACTAAAACAGATAGCTATCACACTTATTTTCAATCTCAAAATCTCCTAATTCAAACAAATAAATGCTTTCGACGCTCTCCAGTGATTCTCAACTATGTCTGATTTCTCAACATCATAACAAGTACTTAGCCACTATATCAAAGAATGCAAAGATTAATCATCGATATGAACTCTAACCAACTAAGGATGAAACCTGCAGCTCCGAAAACTAACTCCCAACGTTCAATTTTGGCGAATTGCAAAAAATCAATCGATGAAATTACACTACAACACAGTAATCATTACTGGGGGAAAAATACAAAAAAAAGAAGCAGAAAATTGGTACCCAGTAGGTGGACTTGGCAAGGGCGGAGAATGCGAAACGGTGATCGGAATTAATGCTGAGCTTCGAGTGGACGAAAAGCATAATCGCCTGCTTTATGGAATCCAATCTGGTGTAGGGTCGACCATTGGGCCCGTTCACCTTCATCTCCGCCATCGTCTCCGGTCCAACATCGACGCAGAAGAGTATGTCCTCGCCTGAGAATCTAACCGCCGGTAGAGTGTAGACGGCGCCGCCGCTCGCCGGCGGTGGGTTTCCGCTCCGGACCTCCGTAACTTCCATTTCCAGCTGGGGTTTCGCGTTCATGGCTGATTTTGGGATTTTACTAGTACTCTGAGGGCGTTTTCGTCATTTCGCTAAATAGTTTACTCCACTGCTATTAATTTGGTTTGTTTTCGAATTGGGGGTATTTTGATACGCCTCAAGATCGAGACGTATCGATAAACGGCACTCTTCGAGTGAGGTCAAACTCCAAAGAGTAGAACGCAGAGACGAAGAAGGGAGAAACTTCAATTTCATTCGCGATAAAATGACGGCCAACATACATGGAACCTTAAATAGGATTGACACCCTAAAACCTAATGAGCTTACATATTCTAATTGGACTCTAATTTAAGCCCAATAACATCTAACCTTAATCGGTCGTATCATATTTCATTTAAATTAGGTTTCCAATCGCATACCTCATTACTTCTCAATCAATTTCACAGTTTACAATTACAGAAATTGATCGGAGCTGCTGCGAATTTCCGATTACTCTCAATAATTTCTCAGTTTATAATTATAGATCAATCGGAGCTGCTGCGATGATCGGAAATAACTCGAAGGTGATCGCTCATTTTTATTTTATTTTATTTTAAATTATATTTTGGCTGATTGTTGATATTTATGCAAATAATACTGACAATTACAATCAATCTCTGTTGCCAGTAATGTGTATAATCTGCATGATTTTCTGATTTTTGGTGAATCCGAAGCATTTTTAGTTATGAATAACCGAATGCTTTGCTTGTTTGCTGATTTGATTATGTGTATATTGGGTAGAAACATTGGTAGAAGTTGCAGCATTTAGAAAAGTTACTAATAGCATTGTTCGACAGCGTGGTAGGAAATGTGACGAAGAAGTTGATCGGATAAGCCCGTTACCCGATGATGTTATAGTGTACATACTGTCATTTCTTCCGTTGAAAGAAGCTGCAGCTACTAGCCTTGTTTCGCCGCGATGGTCTCAGTTGTGGAAATACACTCCCAATCTCATCTTTGAGGGTCATCCATCGGTGACTCACGTAAGGAAAATCTTTCCAACACTTGTAAATATTGATTCATGTCCTTACACTAAGGCCAAGAATATAGAATGGGTGAACTTGGTTACCAGTTCGCACAAAGCCGGCTCCTTGAAACAATTCACACTTGATTTCACCCTTTGCGACTTTCAGTTCCTTGCCAAGTGGCTTCATTTTGCACTTTCAAGAAGAGTTGAGATATTAAAGTTGAATTTCCATCGTTCTTCTTGTGTCCTCGATATTAATATGTTGGCCACCATACAGAGTAGTGATTATAGATTCCTTAGGGAGTTAACGCTTGAACATTTTGTCACGAGTGGTGAAGTGATCGAGCGGTTCTTACAAAATAGCCCGTTGCTTGAGCGACTTGTCCTTAACATACACCTTAACTCGAATCTTGTTATCGTTGGTGGAACTCTCAACTATCTTGAACTAGGTGTTCTAGGTGCATTCTCGATGGTCAAAGTCTGGGCTCCGAAGCTAACTTTTATTCGGTGCGCCTCTTATACAAGTAAATTGTTACTTGAGGATATTTCAAATCTTGTCGATGCATCAATTGAGCTAGATGCGGAGGACACGTTGGATTGTCTTGCAAATGCAACACCAAATTTGGAGGTTCTCACCATTTTACTTGATTCTCCTCAGGTAATTACTCCTTCCTTCTTATTCAAAATATCTCGTCTCCCTTTTTTAGCCGCCTCATTCATAGGGTTTACTACCTTTTTAGCTCTGTTTTTGCGTAAGACTTATTGTTCATTATTTTTCATCTCTCCTAGGCGTTATCTGTCCCTAATAAAATGTCTAGATTGAAGAAGTTGTTCCTGGATTACTTACATGTGAACAAAGAGTTTTTGTTGCCGGTAACCGATTTGCTAGACGCATCTCCTTGTCTGCAAGAGTTTCGATTAAAGGTCAGTGAATTAACCGACTCCTCTATGATATATTTCATTCGTCATTTCAAAGTATGCACATTCTTATTATTTGATGAAGTAGGCCCCCTTTCTCGAACACTAAAGGAAAATGTACATTACCCGGGGATGATATTTTCGTGGTCATTTATCTTATTTCAACATTTGCAGGTTACTGACCAAGGCCATTATACCTGGTTCACCGGCACTGAATTTATTTTCAAAGTGCCGGAACCTGGAAAATTTCAACACTGCCGTCTCAAAGTCTTTGAGTTTACGGGCTTCTACATTGTGGCGCCTGATCATATGGAGCTCTTGAGGTGCATTGTGAAGAACTGCGTTGCCCTTGAGGAAACTATCATTAATCCATCTCTTGTGGAAGATTATTCTATGTTTCGACATAAATTATCAATTGATTATCCCGAGAGTAATAAGTATAAAATACTACCGGTATCGTATGATGATGACCGAGATTGGTTCTTGCGTATCAAGAAATTTACGGGGCGAAAGCTTGCAGCAGTGGTACCTCGCCATGTGGATTTGCTAATCGGACATTCACTTCCCCGTCCTAAATGACGAATTTGTAACAGTAGAAATGATATATTGGTTTTATTCTTACTAGAATTTTACAAATATTCCCCACAAATATTTTTCTTTTTCGTTAATCACATTTATTAGTCTTATTTTTTGCAGTGTACATGAGTCGAATCAAGCCGAATATTGATGTGTTTGAGTTCAGCTCGCCTAAAAATATTTAAGCTCAAGCTTGGCTCGTTATTATATATATATATATATATATATATATATATATATATATATATAATATCCGTTAACATGTTCGACAATGAGAATTGCAAACATGTTCTTGAGCTTTTGAGCCAAACAGCTCGAGCTTGTCTCAATTTTAAAACGAAAGAGAATGAGTCTTATCCTAATGAACACGACCATCATAAAGATTGTGCAGTAGTATCACATTTAACACGATTATGCAATAGAGAATCCAAAACGAAGGAATCAAAGGTTTTTAAGCATCTTAGAAGATCAAGAATCTAGAACCGGGATTTGCTTCGACCATAGCTGCATCATAACGGACAACGAATTCAGACGGAAATGTCATGATTTTGGGGCATGAACTTACTAGACTAGTTGACAGACAAAAAGAGTTACCTTAACTTCTTGTCTAATTACAGCTCGAGGTCACTGGCCGGAGACGACAATGCTATCAACCCCTTGTGCCTAGTCAACTGCAGAAGACTTCTTTACCAGAGACTTAGGAAGTTCCAGCTCATACTGATTGCCACGCTGCTGGGGACGGCATAACAGCTGGCACATGTTGCGGAAGAGGGTGCGTGTCAGTCCTTGACACTCTCGTGTATGTAGCCCTCGAACTCGCTGATCCTTCAAGGGAATCAACCAGCGTATCATACACCACTTGCGGACAATTGTCGTGTCCCGGTTTGTCATGGAGGTACATCACATCCAAGGTGGAAGAGCTTCGGAGTTGAGGGCTGTTGGCATTGTGGTGGCGTAGAGGATCTGCAATAGATCAAGATCTGAAACGACATAGCCAAAAGATTGTGCATAAGCATTGAGGGAATGTGTGTAAAACAAGAAAGAATGAAAGATGAATGATGATGGTGATGGAATAAGATCATGAAGAATATGAAGATGAATTCACGAGTCTATTATGAAACCTTCACCAAAATTGGTTATATCTGGGTGAAGTGGACACTGAGAAAAACTAAAAACCCTGGGAATGCAAATAAGACCTTAAGCAACAGTAAATGACACAGAAAGTGGACCAAACATTAATATTTTGTCCGAAGATTTGCTATATTATAACTAAACCACACACTTGGAACTTGTCAGAGATGATTGAGAATGTAGAACTCCAGTTAAAAGCTTCTTTCCCAAAGATGGCAGGCCACTCTGCGCAGCAAGTAACACACACACACACACACATATTTAAATGAGCCAGAAAAACAAACAGTTAGAAGCACCCTGTAATTTGTTATCCTAACAGTTCTGCATAAATACCGTTTCCTACATTTTTCAGGAAGAAATAGGTGGGGGGGTTGGGGTCAGGGGTGGATAATGCTGGGTCATGATATGTTCACTGACCACACAGAATATGCGATTATGAGCACGGGATTTCTTTGCTTCGTGAACTGCAACTTTGAATAGCTGCGTGAGATCTGCATGATTGGAGGATGGATCCACCGAGAGACCTCATAAAGCAGAGAGTGCTGAGTCCACGTCACTGCTGAACTCTTTCCGCAGCTTTTCAATGAAACAACAAGAAAAAATCAGGCAATAAGAGTAGCACAAATAACAGAATGACTGGCAGAAACAAGAGACAGAAGTACTAATCCAATGCTTTCTCTTTCAACTAATGCATCTTGCAGCAATCATGATCTTCCATCAAGAATCAAAGTAAAACGTGCCACAAAACTTCCAACCCTTTCGCCTTTTGGAACTGATAATCACATGCAGACTCTCCAACATTCATGGATCACAAACACTACATAATCTCATAACAAGCACAGTTGATTGAGATACGATCTTCAAACCAGGAAAAACGACACATATGAAAGACTTCTGCATCGTGATTGAAGTCTACCAAGACAGAACATAAACCATGATAGTATACCCAAATTTTAGCATGATTCTTATCAATGTGGCGATCGTGCCACTAAAACAGATAGCTATCACATTAACATTTTCAATCCTAAAACCTCCTAGCTCAAACAACTAAATGCTTTCGACGCTCTTCGGTAATTCTCAACTATGTCTGATAGAACAACATCATAAGAAGTACTTAGCCACTAAAGCAAAGGATACAAAGATTAAATATGAACTCTCATCAACTGAGGATGTACACTGCAGCTCCAACAACTAATTGCCAACCGCTAATTTTTGGCGAATTGCGAAAAAACAATCGATGAAATTACACTATAACACGGTTATCATAACTGTTAAAATTGGGGAGAGAGAGAGAGCAGAAAATCGGTACCCAGTAGGTGGATTTGGCAAGGGCGGAGAATGCGAAACGGTGATCGGAATTAATGCTGAGCTTCGAGTGGACGAATAGCATAATCGCCTGCTTTATGGAATCCAATCTGGTGTAGGGTCGACCATTGGGCCCGTTCACCTTCATCTCCGCCATCGTCTCCGGTCCAACATCGACGCAGAAGAGTATGTCCTCGCCTGAGAATCTAACCGCCGGTAGAGTGTAGACGGCGCCGCCACTCGCCGGCGGTGGGTTTCCGCTCCGGCCCTCCGTAACTTCCATTTCCAGCTGGGGTTTCGCGTTCATGGCTGATTTTGGAATTTTAGTACTTTGAGGGTGATTTCGTCATTTCGCTTAATAGAATAAATTACTCCCACTAAGATAATTTGGAGCGAAGTACTGGTACTATAATTTTTACAAACGGAAAATACATATTCCTTTCTTCTCGTGCCACGTGTTTGCATTTCATTTTCGACGTAAAAAATGCAGTACACAAATAGTGAATTTGCGTGTCGAGTGCTTTTGTAAAATGGGAATTTCATATGCACTGAATAATAGAAAATGCACAGTCCTTCCCTCTCTTGCTAAATGTCGACACAAAACTAAAAGAAATTTGATTAGTGTGTTGCGTGGCGAACGAACCTGACGCCGAAGTCGGGCTGCGAAAGTCCCGATTCTACCACGGTTTACGGGGCGTCTGGCTAAAACGATCGGTCACACTATCGAACTCAGTAGCCAATGCCATGGCTGCCGCAACGGAGTGTGGGTGTTGAAATCGGACCTAATTCTTGACCGGATGTCGTAGACCACCCAAATAAATCGGTAGAAGCGTCGATTCCGATAAGCCTTGCGTATGATTAAGCATCTTTTCGAACTCGCTGTGATACTCTGTTAGAGATCCCGTTTGTGTGAGTTTGGCGATCAATTCAATGCAGTTCACAAAGTAGTTGGGATCGAATCAACGACGAACATCCTCAAGAAATTGATTCCACGACACATGAGGGTTGTTTGCCCGGTATGAGAAGACCCAATCTGACGCCGGTGGAGAAAACAACACAATAACAAAGTGTAAGCGTTGATCCGGTGGTAACATAATATGATCAAAATAGTATTGAATACGAGTTACCCAACTTTGTGCATTCGAGCCGTCGAACATCGGCGGATCCATCCGGATGAGTTTGCTCGGGTCGTGAGCATAAGACGATGGCGGCGCTCGCGTTGACGGCGAATCCCGCGACTATCGTTGGTCGTGGTGATCTTGAACAGCAAAACAAATGTGTGAAAACGTGTGATGAGTAAAGAACGCGTTTTAATAGACTAATAAATAGTTCCTTCACTCCCAAACCCAAACCCAAAAAAAAATATCTCAATTCAAAATTTCGCTCGATTGTCGTCTTCTTCTTCTCCCACCACCGGTCCCGCCGTCTCCGAAGTGGATGGGATCAATACCTTCGCCGGAGAGAAGACTCGTTTCTCCCCTTTCTTCCAACGACGTTTGTTGTTGGAGTTGGGGAGAAGACTCCAGAAGTATACAACTGTCTCTAACAGGGGAGTGGGGAATAGGAAGATGCGCGATGATTTGAAGAGCTACAGTGAGAACAAAGAGCTGTTCGAAGATCGTATGGATTTTCTGGCCAGAGCTTCGATTCTCCAGGTGAGAAACGGCCGTGACATCACTGTCGTGATCTACCTCGTCAATCAGGGCTTATTCACAAAAGACATGATCATCTACTTTCTGTTTGAAAGCGTGCGAGAATTCACTGTGGCATAATCTGAGGTTGATCAGTTCAACCACAATAACTACAAATTGACAAATTTCGTTGTTTAGTTATATTGATGAACATATTATTACTAACCGGTTGTGAATTGGTCAATCATGGTCGGAACCAACTAACACCGATAATAAATGTTATATCGATTTTTATAAATAAAAAAACGCTTCTTAAAAATTGATTATTTAAGAAAACAAAATAAATACTAGATTGATCAGTTCAAACGCATTAAATACAAATTAACAAATTTTGATTGTCTGGTTTATATTGATGCACATATTATTAACCGGTAGTAAAATGGTCAATCATTGTCGGACCCAACTAAAACCGGTAAGAAATGTTATATCGATTTTTTTATAAAGAAAGCCTTGAAATGCTTCCAACGCCTATTAAAAATAGATTATTTAATTGGTTGACTAACATGACAATCATGATGTACTCTTTAATGTAGGTTTCCCAAATGAGTCGATAGATTTTCAACCAACGGGCGGTAAGTCTTGTTCTTCTCAAATTCAAAATGTCACATGTAAGCAATATTTGACCTTTGGAAATTTGAAGAATATATGAAATGAATGTTGAGTTATTCGGTGAATTAATGGTGTTGGAAAAAATATACTAGATTGATTAGTTCGACAGAATTAACTGACAAATTTCGTTGACCGATTATATTGATATACATATTTCAATTGACGGGTAGTTTATAGGTTAAACATGGTCGGATCCAACTAAAACCGGCCGTAAGAACTATTATATTGATTTATTTTCTAAAGAAAGTCTTGAAATGCCCCAACAGCACTTTAAATTAGATATCTCGACCTCTATTTAGCGAACATAAATCTTGTGCACAAATTTATTGCATTTTGATGATATATTAATACATCAATGTGTTAAAGTAGAATAATTGTGAATCCATCTAATATTTTTAATGGTATTGAAGTGTTAAGTGTTAAAAAGTAGAGTGATAAAGTATTAAAGTTTTAAATTGATTGTGGGACTTACGTTCCAAAACGGAAATATTCAATAAATGAAGGACGTTCATATGTAACAAGAGTGTTGGTAAATAGAGGACGGATGAATTAGAATAATTGGTTGGCTAATGGACTTGCGCAGCACTTCTCCATAGACAAGCCGTAAAGAAAGGTGGAGTGGTGAATTTATAGGCAAAAAAAACCTTAGAGCCTGCATATCAAAAACCCTAAAGGCCCAGCGGCCCGGGAATGAAAATTGAAAATAAAATTATATTTTTAAAATTGAAGCAAGAAAAACAGATCTGGAACTTTATTCAAGAAATCACCGAAAAATACCGAAACAGATCTTGAACTTCAATCAAAAACTCGCAGCAAGAATGATCAAGAAAAACTGAAAATAAAATTATATTTTTAATATTAAAGCAAGAAAAACAGATCTGGAACTTTATTCAAGAAATCACCGGAAAAAAATACCGAAACAGATCTTGAACTTTAATCAAAAACTCGCAGCAAGAATTGATCAAAACACACCGCAAAAAAATACCAAAACAGATCTTGAACGTTAATAAAAAACTCACCGCAAAAAACTTTAATAGAAAATTCACCGCAAAAACTTCTCCATAGAATTTCATACTTGAGCAATACTCCTCCGTTGAATTTCATTTATTCTCCCTGTAGAATTTCAAATGGCTCCAAAAAGAAAGGGTCCTCGTGACTATCTTGGTTCTAGAATCACTGATGCCAGACTCACTGCTCCTCCGAGATCCGGCGACGCGCCCAGCTCCAGCGGCTTGCCGACTTCCGGCAGCCTACTGATTCCCGGTGTTTATCTTAATGGTCGTCATCTTCAAGCTGGAGACCCTGAATTCGCGGCTTTTCTCGAAAAAGAACATTCGGTAATTTTTGTTCTATTTTGAAATCGCGGCTTTATACTGGGATCTGCAGTATTAAATTTGTTTGTTGAAATAACCTGTTATTGCTCCTTTTAATTGTTATCTTTCAGATTTTGCTTCCTTGATCTTTGGCTAGATTGTTATTTTTGGATACTTCGTTGAGTTTGACGCTAGTTGTTTAATTACTTTGAATACTGAAATATTTGCTGTAAAAATTTTGTTATCTGGAATTTCCTTTACTTCAACATATTAATTTGGCTTGGGGGTAATGGCGTGTATGATATAGTTCAACAGCCTGTGATGTGTGAATTGCACCTGCATGAGTTGTTTCTTGATTTGTGAACAATTATGGTATTGTGTCTTAACAAATGTTTTATACTGATCACTTTCAAGATACCAAAAATTTCTAAGCTTGTATTCCAGTTTTCAAAGTATATTCACTCATATATTTATTTTTAGGGTTTATTTAGGGTTTAGGGTTTATGAGATATTTTTCTTAGTGTTTAAATTGATAATCCTCATGATTGTTTTGTTTCCTTAATTCATTGGCTAGTATTGTTGTTGATTAGAAAAATGAAATTTGCTTGAAATATCATGAAAACAGTAAATTAGATGAATAATGACATTGTACTGTTGGTTTTAGGATGACATGGAGAAGCCTGCCGAGAAGGCTGGTCAGCCTTCTGACATGATGGTTGTCAACCCAAATTCATGTTTAACAACTTAGTCTGGCCCCAGTAGAAACATAAACTACTATAGCAACGGATAGATAGCCTATACAAAAACTACTATAGTAACGTATAGATAGCCTATTGCTCCTCAACATCAAATCCCCACAATTGTCCTCCTCCTCAACAAAAAGACGAGCTCCTCAACAAGCTCCTCAACGAGCGGTACACGCTTGACAGCCTTCTGACACAGCGGCCCGGGAATGAAAACTGAAAATAAAATTATATTTTTAAAATTGAAGCAAGAAAAACAGATCTGGAACTTTATTCAAGAAATCACCAAAAAATACCGAAACAGATCTTGAACTTCAATCAAAACTCGCGGCAAGAATGATCAAGAAAAACTGAAAATAAAATTATATTTTTAATATTAAAGCAAGAAAAACAGATCTGGAACTTTATTCAAGAAATCACCGGAAAAAAATACCGAAACAGATCTTGAACTTTAATCAAAAACTCGCAGCAAGAATTGATCAAAACACACCGCAAAAAAGTACCAAAACAGATCTTGAACGTTAATCAAAAACTCACCGCAAAAAACTTTAATAGAAAATTCACCGCAAAAACTTCTCCATAGAATTTCATACTTGAGCAATACTCCTCCGTTGAATTTCATTTCTTCTCCCTTAATAAAATAAATTACTCCTACTAAGATAATTTGGAGCGAAGTACTATAATTTTTACAAACGGAAAATACATATTCCTTTCGTCTCGTGCCACGTGTTTGCATTTCATTTTCGACGTAAAAAATGCAGTACACAAATAGTGAATTTGTGTGTCGAGTGCTTTTGTAAAATGGGAATTTCATATGCACTGAATAATAGAAAATGCACAGTCCTTCCCTCTCTTGCTAAATGTCGACACAAAACTAAAAGAAATTTGATTAGTGTGTTGCGTCGCGAACGAACATGACGCCGAAGTCGGGCTGCGAAAGTCCCGATTCTACCACGGTTTACGGGGCATCTGGCTAAAACGATCGGTCACACTATCGAACTCAGTATCCAATGCCATGGCTGCCGCAACGGAGTGTGGGTGTTGAAATCGGACCTAATTCTTGACCGGATGTCGCAGACCACCCAATTAAATCGGTAGAAGCGTCGATTCCGATAAGCCTTGCGTATGATTAAGCATCTTTTCGAACTCGCTGTGATACTCTGTTAGCGATCCCGTTTGTGTGAGTTTGGCGATCAATTCAATGCAGTTCACAAAGTAGTTGGGATCGAATCGACGACGAACATCCTCGAGAAATTGATTCCACGACACATGAGGGTTGTTCGCCCGGTATGAGAAGACCCAATCTGACGCCGGTGGAAAAAACAACACAATAACAAAGTGTAAGCGTTGATCCGGTGGTAACATAATATGATCAAAATAGTATTGAATACGAGTTACCCAACTTTGTGCATTCGAGCCGTCGAACATCGGCGGATCCATCCGGATGAGTTTGCTCGGGTCGTGAGCATAAGACGATGGCGGCGCTCGCGTTGACGGCGAATCCCACGACTATCGTTGGTCGTGGTGATCTTGAACAGCATGATGAGACACTGGTGGGTCCCACAATGTCGTAGACGGCAGTGCGGTTAGGCGTTGGTTCGCTCCATGTATCGGCCCCGATAGATCTTGGATTGCCGATGGCCGAGGGCCCTCTGTATATGTCAATGTGGAACCAATACCGACGGATATTTGTCAAAACTAGACGAAACACTTATCACGTACTTGAGTATTATGTTTTATTGTTTGTTCATAACAATGTGGAACCTATACCGACGGATATTTGTCAAAACTAGACGAAACACTTATCACGTACTTCAGACCGTCCATCTTCCCTCTGTTAGTGTGTTGATGAGCATTTTCTTTTTGTCTATGTTTAGGATAATGCATTCATCATATCAAATTTCAAATCCAAATACCCTGTGCGGCTGTGCTGCAGTTAGACTTGAGGTACAGTAACAAGTTTGGTATATAGGATTTTCCTGTCTCGCTTTGTGAGTTCTAGATTATCCGACGCTGTGATCTTGTAGACTCGTATCGGATCTGGTTGTCGTCATTGTATCTACAAACGACTGACTAATGAGCTGATAAGTAAGCATTTAAATGAACTGTTGTTCATAAATCGTGAGCTTATACCGACATTTCATTTGTTGATATTTTTTAGACCATTCATTTTGTTTTGATGTAACTTATAGGTAGAGACAGTGGCTCAGTTTGGTGTAATATTCCTTCTGTTTGCCTTGGCCCTGGAGTTCTCCGTAACGAAGGTCAGTTGCTTGTATAGGCTGCTTTAAAAAGACAGAGTTAGCTGTTTTAAGCTAACGACGTGTTAAATATTACAGCTTTGAGTTGTTCGATCGTGTTGTTGCTATTCTTGGAGGGTTACTTAAAATCCTCTTTTTCACGTGCCTTTGTGGAATTATAGCCATGGAACGTTCATCAGACGAGTTTGAGTTGCTATTTTTCGCTTGCCGATTGTTTAGAAAGTTTGAGGATTAAGTTGAGAACTAACCATCAAATTGATAATCTCCTAGTTGTTATCTTTTGATTATGTCACTTGGAAACAAATACAGCATATTTGCTTGGCATAACATTTGAAGCTGTCTTCTACAATCCCGATTTCAGCTTCACACTCTCTCTCTCTTTCTCAGGATTCATCCATGCGTTGCGTGCACAGCTTGATGCTTTCTAGTTCTCGGTGGAACCTCAGGTGTTATGCAGGGGCTAGTTTCCATGACTAAATTGTAAGTTTCACCCCTTTCTTTTGCACCCGACATTCTTGAAAGAGTTTCTTTTAGACATCATTCTGATAATCCGTTATCCAGGTTGGTCGTGTTGATTGCGTTCTTGGCAGCTCTCGCGATATTGTCCGGGACATCCGTGCCATGGTTCTTGAAACTCATGATAAGTTTGTCATCACAGGTAAACTTAAAATGTTCCATTTTCTTGTTTCTTTTGAGTTTTCTTTGTTGAGTTGAGATTCTTATCATAACCAGTGTAGCACTAATTTGTGCAAACTGCCTCATTTGTTGGCATCAGTTGCATTTTGCCTTCTTGTTGCTTGGGTTAGTTTCCTTGAAGCTTTGTGAACTGTTCTGCGTACGATGATGCGGTTGATGACTATGGGCGAGAGAGGTTCTTGCGTATCAAGAAACTTACGGGGCGAAAGCTTGCAGCGGAGGTACCTCGCCATGTGGATTCTTGCAAACATTTCTTGAGCTTTCGAGCCATACATCCATAAGCTCGAGCTTGTCTCGGTTTTAAAACGAAAGAGAATGAGTCTTATCCTATTGAACACGGCCATCATAAAGATTGTGTAGTAGTAGCACATTTAACACGATTATTCAATAGAGAATCCAAAACGGAAGAAGCAAAGGTTCTTAAGCATCTTAGAAGATCAAGAATTTAGAACTGGGATTAATCGAAACGAAACTTGTACTCGACTTTGCCTAGCATATCATTTCTCTGACTTTATGAATATCGGGATCGTATTCTACCATATAGGCATATACTAATGCTTTCAACCCTTGTTTTAAACCCGAATTATTCAAAAAAATATATATAAAAAGAAAAAATCAAAAGTAGTTCTCCAATACTACTAAACTGGCGTTTTAGGCGCAAAAGAATCTCATTTCTCGCGCACCAAGGAAGCAACCGAGCTGCAAAAATGGCGTGTATGCACGATCACAGCTGCGAGGAGAACGATTGCTCCTCCGATTGGTCTCTCTACAAGCACGTTGATATTTCTAAGGTTCTCTACATTAGGTTTTGCTTGAAAATTCATTCGATTTGCGATAATTTATAGGCTATGTTGCCTCTGTATTGATTTATGCTAGTTTCACTGTTTTGTTTGAGGAATTTCGCTGTTTCGAAGATGATTTCGTGCGTTGTGTATGAATTTTGTGATCGGTGATGATATGTTAGGGCTTGCTATCTGTAATTTGAACTGTTTTTTGTTGATAAATTTGATGAATCTACACTAGCATTATACGGTGGCTGATTTTTTTTTTTTTTGTTTCTCGAAGGTTTCTGCGCTGAACGAAGCTGTTTCTGGAAGTGTGAAGTCGGTGTTCAGAGCTTGGGAGCAGCGTCTTAACTCTTCGGAGGTTATTTGCAGAGATTTTGGTTATCGATAAGTTTCGTTAGCTGTGGTTACGAGTTTTTTGTTTGAGCAGTGAAAATCTGATGTCTAGTTCGTTGTTCTGTTTCGATTTCCCCCTGGATTAGTAGTGAACAGCATTCGATTCACACATTTTTGGTAGCTGTGGATTTGTTGCATATCTTGTGACAACTGCAATAGTCGATGACTCGATGCCTTTGAGAGATTAGATTTTAGTCGTATATTACTTGTCTTCTGTTATTGGTGTTGGTGGCTGTGTTTGTGCTGATGAACACTTGAACGAATTTGTCTCGAATGTCACACAGGGTTACTTGGAAAGCAATGAAGGCGATCCTGA
Organism: Thymus mandschuricus; assembly: GCA_029379335.1. Classification (NCBI taxonomy): domain Eukaryota; kingdom Viridiplantae; phylum Streptophyta; class Magnoliopsida; order Lamiales; family Lamiaceae; genus Thymus; species Thymus mandschuricus. Next base: position 1,068,432 of record CM057076.1, on the reverse strand, counting down.
GTTGATAGTCTTTATTCCGTGAGTATCAGACTTTCTCTGTTCGAAATTGATTAATACGGTTGGTTAGAGTTGAGGACGAACTTGTACTTGATAGCGGAAGCCTCTTGAGATTGTTTACTACTTATGTGATGGTGTAAAATCTGGCTTGTTGAAATTTGATTATTTACTTATGTTTTATACTATCGAGAATTCATGTTACGTGGATGTTGTTCCTACTTGAAGAAAGATTGATATGCTGATTATACGATACTTGGACGAAGGATAGTGTTATTGGTGTTCTCGGTAGATGATATGATCTGATAGTTTTTTGTTAGCCATTTAATTTTTATTGAGATTGGCTCATGTTTATTTGGTTGATATCTTCACAGATTTACATCAGATGTCAAGCTAAAGAGCATTTCTATCGTTGGTGGTGCTGATGGAACAAGTCCTGTGAAGATGAGAGCGTGAGTTCCAGTAACTTATGTCTCTTTCAAATGCTGACTCTACAGTTTACTCTCGTATTATATTGCTGAATTTTTTCAATTTATATTTATCGCGATTTCTTGGTTTTCTGCATAATCCAGATTCATCAATCGAGAGGGTATTGACTTTTCAGATGCTCAAAACATGCAAGCTGTGCAGGTATGCTTTCTATCTTAGCTTTTGGTGGGATTGTACATGTAATTCTAGTGCTGACTTATATAATTATCATAGGAGTGGGAACTGGTGGAAAATTTACAAGGAGCTTTAGAGTACCAGACAAGGTGAAGTTTCCTCTCCTAACGCACCGAGTGCACGTGGTATATGAATTCAATTGTTTTGCTTGAAGATGGAAATCAGGAAACCATCCCTGGTTTCTGTTGAATAGAATCTAAAACCCTCATTAGTAGATCTCTACATCAATCATGATTTTCTTACTCTGATAAAATATTAACAGGTATTCGAGATTTCAGAGTGTTGGGAACATCACATTGCATTTCCCTGATAATTTTGGTGGAGATACTACTCAAATACATTACATTGGCTTGAAAGGAGAAGCCACTCAGGTACTGTGGTAGCAAAATTTGAACATCTGTTCATTTTGTCCTATTGCACGTGCTCTAATATCAACGTCATGCAGCTGAAGAGGGACGTCGTTGCAACAATAGTCTATGAAATCACTCCAAATCCTTCAGATCACAAGTGAGTTCTCTGCCCAGATAAAACTAAAGTATTAGTCGTTTGCATATCTGTCCATCATTAATTTATATGGGATTGTTATTCCATGATACTTTTATATAAAATCCACAATTTCTCTAGACTAGATATAGCTTTCATGGAATTCATCCCTGGTCTTAATCATCATTTGCCGTTCTTTACACATACTTAAACTTCATCTTCGATTTCTTGAGATTTTCTGCTGACCTTTCAAAACGTCGACCTATTTCACAGAACACGAGCTGAGACTGGTGGTGGTCTTTCACACGTGGAGTGATATTCTCTCCTTGGCATAAGTACAAGCTCTATTATGAATGACTTTTGGTGTAAATCTCAATCTTCATGAGATATAGGTCACAGCCTAACTGAGAAAAACCGTTACAACTTTGTTTACACAGAGAAGCTCAAATGTTGCACTCTCATCTGCCCATAGAAATGCTCTACCATCTTATACTGCTTCGGCCTCTTGAAAAGTTACGAGGAATGTTAACTTACGTGAATGTTTCTGTGTTCCATTTCATTTGACTCGTTTGTTGAAACATGAGTTACTATAGAATAACGTAACGAGCCAAATGAAATGGCCTGTCTTTAGGCTTCTGATGGTATGTGTTGCTTTTATATTTTCCCACTTCCCAACTGCTACGGGAGTAACACTTGCAGTATCTCTACTCTAGATACATCAATCAGTTTAAATGACGGAAGTAACGCCCCATCTAAGGTAAAATTGATGCTACACCCGTTCCTTCAAGAGTCGAATATAAATATATTGAAAACGGAATATTAATGTGGATGCATCGACTGTACCCCCAATCACAATATGGCAATATAGCGTGGCTTATTAACAACCAAATACTGTTACTTTGCCTCAGATTTTAATAGAGTGAATGATGTAAAAAAAAAATCGTGAAATTTGATTATTTCCAACGCCAAAGTTTTAAGTATATCTAATCATCTAAGAAATTTTTTCTTATTTATAATTCTTATTATAAAATTACTATTATAGCCTCCGATTGCAAAAATAAAGCCTCGAATTTGGAATTTTGGATCAACGGTCGGATGGTGTGCACGATATAAATGTAATCCCAAATTCCCAGCGCCGTATATTTTCCCAATAAAATAAAATCCGACAAAAGGCAAACTACAAGCATTGAGCGGCGCGCGCTTTTTCGGAGGTAGGTTTTCCATCTCTCCGCTTCTCACTCTCGCTTGCAGAATCGGATTATCTAATTCTTCGATTGTCCTTTTTTGCAGAAGGAGAACGAAGATCTTTTGCTGTGTAGCTGAACTGCGGTGAGTCCGATTATTTTCGTTGTTCCTTTCGGTTTTCTGCTTAGGAGTTCGTGTTTATTTGAAGCATGGTGATTGAATTGAAGGTTTTGCAGCTTTTTTTGAGTCTGTTTATGTTTCTATTCGTTTCATTCTGCTAGCCGTTTCTGTTAGGCGATTCGCGTATCGAGAGTTGAATATGAAGGTGTTTTGAATGGTTTTCTCTAGTTTTGAGCTGGTCGGTAGACTGTTTTCGGGAACATTTGTGCCTCTGTGACTTGTTTGGAAGGAATATGCTGATTTCGATTGTGATGGATTGAATCGAGATGCGAAGTTTAGAGGATTGGGAGATATATAGTGTTTGAGAGAGCGGCGGAAGTTTTATAACGAGCTCTTGAGTTGAGTATAGACTAATAGTGATGCTTTTCTTTCGTTTTGATTATTTCCGACTTGAAATTTCTTTGATGTAATCTGTTTCCATTGGCAACATGGCATTAGGTGTGGCCAAAAGCATAATCTGGAAAGTCGAATTCTCTGTACTTTAGTTTCTATAGTTATTTATTATAGTGTAGAGGAAACTCTTAGCTGTGGAAATGATTAACTCAATTGAGTTTTATAATCTGATTTGGGCAAGCGGTTGGCTTATTATTTGTTGATGCCGCGCGAGTGCACAGCGAAGAAGAACTCAACCAGTCTGATTAATGTTTTATTAAATTTATTTCTGTCCTTTGATTATTAGATTTTTATTGCATAGTATAATGAATTAACAGTCAGGAATGCTCATTCATCTGAATCTTTAAAAAATGTACGTGTGATGTTCATATAGCTGAGCTTTTGTAATTGTGTTATGATGTAGTGTTTCATTTGATATGGGAAGTTGCATGCAGGTTTGTGGTGGATCTGTAATCATGAATTCCATTCAACAACCAATTGGGACCAAGGCATCTGTATTTCCTTCCAAATATATTGGTACCATTGGAGGCCGGAATCATGTTAAAATGAGTTCGTTCAAGCCCTGTCGATCATCTCAACTTGAAGGGAGCTTAGTCACTGGGAGGCCTCCGTCTTCTGTATCTGTCCCTGTACCTGAAATTGGAGGTAGAGTTCTATCTATAAGCTTTCGCCATCATAAATTACTATGAAATATTTTGGCTTCTTTCTATTCTATCGGCTTGATCTTATCTGCATCTGCTGCTCTGATGGTATGAATTGAACAAACGAATTGTTCTCCTTCTGTGAATTGGTTAAGTCTGAAGTTATTGTGTTGTCATGAATTGAAATGATTAGGAGGTGGGAGCAGCTTTGCAGACTATGGTTTGAACGAAGCTGATCCAGAGATTCGTAGCATAATTGACAAAGAGAAGGATCGCCAATTTAGAAGCTTGGAACTTATTGCTTCGGAGAATTTCACTTCCCGAGCTGTGATGGAGGCAGTTGGTTCTTGCCTCACTAATAAGTACTCCGAGGGTTTACCTGGCAAAAGGTATGGGTAGAAGGGAACATTATCTTGAACTCTACCTATATTTATCTTATGGGACCATCTGTTGTTTCAGATATTATGGTGGCAATGAGTTCATTGATGAACTTGAGATTCTTTGTCAAGAGAGAGCTCTCGCGGCTTTTAATTTGGATGGGAATAAATGGGGTGTGAATGTGCAGCCTTTGTCTGGTTCACCTGCTAATTTTGAAGTTTACACAGCTGTTCTTAGACCACATGACCGTATAATGGTAAATAAGAATATTTTTTAAAAAATTTGTAGTCGCATTAATATTTGATGCATGCAAAGCTACAATTGATCCAATGGTTTTTAATTGACCAGGGCTTGGATTTACCACATGGTGGACACTTGTCACATGGTTTCATGACTGCGAAGAGGCGGGTTTCCGGCACCTCTATATACTTTGAATCCATGCCCTATAGATTGGATGAGAACACAGGTCTCCTTATTGTTCATTTTACGTTACAGGATTAATTTCTTTTCACATAAAAAACTGCAACTTTGAAAATTTTTTCTTTTCTTTTCCGCAGGCCTTGTTGATTACGATATGCTTGAGAAAACAGCTACCCTCTTTCGTCCAAAACTAATAATTGCAGGTGCTAGTGCTTATCCTCGAGATTTTGACTACCCTCGCATGAGAAAGGTACAATCCTAGTTTTCCATGTAACCTATTCAGATACTCTATTACTATATTGCATGAACGTCTAACTCTTATTCTTTATCAACCTTGAAGATTGCAGATAGTGTGGGTGCTTTTCTTATGATGGATATGGCTCATATCAGTGGGCTTGTTTCTGCTTCTGTTGTTGCTAATCCTTTTGAGTTCTGTGACATTGTAACAACGACAACACACAAGGTTTATATTCATTCTTATTTTGTATTTGTTCTATTTATCCAGCTTTTCACCACTTTCAGTGAGCTCTATGGCTGATTACACCATTTTATAGTAGGCTGTCATTTTAACTATGTGTTTATGTTTATCTAGTCTCTTAGGGGTCCTCGAGGTGGCATGATCTTCTTCAAGAAGGAACCTGTTCTTGGAATTGATCTAGAAACTGCAATCAACAATGCTGTTTTCCCAGGACTGCAGGTAAGTGAATAGTCTGTTTTCCATTGCTTCACACGGACCTTTTCCTTTCACACATATATTTGTTTTATGGTCTTTAAATCGACTTGTAAATTTTGAATAGGGTGGTCCACATAATCATACAATAGGGGGGCTTGCTGTTTGCCTGAAGCATGCACAATCTCCAGAATTCAAGACTTATCAAAACAAGGTGCACAGAGTTATTACCTTCATAATAATCATTGTAAGTGAAAGGCTGCTAATTTTGACAGCATTATTTCCTCATGCAGGTGGTGTCTAATTGCAGATCTCTTGCTTCTAGACTAATGGAGTTGGGCTACAAACTGGTCTCTGGAGGGAGTGATAACCATTTGGTTCTAGTGGATCTGCGTCCCTTAGTAAGCATATAACTTTGCATCTCTCGCTATAGTAGTTAACCAAGTATCTCAAGTTTTCAATTTAGTTGGAATTATACTGCATATGTATTTATCTGTGTTGTCTGAACAGGGCCTTGATGGTGCTAGAGTGGAGAAAATTCTCGATATGGCATCTATAACTCTCAACAAAAACTCTGTTCCTGGTTAGTGTATACATTCTTCACATCTCATATTATTTTCTAGCCCAAAGTATATGCTCTTGTCACTGACCTTGTTTCATGGTATAGGTGACAAAAGTGCACTAATGCCAGGTGGCATACGTATTGGATCGCCTGCCATGACTACCAGAGGCTTCACTGAGAACGAGTTCATTTCAGTTGCAGACTTCATTCACGAAGGCGTGCAAATCACTCTGGAGGCAAAGAAGTCCGTTTCAGGAACCAAGCTTCAAGATTTTATGAAATTTGTGACATCTCCTAGCTTTCCATTGATCGATCGGGTGTTGGATCTGCAAAGAAGGGTTGAGGCTCTGACTACTCAGTTCCCCATTCCCGGTTTGTGAGTAAAATGGCAAGCATTAGAGTGGCAGTCCGTATGGATATAAAGGAGGCAAATGTTGTTGCCCCCAGTTTGCCAAGTTGCTAGAATTAGGTCTCTTTTTTGGCTTATCATTGCTCAGACAATAGAACAACTAGATTTTCTGGTTATGTTATGTTTTAAACTTGAATATACATTCTGTTCTGTCTTTATCTATCATAAATTTTGTGACAGAAGTCTCCTTTAATTATATTGCCTTTGCCTTTCTTTTCTCTGACATACACACACAGATGCTAAGATGCACAAATGCTTATAAATTTCAGTATGTCCAATCTGTAGTTCTGCACACAATCTTGTTTAAACTTAAATGATTTCTAGCTTTCTTTCTGTACACTGACTTAAGTCTACATTATTGAGAATTCTTCTTGTAGGCCATCTAGTTCACCTTTCAGACTATGCTGCTGTACGATCAAAACCGAGGCAGTGACAGAAAAATCAGAAGCAGACAGAATATCACCGATGGGGCCGAGCTCCGGGCACTCCTCCCAATCATTCATACCCACAGTAAGAATCGAGTTCACCCTCCCTCCCCTTCCCACTATGAAAAGACCATATTGCCCTTCAAGCGACCTCAGTGTCGAAAATGTCTGACCTGAGTTAGTCAGATACTTCTCCATGTAAGCCACATGCCCTCCAGCCACATGCCTATCATAGAAATCTGCAAAGCTCTCATCATCAACTTTCATCTCCTCTTGATGCTCTAAACTGTTGGCTCTTGCCATGGTGATGATTGACGACACGCTGTCTCCGGTAGCTTCCAGCAGGAAACGGATAACGGTCAGTTTTACCCCTGGGTGGCAGGCTACTCTACCTGCATAGGCAAGGGCCTCACGGTCGTCTTTGCCTCCGATGAAGATGACTGCTGCATAGAGGGAGATGGAGGTTCTTGAGAGAACTGTTGAACCGAGGCCGCGGTCCACTAGAATTCCAACGGAGCAGGGGGCGTGGCGGAGGATCTATTGAAAGAGTTTTGCTTGTTAGATGCAAACAAGATAAGTCTACTTGATACTTGAACTTTTCTTTTTTTTGGTCTGTTTCTATCTCTGAAATCTGTCATTTTATCTAGGCTCGTTACTTGATTCTTTATGTGTGAAATATGTCTCATTTAGATAGACTTGATAACTTTACAAGATAAAAAATTGACTTGATTCTTGAACAAGGTCTGTTTCTGACTGAAATCTGTCAAATTCAGTTTAGGCTTGTTAGCTGTTTTGTCTATTTTTCTGTCTGTTTCCATGTGTGCAACATTCTCAGACGGAGTTGTTAAACATGATGTTCGAAGAAAATGCGACATACCTTGCGATTGACATGTCGAAACCCACAATGTCCAATATTCAGCCTCCCACCAGGCTCTTGCTGCTTATGGAAGGGTAAAACTATGAGTGAAACAGACAGATCCTCAGCCAAAATGCACACATCTTGATGCATATTACTAAGCGTTGAGAGCGCCAACACTCTTTGCGTATTGATTCCTTCCCCGTCCTCATTCAGGTAAGCATTTATTCCGCTAGTTATCTGCTCCCTCTTCTCCACAACTGCAGGATCAGTCACAGTCACGGTGTCCATACCTTCACTGTGCGCTAATGTAGCTGCTATCCTATCAGTCAGCTCGATCATGTCCGTTAGATGCACCAGGATCCCTGGATCTGACAGCCCACGTGTGATCGCCATGAGGTTTGCAGTAGCCCCGATGTGCTGCGGGCCATGGAGACACATCAGCACACGGAGCTCGCTCGAGGGGCTCTGCCACTGGAGCGCCATCCTTTGAGTGGGAGCGTGCTTTCTCGCTCGTTTGATGATGTTTGATACGACCAGTGGAGCGTAGATGACAGTGAGGAGCGTCGAGAACACGAGGACGAGGCTTGTAGAGACGCTCGTGTATTTTGTGGTGTATTTTTCCTGCAGTGCGAGAATCAGAATCATGTTAAGTCCGGTTTGCAGTTATAACTTTATAGTCTTAGGAACTCTGGCCCGATGTACACTATAACGGCATGTACATCCATTAGTTACAAAAACAGACCGTTTTTTGAACCGTTGAACAGTTTATGGCACGACGTGCCGTGTAAAGTGTTCAACGGATCAAAATCGCTGCTATTTTGTAAATAATGGACGTACAGGCCGTTAAGCGTACAAGTGTTCAAATTTCATAGCTGAAAGCTAAATGACTAAGTTCATGAAAATGGATTGATGGAAAATGAAAGAACTAATCCAAAAACCTCATTCTTCTTTGATGAGGCCATAATAGCCAAGTAGACATGGAAATGGCCCTTGACGTTCAAAAGAAGCCCCGTTGCAACGGAGTCCTGCCAGTGGAATCCCAGCATGACCCCCGACAGCCATGCTCCGACGACCTTCCCCACGGTGGCTATCAAGAAAACCAGCAGAATCAGAACCCAGGTACGTAGCTTCCCCGCCTGAAATTGGCTGAACTGCGCCTCCGTTCCAACCCAGAAAAAGAAAAGCGGGTAAAAGATAGCATTGAAGAAATAATTCACTTGTATAATCATCATCTTTGCTATCCTCCCACGCCTAGGCATGAAGACCCCAGCCAAAAACGAGCTCAAAATCTTGTTATAGTGGGCGAAAATAGGCGAAAAGCTGCAGATCATCACTACATAAGCAACTGCTAGAACTAGATGCGAGCACTTCATCGGCTTTCCTTCCGGATTCTCTCGATTCACCCAGTTCATTATGAAAGGCGTGACCTTGGCAGCGAAAATCAGCTGCAAAACGAGCAAGGAGACCATGGAGATCATGGTGCGTACACTTCTGTAATAGAAGCCTTCGAGAGGGTCGAAGATGACGAAACCGATGCAGATGAGGAGGGTCGCGACGAGGTCAGTGTGGACACCAGCAGAGACGACGAAGCGGCCAATGTCGGACTTGCCGATCTTGAGGTCGGTGACGAGGCGTGTGAGTAAGGGGCTGGCCGTGCCGGAGATGATGACGGAGATGCAGAGGTTGAAGGGGACGTTGGGAGCCTCGGGGATATCAAGGAGGGGGGTGAGCAAGGAGGCGGTGACGAAGGTGGTGAGGACGCCGGAGTAGGCGATCTTGGCTTCCGGGAGGTGGATCTCGAGGAAGATGTTGGGGTCGACCTCGAGTCCCACGACGAACATGTGTAGAACCATGGCGACCTCCACGATATACTCGATCGTGCTGCGGATGCCGTCGCCCCGGGTATGCTTCCGAATCATCGAAAGGTTGCTCAGGAGCAACCCTATCTGCATGGGAACATAGGAACGACGTTAGTCATAGGAACTGATCTGAACCGTTGATTTTCTTTAGAGAGAGAGAGAGAGAGAGAGAGAGAGAGACGATGCATTCGGAGAAAATGCGGGGCTGGGAGAGGGGGCGGAGGAGGAGGTGGAGGAAGTTGCAGAGGAAGACGATGAAGAAGAAGCCGAGCATGTAAACGGCGACGGTGGCGAGTTTGAAAGTCATGCTGCCGTTTGTGCAAAGGGCTGCATTTGTCATGTTCCTCCAATTTCCGATATCCATCTTTTCTTTCTATTTTTTGGGTGAGATTTGAGATTGGAAACTGGGGATTTTTGGGTGTTCTTGATTATTTGAGAATCTGGGAGTGTGTTCTTGATTTTTGGGAACTTTTTTTAATCTCTCTTTTGGTTTTCAATCCTTTTTGGTGATGTGAGTATAGTTTGTAACTTACTACGTGGAATGAGGTGTTCTTGTGGTCAGGAAAAAGACTTGAAAATACCATGCATGCAACAAGAATTTGGTCAAATACATAAAAGGACAAAAGAATGAAAAAAAAAAAAAAAAAAAAACAAGAATTGTTGCAATTAGTCAATAATTGTATTTTAGAAGTGCTCTAATATATACTCCATTCGTTTCGTTTATATAAAGACAAGTTTCATTTCCGTATATTTATTATTATAAAAAACACATTTACATTATTTCATTGAATACTATCATTCTCGTCTTAATTTTCATCGAATTAAACGGGGGACATTGATAATGAAGTTTAGGCCGCGTTTGGTTACTTACTTAGGAATGAAAATCCAGAAATTTGGTGTCTTATAATACAGTCCAAGCAATAATTATTAAATTAATTAAATTACACGCAGCTGAAAGGTGAACACACGTAGTAGTCATTTTCACCGAATTCGCAAAAGAATTGACATTTCTTCCTCTCTCTCTCTCTCTCTACCTAACGCGAAGAATCCTTCAAAAACCCCATTACACTTTTGAGCCGCTGCTGTCGGAACAAATCTGCAAGCATTTCTTCGATAAATCGCTGGGAGAAAACTACGGATTGTAGCTCCGCGAGTCACAAATTTTGGTGTGGTTTTGTTGTGAATCGTGCGCGATGGAAGCTGTCGCCGGCTCTCGGATTCTTCCCCAAACGCGTCTTAATCGGAATTCTGAGTCGTGAGCATTTTTTGTTTTGATTTTTGATTTTTCGTATTTTCTTCGTTTTTGTGATTGTTCGTGTTTGCTGTATTTGCTTATGTTCTCGTTGTGGTGTGGCGATTGCGATTGCGATTGGATCACGCCGTTTACTTTCATTCTCTTTAGTGCTGATGATCTAGCTGTGTGAAACTATGACTGAGTTTTGTTGATTTTATCGGTTCCTAATTTTTGCTTTCTGATTTCTCTGTTGTTGGCTGGGGTTTTTGAGTTTTGAGGGATGATGATGAAATATAGGAAGGGTTTGGATAGATGTCGAACGTAGTTACAAAACATCAGGTTTATAGAGTGAGGATTGTGTTTAGAATGATTAGGGATAATGAGTCTCTAAATGAATATTTTAAACTGAAGATAATGTTTAACATGATTGGAAATAGTTGTGCCTAAGAGGAACAGAAGATTGATCGCTCTATCCGATTTCAGGTTACACCGTCATGTTAAGTTAGTTCCGTCGTTCCTTTCTGTGGATCGGCATTCTAGTACAAACAACATGAAAAGCTCTGTTTCTGGAGGTTGTTCTCTGACACTTCCAGTGATGAGGAAGGGTAATTCTGGAAAAGTATTTAGCTCGACTGGTGTATGCACGTATCCTGGAGGTGCTATCGAGTCACAGTCTCATACTACCGAAGAAAAGATTGGGGTTATGCTTCTGAATCTAGGAGGCCCCGACACTCTAGATGATGTCCAACCTTTCCTGTTCAATTTGTTTGCTGATCCTGTATGGTTTACTTCGAATACTAGTAATTCATTTAATTCGATAGTTTTCAGATTGGTGATTGTGTTTAACTCAATATGTTACAGGATATTATTCGTCTTCCCAGACTTTTTCGGTTCCTTCAGCGTCCTTTGGCACAATTGATTTCATCATTGAGAGCTCCGAAGAGCAAAGAAGCTTATGCTTCCATCGGAGGAGGTTCACCTTTGCGGAAAATAACAGACGAGCAGGTAGCAAGATAACAGTGCCAAAGATGAAGTTTCTTATGTATATGGTTTTGGTGATGATATTAAAAGATAGTTTAATTCCTCTTCTACAGGCTAATGCCATAAAGTTGGCTCTTGAAGATAAGGAGATTTCAGCAAATGTATATGTAGCAATGCGATACTGGCACCCGTTCACGGAAGAAGCAGTTCATCAGGCAAGTTCTATCAAAAGAAAATCTCCAGCCCTGCATGATTGAGTCATATAACCGAAACACTTGTTTTCCTTATTTTATGCTAATTAGACCTCAAACCGTTGGAAAAGGAGAAATATCTTTCGCTTAGATTATCAGGTCACCTCAATTCTATTTGTTTGACTTAGGAGATCGGAACATATTTTGAATTTCTGGCATAGTTCTTGAAGTGGAATCCTTTTGTAATGAGAGGATCTTCAAGCTTGATTGAGAATTAGAGTTTAAGATTGTTTGACGGATATTTTGAACTTCTAATGCTACTGCTACTTCTTAATTCTGGTTATCTGTTTCGACACCTCAGCCATATATACTGCTATGAGAAGTTCTCTCTCTTTGTTTCTTGTAGTGATAATTCTAAAATGATTGGACGTTTCATTTTCTCACAGATAAAGAGAGATAGGATCACAAGGCTTGTCGTATTGCCTCTCTATCCCCAATACTCTATTTCAACAACCGGTTCAAGTGTCCGTGTTCTTGATGAAATGTTTAGGTAATATGCTGTTCCACTGTCTTTCCATCATTAAGAGTTATAAATCCATTTCCTCTCCTTTAGAAATATTCCTTAAAACACGCGTCTTTTATCAGGGGTGATGCGTATCTATCAGGAGTACCTGTTGCTATCATAAAGTCGTGGTATCAGAGACAAGGCTATATCAATTCTATGGCTGACTTAATCGAGAATGAGTTACAAAATTTCTCAAACCCTGAAGAGGTTGGTGATATACAGTACCTTTAGAATTGATGTACCTCGAATCTGAATAACATAATTGTCTTGAATCTTGATAGAGATAATAACGAAATTCTTCTACTATATATGTAGGTCATGATATTTTTCAGTGCACATGGAGTTCCAGTCAGCTACGTTGAGAATGCTGGTGACCCATACAGAGATCAGATGGAAGAGTGTATCTTCCTAATAATGCAAGAGCTCAAGTTAAGAGGAACTAAAAATGCTCATACTTTGGCGTACCAGGTTCATTGCAGTTACTAATTTCTAATTATCGGTTTACTATTACCTTTCGCTGGATTGCATTATTGCATAACATATGTTCCAAATTCTACATAACTGATTACTTTCATGGTATTGATTTTAACTTGATCGACATTTTGTACCAGAGCCGGGTCGGACCTGTGCAGTGGTTAAAGCCGTATACGGATGAAGTACTTGTTGAGCTTGGTCAACAAGGTGTAAAGTCTCTCCTTGCTGTTCCTGTGAGGTATGCCTCTCTCTCTCTCTCACACACACACACACACACACGCACTCACTCACGCACACTCACGCGCACACACACCTAATCCTAATGGCTATCTATCTGTCAACTTTCAGTTTTGTGAGTGAGCACATAGAAACTCTAGAAGAGATAGACATGGAATACAGAGAACTGGCTATAGAATCTGGCATTGTGAACTGGGGTCGAGTCCCTGCTCTCAACTGTACATCATCGTTCATCACTGATCTGGCTGATGCAGTAATCGAAGCACTGCCTTCAGCTATGCCGATAACTAACTCCGATTCCAATGCCACCACCATGCACAAAACTGAAAATGATGTTGTGGCATATGCTATCAAAATGATCTTCGGTTCTATCTTCGCCTTCTTTCTGCTCTTATCACCAAAAGTGATGTCGGCTTTCAGGAATCGCATTCTGTAGAGAGACAAAAGACCGAAACAGCCATATTTTCTTCAGAGACGAGGCAAAGGGGGGAATTCTACGATACTTTGGCAGGTGGTTGACTTATATATACTTGATTCTCTCTTTCAGATAGCATATATTAGGTTATAATGCTGCTGCCTTCCCATAAAATTTGCAGTTTTGAAGGTTTTTGGTTTAACACACGCCTTCTTGTTTTTGTGAAATTGTAATCTGTTTATTATATCGGGTGCTTTGATCTATACCACAGTTGCCCTTCTCTCATCGTCTCGTTAACTTTCTGCAATTCTATTTGCAACACTTATACTACTTCCTCTTTGGCTTTAAATGTACCCGTTTCCAAGATTATTTGAGCAATTTCATCTCGAGTTAGTAAGAGAGTGCCTATTCTTTGGAGATTGATTTAGAAATCAAACGAATACCAAAATCCTAGAACATGGTTTACCGGTATATATCCAAGGCTATTATTCGTCCTTACCAAACCAAGAGATACCTTGCATATTAGTCGGGAGCAAGCACACTGAGCATGGATGAGTTTAGAACACAATGACATAAGCCACGAGACAACGCAATACACGGGGAAACTTCAGTAACACGGTAATGACATAAACCCAAAAACCATCTAATTGTTCGATGTTGTAATTGTACACTAGAAAGAAAGTTAGTTAGAAGAACATGGAACAGTAACTAGGCATGACAACAGAACAGAAAATATCAATCAATCAACTGGGAGGAGAAGCTTTAGCTGCCCCGGTAGCTTGAGGCGGGGCAGCATCATAAGCACCGCCATACTGTGGTGGCTGCCCATACCCACCTTGAGCAGCTGCAGCTCCAGCTCCGTAAGGCGGTGGTGGAGCCCCATAACCACCAGGTTGAGCTGCTGCGTAACCGGAAGCAGGAGGCTGAGAACGTGGAGCAGCATACCCACCTTGAGCACTAGGCGATTGCTGAGGTGGTGGTTGGGTTCCTGGTTTCTGAGCCTGAGGCGCTGCACCGTAACTCCCGTATGGTGGTTGGGCCCCGTACCCACCCTGTGAAGACAGGGGCTGTGCTCCGTAGCCAGCTTGGTAACTTGGGTTCGGGCTGGGTTGGCCGCCAGCAGGTGCAGGGGCAGGTGCCTGACTGGGGTCACCACCTTGTGTTGGATAGGCAGAGCTGTATCCTTGCTGCTGATGTTGGTCATATCCACCGCTTTGCGGTTGCTGGCCATAAACGTAACCACCGTATCCATCTTGAGTGTAGCCTCCATACTGTCCGTAACCGTACCCAGACCCATCACCACTCGGGGCTTGCTGCTGCTGGGAAGCTGCTGAGACTGCCTGTGGTTGGCCATAATAATCGTACCCGCCTCCCTGAGAAGCTGCTTGTGGGTTTTGAGGAGCAGTTGATTGATCCCAGCCAGGTCCATACCCACCAGAATTCGGTTGAGGGGGATAGCCGGGGTAAGATGGCTGGTTCATGCCATACTGTGGGGGACCAGGGTATGCACCGGGTTGGACATAGCCATAACCGGCTTGTTGCCCAGGTGGACCCCAGTTGGTAGGAGGCCTAGCTTGGTAGCCTTGCTGAGAATACCCTCCGGATTGACCTCTCATGCGGTTCTGCACAAAATTGGTATGACAGATGAACCGAGAACTGATGCATGGCAACACAATATTTACATAAAGAGGAACAATAACACAGGATGAAAAGCAGAGCCAAGTAACAAATCATCTGATATAAAAAAATCAAACAAGTAACATTGCTAACATATAGTATAACCTTGCTGGCAGAGAATCACTATAGGCATACACAGTTGCATGAAGACAAAGATTAGACGCCTACATACCGTACTTGTTGGGTCGTACTACCGGATAACTCCTGCGGAAGAAGCCCATCCCTCTCCCTATTCGATGTGAATGATGGGTACAGAAAAAATAGCAGATACCATTCATCTACAGCAATTATAGAGGACTACATGTCCATAACAAAGTCCAATATATATAAGGACAACTTGATCTAAAAAACTTGGGACAATTATATTTAGCTAATAGGCGATGAATAATTTTAGCAATGTAGAAATTGGTTGAACCAGACACTAGGATATATGATATCAATAACTTGACCAGAAGACTGCAGTCAAAAAGTTATCCAGAAGCAAGAGAGGAGATATGGCATGTATGACTTGAATAAAAAGGGAACAATGGAACAACTGATAGTAGCAAAACCACTAACCCACAATCTGAGGTTCTGCCCTTTCTTCAGAGGACAATGCTCAACAATGTTTTAATATCATAAAAGATTGATTCTACAGCAGATAATTTTTAGTTTCTGACAACCAACTCTCACGAATCTTAAGAAACAGTTGAGACCGTTATACGAAATATGGGTTAACAGAGTATGAAGTGTAATACGTAAATACTTTGCCAAAGTCGAGTCCAACAAGAGTCAGAAAGTCAGTTTCTCCAAAGTCCTAGCATTATACAATATTGATAGTTTAACAATCCATGTACATTGATTACAAAATTCATATAGTAACTTTTAATTTTACAAAAGACTTAAACATGCTGTTTAGTTACCTTACTGGATAAGAACTGTGCAAACCTGCCTTGTAGAAACCAGATATCCAATATTCAATTAATCAATAGAAGGATACGTAACGTCCTAAAAACTAATTTTCAACTCTTTTTCACCAACAAATCCAGCTGGTTAGTAACTAATCTAGCTATTGATAAAAGGCACCATGAAGTAACCAAAATCTTGGAGAGATTACCTAAATGAGCTCATAAAAACCCAAAGAACTACATGTTTACTATAGTATAGTTGAAAATAAACTAGAAAGTGTAGCCCACACTGTTACCAATTAATGAGAACATGTACCACTGAGTTCTTCCTTAGGAAACGAAGAGCAGCAAAAGCTGAATTCCGCAATCCAAGATTCATTTTGACAGGGCCAAAAGATCTGCAAGTCTCTATATCCAAAATTGGCAAAATAGGGAAGCCAGAGGGAAATATAGCAATTTATCTCAACCATATACAGCTGGATATATCACGAGAAATATAATGCAAGGCTGGAGAGAATTTCCGGACTAATCTGCTATTGTGACTACATTTTAATTGATAACGAAAATAATAGCAGGGGTGATAATACCTTGGTTATGAAGTTGTTCAAATAATTAAGAATCGGAAACAGGCTAACAGTCGCAATAAAAACAACCAAGAATAATATTATTATCAACAAGCACAGGATGGAAGCAATCATATTGAAAATTAACATGGTATCATATCAAACGTTAAGAAGTGGGGCAACATCGATGCTTGGACGTATACGGGGAGAATATGGAAGTAAGGCGGGATTTTTCACATACATAAACATAACCAACAAAATCACAAAGTGCATATAAATGACAACCATTGAACAAACCTCGCTTGTGGCTTCTTCAACCATCTGTTTTGCAGCTTCAATCTGTTCACTAGTTCCATCAATTTGCACAGTCCTCTCCTTTGACATATCACCAGGTGGTGGATGCAGAGGTATAACCTGTAAAGTAAGAAGTCTTGTTATTACCACTTGACCAAATGAGATGTGGTTTCCATAAAAACCAACAGCAGCAACTTAACTATCTAGACGATAGAATTTGTAAGCTTTTAGGAAACCATTATACCTGGATACGAGCTCCAGTTGTTGCTTGCATATTTTTTATAGTTTCCCCTCCTTTACCAATTACAAGTCCCACCTGTATATTCATCCGTTGTAACATAAACTGTAATAAATAATTGCACAAGCCAGCAGACAAGATCTAGCATACTTTATTATTAGGGATCTTCATAACAAATTGCTCAGCTCCGGCTGGTGGCCCAGTCACCCGCCGAGAAATTATGCCAGAACCACCTGCATCAGCCTGTCCCATTGAAAAGCAAACTGTTAATACAGAGAATTTATAGAAGGACATGTTGATGAAAGGCATCTTGTACATCACTTTCACAAACCACCACAACCACACTGCTGACAATCAAAACTGAATTAATATGTGTGGATGTCAAACATTTTTACGCTACAAAAGGGCAACAAGCACACAAATGAAAAGATTGGAGAGCTAGCTACAACGCATAATACCTCAGAAAGAACATCATTGATCAATTGCTCTGCTTTGGCTATCTGTTCCGGAGTTCCCATGAGTTCAACAGCTCTATAGGTAGAGTTAGGGTCCGCATCCATGTCTCTGGTGACCTGAATTTTAGCTCCTGACTGTAGTTGAAGGTACTTTATAGTCTCTCCACCTTTGCCAATTATCACGCCAACCCTTCCATTTGGAATCTCAATTTTCTTGTTGGGACCTGGGTAACCACCACCACCATATGAGGCACTTTGCTGTGAACCGCCAAGACCCAGACCTGGATGATGCTTCTGGCCAGCACCTAATCCAAAGAACATACAAGATTATTTACCTTTCATATCCTCACATCAGCCCATTCAAAATTTGCAACAAACAATAATACATTGGATCGTTATGCAAATCTACACACAGTTAGCCAACAGCTTAGCAATTAGTGAATCATAGAGTCACAATAATCGCCAAGAAACATACAAGAAAAACAGAGTACAAATAGTTTCACGGTTGGAAACTTAGATATTGTCAATAAACATTTCAAGACTCGACATGATCCGTTTAACTTAAAATTTCAGGCACTATCAACTCAATCATAACTGTTTTTTTAAAAAAAATTGTGCACTAGCGATACCGGCAATACACAAACACGTAACGAGCTCAAGTAGAGGTGAGCTGAAACAAAATGTGATAGAAAGAAACACGAAGCATCCAGCATAAGCTAAATCCAAAAACAATCCCCAACCTGTATCAACGGCACCATATCCTCCATCACCAGCCCCGTTCTCAACCTTCACTCTCTTCGAAGGATCGGAGTTGTTCAAAAGCCTCGCAGCAATCTCCTGCGCCTTCTGCTTCGCCAGCTCGATCTCGCTCATCGGCGGCGGCACGTTGTTGTACGCAGGCGGAGGCGCACCGGAATCGGGCGGCGACGAGAACCCCGTCGACCTACGCCCCACCGCCGGCGGCGAATCCTCGTACTTGCGCTTGTTCGAGTCGCCTCCCGCCGCAGCGTACACCGCCTCATCCGCCATTTCTGCGGAAATTTTACGAGAAATTGGCGCGCGTAGGGAAAGACGGGTGGAGGAGAGAGATGTAAAACCCTAGATTGGGCAGAGGAGAGAGAATTATGGATGAGGTGTCCGTTCGCGTATTTATACGGGCTGCTTGGGGCATGGGCCCACTCGAGATTTTTTGCGGGGACCTACGGGTAAATATGGAGAAAATATAGTGTACCGAAAAGGTTCTGTCAAATTTATATCTTGCCCCCTGTATTTCCTGTAATTTGCGCTTCTGGTACTGTAATTGAAAGGTCCTTTTTTTATTAAGAAAATGTAACTTAAAATGAAATTGAAATTTGAGTAATCAAATTAACACTGTTCTAAAAAACGCCCTAAGCACTAGTTAGTGTCGGACCATCTCGACTTTGGGCTAATCGACCTTCTCTAGGCGGTAGCTGCCGACTAGGCAACCACCTAAGCGGCCAAATCAGGTTGGATGACCGTCTAGACGTCCAAATCTAGGCGGCTAAATCGGGCTAGGCGCCAAGTTGGGCTGCCTCTCACAACCGATTTCAACTATACATGCATATTTGTAAATAATATAAATAACTTGTATTTCTAAAATTAATTTATATTTTTTACCTAATACCCCTAAAATTTATAATTTCTAAAATTCCCGAAGTAATCTCATGGCTTAATTTTTCCTAACCCGCCGTGGTCTAACGCTGATGTGACAGTACTAAGGTATCGTTTTTTTCGAGCTCGAATCGCTTTTTAAATAAACGAGCTTTTTATGAGTTGAGTTTCGAATAGCTCACGAGTAGCTCTATTCGTATAAGCCCCTGCCCAATTTTCTACAAATAAAATAAATTAAAACATAAAAGTTCTTATCCATTTATCAGTTACCATATGTCCTTGATCAGTATGCCAAAAATAAATAGGACTAATGAGAATATTGGCGGATACTTGTATATGGATTATAGTTGTCTTGTTTCTTTTCATCACGAGACTTTATATGTAACGTTAAAAGTGAAAAGTTTAAAAAATATAAGGGTCAATTCTTCCCATTTTAAAAAATATGACTATTGAAGTGGAACATTCCGATATATTACTTCAAGACTATCGAAATGGAATGATGGGAATATGAATTATACATTAATCTAAAAAGGTAATTACAATCCAATTACTTTTTTTTTTTTTGTCAATTTAAATTCGAGACCATGAAATTAACCGTTTTCTTAATCAGGTCGTCCATATAAATTATTATACTTAACCGTTTTCTTAATCAGGTCGTCCATATAAATTATTTTCCTTTTTAAATGAAAAAAATAAATCTTTACTTTTCATTTTAATATTACACCAAAAATTTTGTATTCAAATGAAATGGGACGACGGAACGTTTTTGCATCAATTTTAAAATGGACCTCTACTTGACTCCGAAGTCCAAACCCCCAAATTCAAAAAATTGATCCGTTAATACTGAACCCTTTCACTTCCCTCCCTCCATTTTTAGGGTTTTGGAGCTCGCTTTCAAAGCCCAATTCCCTAATTCCCAATTCCCACCACCAAATTCTCTTCACGATTTTCTGGAATTCGACGCTTAATGCGCACATTTGCTGCGGAATTCCGCGATCATGAACTCCCTGAAGCAGAATCAGGAGTCCATGCTGAGGGAATCGATAAAACACTTTTTGACTTCGTACCACAGCGGGAGCTCGGATTACTCTCCGTTCGAGTCGATTTTCTTCCGTCTGATACAGACAATGCTCGATCCCCCGCTTGAAATCACTTGGTTTTATGCAGCTGTTACGTTTCACGCGGCCAAGCAAAACAACCCGCCTTCTAGGGTGCTCATAGCCAAGGATTTGTTGAGTTTGTTTATCTCGTGTTCTAATTTGAGCAGTGCGTCGAAGAAGATCGCGCTGCTTGCCCCCGTTGTATATGATTTGTACAGTGTTGTGTGTGATGGTAGGGGGATTGAGGAGTGTGAGAGAATTGAGGTTGGGAAATTGGTGGACAATATGGTTAGCTATGTGATGATTTCAGCTGGGGTTTATGATTATGGGAATGAGGACGTCGGATGTGATGATGCCATCGTGTGTTTCGAGGATTTGATCCGGGTTTGGACTACTGATCGAGGTGGGGGGAGTTGCGATTTCATGGAAACTTTGAGGATGTTCTTCCCTCTTTTGGGCGATGGTTTTTGGAAGAGGATGAATGCTGGTTGTGGGATGAGGGAACTGGTAGGGATTGTTCTGTTGCAGGTGTTCTTTCTCAGGCTGTACGTGAGTTTTAGTTCTGGAACGTGTTTGGAGGATGTCCTGACGGATACACGAGATCAGGCGGTCCAAACTATCAAGGGGTTCCGGAATTGCTACTTTTTAGGTGATGTCTCTTTTTTATACATCATGCTTCACTCATTAATGCTAGCCACTATACTAGCAGCAACTAAATTTCTCTAGATACCTTGTTTGATTACACCATGAATATACCCTTCTCGTAGTTTATAAATTTGACCTTGTAGGATGCATGTCGTTCTGGACGATATGTTTCCTTGAAGTACAATTGCCTAAGGCATTACTACTTCGACATTTTGAGATGTCTCAAATCAGTAAGCCTTGAGAATAGCAGGCAATCAGTTTATATTTCACTTGCACAAGCAAGATTAGAAGTACGCAACATGGTAAGAAATAGCGGAAACCGTAAGAAAACGTGAGATGGATTTCTTGAATAGTGCTTAAAAGAATTTCCAGTGTTTGTTATGAATGCATTTTAGCTTCATCTTTGTGAAGTGTACGAAAAAAAATCCGCAGCGAAATTTAACTTATCCAGAACAGAATTGTAGAGAAGTACATGTCCTCCCGATTCAACTCTGACTTGTAGGCTTCATTGATATGGGCTTTTGGACACATACTCTTATAGTTTATCCTTAGTATGGAGAAGCAGCCTCGATAAATTCAAGTAATGGATTCTTACATTTGAGGAAATGTAGATTTCATGAAAACTTGGCATATAGTCTTCTTTTCACGTGGTAGCTCGGAAAAGGATTGAGGAATCTTGTACAAGTAATGATGCTATCATTAATGGGAGCCTAATTATACATATTAAACTGGTGAAATTATTGATATGCCCTCACTTAGTAACTAGTAAGCCATATGTAAAAGTTTATGTATTTAGACGGCCTATAGGCAATAATCCTTAGTTATAACATGTACTTGGCATCAAAGACTTAATGATTGAAGAACATATGCTATGCAGAGATACATGCCAAAATGATTGTGGTCAATGTAACTAGAATTATGTAAACCAATCCCAACCCCAAGGTGAATGTTCAATCATGGGTTGATGATTGAAATGCACCTATAACGAGATATGTTGATATAAGAGATTCGTATCATGTATATTAATTTTCAGTGGAGTTGAATAAGTAATACGAATTTATAAGGTTGGAGCACAATGATTAAGAAAGTAGATACATATGTGTGCAATCGGCTGAATTACTATTCTCCTATGGTGTTAAATTGTAGAAGAATATGCAAGCACAATCATTTATTATTCTCGTAGCAATTGATTTTGCTTACTCATGTTTGGCGTTGGATGTGCTAGCATCGTTTTTCAAAACTGCTATTGTTTAGTTTCGACATTTCCTTTGTAGACCACTGTATTAAATGCTGCATCCAATTACTGAAATATTTGTGGTTTCGGAAAATAAAGTTGGATTCCAGATTGTCTTCATATTATGGCGCTTTTAATAATTAGGTGAGCTTTATGGAACAAGCTTCCAAAATATGCCGTGTGGTTGCTTATGAGGAAGGTCAGGTACTCAAAAAATACGAGACAAACCCTACACTCCGGCCTTCACCCACAATTCTATTGAGCCGCCATTTGTTCTGATTAGATCATGCCTAGAACACCCACGACGAACGTGAATCCGATGAATGACCAGAACCGATCTGTGACTTCTGATGATATAATCAAAAGTTCAATCCAAATTTTCCTTACGGAGTGTCCCAAACGCATCTCGAATTTGTCCGGTTTGATTTCTCCATACCGTAAGTTGCTCGATGACTTTCCCAATCCGCCTATTGGGATTGTTTGGTGTTATGGTATAGTTGTATTTCAAAGCTGTAGACCAAGCAGTCTGCTGCCCCCAGGAAAACTATTGGTTGTCGAGGAAATGTTGGCATTGGTTAATGAATGCTCATGCTTAAGCAGTGTTTTAAGGAGGGTGGCTGTGGTTGCTCCTGTTGTTTATCTTCTGTATCACCTAGACTTCAATTTTTCAGCCAAAGATCCATCACTTAGAGAAGAGATTGGGAGTATCGTGGAGGGAATAGTAAATGACATGGCCATTTGTTGTTCTCAGTATTTGGATGAAGGGGATCAGGGGTCAGAAGATTTAGGGGTTCATACATTGGATTTGATAAGGATTTGGATGGTTGGTACGGTCAGGGGCGGTGAGGAAATCGATGTTTTGGCATCTTTCTTTCCTTCTCTGGACAGTGAGTTTCAACCCGAAGTTACTGTGTGCTTGGGGTACCTGGCTGGAGTAGTCCTGAATGAGACTCTTTTGTTAAGGTTGCGTCTGAAACTCTCTCTCGGAATAGATGAAGAAGACCTGCCGAGAAATGTGCTAAATGTGGCTATTCAGACCATAAAGGGTTTTCAGAATTTCTACTTTTTAGGTGAGAGTGTCTTTTATTTTGCTGGGCTATGAAGTCAAAGCTTAGGCGTCCATAGTAATAGTTGGTTTAAATGGTACACCGTGACTTTCCTATTTAGTTTGGTTTGCTTGCACTTTTGCTGAGTTTAGCATGACATATATTTAGCATGTTTGTAGACAAAAGTCATTTTATAGCCAAAATCTATTATAGAAAAATTGCTAATCTGTGTTTGTGCTAGACTGCTAGGTGATTGGATGCGAATCATTGGCCATAGGATTAAGTGGGATCACTTTTTACAGATTCTTACCATTGCTATAGATTTTGTGTCCGATGAAAACTCTAGTTGGAAGTGGATTGTTTAAATGTGATCAATTAAGATCACAAGATTGAATATGTTTCTGGGTGCAAAACTTTCCTTCTTTGTATCAACTATCAATGAATGGCTTAAACTAATTTCCAGCTTCATTTGGTATTCATTAACTCGAACTTAAAAGTTAATAGTCATTTGTTTTCTGAAGTGGACCATTCATTTGTCAAAGTCTGTAACTGACACTCTTCCTATACTTCTTTTTTAATGAAGATAGAATAGATTCAAATACATATAGGAACAACCAATATAATTTGGTGTTCCGAGCTAGTAGTCAAGTCATATAGCTTCAGAGAAAGTATATAATTGGCATCATCCATTCACTAGCATATTATTTGTAAAATACTCTTTGCTTCAGAGCAAAACGAATGATAAGTGTTTCACAGTCTGATGTTGGTAGCAGGCAATCCCAAAATGTTGCTGCTAAATTCTTGGTTATATTGAAATATCAGTTTCTGAATGTCATCTCGAGATTTTCAGTGGTATATACGGATATATCTATCAAATTCCTGTCGCTACAGTCCATATTTTTACATGGTTGAACAATTTTACCCTGATTTTGCTATCTGATGGAATTTCTCTTGTCACCAGATATGCTCCTGAAAATGCTTTCAGGACCCAGCTTGCCTATTGCAGCCTCAATGGTACTTCTATACATTATTTCAAGTATTGAAATTTTTATATACTGCAGTTTGAAATCACTCAAGAGGGATTAGTTTTTACCTGGAATCATCTGTTTTTGTCTTTGGTAAATCATAAATATAATATCTAAGCAGTAAAGAACTAACATAAGATTCTCCGTACTCGGTGAAACTAATTCTATAATCACTGCAGAGCTATGATGATGCAGTTCTTCTACATAAGGTGTTGTACGATGCTGTTATTTTGGTTGATTATTCATTTTATTCTGGGAGATGGATCCAGTCATCTACGACTCAGTTGAAACAGCTGGCTGTGACATGGGTATTGGCTGCTGACCGAGCCCTTCAGTTTGCTAGGTACTTCGCCCAATAATCATACATAATATTACAACTTATTGTATTAGCTTATTTTTGCTTATGTACAATATATCAAAATGAATATGTGATTTTTTATGAGGACAGGACTGCAGCAGATCAACCTCGGGTGATTTCTTACCTCAATGCTTTTAACGGATGTCCCTTGGTGGCTGAGTTAGTTAAATGGGTCAGTAGTCTGGCTGGAATTGAGAACCCCAATTCCATACCTGACATCACCAATCCAAGAGCTCTTATCGGTGAGTTGTTACATCTCTTATACTCAGTTTATTTTAGCTCGAGATCTCTAATTTTTTTCTTGAAGCTCACTACAATTTCAAACAAAATGGAAATCCTGAGTATCACTATGAATTCCTGATAGGGAACAGGGTTATTTTTTATTCATGACTGGAATTTGTTTGGCGATTAAGATTGGAAAAAAACATGTTCTAAGCAGTTGTTATACTATTCGATGTGTAACTTGAAGTTATGGTGCAGAGTGGCTATTGGTTGTTCATAATCAGGGGACTGAAGTATTTGATCAGAGCATGTCACTGCTCTATGCTAAAGCAGAAGCATGCATATTGAGGGCGGAGACTGAGCCGCATGAACTCCTGCTCAACCCGGGAAATCACTACGTGCATATCATTGATCTGAGCGAGAGTGATGGAAGCGACGACAGCCAGATGGCAGAAACAAGTCTCGATGGTGGTAGAAAACGCAAGAATCCTCAGAGCAGTTCGAAAGAGCCAAGGATGAAGCAGGTGAAGCTCAATCATCTTGGTAGCGATGCAGAAGAAGGGTTCTCATCTCCATCGAGTGGCGGTGGGTCAGACAGCGACGGTTTGTCAAAGGATGCTGATTCCGATGATGACATGGACCTTGCATGATGAGACCCGAGCCAAACTTTACATTCAGCCTTGACCTCTGCAGTCCGAGTCCCGTTCTCCTCGGGGAACTTCATTGAGAGGTGAGGTAAAAACAGTGCCATTGGAATATGACTATGAACATCTTCTAAACAATATGGATTCTAAAACTGCATGAACCTTGACATCTTTCTACATTCCTATGCTATATGGATTTTGCTCTCTTTACTGAGTTGTTTATTTCTGTTGATTTTTTTTCCCTATGTGTTTACTTTCAAGGTCAGTTTTTGCTTCTTCTCCCTTTTGTTGGGGTTGTATTGTTTTTGGGGTGCTTATTTGGTTTGTGATGAATGTCTATAGAACACACACAAAGGGGGAATTTGGTGCCATGAGGCACAGTTTCATGTGTTCATGTGTGTGCTTTTCTGGGTATGGTTGTGGTCAGAAAGTGCATTAAATTGTGGAGAGAGGGGGGGGGGGGGGGGGGGGGGGGGGAGAGAGAGAGAGACTAGGAGTGTGAACTCACACCCACCCCTATTTGTGTTGACACTCATTGAACCTCAACTGTGTATTGATTGCTCTCTACTCTAAGCTTTTTCCTATGACTAAATCATGGGCATAGATGAAGACTACTACTCCCTCCGTCTCACTAGGATAGGGACCTTTTTTTTCGGTACGGGAATTAAGACGAGAGTGATGATAGTGAGTTAAAGTGATGTGTTAGAATTTTATTAGGTTAGAATTTTCCATTTCGGAAAAAGTTCCTAAATCAGTGAGACGTCCCGAAAAGGAAAAAGATCTCTTTATCAGTGGGACAAAGAAAGTACTCCCTCCGTCTTTAAATAAGTGTCCCGAGCCGCCAAAAATTATGTCCCTAAATAAGTGTCCTATCACATTTTTCCAAGCAAAAATTACACAAAAGTACCAAAACTACCCTTCTTGGAAATCTAAAAGTGGGAGAAAGACAAAAATAAATAAATAAATAATCAAGGATTTTAAGGGCATAAGTGTCATTTTAGCATTCTCCTTGGTTTTTTCAAATTGGCGGCTCGGGACACTTATTTAAAGACGGAGGGAGTATCATCTAAAATTTTATCTCTCTTTTTTTAAAAATTATCTTTGAGGATTTTAAGATTTTGTTTTCGAATTTTAAGCCCCTCAGAATATGGGCTTGAATGAAGGCTAATGATAGTCTCTAGATTCCATTGACATGCATCCCGTATGTAAACCCCTTTCGACCAGTTGATAACAAGTTCATTTATATTGAAATGACTCTAATATCTAGTGGGCTCGTTACAAACGGGACGAGAGCATTATTTGATATGAGTGACATCAACCCAATTCGATATATACAAATTAGTTATTGATCCTATTCTCTAGAGTATTCCCTTCTGCCAATATTTATGACTATGTTTAGAAATATTATAATTTTATTTGGCATTTTTATTTTTATTATGTGCATGATGTTTGCCTGTTGCTTGATTGAGATCTCTGACCAACGAGTTCGAATTGAGTTCAATTAAGTCTTTCTCCAGATTTTAATAATAAAAACTTTTTTTAAAAATTTAAAAAAAATAAAATAAAATGGAGAGAAGTGATCCACTCATCCACCGACACCCACCCCAAAATCTAACTTTTTATTGATTAATATCACATTTTTAATGAGCCAAATCTGAATTCTAGTTACACATTATTTGTCCAATCACAGGAATAAAGTGATGAACAAATAATAAAATTAACTTGTCAAAATTTGAAAATCAAACCATAAAATAAAAATAAAAATAATAAATTTCAACAGTAATTTGCTTGCTTATTAACCTTCTATATTTAATATAAAAAAATGGTAGCTATTTTTTGGGTATTGGATGTCAAATTTATAAATGTGACCCCTTAAGAAATCAGAACAAACTCAAAACGGGACACTTGCAAAACGAAGGGACTGACATGTATACGAATTTCGATAATTGGTTCGATGAGTTAAAAAAGTTATAAAAGGAAACTTTTCATAATTAAATTCTATTTTAGGATGATAATAATTTCAACAAATTATTTGTGATTATTTGTGAAATTTTTTAAATAAAAAACACATTATTTTTATTGCCCAACAAGAAAGTCACTGGTTGGTAGGGTGATGCTTTCATAAAAAACAAATGGCTAAAAAGTTTATAAGAAAATGACTCGTGTTTTTCCCCTGCACGTTATTTTGTTACATCTTATTTAATGCCTTTTGTTATTTAGTGGAGCCAAATCAATTAATTCTAATTTCACTCCAAATTTCATTTCTTTTTATTCGAATTAAATAGCTGAAAATCGTTACCGACACGAAATTCATTAAATATTTATTTCTATTTTAAATTTCGAGAAATGTTTAGGGGAATTTATTGAATTTAGTCAACTGTTTAAAAAAAAATAAAAAAATTTGTTTGTACGATGAGATTAATTTGCTTTTATTTGAAGGTAAAACCAGCTAAAATTGCTGCCTAAATTGGTTGCTTAGTAGATAATTATTCGTCCTACTTCAATTGGTTGTTTCATTTCGGCACGAAATTTTAGGTACTGTGTTTAAAGTAAAAAGTAAGAGTCTCAGGTTGAAAAGCAAGAAGATTCATTTCACTTCATAAAGTCAATTAAAGTGAGACGTCCCAATTAGAAAAGGAAACCAATTGAAATGGGACGAACGATTAGTCAATTGGAGTGGAACATCCCAATTAGGAAAGGAAGTCAATTGAAGTGGGACGGATGAATTACTGATCCAGCCGTATTACTTTAATTGGTTTGTTTCATTTCGATACAGATTTTAGACGTAGTTAAAAGTGAAAAGTAAGGGATCCGCATTAAAATTATTTCCATTTTAAGAAACCATTCGATTGAAATAGAATGTCCTAAAATGTCCTGAATAGAAAAACAAGTCAAGTGAAGAAACACTGGGAAGTATATTTTTACATTAAAATAATTGAAATGGATCCAAGAAAGACAATCTCCCATGTAAAATGCAAATGCATTTATTTCTTCCAAAAGTCAAATACTTAGAGATTAGTGATTATAAATTAAAAAAAAAATCGTAATTAAAATATTTACTAAGTCAACCCAAGTTATTGGGAATTTGTAAAAACCAATAATTTTATTTAAAATTTGAAAGGAAACCAAGAAATATTAATATGTTATAATCATCAATAAATAAATAAAATTGACATATATCTGCACCGATAATTCAATGTCATAAGACTCATTAATCGAGTAGTTTTAAATAAATTGATTTTTGCACTTTGTCAATGTCACACCATAATTGTTCTTAAAGTTTGAGATAATTTAATATTTTGTAGGGGCATAATATATTATTAATTAAATAGAAAAAATTGTTTATGAAGGTAGTAAAGTGATAGTAAATCAAGATATTAGGTTAGTGAGAGGACATTCGAACTTATGATGTACATTATTGCAACTAAATTCTAGTCAAAGATCCTAAAATCTAGAAGCATGAACAACAAACTTGTAGTATTATTTTATTTTGTTTGATTAAAATGGATTGCAATAAAAAAATGTTGTTAGTATAAAAACATATAATAATCCACAAGAAACAACAATATAGCACATAGACAAAAGGGGGGCAATTTAAAAGCAAAATAAATAAATTGGGCAAAGAGGGAAAAAGTTAGGGATTAATTTAGTATTAATGTAACACAATATTTATCGAAATAGTGACTCTCTGCATTATTAATGCTCTCTCCGTTCCATTTATACGAGGGAAACTTTTTCATGTACGTGAATTAAGACGTGACTGATAATGGTGAATAAAGTAGATAAAAATTTGACATTTAAGGAATTATCCATATATTAGTGAGACGGAGAAAAACGTAACTTATCCCTAAATAAATGAGACGTAAGGGGTATATATATACTAAAAAAAGAAGTTTATTTAGACGTTATACTGACATATCAGCCATGAGCACATTAAATATGTTTACTATGATACCGTAACGACATAAATGAGGTCACATATTATTAAGATTCTTGCTTACACTAATTGCCAACACAAACATTATGAAGCATGGAGCCATAATTTATGCAATCATTAATTAAACAATTTGGTGTTTATCCCTCTTTTCCACTAATAAAAATGGTTCATCTAAATTAAGCATATTTGCTAAATTTTAGAGAAAGAATCTCAAATATAGCTTAGATTTGAAGACACCTAATTATTTCAATTTTCTTTAATCTAAAATAAAAATAAAAAAGGAGAGAGAACTAATCTCTTTAATTTGACCTTCTCAATAATAATTCCAGATCTCTATACTCTGGATTTTGTGCATGCATGCCTTAATGTTAGTGGATCCCCATAATAAATACAAATAATTATCTATTAATTTATAAAAAAAAATGCCCATATTTTCTTGATTTAATTTTATGTTTAGCTTTAATTAGTGTTGATAATTATAATTATAATAATAATGTCACTTTAGTAAAAGCTCATTGCAAAGTAATATTCCAATTAAATAAAAAGTGTAGTTTCTATTTTTGAAATTTTATGAAAACTATTCTCTTTTTTTTTTTCAAACCATAAAAAATTAGAAAAAAGAAAAGAAAATGCCAACAAAAAGAAAAGGAAAAAGGAAAAAGGAAATTCCAGCTAGGAGTGGGGGCGGGGCGGGGGGCAAATGAGTAATTTCGGAAGGGAAATGTGTCGGCCTCTAACTCTAGTTAGAATCCGATTATGTCATCGGGCCGGGCCCACTCTCCGTTTCTATTCAAAGCCCAAAGCGCAGAAGCGTCGGTGACTCAGTGAACGTTGGACTCAACTCACCATTACATACAGATATATATACACATTGGCATTGCGTCTAGAGAGAGAGAGAGAGAGAGAGGAGAGAGAGAGTGGTATATAAGCTGCGGATACCAAATCGAAGGCGTCTGGAGCTGGAGAGAGGAGGGATTAAATAATTGGAGAGAGAGAGTTAGGAGGAGAGAGAGAGAGAGAGGGCAATGGCGGACTCCAGCGATTCCGTCTCCGTCGATATGGAGTCCGTTCCCTTCGCCGGAAAGGTCAAAATCTGAACTGCGCCTCGCATTATGCTTACACAGGAATATGTATATGTGTGTGTGTGTATAGTGTATGTATATGTAGCTGGAGCTGTTTATGTACGAATTTGGTGTTGATTTATGCGTGTGTGTGGAGATAATTGTGTGCTTTAGCTAGTGGAAGTGGATTGAAGAGCTGCATTCTCCAGAATTCGGAGGAATTTCGTGTTGAAGGGAAGTTCGTTTTTGTGCAAAAGTAGCTGGTTTAGGCAAAATTTACCGTTAGATTGAGGGAGGGTCACATTTTGGGAAATATTAGTTCGTTTGTTAGCTGCTTTACTATTTTTGAAAAGGTGAATTTCACATTGTGCTGTATTGCAGTTGAGGATTTTTTCCCCCTTATAGAGTTTTACTTCTTCTTCAGTGACTTGTGTTATTTCGTTCTCCTTTTTCTTCGCTTTCAACTCCGAATGCATATGCACAGCTCGTGATCACGTATGTTAGCGGCTAAAGTAGGAAATTTCTTTGATCGAACCAAGTTCCTCGTAATTTACTCTCAATTAGAGAATTTTGCTTATTGAGCTTGATAATAGGTGTATGAATAGATTCTTAGTGGATGTTCTTGACCATTTTGTAAATCAACTAAAGGAAAGTCGTTAATCAGCTAGCTGAAATTCTTCGAGAAGGATCGATCCTAGAGAGAATTATGTTCTAAGCAAGTTGCACAGTCTAGGAATTGGAATTTCTTAGACTTGATTAGCTGGAGGAATATTTTTTCTCTAATTGTCATATTCTTTAGATTAGGTGAAGATCTTGACAAACTAGCTTTTTCGTATTTCGGTATACAGGAACATATTATCAAGACTGCTCATGGTTATGTCTCTGTTGCTGTTTTTGGAGATCAAGACAAACCAGCTCTTATTACCTATCCGGACTTGGCTTTAAACTGTAAGGGAACTAAACTGAATTCTCACAAACTGCAACGCTGATTTTCGACCAAATTTTTGTTCACTTCTAAATACTTTAGTTGATTGCAATCCTGTAAATGTCTTCTCCATGACACTAGTTGAATAGCAATATTTTGGTATAAACTTTCGTTTATTTGACCAACTTTTGAACTGCCAGTTTTTGCTTACGTTTGACGTTTTATCGGAATGTTATTATACAGTCTGAATTAGAGCAAGGTGCTTTTGAATTATTATCAATTCATGATTTTTTAATTACCATTCTGAATTATTCAATCTTGAAGATTTTCTCTAAGCTTGCCCGAAGCGTTTTTTAGTGAATTTACGGCACAGTATTTGACATGTGAATTCTTTGTCTTCATGCTGCTGAACAGATATGTCCTGTTTCCAAGGATTGTTCTTTTGTCCCGAAGCATTTTCTCTTCTTTTACACAACTTCTGTATCTACCACATCAGTCCTCCTGGTCATGAGGTCGGTCTCGTAATTCCTTATTTATTATATTAACTTACGAAGTGGTTCGGCATCATTTACATTGTGTCTTCATTCAGTTTTGCTCTGTCTTACCTGGTACTTCTATCAAGAGTTATTGCAGTTAGGAGCTGCTGTAGCTGGCCCTGATGAACCCTCATTAACAGTTGATGAATTAGCTGATCAGATTGTTGACGTCCTCGACTACTTCGGGTACTTTTGGCATTAATATTACGAATCTCTTTTTTCTTGAACCAGCTCTATGAATGCGTGTTCTCTAAACCGAGTCTATTCCTATGAAGAATATCTAACTCACACTCCATCTATGTCCAGGTTAGGCGCAGTTATGTGCTTGGGTGTAACAGCTGGAGCTTACATTGTTACTCTTTTTGCTGTAAGTTCTGCTCCGTCAACTGTTGACTGTTCTTTCTATCTGTTAATTTGTCTTGATTGACAAAATTTCATACTGCAGCTAAAACACACACGACGTGTTATGGGTCTTATTCTCGTTTCCCCTCTATGCAAATCACCGTCTTGGACAGAGTGGCTATGTAACAAGGTCCGCTATTTTATCTTTCTCGTTGTTTGCTCACATTCTAACTATACAAAAAATTTGGTACTCGATTTGGAGCAATATAAAATAGATTACAAGTTTCACGTGAATTGTGAACTATTTGCAGGTGATGTCCAATTTGCTTTACATTTGTGGTATGTGTGGCATTGTTAAGGAACTGTTGCTCATGCGATACTTCAGCAAGGTCTGTCTCGTAGTCGTTTTTGTTTATAATTATTAAAAGCTATTTATTTTGTTTGAAAATACACACTGACGAGCATTTTCTTTTCTAATAGGATGTTCGTGGCGGTGTTGATGTACCGGAATCAGAGATTGTCCAATCATGTAGAAGAGTTAGTTCCTTGCCTTTTCTCAACTCATCAAGATTTAGCTTTTTCTTAGAGTCTCGTTTAAGAAACTAACGTGCTTTCTCAAATATTTGCAGTTGTTGGGCGAGAGGCAGAGCCCTAACGTCCTGCGTTATCTTGAAGCTATTAACGGGTATTTTCCTTAAACCAACAACAGAAGAAACTGTAGAATGCTTTTCAAAATCCCAGAGTTTAAATTTAACCTTACTTTTATCCCACTGATCCCATCTTACAGGAGGCCAGACATCAGCGATAGCTTAAGGAAACTCCAGTGTCGATCCTTAATATTTGTCGGAGAAAACTCACCTTTCCACTACGAATCACTTCACATGACTTCAAAGCTAGACAGAAGATTCAGTGCCTTAGTCGAGGTATGCTGTAGAGTTTACATATCGGTTCTTGTTCACTAGTTGGTACATGTCTAATTTTCCGATTTCCGTAGGTTCAAGCATGTGGCTCAATGGTGACCGAAGAACAACCAGACGCCATGCTTATACCACTGGAATACTTTCTCATGGGCTATGGCTTCTTCCGGCCATCTCACCTGAGCGTAAGCCCGAGAAGTCCTTTGAGCCCGACTAGCATTTCACCCGAGCTTTTCTCGCCCGAAAGCATGGGATTGAAGTTAAAGCCAATCAAGACAAGAATCCATGCAGATATGTGAGAAGAATGAATTTTTGTAATCTATGTAATCAAGGGGAGGAGATAGGGAGGCTTGTAGATATGAAGCTAAATACAAATAATTAGAGCATAATATTAGGAGAGAAAGAAATAGGTAAAAATGGAAATGAAGATATACAAGAGAGAGAGAGAGGGTGATAATTTTTCTTGTTAATTTTTTTGGATTTTTTTTACCACTTGTACTCTAATAGAGAATTAGGTATCAAAATCAGTGTGTACATCATTTGATTATTTAAGTTATAGATGCAGGGAATGTCAATAAAAATTCACCAATTTGTACCAATTTATTCACCCTTTGTATAAGTCGATATGATACGAATCGTTGTTTTATAGCTTACGTATATTCAAGAAACGTAATATCGATACATTTTCAACAAAACAGCATATTATTAGAGATTCTGCAACTTAGTTTTTACACCAACAAAGCACCCTTCCTTCCTTACTCCACCAATACAAGACTACATAGCGAAAAATGTCGAAAAACGTCGAGAATCTACGTGAGATTTTCGTTATTTACATACCTTCTTTGTTCATATCAATCGTCTGTGAATCTTCTGCTCTCGAAGAGGAGATGATTGAGGTGACTGCCATTGTTGCCCTCTTCTTGGTTCTTCAAAGCTTTCCTTCTGTTCATCTCTGCGTACATTTCCTCGATCAACGGCTTCCAGAGGCGAACGCGCGCGTTGATGAACCAGTTCGAGACCTTTCAAGAAATCGAACAACATTAAGCCACAAAATCAAGATTCAATGCAAGGAAAGAGATGCTCATGCACACCTGGCTTCTTGTCAAGCCACTTTTCAATGCTAGCAAGTGCTTCTCTGCATCCTTCGGGTACCTGAAGTTACGACGTTTGAATTTAAAGTCCGGTGGTATGTTATCTGAAGAGACGATGGAAGGATGAAGCGGCTTACGGGTGTAGAAAGTTCTGGAACATCCAAGCTCTCAAGACGGAGACGGATCGCTCCGGGAGGCCTCTTTGAGGCCTCCACACCTGATTTTCTCTCTTCTTGATTTGCTGTAGAGCCCACTGCTTCTGCACGAAGGACGTCTCTAACGTGCTTTCGTCTCTCGTTTCTTCCTCGCTCTGTCGAGCTCCCATCGAAAGAATGTGGGAGCTGATCCTCTCCTTGAGATTCCTGTACATGAAAGTAATCGTAGGGAGGGCGAACCGGGAATGTAGGTCGGGATCCAGCTCTGTCACAGCATGGAACGCTGAGATCACCGTGTGGATTTCGTCTAAGCATTGGTTGTATTGGTCATCGACCTACACGAGCAAACAAGGCCTAGTTACGAGAGAGAAACGACGTTATATAACCATGAAACGAGACCAAAATGGCTCGAGGGAATGTGATATACTAATTGCAACAAGGAGAGGAGATGTTTTTTCTTTGATTCCAGTTCCATTCCATTGCTCTGATTCAAGAATCTATGCTCCGACTCGAGTTCTGCAGAGCGATCAGAGGCAAACGAAGCACGATGCTGATCACGATTATAGCTCTCGAGTGCATAGCAAGCGAACTCAGCTAGAATCTCCTGCATTGCTTGGAAGAAACGTGATCCGGACATATAACCTTTGCAAGAATCGAAGTTCAACGAGAGGTGGTTGCTACTGCACGAGGTGTTGTTATCCGATCCTACGTGCCTCTTATGCAACGAGCCCGAAGAGCTCAGCTCAGAGACTTCATTTACAACAACACGAGGATGAGACGTAGCAAGGCTCAAAGAGAGCTGATTACCAAATCTCGAAGGCCCCGGATTCATAGAATCGAACCTCAGCCTCTCCTCCGCCATAATCCACTCGTTCATAATCGAACTTTCTTGAATCCCTTGGTTAGCTGCAGCTCCATGGACATCCCACCTAGTGCTTGGATCAAAGGGTATGCCTTCGTAGGCGCAATGTGTGGCCTCAAACGTCGAATTCATCACACTTTTCGGGGATTCGAAGGGATAAGGCGAAGCTCTCGCGATTTGAGGCGAGGCGAAAGATCCAAAGGGCTCCTTCCCTGCAGAATGTGAGCTCCAAAACTCTTCTACATAAGTAGGAGGCAGAGGATTCCTTTCCATAGCATGGTTATGAAACTGTTGGCTCGTTAAATCGGAGTAAACGAGAGACGATAAGGCCGAATGCAACGAGTTCCTTTCGTCGTTCGTTTGCATATTGACAAGAATCAGTTCTTGACACCAAAATCTTGAATCTTAACCTGAAGAAGTAGGCAAAAATGGTTGATTTATTACTAATAATTCCTATGTTTGCTTACTATAGTTATAATAATACACAAACAAGCCAAAAATAGCAATACTACTCCATAGATAATCTCTCAAAGGGACAGTGTTCTAAACTTGTACTCCATTATTTCATACATCCCGTGTATTCAACTAACGAGCCAAATGAAACGAGACGAAAGTAGTAATAAGTCATGTACACATGCAGTTTCACAGAAACAGCAAGTTTAAGATCTTGAATTATTTTAATGTTTTCACTAACATCTAAACACAAGGGGAAAACTTCAATTAAAAAAAAAAAAATCCAAGAATTTAGAATAAAGAAAACAAACCTTGAAATCCTCGAAGAAGGAATGTTTTTATTTTTTTTTCAGCAAATGAAGAAATGAACTCAGGTGGAAATGCAGTTTTCCCTTCAAGCTATTATTCTATTGCAAGAAACAAATAAAAGTTTGTGAAAAAATCACTATTTTTGTAACAAAGAAGAAGGAAATTGCTTTTAGAGGGAAGAAAATGAGAAAGAAGCAAAAGAAATGAAAGAAAGTGAGGTTTGATCTTTCTTCACTGATCAGAAACCAACCATATGTAGGAAATCATTGGTTACCCTTTCTTCCTAAACACTGTATACTACTCTCCCTCTCTCTCTCTCCCTCTCTAAAATTTTACTACAAGGAAAGGAATAATGGGTGTGAAAATTCTTGCATTCTTACTGAAACAAAACCCCACCACCATTCTGCAAAAACTACACAACAAAGAATAAAAGGCCAAAAACCAAATGCAATAAAGTGAGCTGTTTTTTTTCATTTCATTCTATCCAAGAAAAAGATTCAGAGCCCCAAGGAAAAAAAAAAAAAAAAAAAACTGAGGTGATTTCAGAGAGGTAGGCAGAGATCAAGATTCATTTTTTTGCAAAGAAATCTCCTCTCTTTCTTAAAGACTCTTCTTTTAACACACACAAAGTGAGAGAGAGAGAGAGAGAGAGAGAGAGAGTTATTAACCAATGGATTTGCTTCATCTGCAGCAATTGGTTACAAAAAAAACACAGAGGTTTTTATGGAATTTGCTAAAGTGCATGGCGTTTATGAAGCAAAAGCCCCCATCAAAAGCATGAAAAAATGGACTGTTTTCCTCTTTTTTTTGTGCAGAGAAAATAGGGAGGTGTAGGGTGGTTTAAATGAAAATTTATAGACCCATTTGTTTATTAACTGCTTCGTTCCAAAATATATACGCTTATGCGTTTTGGTATGCATCTCAAGATGAAGCAAGATGAGTCATCTCAAGATGATTCATGTGAATAGTTGTCAAGATGAATCATCCATCTCTTCTTCGTTTTGTGTTTGGTATAAATTACAGAACTCTAGATTAAAATTTAGATTGACCAAATTACCCTTAGTAAATACGCCTAACGATTTCAATTTTTATCGTAAGGATTAAATAATAACCTTTATTATTATTATTATTATTATTATTATTATTATTATTATTATTTAAAATTGTATAAATATATAAGGGTAAAATGGTAAAAGAGAGAAAATATTGCGTTGAGATGAGTCATCCGACCAAAAACGTGAGATGAGTAATCAAGGCGGAATAGTGAAATAGCACCGGGCTTGAGCTTCATCTTGGGCTCTCTAATTTATTCCATTTATGTACCAAACAATGAGATGAACCAAGATGATTCATCTCATCTTGCCTCGTCTTGCTTCATCTAATGTACCAAACGCAGCCTTAGAATCTTTCGACCTGTGTATAAATGGACCGAGAAATAGATTTAACGATACAATTTAGTCCACAACTAATACTATATCGTACTCTACATTATAATGAATACCAAACATGTGATAGCGGTGTGATATCTTGATCTAACCCATGTTTGGTGGGGGTGATATCATGGGTTAGATCAAGATATCACACCCTTATCACATGTTTGGTATTAATGATTTAAAAAGTTGAAAGCCCGTTACTATTCTCCGGCCCGGTCGAAATACAATATTACACTATGAATTCCTATCACACCTCTCCCTTATGATTAGAATTTGCACTTGAATAGTAACCATGATATCATAGTTTATTATTCCATCAACATATTACATTTTTTTTTTTACCAAACAAGCACTTATCGTACATAACATTTAAAATAAATGTCGAAAGAATGGGATGGGAAGGTGGGAGTATTATTGGGGGAGTATGTGTGGAGAAAAGGAGCATACTGCATTACTCTTCGATGCTGCAGTTTCACTCATTTCTGCTGCAGCTTTTTTAGGGCCCATTTCACACACACTCTTATCTCTCTCTCTCACACACACACAGAGCAAAATCAATGATATTCACACACACAAAAATCTTGATATTTTTTTTATCAATAATAATAATTTGCTGTGCATGGCAGTAAAATTCATATTCCTTGATGGAGGAAAGAAAAGGTTGCCTAATTTTGCAACTATTTCTAGAGAGAGAAGGGCTTTAAATTATGAAAGAGAAAGGAGAGGAAAGAGGGAAGAAAAGAACATGCTTTAGTTGCATGAAGGAAACAAGTGAAGGGTTAAGGCAAAATTTAGAAGGAAAAGTCTATGAGACTGTTGCACCAGCAGTGCTACTTTCAGTCACTCCACTGTTTCTCCTCTGGTTTTTCTAGAGAGAGAGAGAGAGAGAGAGAACAGTGGAATGGTGTGTGCAATGATGATGCAAGCAATATTGGGAAAAATCTTTGACGAATTTATATGCGTGCATGCTAACCCCTTCTGCATTTTCAGTTCTTTTTTTTTTTTTTTGGATTTTGGTTTTAATCTGTTCTGGTTTTTTGGGGTTAGTTTCTTGTACGGTTTTTTGGGCTAAGCGATTCAGGTTTCAGAGAATGCAGAAGAGAGAGAGAGAGATTCATGATTCAGAGTGTATAATGTTTGTTTCAACCAGTGTTTTCAAAACCGAACCGAACCGTTTGTTGAACCCGATTGAACCATGAACTGTCATAATTCCGGTTCATATTTTTTGCCGGTTTTGGCCGGTTGAACAACATTTCAATCGAAAAACCATAAACCGAAGGCCTTGGCAGTTCGACCTCCGATTCGGTTTTTAAAACATTGGTTTCAACATGCACAAATTTGCTTTTGAGTTCATATTGATTTTAAAAAAACTAATTCCAACAAAATACTCTCTTCGTCTAATCGAAAACGAGTTAATATTTAACGGGCTCGTTATAACACACTTTCATTAAATACTGTGAGTATATGAAAATGCCATATTATCATCACAGTACTCAAACACATGAAACTCTGAGGGAATTAAATTACATAGTTCGAAAATTAATGGACCCAATTTTAATACACGACAAACAAAAATACTACTATTCCATCCGAATTTTGCAGTGTTATTTGTCTGCTTCAATTTTGCTTATCACAAATATTAATGTTCTGTTTCAATTATTTGAATCAATTTCCACCAAACATTGCAAATAAATAAAATAAAAATCTATATCGAAATTAATACACTTCACTCCACCGTTAATATTAGTGAACAACTTATTTTTCTTCGGTCGTCTATAATATCTGTGCATAATTACAAATATAAAAATATGTGTCGGAAGATTTTATGCACAAATATCGGCAACGGACGTAATATATATCTCGAAATTTTTTCATTTTGTAAGACCATTTGTTGAAGTTTGGCCCAAGCCCATGATTCAAAATTTTTTGCCTTTTCGATAAAAACCGAGCCCAAAAGTAGTGGGCTATATACATTCTAATGGGTAAATTCTAAACATAGCCACTCTTTTGCTATTCATAGCCCCATAATGAATTTTCTTTCCACTTCTTTCTT
Source organism: Thymus mandschuricus (assembly GCA_029379335.1). Classification (NCBI taxonomy): domain Eukaryota; kingdom Viridiplantae; phylum Streptophyta; class Magnoliopsida; order Lamiales; family Lamiaceae; genus Thymus; species Thymus mandschuricus. The sequence continues at coordinate 1,029,120 of CM057076.1, read as the reverse complement.
TTTTTTAATGAAAGTGTGTTATAACGAGCCAGTTGAATATTAACTCGTTTTCGATTAGACGGAAAGAGTATTATGTTGGAATAAATTTTTTTACAACTACTACTAAAATGAACTCAAAAGCAAATTTACTATGTATAACAGTAATATTTGACTATGAAACAAAATGACCTATTAGCAGATGAATGTGTCGAGGTACTTCGCCGGCGATCATTCGTCCCGTCAGTTTCTTGATACGCAAGTGCCTCTTTCGATCCTTTTTAGAGACCACCCCGTCCTTCGCTGGCAGTAGTTTATACATAGTAGTATTGCTCTTGGGTACTTGATACCCAAAGTAAGATTTCTCGAGAAATGGCTTAACGATGATCTCCCGAAGCTATCCACAATGTACCTCAGAAGCTCCGTATGATCGGATATAAAACCCCGAAAACTCAAAGACTTTGAGATGGCGATGGCGCGGAGATTGTCCGGGTTTCGGCACTTCAAAAATGGGTTCGGTACCGGTAAAGAAATGGTTATTGTCATAATGCAATCCTAAGTCAGAATCCTGCAAAATGCTAGAATAAGATAAATGGCGAAAGGGGAAATAAGCACGTACACGGCGGGAAACGCACCAGCGACGGCGAAGCCACGGCGAAGGCAACGCAGTGGAGTTCGGAGCCGAGGAGAAATGACCTAGGGTTTTAGTTTTTCCGTATTTGTTTATTTTCCCCCTCTTTTATAAACGTTAATTAATTTTACTTTTTTTAAAAATTTGTATTTTGATTTTTTTATCATTCTAATAATTATTTACGCTATATTAAAACGTCTCACTTTTATGGTTTTATATCGAAATTAAATTTTTTATTTTTTGATATTAGCTTTTAACACAATAACTAAAAGCTTGTACTGAAATAAATACTATTGGTAACAAGAGGCAAGCCCAGGCCAAAGTTTGCAAGACGGAGTCCTGTCAAGCTAATGACGTGGCAACGACCGGTAACACCACACACGTTGGCAATAACGGAGGACGGATGAAATCACAGATCTACCAAAATGGCTAAATCATGGGAAGATTATAACGACCTTGGACAATCATGTATGGAGAAGGCTTGCAAGCGGATGATAAAGTGGGCCGAGCATTGGGGTTCAATATTGAAGACCAAAGTCGTGGACAATCGAGCCGAGCACCACCGATGATGATCGGATCATTTGACAAGGAAGTGGACGAGGTGCTCATGAAGAGGGTATATTGCAACCGAGGCATCCAATAACGTACTCAGTACTTAATCCGTTAAAAGGGACTACCTGAGTCTGAGGCTACATGGGAAACGAGGACTTGTGGCAATTCTGAGACAAATTGCGCGAGTACGAGTCGACGAGGACGTCGCCGAATTAGGTGGAGGAGAATGTCACGAGTCGTCTAATTTCCAAAGTATTTCGGGCTGGATAAATACTTAGGCAACTTTAATTCATATTGCAGCCCAAACTAGGAGCTCACTGACATGGAATAGTGTAGAAGGTGTGTAGAATATGTTATGAAGTGTGTAGAGACATTCTAGAAAAAGTATAGATAAATCTATAACAAGGGAAAGTTCCGGAGACTTACTCCCCACCCTTTGATCAAACTTATCTCCATCATCCATCATGGAGGGAAGTTGTATATAAAGGTTGATCCCTCATTTGTAAACCATCAACCATCGATTGGGTTTTCGAAACTTATTGTATCTATTCGAAAATCTATCCCCGATAAACCCTAACCTAACCCACAATGATAAACCCTAACCTAACCCACAGGAGTGAAACCTAATTCACGCAACACAAGGGTGAAATCAACTCAAATATAGACATATCTCATAACAATAATAGCTCAAGAACAATTCAGGAATAGAGATAAATTTATAAGAGTCATAAAAACCGTAACATCTATTGTCATGACTTAGTGTAGTTTATACGGGAGAAATAAAGATTTAAAGTAATAGAGGAAAGAAAAGGAGAAATAGGGTGAAAACGTGTCTACCTGTAGCCGGATCGGCAACACTCTCGGGTGTAGTCGCTGGCGGTGGAGGTTCTGCCTCGAGTCGGCGACGACATCCTCGCTGTCGGAAATCCTGCAAAAGAAAGAGATGGTTAGATATCGAAATTATTGTATTTTTTCGTAAATAAATGTGAGGAGTAGAAGGAGTAAAATGGGGGTTGTCTATAGAATTACCATATTCTAATTGGGCCGTACTTATTTGGGCCTTTCAACAAGCCCAAAGTTATTTCACATATAAAATAAATCATTGAAGATATCTTCTTTTACATATTACTAGTGACACACCCACGCGAAGCGTGGGGATTTTATATATTATATGATTAGTTGATTTAAGTATGTATAAATAGTTCACAATCCATTTTTTAGGTGATGTATATCTAACAAATTAAGGATTAAGCTGTACTAATAAATGAATCGATGCTTTCTCACTGCCATACTATACGCATGAAATGATGTAACTGAAAAAAAATTGAGCAAAATAGAACATATACAAAAGGGGCTATGTACATAGATGATAGAAGGACACATAATTGCCAAAAACTACTCAATATCAATAAATCAGAATAAAAATATATATATATATATATATATATATATATATATATATATATATATATATATATATATATATATATACATATGCGTTGCTTCAAATCTCAAAATATTCTATGTATCGCCAAGTGATATGTGCAAAGGTCTATAAATATATATATATTTTGGCAGAAAATCTATTGTTTGTCGACTCATTCATCACCAATCTTGGAATACCAATTGTTTATCTAATGAGGAAAAAGAACAAATAATATAAAAAGATTGCAAAATTGTGATGTACTACATGTGTTGTTCAGAAGTTCTAATATATAGACATGAAAATAGAAAATATATAATAACATTAATATGGTCGTATTAATTTGCATTTTAACGTTTAAATTATTATTAATTATAGACCACTGATATACAATTATATTTTACTATTTGTAAATATTATTTTCATAGATTGAAATACTAAATTATTAATAAATTAAAATTAATTACTAATTATGGATTTCCAAAGTTACTAAAAAGAATTATCCGTTACTCCTATACATAGATAGATAGATATAGATATAAAAATGATTATTTTAATATTTTTACAAAAACTAATGTGGCAACTCAAAGTTTACATATTAGAGTACAAATTAAGCAAATCACTCCCTTTCCTCAACATTCTCACGCTTTCTTCCACCGTTGCAAACCTAATCCAACACTGCTGCCGAACATAGTATGATTAGTATCTATATGATACTCGTAACTCAATTAGCCATGACCAGTTTACAACCGCCTAATATCCTCCGCAATAGAAAAAAATCACCCAAACCTATATAGACCAGCCAAACATAGTATACAAAGACTAAATAATTTTTCTTTAGAAATAAAGGAATTCTCACTCTTTTTATAGCATGTTAGTGATGAATGAAAGTAACAAAAGAAAGGAATGATGATTTGGACATTAATTTGCCCTATCATTAGTGCGGTAATTGATAGGGAATTGATTCATTCCTATATAAATTCAATTTATGATTGAATTTAAGAATCGTTCGTAATTTGGGATTGAATCCCATAATTGGTAGGTAGTAATGTACTAATGTGGCAATTATTTTTCTTAAATTTTAGAGTAAAGGGTGGTAATTTATTTTTAATACGCCTAATTATCTATATAAATTAGGTCATGGACATAATATAGACCGATAGATCCACACTTAAAATCTTATATCTATATACTATATTAATCCATATATGTATATATTTAATATAGTTTAACTTTATAAGGAATATTGGACATGTAACTATACCAAAGTTTAATCTATACTATATGCTAATCACATTATTGTATTTTATATAAACTTGAATTTCTTCATTAATATACGTATGCGTTACAAATTTCTAATTACTTGCTTTGACGCTTTGACTTTGATATATGATGGATATTAATAAATACCTTCATTTGATAAAAAATTAATTTATAAAAGTTACTATTTATAAAATTAAGAAGTTACTAAAAAAGGCTGTCCGGTGCTGCTATTAGTATATAGATTATCTTAAGTATTCCTTACGTCCCGTCTATATATGAATAACATTTTCTTAATACGGAAATTAAGACGAGAGTGATAGTGATTGGATAAAGGAGTGTGAATGAGTTTTAGTGAGTTCAAATTTTGTCATTTAAGGTAATATCTCTATACCAATGGGACAAGCGAAAATAGAACTTATGTACATCGTATAGATGAACGAGACACGGCGAATAGTAATTAATGTGTTGAAAAAATGAAATAAAATTTATGTGAGGAGATAAAAATTGAGCAGTTCAAGAAGGTATATGATTAAAATTGGATCATCAATATTACTATCTACCTCATTTATTATTGTAGGAATTCAATCATCTCAATGAATTTAACCAACTGCAACTATATAAAGATTTATCTACTCTCAATTTCCTTATTATATACTCCAATGATTAATCAATTTTCTGAATATAATGTTTGAGGAGAGGGAGAGGGAGAGAGAGAGAGGTTGATGATGATCACATGAGTCTTTCCAAAACCAAAAGGCAAAAAGAATTCACAAGTATCATAAGATATAGAGCTGTCCATAGCAATGAAAAATGGGTGTTGACATATTTTTCCAACCCACAACCATTAATGCATCCCTCTCTCTCCCTCTCCCTCTCTCTCTCTCTGAGAGAGAGACACACATGTGTGGTTCATAGCAACTTCAAAAGGTAATGGATTCATGGATGCAATGTGGATGCTGATAACAAGAGAGAGAGAGAGAGCACATATTGTACTTATATCCATGTACTAGTCTAACAATATCTCATTTTCTCATGTTTGTTCATGAATTAATTTCTTGTACCAATAAAAGCCAGATTTTTTACAAGAAAAAATGAAAAAAAATAATAATAATGGTAGCATTATAAAAGAAAAATGTCAATGACAACTACATTAATTGTCAATGGATATTCAATAGCCCCAAAAAGGGTCCCTTCCATAAAATCAACACATACATTCACACATTCAATTTAATTTAAATAAGAACAAGTAATTGCTTCAATTATAGTCAAATGTAAAATCTCTCAAACTTTCTATTGACAAAATTGGTTAATTTTCACCCTTGTTTTAACCAAATTGAAATATTTTAACATCAATCCAATTTATTGAGCACATGTATCACCGGGGGAAGACTCTCCTACCCACCGTGAACATTGTTAATATGCTTGTAAATGATGTGACATATTATAAAAATTTTAAATACATACTCTAACTTATCTAGTAAAAGTAAACCTCTATCACATTAACGGTGAATGCAATAAGAGTGTTCGCAGTGTATAGTGGAGCATTCATGTGTATCACTGACGTTGGTCTCAAACCGTTTTTGCATTCTAAAACAATCTGTCTAAGACCGACTGGTCAAGACCAATCTGAGACGGACAGACTAATCTATCAAGCTCGTTGGCAAACTACGAGTAAACACACTCATATCTCTCTCTCTCTAAGATTAAGATTGATGATGTAATTGTAAATAGTAGTAAAAATCTAAGAAAGATTGACCATCAAGATCAAGAGCTATATTCTAGAAGCAAAATTAAATAAACCAATCATTTATTGAAAGCAAAATGTCAACACTAAAAACTAGCCTAGCATTGGAAAGGAAACCATCACACACAAACACAAACTCAACTATATATAAATAAATAATATAAATGCACCAACCAATTCAACTTGAACTATTTTAACAATTATAATATGGACAAATTGATTAAAAAAGAAACTCCAACTTGCCTTTTAAGACAAATTTTAAATTAAAAAAAATTAAAAGAAAAAAAATAACCTTTCTTCTTTCTAGCCACTACTACTCAAAATATTCAAAAATAAATCATCAATACATTACTTAATTATTTAGAAATTAAAAAAAGAAAGGAGAAAAAAAAAACAATTTAATTAATTAATACACAACCAACCACCACCGCCACCGGCCCCCAATTATTCTTACCTCACACCGCCGGCCGCCGGGAAAATTAATCGTGAGGAGGGGCGGCGCCGCCGCCATGCATCGAGGCGACGGCGACGACGCCCAATTTCTGGAGGTTGAGCTTGACGACGGTGTCGGTGAACATCTTGGTGTCCTCGCCGGTGTTGCCCTCGGGGATGTCGACGATGTAGGACTCGATGACGACGGTGTAGGGGCGGGCGTCGGCGGCGGAGGAGGAGGAGGGGAACTCGTTGACGGAGGTGACGGAGCGGTAGTTGTTGAGGCGGTGCTCGCCGCCGACGACGCGGAAGCTGATGATGTGGCGGCGGTCGTCGAGGATCTCGAGGCGCTCGGTGGAGGTGGAGGCGGGGAGGCCGGAGACGACGGTGACCTCGCGGATGCTGCCGACGGCGCCGTCGCCGATGAGGCGGCAGCTCTTGATGAAGTGCTTGTAGCGCTGGGGGTTGTCGAAGCTGCGGACGAGTGGCCACACCGCCTCCGCCGGCGCGTCGATGCGCTGCGTTATCAGCGACGTGCATGTGTTGGGCAATGCCTCGAACGTGTGGTACGTGCGGATCACGTGCTCCAGCTGCGCGTACTCCTCCGCGCTCAGCCCTCCCGCCGCCGCCGCCGCCGCATCCATCGCTTCCTTCTTCAACCCTTCTTCTTCTTCTTCTTCAACCGAGAGAGAGAAAGAGAGAGAGAGAATTAATTTGATGAATTGAAGGGGTTAAGTTGACAAAATCTCTTGATGAGAGAGAGAGAGAGAGAGAGAGAGAGAGGGTTTTTTGGAGGTTTTTTATATGTGTATTTATATATATGTGTGTGTGGAGTTGCTTTGGGGAAGTAGGTGGTACTATATTTTTATATACTAATATATGAATGAATAGAGGGGGAAATGGTTGGAAATAATTGTACATAATTAAATGTAGTTGGATTTATCCATATCCATTTTGGGAATTATTGATTCTTTATCCTATCAAATATGAGATCAAATTATGAAAGTAGTAATGTTAATTTACTCCCTCCCTATGTGTTTGTGTCTGTATTAGTGAGACGATCCGATTAAAAAAATTGTGTCTGAATTAGCGAGACGGGGATTCGGATAGGGTAAATGGATTCTTGAAATCTTGAACTCAAAACAAAATTTGATTGAGAGAGGGGTATAGGAAATAAAATTATTTTAGTGATGAATTAGGGGGTGTTTGTTTGTGTTTAGGGTTTGATTGTGAGAAGGGGTGGGAGATTGGACGGATTTGCCCTCGGGGTTTGTGATTTATATAACTAAAATGTCAGTTGTCATTTTTCCAAGAAAGGGATTGCTACAAATATTAAAATGGAGCTCAAACAATAGGTGCATCTTGTACCCCATTTACTAAAACTAGAAACAAACAAAACAATACACACAATATTGCACAATCTATGTCAACTCTATGTAATGGATTCATATGTAATTAAGCAACCCTAATACGTCACTCTAGGCCTATTGCCGGTATATTACTCCTTCCGTTCACGAAAAAACGTGATATACGCCGCATATTGTGGATAGGTCTGTATAAGTTTGTTTTGGTTAGACAATTAACCCCCAGTTCAACATCTCTGATCGATTCTCTAATCTGAACTCACTAATTCAAGTTTCGTAAGATTCTTTTATCTTTCAGATCACGAGTTTATAGAAATATGTGTCAGAGAGAACGTATTGTGCTTTTCGTATAGTGGTACAGATGGAGTACACATATCAAATTCCATAACATTAGGGCAAAATGTCTTTACATTTTTTAGCCAAAACAATAAATAGGTTAGACTATGTACTATTGCATGTGCTAAAGGAAATGTTGTACATATCATTGGAACAAGCTAGAAGGGGAAAGGAAGACGTGGGATTATTATTAATTTATTATTATTGTTGTTGTATACATGTGATGATTTTTGCAAGTTGCAAAGAGCAATGAGTAGTAATATTTTTTAAGTGATACCAATCTCACTTTTTTCTAGAGTTTGTTGTTTCTTCTTTTCATGAAAGCAAATTATTTTCATTGGATCAAAAGTAGGAAGGAAAAAAAAAAGTAGGGTTAATTATATTCAATCCTTGTAGGCTAGAGACCAAAAAGCAATTTGAAGATTCATGATTATCTAACATTTTGTGGGGGGAAATCTCACCAATTAAAAGTTTTTCTTTTTTGGTATCATGCAAGAGGGAGAAAACCCTAACTTCTATATTAACTCGCTCCGAATCGGGTGACTTAGCGCACCTGGTCACCGGGCTCCTCTTTGTGAAGAGTGACCCGGGTTCGATCCCTGGTGGGAGCGAATTGTGAGAGATATAAGGTGGGCTTGGAGAATTTCTAGGAGTTTGTGGGAGCTTGGCGTACTAACATCTAATCTAACAACTAACATTTGCCCGATCAAAAAAAAAAAAAAAAAAAAAAAACCTCGCTCCGTCTCACTTCGATAGTCGTCCCATATACTGATGGAAAAATTTTACACTTACACTTCTTGTACTGTTCACTTTCAACATTATACCTACAATCTGATATCGAAAAGAAATAAAACTGTTGGAGTAGGACGGAACGAGTGATACATAGAGCATGCATTTGATTATGTTATCTTACATTATTAATCTATTCTCTCCATTCCATTTTGAGCTGCAAAGGGAGAGAAAACAACACAATTATATAGATTGGTGATCCAACCAATTAATTTGATTATAAAGTAAAATGTCATTGTCTCTAATTTAGGCAGTTAGGGAATCTTTTAATCTTTTGTTTAATGCATGGGTGTACCAATCTCCTAATAATCAAGAAAATTATGCACCAATCTTCTATTCTTTATTCATCTACTTCTTTCATCAATTGGTTTAATCAAATATATACACATCGATCTCTCTTGAATATTGTTGAAAATGGTGAAAATATTGGACGCAACAAGGCTTGGTTTAACAACTTGGAATTCTACATGTATATACCGATGCAAAGCGATAGGGGAACTCGAGGGAGCACCGGCATCCGCCACACGAAGAATTTGAGCTTAGCTTCCGACGATTTAGATTTCTACCTCCGCCTCTAGATATATTACATTATGTTACGTCAGTTCTGCCTACGACATATTTCTTAATTACATGTGAGTTTGAAGTAATAAAGATGTGTCTCTTGAATGAGACGGAAAGGGTATCAATTTGAGAGAGAGAGAGAGAGGTGCCCCGAGCCATAAGGAAGGGGTGTAGTCGCCATCGCCATCGTTGAAAAGGCAGAAGAGCAAAGCAATAGATTCGTAAATCATGTGAGAAACTTAACGAACTGCTCGCGTGATTTACAACTCCACTTTGCAGGCTTGGATTCCCCACTCATGGCCCCACTTTTCTTAATTTTTTTTTATTCATAATAATAATTTTAATTTATTCGTCTGTATTCTAACTTTTACGATCCTCGATTTTTATATCAAATTAAAATTTTATACCTTAACGATATTCCGTTTAAGATAGATTATCGAAGAATTAAAACTATCTAGCAAAATATTAAATCCTAGTTATGCATTACTCTGAATCAAGACCGTTTGAAATTTCATGTTAAAAAAAGGGGCTCGTTATAAACGGACGAATGAGCCAGAACGACGCCCAATTATTAATACATCGGTGACGATCATATTTTAATTAAGTGAAAACAAAGTTCATGGTTCACGTATTTTTCAAATTAATCTAGTCGCACAATTATTTGGGATGAATTAATGTAAAATATCTTTTAAATCATGTCTTTGAATTCAGCAGAGTATATTCCTTACTTATCAGTAGTCAACACTGCATGTGAGATGCCATTTAACTTTGCAAGGTATATATGTGTATTCGATCGAGATACGATCGAAATTTAGGACGTGTTTTCAATTCAGATTTTAATAAACCTTTGATAATACGTAAATTTTATGAATCATTCTAATCCACCGTAAAGTTTAACATATTGTAGTATATGATATAACAAAATAGTATGTAAAATAAAATTAATAATAAATCCTAATTTTAGGGGTATAATTATAGTTTGACTATACAGCGAGTATCTACACATTACACCTTAAAAGATTTGTAATAACAAAAGGAGACAACAGTAAGCTATTAATCGTACTATAAATAAAAAAAATAAGGACAATATTAATTAATTAATGAATTAATTAATGAAATGAAGAAGTAATTAATATAATAAATATCCCAATAAGAATAGACTTACCCTTGAAGTAATGAATACTTATTAGTTTATGAGGTTTTGAAATAATTCATGCACCGACAATAAACCTATGTCTCTTCATGTGGTTATAAAGGTAATCTTTTATTACTCCCTCTGCCCACTTCGTCAATCTCGTTTTGGGTCGCCTCATTTTACTAGTCTCGTTTATATTTACGATTTTGAAAAAACCGAAAAACGTTTGTAATGAAAATTTTGTCCTAATTTAGCGCCGTTCTTGATTCGCACGCTCACATATTATACGCCAAACATAACCCCACATATTATATATGGATAATAAATCAATTCCCCACTTCTATTTTTTTTGTTTGATTCTGAATTTGAAATTATTATTATTATTTTTTTTTCCTTCTAGCAAAAGTAAACCTCGTAACCATTTTTGACATTTTGTGTTGGATGTTTGGATTTGTAGTCATCTCATTAGTAATGTCTCTTATTGGGTATATATAACGTGTAACTTAATTCCTCCCGTCTCACTCATAAATAACTTACCTTTTGAAATTGAATGGACGAAGTAATGACAATTTGTGCACGGAGATAGAGATAAAGACAGTGGAAATTTGTTAACAAAGGCCTAATTATGGTTTTACGAAAAATTGGACGTAAAGTATATTACTCTCTTCGTCCCACTAAATCGACCAGTCTAGATCAAACAATAGTAGGAATGTGAATGTGGAAATAGTAATAGAATACATAAATGTCACTATTATTATATTCCTCCCATAACTATATGTCTAAGCACCAACCCCTAAAATAATACTATTAGAACAAGTTGTAAAATAGTGGACATCCTCAAAGATTCAAAGATATGGTTGCAATATGGGCAGGTCCAGCTAATTTATTGCCCTTTTCCTTTTATCTTTTTTTGTGTTGCGTATTTTAATTCAATAAATAATAATTGCTCCAAAGGTCAAATGTGCACTCTGCACTCTTTAATTTATTTATTTGAAAACGAAATTTGGAATCACATGACTATTTATTGTGATTCAAATTCCATGAAATTCATTGGTGGGGGTTGACGAAAAGTCGAAAACTTTCCTTCATATTTGCACGATTACTTGCTTCGTCCCGTTCTATTTGATACGTTTGAGATAAAATGAGGCGAAAAAAATAACCTTATATTTAATGGGTTGGTTGCAGATTATTTGTAAATATTGCCAGAGACGCAATAGCAAGGAAAGTTCATCTACCAACTTCGTTGTTGGACAAGGCAAATTTTGTACAAAGCACATCCGTTTAAATCGACGCAGATAATACAAATCGAAGCTCTCTACAGTTGAGGATATACGAGAAACGAAGAGAGATACAAGAAAAATCGAAGCGCTTAGCAAAAAGGCAGAGGCCAAAATAAGTCCGAATTACACATGAGAAGCTACTATGTTACATGGAAGAAGGGAAGGAGAGGGGAAAGTGAAAGAAAAATAAAAAAAACACGAAAGCGAGGAGCATTGCCTAGTCGAATGTGATGCTTCTTCGGGTAGTTAGCAGCTCTAGCAGTTAGATTATTCCTGTGGTTGGTGTCTGAGGCTCGGGTTTCGCTACTTTGGTTAGGAAAGTATGTATACAAGATTATCACATCACACGGACCTTTGCTGTTAGAACACATGTGTGTCAAACCAATCAACGTGTCCACGACTTGTTTGGACATCGGGAAGATATAATTGGAGATTTTCCGAGGAAAAATGTGGGCGCGTGTTACAGTCGGATGAATTTTATCACCCTGCGTGTAGTAGGTCCTTAGATATCAAGGCAATTCTTTGTTTCGTGCTGTCAGACCGGAGATTGTCCGCTTTGAGTCCTAGCTGGAGCCAAATTCTCATGTTTTAGATAAGCTAGATGCAAACCTCAATGTTTGATACGAGAAGTATTAATTACCTCGATTTGGCTTTCAGGGGTGAACCAGCGTAACAAGATGCCAAGGTGCACGACTGCTGGTATAAGCTTGAAAAGCAACGGTGTGGTTACCTGTAGAATAGGTAATCACAACATATGAGTAAATATACATATAAGGTAGTGTTCATATGAGTTAATAAACGAACTTAATCGAGAAGAAAGATTATGATTACCAGACTGAGTGCTGTAGTTCCGAGAAGCAGCAGGTATACTTTCCCCTGAAAGAAAGAGAGAGAAATCAGTAATTTTTCAAAAGGACAAAATAATCTCGTAAGTATGAATGTCTTAATATGGAGATTTGACATATTACAGATTGCCATAAACAGTAACACAAGTATTTACCTCAACGAGATGCAGATTTGAGGCGCGACTAAGCAGTACAAACGCAAATTCACCTATTTGTGCCAAAGACATACCGACCTACATGGCTCAAGGAGCACAGGTTACTGTTGTTAATGGGACATGTACAAAAAAAATCAGTTTTTTCTTTTAATAAACAATGAGGCAACTTACCAGAAGCGAAGTTTTGTTGTTGTAGCCGAATCCCTTGACAACAGCAGAAATTACTACTGTCTTAACAATGACGACTAGTATAACTGAAGCTAGCAAGATATCGACATGGTTCCAGAGAAAATGAACATGGATCAGCATGCCAATGCTAGCCAAGAAAAGAGCAGCAAACATATTGCGAATAGGTTCAACCTGGATCAACAAGATGTCTCAAATCAAATGTAGCCATAAGCAAATGATTGTGGTGATTATGAGAAGGAAGTATATAACAATCACAGAAGTTCTTCCAATATACATAAGCATAAACGTTCATGAAAGAATTATCAGGCTGCATACACAGAACAGTGAACAGAGCATGTCATAATTTTATCAAGAAATTCAAGGGTGATTGGTCATACTTGTTCGAGGGTATGTTGACCGAGATCAGTTGTAGCTATCATTACACCCGCAGCAAACGAACCCAATTCTAGACTGAGACCAAGCTTGTCACTACACTGGAGGGCATAAGATAAGATTCATGATTAGAGATTACATGCAAAAAAATCGATCAAGAACAAGATTAGGGCTACAGTTAGAAAAGCGTCAAGGGAACTAACCCAAGCAACAAGAAGGCAAAATGCAACTGACGCCAACTGATAAAGTTCATTGGTCTGCAAAAGAGACAAGTATCTTATAATTACTTGGACGAAATGAGGCAGTCAGCACAAATTAGTGCTACACTATTGATGATAAGAATCTCAACTCAACAAAGGAAACACAAAGAAACAAAATAATGGAACATTTTAAGTTTACCTGTGATGACAAACTTATCATGAGTTTCAAGAACCATGGCACACATGTCCGGGACAATATCGTGAGAGCTGCCAAGAACGCAATCAACACGACCAACCTGGCTAATGGATTATCAGAATGATGTCTAAAGGTCCAAATTATTGGAATTTTTAGCAAAAGAAAACTGTATGGAACGATATAAACACAAAGAAGAATGTCTACTTCTAAGTTTCTATATAGCATTCTCAAGCCCATACATGACAGAATGCATGCAAGAGACAAAATGAAGTAACTGCCCTCATTTTATCACTATTCCATATACTTGGTCATACACAAATTCAAAGATAACTACTTGAACCCTAGAAGATATACACAATGCACATAAATCCATATGCAGAAAGATTTCCCCTAGATCAGTATACGATGAACATGAACTGGTAATGCAACACAAAGGACCTCCGATACAGAGGCCAAGTGCCAATTTCCCTTAGTTACAAGTTAGTCTCGGGTAAACCATTAAATTGCTTCCAGTTTCTTTGACTGTAGATATTAGATAATATGTTAGTTAATCACACATGTAACTGAATTATGTCTACATCTTCGTCTGCTTATCCTACTACTAAAAAGTTCTCCTGAAAGTCGGAGAAATTACTACAAACTTCGAAGGGAACAGTTTCTTCCAACTGCAGAACATATGGTACTAGTTTTTAGTTTTTAGATTAAACCGAACAGAAACAGCTAGAGACTTCTATTCCTTTTTTTCTAAATTGCACTTTCAAACTGTGGATTAGGAATGTCTTTTTGGATAAGACATAGTTGAAAAGGCAACTATTTCAAGAATGTCCCGTGCAAAAGAAAGAGTTGAACTTACGATTTAGTCATGGAAACTACCCCCTGCATAACACCTGAGGTTCCACCGAGAACTGGAAGCATAGCAAATAGCAATCCCACAGCACAGTCCTGACAATAAATCAGAAGATTTTAATTAGGAAAGAATCAAGCTGTGCACACAACATATGGATGAATCCTGAGAAGAACATGAGAGAATGTAAAGCTGGAATAAGAAGTGTAGAAAATGGCTTCAACTCTTATCCCATAAAAGGAGACTTGGAATTCCTTCTCAAGATTAGAGTAATCACGGAAAAACAACAGGAAGGTTGTAATAAGGCTAAAAATCAGACTTGTGGGAGTGGGACAGTAGAGGCATAAAGGAAAGAATAGGTACGATACCTGTAAGATCAGTGTGCCAATAGTCACTTGCCCATGAAGTGCGTTTGTACTATTTTTCTCTGTCAGGAACTTGTAAACCTAATAAAGGAAGCCAATAAGGAAAAATCCATGGTCATCCCCACCCAGAGCAAGGCAGCATTTTCACAAGTTCAAATTTATATAAAATGTACTAGCAGCAACATTCTTCAGTGAGCTTACCACTGCTGTAGATGACATAGACAGAAAAGCACCGACAAATACACCCTCGGAAGTTCTGCCACCACATGCCTAGAACCAATAAAATGAAATTACTGATTTCAAATTGCAGAAGAGGACAAATGGTTTTGCAGTGGAAAGATAGATTCCAAAAAGATAACATAACCAAACATTTAAGTTAAGCGAATATGCTATTTGTTTCCGAGTGACATATCCAAAGATAACGATGGAGTGATTAATTTGATGATCGGTTATCATCTTAATCTTAAACTTTCTAAACAATCGGCAAGCAAAAAAAAAAAAGAAAAAAAGATAGTAACTAAAACTCGTCTGATGAACATACCATGGCTATAATTCCACATAGGCACATGAAAAAGAGGATTTGAAGTAACCCTCCGAGAATAGCAACAGCACGAACAACTCGGAGCTGTAATATTTAACGTATCATTAGAACAGCTAATTTCTTAAGATACAGATACAAAGGGAAAAGAACAGTATTCTGTCACTTTATAGCAGCCTATAAAAGCAACTGACCTTTGTTATGGAGAACTCCAGGCCCAGGGCAAACAGAAGGAAAATTACACCAAACTGAGCCACTGTCTCAACCTGTAAGTTACATCAAAACAAAATGAGTGGTCTAAAAAATATCAACAAATGAAATGTCAGGATAAGCTCATGATTAATGAACAGAACAGAGCAGTTCATTGCTGACACAGAGCCAATGAAACGAATCATTTAAATGCTTACTTATCAGCTCATTAGTCAATCTTTTGTAATAAAAGAGTATAACTGAGGCTAGATATTAACAGGGGTTAAAAGGAGGCTGATAATTTGGGTCAACAGTAGTGCTCATATTGAATGCCTTAATTTAACTGATAGAGAAAAATTTTCTATGTAAAAAAGACAACTAAAGCAACTAAGACATTCAACTGTCAAGAGTTGACTTCGTATAATCACATACTTGCACCATTTCACTGATGACATTTAGACCTCCAGGTCCAACAAGTGATCCTGCTAATAAGTATCCAGTAAGCACCTGTAATGTGTTTCAAGGGAGTTAAGAAAGAAAATAGATGAACAGAGGGAGCATAAATAGAAGAGCCATGGTTTAAGATCATACCGGTTGTCCAGCACACGCAAAAGCAATTCCACCACAAGTTGCAGACACAATGACGACAACCAGATCGGATATGAGTCTACAAGATCACAGCATCAGATAATCTAGAGCTCACAAAATGAGACAGGAAAATCCTATCAAACTTGTTACTGTACCTCAAGTCTAACTGCAGCACAGGGTATTTGGATTTGAAATTTGATATGATAAATACATTATCCTGAACATAGATAAAAAGAAAATGCTCATTAACACACTAACAGAGGGAAGATTGTTCAGAACTCAAGTATCTGTTGAACATTTTTCACCCTTTCCTTTCCACTCTCTCGAAGATCACAATGGAACTAGAGAAACATTAAGAAATTAATGTCACCATGGAACAGAAAGAGCAATATCATTGCTATACCTTTCTATCAATCAATGTTGGGGTCTCTTCAGCTCCATTGTCATTATCCAGATTGAAAACTTGATTAAATTTAAAGGATCTAAAATTACAAGAGAATAGTGCATATAAATAAAAGTATACAAAAAATGTTAGGTGAAAAACTTGTGTAGGACTGATGCATAATTGCATATACATACTTTTCCTCCTTTGTTTCATTCTTCTTTGGCTTGACTCTAGCTACTGTTTCCAAAACAGCCTGATAATGAGACAAAATAAGCCAGAAATGAAGCAAAAGCAGCAGATTCTTTGCAACTCAGAGCGCATCATCATAACAATATTTATTGATCGTGATTGTCTATTAAAAAGAAATTTATTTCCAGGAGTGAACAAAGTTTGGCTACTTATAAGTTCAACAAAATCTAGACATGAAGTTTTTCATTTCTCCCGACTAGCATATGTATCAATGTATGTGTTATTAAGCTAACATTCATCCTAAGGTTATCATCAAAGGGCCTACCAGCTACAGAATCTGTGAACTAATAGTAAAGATGCCAACGCTAAATAGATTAATACCTTCCTTCATAAATCATCCCTAGTTGAATGAATTAATCCCCCAATTACAATGCCTACATCATGATAAAAGCTTAATGCCAGAACAAGACGCCATTAAGTCATTTCCTTTTCTGGACAACTAAAGGCAAGCTGATCTGGTTCATAAAGAAGACATCCAGGATTACTAGAGGCTGTTATCCAAAAGTTAGAGATCTTAGACTTTCATACCATAATCAGACAAGAGATTAATTAACTTTTCTCCACTAATGTGGCTTATTTAGAGCTTGTACTTGAATTTCAGCCATTATAGCAAACACTCTTTTCACCATTTACTTTCTCCAGTGGAACACAAACATTAATGACAAGCATTTCCAGAATAGTTTACAAATAAATTGAACCCTCCAAGTCAATGGACATTTTTCATAGACAGCAAATAAGTCCATAGCTCTCTAACGCATTATGCAGTTTATATTAAAATCAGATAAAGGACTTTCATAGAGCTGGAGTTGCGAGGCACGAACCTGTTGCTCAGCCACACTGTTGTTGAAGCTACCAGCGTCGTTTGCTGCCAGTTTAATTCAAGTTCAATATCACAAAGAATCCACCATTTCAGTAATCATAAGGAACTTACAACAAGCTGCTGAGATAGCAGCAATAACACACAAATGCTCACTAACTTTCAAAAATTGTCTTAAGATGGTAAACATGAACAAACATTTTGGCACAACAATATCAATAATATGTTAATAACTGCCATCTCGGGCCAACCGAAGAGCCAGTTCAATTCCCTATAAAGAACATAAAACCTCTAGATTCCAAACCCAACTAAGCAAAACTATTAAGATTTTATCATGCTTAAAGAACTGGAAATGGACAATGGAAACGGACAATTGGTTTCAGATACATTCCCTATTTCCCATCGAAGAAACCAACCGAAAAACCCCAGCCCAATGCTAAATCTAATAAAACACTCTACCATCGAAGATAAAATCCGAGCAAATTCAAGCAAACAGATAATAACCTAGCTAAGTAAAAACAGCACAATAACTGAGATCTAACAAAAACCTTCACTATGATCCTCATTCTCCGTAAACTCCTTCTCTAGCGCGCGATCGATCATATCAGCAAAGGTATCCTCCTTCGGCCTAGTCGTATTCCCACCGAGCTCAGCCGCAGTCACATTTCCGTTTGCGGCGGCAGAGACGACTTCGTCCTCGAGCAGCTTCGAATCCTCCGACACCGCGGCGGCGGCCAGAGGCACAGCCAGCGCCAGCAGGACGACGACGGCGGCGGCCAGCGATCTACTCATCCCGCCGGCGGCGCACGAGAAGCAGGCCGACCGGCGCTCGTCGGATTCGGCGGCGGCGGAGTGTCGGTTAGGCTGTGCTGTCGCTATCCTCAACGATGCAGCGCAGGCGCAAGTTGTGATACAGCTACCCCCACTACTGGTAGTACTACCCGGAGTGTGGGAATTTTAGAGAGAGAGAGAGAGAGAGAGAGTGGGGAGCAAAGCAATTGGGGAAAATGTTGGGTTTGTTGGCGTAAATATTTTTTGGAGTAATTTAGTAATTGAAGAGGGGATTTAGATTTGTAATTAACACCGGATGTTTTTTCATACACGTGACATGCACGTGACCATTATTTATAAATAAAATTTGAGAAAAAAAAAATATTAAAATCACATATTAAAGTGAAAGAGTAGTGATTTTGTGGAAATGGAAGTCCAAAACTTCAAATTTTTGATGCAATGGGCTTAAGCAAGAGATTGGGTTTGGACCAATTACACTTATGATAATTCATTGATCAACAAAGGCTTACAACCACCAACAAAAGATGTTAATTCCCAACCCAATCGGGTCTAAGCCAGCAGAATGGTTAGAAAGATGGACGGTCTGAAGTACGTGATAAGTGCTTCGTCTAGTTTTGACAAATATCCGTTCGTATTGGTTCCACATTGTTGTGAACAAACAATAAAACATAATACTCGTCATAAAAAAAGAGGAGTTGTGAACTTTATCTCATACCTCGCAAGTACTCATCCACTCTAGTGAACATCAAACACTGAAAAGAAATGTATTAAGAAAATCGATCCCTAGTATTTTCATTTTCCATGCTGAAATAGAAAAATGTAACTTTATTTTGATTTTGATTTTTATTTTTGGGGAAGGATATAAATTGGAATTCAGGTTGGTGCAACACAAATGAGCACTATCATTATAGCCTATTAAGGTTGTGCCCAATAAGGTGATGTCTGATGTTTAGTTGAGTGGAGTATTAGTTAATGATAGACAATATGATATTTGATATTTTAGCTCAATAAAATGATATAGTATACTATTATCTGCTTTTTGTTTATATAGGGATAATTTATTTGTTAGTTTGTCTCATTTGTATAGAGATATAAGTTTTAGCTAAGTGGGAAATGAGAATAGTTCGTATACACTACTCATCATTCTTTTTTAATTTTCGTATCATAAAAAAGTTATCTCTTTATTAGTGGAAACATTCTAATTTACTTTTACAATTGAGTACTAATTGTTCTTTATTTATCTAATTTAAGAAATTTGAGCATTGATTGATACCCAATGCAACATGACATGTTCTCATATTTCCTACAACAATTTCAAGATGCTTTACAAAGTATAATTTGATCAAATCCATTCAAAGTCACTATTAGTATTTTAATTTTATACTACCTATGTATTTAATTATTGTAATCATATATGTATCCAATAAATATTCCATCAATAATTTAGTTATGCGATCACACTATCTTTTTATTCAAGTATGTAGAAGGAATCTGAGACTCTCAAAAGTATAATGAGCTTAGAAATTTTCAAGGGTCAAAAATTGTTTATATATAGCGTTTTTTTGAATTTGAGAAGAACAAGATTTACCTCCGTTGGTTGATAATGTTTCATGTTTGATTCAATTGGAAAACTAAATTGAGGAGTACACCACGATTATCATACTCCATTAGCCAACCAATTATTTAACTTCATCCGTCCTCTATTTACCAACACTCTTGTTACATATGAACGTCCTTCATTTATTGAATATTTCTGTTTTGGAACGTAAGTCCCACAATCACTTTAAAACTTTAATACTTTATCGCTCTACTTTTTAACACTTAACACTTCAATACCATTAAAAATATTAGATGGATTCACAATTATTCTACTTTAACACATTGATTTATTAATATATCATCAAAATGCAATAAATTTGTGCACAAGATCTATGTTCACTAAATAGAGGACGAGATGTCTAATTTAAAGTGTTGTTGGGGCATATCAAGACTTTCTTTAGAAAATAAATCAATATAATAGTTCTTACCTTGGATCCGACCATGTTTAACCTATTTACTACTCGTCAATTGAAATATGTATATCAATATATATAATCGGACAACGAAATTTGTCAGTTAATTCTATCGAACTAATCAATCTAGTATATTTTTTTCAACACTGTTAATTCACCGAATAACTCAACATTCATTTCATATATTCTTCAAATTTCCAAAGGTCAAATATTGCTTACATGTGACATTTTGAGTTTGAGAAGAACAAGACCTACTGCCGTTGGTTGAAAATCTATCGACTCATTTGGGAAACCTACATTAAAGAGTACATCATGATTGTCATGCTAGTCAACCAATTAAATAATCTATTTTTAAGAAGCGTTGGAAGCATTTCAAAACTTTTTTTTATAAAAAAATCGATATAACATTTTTTACCGGTTTTAGTTGGGTCCGACAATGATTGACCATTTTACTACAGGTTAATAATATGTGCATCAATATAACCAAACAATCAAAATTTGTTAATTTGTATTTAATGCGTTTGAACTGATCAATCTAGTATTTATCGTGTTATTCAACCAATTAAATGATCAATTTTTAAGAAGCGTTCTTTATAAAAATCGATATAACATTTCTTGCCGGTGTTAGTTGGTTCCGACCATGATTGACCAATTCACAACCGGTTAGTAATAATATGTTCATCAATATAACTAAACAACGAAATTTGTCAATTTGTAGTTATTTGCCGGTGTTAGTTGGTTCTCACCGTGGCGCTTGAAATCATCGCACATCTTCCTATCCCCCACCCCCTCTTAGTGTCAGTCGTATACTTCTCAAGTCTCCTCCCCAACTCCGACAACAAACGCTGCGAGAAGATAGGGGAGGGCCAAGTCCTCTCTCCGGAGAAGGTATGGATCCCATCCACTTCGGAGACGGTGGGACCGGTGGTGGGAGAAGAAGACGACATTTCGAGCGAAATTTTGAATTGAGATATTTTTTTTTGGTTTGGGAGTGAAAGAACTGTTTATTAGTCTATTACAACGTACTGTTTTCTCATCAAATGTTTTCACTTTGTTGGCGCTGTGTTTTGGGTACACTAACTCTCATATAAATAATTTTTGTTACCCACAAAGTCTAATATGGTGAAATTTGTTAATCCGGTCGAACCGATTAATCTTATATTTCAACACCAATATCAATTTACCGAATAATCCAACATTCATGTTTATATGTGTTACAAATTTTCAAATGTCAAATTTTGCTTACATGTGACATTTTGAGTTTGAGAAGAACAAGACTTATCGTCGTTGGTTGAAAATCTATCGACTCATTCGGAAAGCTACATTAAGTCGTACATGATTGTCGTGTTAGCCAACCAATTAAATAATCTATTTTTAAGAAGCGTTGGAGGCATTTTCAAGACTTTCTTATAAAACCGATATAGCATTTCTTACTGGTTTTAGTTGGGTCCGACCATGATTGACCAATTCACAACCTGTTAGAAATAATATGTTAATCAAAATAACTAAACAACAACATTTGTCAATTTGTAGTTATTGTGGTCGAACTGATCAACCTAGTATATATATATTTTTTCAACATCAACATTAATTCATTGAATGACCCAACATTCATGTCGGGTAAGCTTTCGGTTCGCAAGAGATTGAACCCGAGTCCCTCATTAAGGAGAGGAGTCTGGTGGCCAAGTGCGCTAAGTCTCCAAATTCTATGTTTCATTTATTGAATCATGTTTTTCTATTGGGGTTCTGTTTTTATTATGTTATGATTGCCAATTAATTGATTATTTGGTTTGTTCTTATTAGATATATGATCATGTGCAGTTGCAGAGGTTTATTGTTTCATCGACAACCAGCTAAAGAAATATGATATGATCGAGTGCTTTCATTATGAAATTACATCGTTTCAGCGTAAGTCGAGATGATATCGGTATTATGAAATCCCGAACGTACGCGGCCGGAACCTGCACCACACCCCTAAAATTCATGTGGTTGAGGAGGTGGATGATTGCAGCCAAGTCATAACCATTTCGGATACAGAGACGATCCGCATCGAGCAACAGAGACATCAGATCGCCAAAGAGCTCAACCTTCTTCTTCGGGTATCTCTTGTAATTCCCCTTCATCTTCCTCTCACCGAGTCTCCTCCACTACGTCGGAGAAAAGTTCAATGCGCCTCCCCAACGCCGAGAGCATCACTTGCATCGTCGTCACGCACCGGCTGATTGCCGCCAGGTTCGCAGCCGAGAGCATCTGCTCCATCTCCCTCGCTGCTGCTAACCAACAGCTCCAGATCTCCCTTCCTGGATTCACGCTGTTGCTTTCGCCGCCGCCCTTGCGCTTCCCCAGAGCCTTAGGCGGGTCAGGTGCATGCGGTGACTTCTTCATTGCCTTAGGACCAGAACAAGCCGACGACGGAAAATTCAGCACGTAGCCTTCATCTTGAGAATCGAAGTCACCTGCAACAACGATGTCAAACAATATTTTGTCCTTCTTCCTCTTCCGTCAGACTGACCTCGATTTGATGAAAATTTGAATGTAGGCGGCTGGAACTTGGACCAAGCCATTCACTTTAATACTTTATCATTTTACTTTTTAACACTTTAACACTTTGATAACGTTAAAAATATTACACGGATTCTACTTTTGATCATTTTTTAACATTTTAACACTTTAACACATTAATTTATTAATATATCATCAAAATGCAATAAATTTGTGCCAAAGATTTAGGTTCATTAAATAGAGGACATGAGTATCTATTTTAAGTGTTGTTGGAGACATTTCAGGGTTTTATTTATAAACTAAATCATCAGTATAAAAGTACTTACCGGTTTTAGTTGGGTCCGACCATGTTTAACCTATTAACAACCCGTCAATAGTAATATGTACATCAATATAACCAGACAATGAAATTTGTTAGTTAATCCGGTCGAACCGGTTAATCTTGTATATATATATATTTTCAACACCAATATCAATTCACCGAATAACCCAATATTCATGTTTATATGTTCCACAAATTTTCAAATGTCAAATTTTGCTTACATGTGACATTTTGAGTTTGAGAAGAACAAGACTTATCGTCGTTGGTTGAAAATCTATCGACTCATTCAAAAAACTACACTAAGTCGTACATGATTGTCGTGCTAGCCAACCAATTAAATAATCTATTTTTAAGAAACGTTTGAGGCATTTCAAGACTTTCTTATAAAAACTGATATAACATTTTTTTACCGGTTTTAGTTGGGTCCGACCATGATTGACCAATTCACAACATGTTAGAAATAATATGTTCATCAATATAACTAAACAACAACATTTGTCAATTTGTAGTTACTGTGGTCAGACTGACCTTCGATTTGATGAAAATTTGAATGTAGGCGGCTACAACTTGGACCACGCCATTGAATTTCCTGTGGCCGAGGAGATGGATGATTCCTGCCAAGTCGAAACCAATTCTAATACACATACGAGCAGCACCGGTCAGTAGATCCATCCTATCGTCGAGCAACTCGACCTTTTTTTTCGGATATTTCTTATAATTCCCCAACTTCCTCGCACCGGTCTCATCGACTCCGTCGGTGAAGAGTTCGATGCGCCTCCCCAACTTCGTGAGGATGCGCTGAACAAAGAGCGGCGAATCCCCAACCTTTTCCTCATCGAACCTGGAGCTCCCGTCAGCGTATCTCACGACCATTTTGAATTTCACGAATAGTGGATGGTGAGGTGGAGAAGTGAACAGTAACCTACTCTACTTTATTGGTGTAAATCCCCTGAAACGCGTCTTTCCATTCTCCCGCTTTCCATTTCCCTCCTTTACATCTAGATATTTTATTGGATTGGGTTCACTCAGTCTGAACGCACCTCGACCGAGCCCGTGTCTTTTTATTTGTATATTTCTTGGTGATTATCGTTAATCATGATTCATTAGTTGCTAGGTTGTTGGCTTAGAAGTGTGTATCTTCATAAAATGTTCCAATATAGCATAATTGTTTGTTGCAATTTTTGAATTAACCGATGTGTGGATACAAAAGATACATAAAGCCTTTTATGTTCTTTGATTAGGTGCCTACGAGAAGCATCAAAATCAAATGCATTATGTTCTTTCCACTTTAACAATTTTGTTTTCTTCATTGGAATGACGTGAAAATTATTGCTCCTTTTCGCCCCATCAAATTCGCCATAGTATTTCATTATTTCACTATTCGCATACATTAAAGAAATATGATAAAATCGAAATATGATAAAATCAATCCACGGAATGGAGAAAGTACGTTACTATATTGGGTAACAAAATAAACTAGTAATAAGAGATTTTTGACTTTACAAAAGCACGTGACGCAACACACTAATCCAATTTCTTTTAGTTTTGTGTCGACATTTAGTAAGAGAGGGAAGGACAATGCATTTTCTATTTTTCAGTGCATATGAAATTTCCATTTTACAAAAGCACTCGACACACAAATTCACTATATATGTACTGTATTTTTTATTTTTTTTTACGTCGAAAATGAAATGCAAACACGTGGCACGAGACGAAAGGAATATGCATTTTCTGTTTGTAAAAATTATAGTACTTCGCTCCAAATTATTTTAGTGAGAGAGAGAGAAAGCGCAAAGCAATTGGGGAAAATGTTGGGTTCGTTGGCGTATAATTTTTGGAGTAATAATAGTTGAGTGATTTAGTAATTGAAGAGGAGATTTAGATTTGTAATTAACACGGGATGATTTTTCATACACGTGGCGTGCACGTGACCATTATTTATAAATAAAAGTTGAGAAAAATGTTATTACGTGTTCCCTCTGTCCCATTTCAGTCGCAAATGTTAAAAGCGAAAAGTAAAAAGTCTACACCGAAGATGAAGAGTTAATTTTTTCAATTTAAGAAACAAGATTAGTGTAATGGAAAGCCCAAAATAGCAGACGGGACAAATGAAATGGAATGGAGGGTGTTGATAACTTGATGTCATATGTTATGTTTTTCTCTATATATAACTGTAGAGAGATCTATTTATGTGATATATAATCTAACCGCCTAATAATATATGTTCTTATTTTTTGCCCGTGAATGTAACCAACATAACATTTAATAATATATGTTCTTATTTTTTACTCGTAAACATAACCAAGATAACATTTATAGACCACGTAATTTTATCTTTAAATTCTTATTTGTTTATCGCTCTTAATCCTAAATCCGCCGCAACAAATGAAATATTTATAAAATTGTAAGAATAGTGGTTTTGTGAAATGGAAGCCCAAAACTCCAAATTTGATACAATGGGCTTAATTAAGAGATTGGGTTGGACCATTTAAACTTATATCCATGAGCCACAAACATATCAAAACTAGTGATCAATAATTTGTATTTCGAGTCCTTGACTCGTACGTGATTATTCCTAACCGAATTATGTGCGTGTGTGTTTCCTCTTCTTTTCGATGGCGTTGAGGTTTCAAATTGGTGGAACAAACCGGGTCGGCCTTCGTTTAGACATCTCGGGCAGAGAGATACCACCTAGCAACATTCGAAGACCGTTTACAAACAGTTGGGGGTCCCCGGCCTCGTATCATTCAAAGAAACCCAAATCTGTGCGTTCTACGATCACTATCGATTGATCAAACAACACACACCATACATGGAAATTTAAATCTTTGCCCACAACACAAGTAAATGCTTAGGTTTGAACGAGGCTACGTAGACAACGTAACTTAAGCAACTATACAAGCACCTACTCTCTCTCTCTCTCTCTCTCTCTCTCTGATGTGTATGTACTCCGACAACATTAATTGGTTCATATGTTTATGTGATCGTTATGTTACGACTGCTCTCCATGGTTATCAATGATTTCTTGGAGAGATTTATGATTGAATCTGCAATCACTCTAGCACTGGATTTCATGTACCCACCTGAGATGGAGCCGGTGTAAGAGGAAGAGAAACGAGAACAAAAGTCCGTGAACTCTACCAGAAGAAACTTAGCAAAAACCTGATGTGAGCATTAATAGAGGAATGCCCCTCTCACGAGCAAATATGAAAACCTTCTCGTCTCTTGTGGCGATCCCCTCAGGGCTGATCTGCACGTGGATTTCGCATGTTACAGAGAATGACAAATGGATTGAGTGCATCGAATATGGATGACATACGGATTATTACAGCACATATTAGTAGTAGTATTTACTCATGCTTTTCTCTATTACATAGACCGACATGTTCACAGTGCTTACACGAAGAAAATTTGTTCAACTTGAGATTCATATTGACAAGGAAATGTACAAGTGCATGACCAAGTGGTCAATAATATGATAGGTAACACCAAAAAGCCTAAACTAATCATCCGAAGAAAACCATGAATTCTCGATAAAATATTTTCTATGAGATGCTACAGACTGACTGGTGAGTAGTGACATGCATAAGCATATAGAACTATAAAAGTGAACAAATTCAGAGCTTTACCTTCAACCTGCCCAGTGGATCGCCATCCAGAATATCAGTTCCAGCATTATAGATGATCAATTCAGGGTCGAATGCGCCAGCAGCAACCTGCGCGTTGATTACAAAGCAACAGAGTCTTACAACCCCAACAAAAGATGCTGATTCCCATGCCAAACGGATCTAAGTTATCAAAACACAATTTAAATCCAAGAGAAAAATGGTTCCCGTCTGAAAATTACAAGCAAAAAAGATAGAACGATGGACCGCCTGAAGTACCTTAAGTGCCCCATCAAGTTTTGACAAATATTCATCGGTTTTGGTTCCACACTGTTATGAATGAACAATTAAACATATTATTCTTCATAAAAAGGAATCATGATGAACTTTATCTCACAAATGTGATCATTCTCACCGGTACTTCAACTTTCTGTGTGATATATCTCCTGGCTTCATAATCCTTCATGTAGAGGGGTAAAAAAATATATCATATTCATCAGAACGAGGAGATATTTCAGCTAGAGTAACATTGAATCTGAAGATAAATCTAAAAAAATCATAAATATGAAGAACGAAAGAAGGAGCCAGAACAAAGAAATACACTGCTATCGAAGTCTGAATTAGGAAGGTTCCAGTATGTATATCACTAGGTAACATACCAATGGATATATATCTGGATTGTACATATCAAGAATATAGACTCTTCCTGCACCACAAACAATTAAAAATTCATTAAGAAGAGGGTCGAGACAGTGAGCTACAGTATACGAAAGCTCTTGAAGAGCATATGATGAAGGCTTAGGCTACATCTCATACGATCAGCTGAGAAATCTTTTTCATGGCCATTTCCTTGGTGTGCGTCAAGATCAATTATCATCACCCTGTGCGTTGTTTACAGCTAATCAGCAAAAATGGTCATATTCAATGATTTGTTCAAATTGGAGGCCCCCAACTTCATACATTTTGCTGAATTATTGAATACCTGGATATATTCAAACGCGTGAATGCAAACTGGATACATAGGGAGATATCAGCATACACACAGAATCCGCCTCCTTTTCCTGCTGAACAGTGATGGAACCCACCGCCGACATTGATAGCCCATCCTCGGTCTTTTGCAAGCTTAGCAGCCAAAATGGTTCCCCCAACCTGCAATTAAATTAATCCCCTCTATCAGAAGGATCCTGCAAAATCAGTAGATAAGAAGAGATTCAAATAGGTTTTACCTGTTTGCGGAATGGGAGAAGAACGTGCTTATCAACAAGGCAGTTTGGTAATAGCGCAACTGGTGGAACCTACATATTACAGCCTTTAAGTTGTTGAGAATTCAGTATAAAGTAGAGAAAGGAACGGATTAGCTGATAAACTGATAAAGCCAATTTCATTTCAGATCTACCAATATTTCAGAAAACTACAAGTCAAATAAAAGCTATCAAGTAGTCTAAGTATCAAAGAGAAATTTTCTTTTATTTTCAAGTGAAAACCTTCAGCATAAACTCACCTCAACTATCGTTGCCACGTTTAAGCTGCTTTTTAAACTATCCAAGTATGATTCTGAATGCACCTGTGTCCAAGTACCAAAATAGTATTATCAAATCTAAACCATCAAGCAATTCATATACATCATATTTCAAGAAAAACATGGACACCAAGTGAATCCCATACCACTAAAAACACGGAATTCCTTCCGTAACTTCTTATGCTTAAACTTTTCGGCAAGAAATCAGCAGTTTATTTCTACCTATGCCATACAAACATATATGTTGAAGCGTACTGCGTAACAGAATTATAAGTTGACCTACTAACAGATCTATTGCCAGTTTCTTATGAATCCAAATCGTTTTAATGCAGTATGGAACCAAGCTCAGGATTAGCAATCTGATGATTATCTTCCAAAAATCAAGAGGGTAAAAAATAAATTGGAGTTGAGTACACGAGGTCAAAAAGAATGCCAGTTAGCTGTTTGGTTTGTACTGATATAGTAAACCCCCTAAGCAAACAAAAAATTCAAGAAAAATCATACATAAGTCATCTCTACCTATGCCATACAAACATATATGTTGAAAATAGCCAGATATGTGACGACTTGAAAAATGATGAATACCACTAGGAGATCTTCCCGCTTAGCCTCCAGAGGCTCAACTATGTGTTTTTTGTCCAGAAGGCCCTCTGCTATCAGAAAGCGGCATATCCGACCCCATTTAGATGAATCAAAAGGATGCCTGAAATACATTCACAAATTCGAATTTAGAGACACACCACTGAAACCAGACAACACGAACATCCAATAATCAAATTTCATCCGAAAATCTCATGCAGACCACTTCTCCTATATTCCTAACAGTATCCACAACACTCTCTTCAGATGATCATCATCACACTTTAGCAGACAGAGACTGATATGAGCTGGATCGATAACTCGCACCGAGTAAACCGACATAGAGAAAGTACACAAAGATTAATAAAAATATCCATCATCTTGTTCATAGGCATACCCCAAACGTCACTTCCTTCGCCAATTCATGAAATCGTTTAGATATTATCCGTAAATAGTGCATACTATTCGTTGAAATAGAAATACAGAACAAGTAATGAGTTCTCTGTGTGTGAGCTTACATCAATAATATCATCACTAATTCCATCGAGATAGAACCCTAGGAAGCGAAAACTACTTACAGTTTTTCAATGCCGAGGAAGGAGATGTCGTAAGCAGCCGAATAAATCACCGGAACCTGCGCATGAAACAGAGCAGCGAAACGATAAAAAATCAACTCAAAATTTCAAGCTCATCCACTCTAATGAACAGCAAACACACTCCGAATCAAAAATTTCCAGAGGTTATTTTTCACCTTAGAAGCAGGCACGTCGAAGTACAGCTTGCTCGAGAGAATCCGACCGCGGCGTACGGCCTCAACGCCGTCGTTTCCACGCGCTGCGTTTTCAGATGATCCGCCGCTACCGGAGAGCTTCGCCGCCATCTCGCCGCCGGAAAATGCGATTCTGACCGAACTGCGGAGGTAGCCGGAGAGGAAGAGGCGAGTGGCGGAGGATTTGATCGGTGGAGACAGGTGTTGCCACGCCACGAGTGCACGTTACCGCCATTTGTACGGGAGTTGACTCCTTATCTCATAGAAAGTGTAAAAGGCCCATATTACAGTAATACATAAAGCCCATTAACTTGGGCCGTTTGATTATTTAAGCCCTAGACAACTCGAAACCCCGTTTATCGGAGATCGAAACGTCTTACCAACCGTGTTGCGCTTTTATCGCCTGAAATAAATGTTTCTAACTTTCATCTTTGATTATTTCAGCCCCTAACCTTAGTTCGAGGCAGCTCGAACACCTGTTTATAGAAGGAAAACGTCTTACCAACTGTGTTGCACTTTGTCGTTTGATTGTTAATTTAGAACGACTGCTGCGAAAGCGATGAGCGGAAATTGCTCGGAACTCAACTCGAAGGTGATCCCTCGATTTGAATGCTTGATGTTGAAAATTCTTTCTTCGAATGCTTTGCTTGTTAGCTGCTTATCTTATTCAATGTGGCTACTCGATCTTTGTTTTCTAAGCTATTGGTCTAGCTACATTGTTCAATATAGCGCGGTAACGTTGATCGGATAAGCCAGTTGCCGGACGATGTGATCGTCCGCATATTGTCTTACCTTCCGTTGAACGAAGCCGTAGCCACTAGTCTCGTTTCGACACGATGGTCACATTTGTGGAGATACACTCCGATCCTCGTGTTTAAGGATCCCGATTGTACTCGGTCCCGAAAGAGTGGTAAGCCACATCTTGCCATTCATGGCCAAAGATGTCACTCGCTATGTCGAAGCCTCAAGACTATACAATGGGCAAACTCTGCTATCGAATCGCATAAAGCCCTATCCTTGGAACGATTCACCCTCGATTCGTACCTTCACGACTATCGTTTCCTCCCCAAGTGGCTTCGTTTCGCACTCATTTCAAGAAGAGTCGAGATATTACACTTGAATTTCCGCGACTCTCCCCCCGTCCTCGACATTACTTGCTTGACCGGCATACAGAGTAGTGGTTACAAGTTCCTCAAGGAGCTAACACTTGAGAATGTTTTCGTGAGAGGTGAAGTGATCGAGCGATTTTTACGAAATAGCCCGGTGCTGGAGCGACTCATCCTCGACGTAGACCTCATGTCGAATCTCTTGAGAATTTATGGAACGTTCAAGCATCTCGAACTACGTGCAAGACGTAGCAATAACATCTCGATAAAAGTCTCTTCCCCAAATCTAACTTGTTTCAAGTGTGACTTTGATTCGTGTGGACTGTTCGTTGGCGATGTTCCAAATCTTGTTCATGTATCGTATGCGCTATGTGGTCACGGTAAACCGGATACGTTGGATTTTCTTGCAAATTCGACGTCGAATCTGGAGATTCTCAACCTTAAACTCAATACTCCGAAGGTACCTATAATGTACAACTAACCTTTTAACTTGTTTTTTGCCATAAAACTACTTACTGTTTGTTATCTTCGTCTCTCGCCTAGGCATTTTCGATCCCTCGAATGTCTAGATTGAAGAAGTTGTACGTGGATTACGTGTTCGTGAGTAGAGATTTTGTCGTGCCGATTACTGATTTTCTACAGGCTTCTCCTTGTCTTCAAGAATTCCGACTAAAGGTTGGGGGGAAGTAACTTATTTTCTCTCTCCCTCTCTGCCATTTATCTTATTCTACCATTTTGCAGGTTTCTGACTTAGGATTTCATTACTACTGCAACTTTACGGGTGTCGAACGCATTTTCAAAGTGCCGAAGCTCGGAGAATCTCCGCCCCACCGCCATCTCGACGTCTTTGAGTTTTCGGGATTTTACATCCGGGCACCCGATCATATGGAGTTGTTGAGGTACATTGTGGATAGTTGCGTTGCCCTTCGGGAGATAATCGTTAAGCCATTACTCGAGATATTTAACGAGTTATCAATCGAGTATCACGAGAGCAATACTATGTCGTATAAAGTACTGCCGGTGTCGTATGGATCGAACAACGGGGTGGTCTCTAACAAGGATCGGGAGAAGCACTTGCGTATCAAGAAATTGACGGGGCGAATGATCGCCGACGAAGTACCTCGCCACATTCGTCTGCTAATCGGTCATTTTGTTCGTTTTACTTAGTTACCGTATTATTTTAGTCCTTCTGTCCCACTATATTAGTTTCGTATTAATCTCGTTCGAATATTTATTACTTTAGATGTATTCAATAAATGTGACTGATATAACGAGATAGACTAGTAGAGAATTGGAGTGGAGATTTTGTGTTCTGCTGCTTCTATTTTTCTTTCCTTTATTTCTTCCTCTTTCTTTTTATTTATTGGATATTTATTTATTTCTTATTTTATTCATTTTGACTGCTGTAATTTATAATACTTGGGCTATTAGTTGGGAGTTTTATTTATGCATATGATTTGGGCTTTTATTTATTATATGATGTAAATTTATGGCTGGGCCAAAACCTTTAAATACTATTCTTGATCCATTTATTGATGACAAGTGAAGATTAATTAGTTGTTCCGTAATTAAAAGATTTAGCTTATAAAATTTTACTATATTATACCGCGATAATACGAAACTCGATTTTCTTATCACGCGATATAAATCACAATATTTTATCTAGATCGCAAACTAAGTTGCGAGTTCACATAACCACAAAACGTTATAAGTTTTTCCTTCATCATTTATTAGGAAAAGTCGGGGGTATTACATGCACAAACGTTTTCATGCATTTTCCTCTTGTATTCATAGATCCTTTAAATTTAATCAAGTTTTTAATCCAGATAATATAAATAATCGATAAGTGTATTACGTTCGAAGCACACGTAGTATAAAAACCGCAAATTTCGTCGAAACCGAACTAATAGATACGTTTTGCACAATGAGAATAGTAGTTGAAAAAAAAGGAATAGGTGTCTCTAATTTTGGGTTATCACATCAAATGTGGAGTGTTGGACTAAAATAATACTACTAAACTTGTTATGAATGAAATTCAATACTAGGTTTGTGAACTAATCTATCATACAATAATTGAGTATATAATATTTTGTGTGTTAGGTCAAGGAATCTATTAAGGAGCCAGCCTATAATTTAATAGATTACGAATTCAAACTTCCTACCAACCTTGGGTCTTGTATGACTAAAAAAGTAGCACCCAATTTAACAGGTTACGAATTCAAACTTCCTAATAATCCCGAGTCTTGTCTGATTAAAGAAATAACACCCGAAAAAAATAAATAAATAAGGTGGTGTTTGATGTTTAATTAGTGGGTACTACTATCTTTATTTTAAAAGAAATTTGAGTATTAATTAATGTTAGATAATGTGATTTTTGATGTTTGAGTTCAAGAAAAATGATACTAACTATATAATACTACTAATTCACTTTCACAATTGAGTATTGATTGTTCATTTAATATTTTGGAGAAATTTGAGCAATAAATTGATGCCCAATCAATGTAACATGTGTCCATAGTTCTTATAACAATTTCAAGAGTTTTAATTTGATCAAATCTCTTCCAAGTAGCTATCATTCGTTCATGTTCATATTTCTTATCTCCGATTTTACCTGTATCGTTTCTTTATATTATACTATTATATACATAAAGAGTATAAAACATCATCGATATAAGGAAGTGTGATTAAACATGATAAATAACACAACTTGATTATGGTTAATCAAACATTTATTTAGAATACATTATACATTAATTTAAATAGAACGAATTATAAAAACTCAAATAAAAAAGGAAAAAAACACTGCCTAAACGATAAGAACAACCACGCATATTCTCTCACGTCGATTAGAGAGAGAGAGAGAGAGAGAGAGAGAGAGAGATACGTATCTCTCATTCTTCGTGTATGTATATTGTGAATATATTAATTTATGAAATTCGACGCAGCATAATTCGTTCTTCGCGAGAGAGAGAATGTTGAGATGCAGTTGACCCTTTCCCTCCATTTTTAGTTTTTCGAATGGATTCGACCGCCAATTTGCAGGTGAAATTTCGATTTCCGCCAAAAAAATTTGATGTATTTTGTTTTTTCCATCGATCGAAATTGCTTGACCTTGCTTTTTGGTTGAATGCTGATGGCGAGGAGCAGAGCTCGAGCTCGAGCTCGCTGAGATTAGAGGAGAAGATCTGCGCGGCGCTGATTCCGATCGTCGCGATAATCGACGCGCTGATTTTCGCCGTTTCCGGCTGTTTCGATTGCGAGGATTTGTGCCGGAGGAAGAAGCCGCGGTACGGACGCGAGGAGATCGTTCGACTCTCCGAAGAATCTCGATGTTGAATTCTCTTTCTCTGCGTGTTTACTGTTATATTGAATTCGGAATTACTTTTTTCCCCTTTTGAAATTGATTTTGGTTGAATCTGCAGTTACTGTAAATGAAGTGGAGGCATTATATGAGTTGTTTAAGAAGCTGAGTAGTTCTATCATCGACGACGGCTTGATTCATAAGGTACGATTCCTGCTTCTGTTGCTCACCTTAGAATCATTGTAGCTTCTTCCGTGTTGCGTGTGTAGGCTTGCTTCGTCGTCTTCGTCTTTGTCTTCTTCGTTTTCACTTTGACTTTGACAAATGCTGCTGATATCATGATTTTTCGTTTGAAGCAACTTTCAGAAAATGATGCATAACAAATGTTCTGTTGTTGAAATCAGTAATCAGTTTCCAGAATTTTTTCATAGTGAATTAGCAGTCTCACATTTACTATATGAAAACATGGATCCACATCTCATAAAATTT
The DNA here is from genome assembly GCA_029379335.1 of Thymus mandschuricus. Lineage (NCBI taxonomy): Eukaryota > Viridiplantae > Streptophyta > Magnoliopsida > Lamiales > Lamiaceae > Thymus > Thymus mandschuricus. The sequence continues at coordinate 994,706 of CM057076.1, read as the reverse complement.
GATCACATGTAGGAAGAGCTTCAGCTGGCACTGTTCAGAACTCCAAGTGGTGAGAATCTCTTTGTCGACAGAGTAAGTAATCACACACACCATTCTTTATCTCTCTTGTCTTGATATACATTTGATGATTATTCTACTTCTTCAGTGCTCTACACATGCTTAAAATCGAGTAAAACAACGCCGTTGAATACTTAATCCAAATGTCCGTTCACTTTTTTCTGGTGATATGTGAATAGAAGAAGGTGCTTATTGAGGTGGCATTCATGTAAAGCTAATGATAATAAAATGGATTTTCTGTTGCTACAGCTTCACTTCGTAATGGTTTATTTTCCCCTTTTCTCTTATTGCAGGTTTCTGATCTTACTTTATACTAATTGTTGTATTTTTTTGGCAGGTTTTTGATATTTTTGATGAGAAAAGGAATGGAGTGATTGAGTTTGAGGAATTTATCCATGCACTCAATGTATTCCATCCTTATGCACCTATAGAGGAGAAAATCGATTGTAAGAGATCACATTACGATTCTTCTGGCTTATTACATTTCGTAGATTTAGTAGATTTGGAGACTACATTCACTAACATTACTCTAATGGGATTCCTTATCTCACGCAGTTGCATTCAAGCTGTATGACCTGAGACAAACTGGGTTCATCGAGCGAGAAGAAGTAAGTGATATTATGCCTGTTCGAGTCACGAAAAATTAGTTTGTTATGGAATGTGAGTATGCAGGCTGGACAATTGTTCAGCACATTTTTGTATGTCCTTTTAAGGACGAGGTTGTTACTGCAGGTTAAGCAGATGGTGATTGCGCTATTTGTGGAATCTGGAATGGAGCTCTCCGACGAAGTCTTGGAGCAAATAATCGATAAGGTAATAGGAGTAGTACATTTTTACCAGTTAACTCCCCCTTGTAATCTAGGCGATTCAAAAATTTATGGTAACATCTATGTTAACAGACATTTGCAGATGCTGATGCTGATAACGACGGTAGAATCAATAAACAAGAGTGGAAGGCTTTCGTCTTACGACATCCCTCCTCCCTCTTGAGGAACATGACTCTACCTTACTTGAAGTATGCCCTCTCATCCTCCCTCTCCACCATTCTCTCTCTCTCTCTCTCATGTATGTGATCTACCAGGGACATCACTACTGCTTTCCCAAGTTTCGTATTCAACACTACTGAGGTTGAAGATTGAATCGTGAAGATTGTTTTCTGGGATCCCTTTACATTACTAGAGCTCGGTGAATCCTCACTTGCTTCAAGTAAAACTCTCAGACGTAGGTCGAGCTCGACCTACAGGTGGCACGACCCCTCGGGAGAACCTGAAGAGCAACGATTTCTTTCACTGCTCAACAACACATACCGTTCACAAAAAATGACGAATCAACATTTTTTCCATTCCCATGCTTGCTGCTACCAGCCAACTGTATTTTCTCAACACGGTGGCAACCAACCGGAGGAGTCCTACTTAGTTATGTATATCGTTCTCAAAACTATCGACACTCTCTCCCTTGAAAAGCTAATTCGAGGGTTGCGTTGGTTACACGAATGTGTGATAGTTCATAACCCATTCATAGCAGAAGAGAGTAAACAACATTTGTCAAATTTTTCTTTACTGATTTTCTTTTAGTACAAAGCGACAGAGACCATTTTTTACAGTTACTTCTTTTATGGTCTCAACACATACCCAATCCCTACCCCAGCGTCATTGTGTAGGAGATTTATTACAAATATACTCGATCGACTGCATTGGCGAACCCTAATTTCATCTAAACTTTCTCCATTTACTCGACAATTTTTTTCCACGATCAAGTCCCCTACCAAATATACTTGCCGGAAACTTTTTTCAGAAGTGGATACATTGAGCTTGCGACGAACCACTACCCAAAATTCAATAAATCTTTCCTTGCAGTAGTACCTTTGCAGATTTCTCAGTTGCTCACTTCTGCTCTAACAGTCTCTTGAACCGATTCTGAGCTATAGTTACATCACGGCTGGTTTTCTCGACTGTTGGTCTTCTGCACGGTTAGGCGCTGCAGACCTTTCAGCCGTGCAATAATATGTGCAAAAGAAGGTCGTCCCTGTGGGTTTCTGCACACGAGTTTCCAAAATTTAAGATAAGTCCTGTGAGTAGAATGTCGAGAGAATTGAAGTTGGAGAAACTCACCTGATCCAGCAGTCGCGTATTATATCGGCTACGACTGGATCAACAATGGGTGGGATTTCAAGATGTCGATCTTGAAATCCAACGGCTCCAACAACTTGCATTGAGTTCATTTCTGTCCATGGCACTCGCAGAGTTGCCAGCTCCCATAGTATTACACCAAAACTATATACATCGGATCTGGAGATTTGGAAAAACTTGACCTATTAGTTAGATGGAAAAAACGGATTCGATAGTATCAAGAATAAGTCATATAACTAACTTCTCATTAGATGGTTCATTCCTCAGAACCTCTGGTGCCATCCACTCTGCCTATACATGAGAGGAAACAACAAGCAAATATTTATAGTAATTTAAAAAAATGTTTATTTTGACACCTAGATACAATGATAATACTAAGATAATGGTACGGTTCATTTATTTTCCCCACATACAAACAAAGCATTGGGTATGTGGGATTTTACCGTTCCTGCAGTTGATTTAGATGATAGAAACGTATTGTGCTGCAGCCTTGACATCCCAAAGTCACAAACCTATAAGTAATAAAATATTAGAACAGTTTGTTAAAACAATTCCATTCTTTTATATATAACTGAGAGATGATGCACAACAAATCAAACCTTAACGACCCAATTTTTATCAACAAGGAGGTTTGGAGTCTTGAGATCTCGATGCACAATGACAGGATGGCTAGTGTGCAAATAATTCATTCCCTTAGCCTACAGATATAGAAATATTAGGAGAGGAGGGTAAGGGAATATAATTGAAGAAACAAATTTGAATGCAATGCCAAAAAACAATACCACATCCATGGCCATTTTTATTCGCCTTTTTTCATCGATCTTAATGTTTGGACGGTGCAGTAGCTTATACAAGCTACCCCTGCAAGTGGCGAGGGCTTATAAGTTATAAGAAGCCATAAACGTAATAGGAGAAGAAATATTATTTATTGCTCAGGCATTCCATAAATACACACACCTTGGAAGATATTCCATCAATATGGACAGATTTGGGGGTCGTAATACAGCCCCCATGAAAAGAACAATATTAGGATGTCTCAACCTCAACATAATCTCAACCTAAAATCAACCAAGAAGCAGAAGGGATCTCAAACAATTTGATAGCTGAATCTAGCATGTAAAAGATCATATACATGAGATCGATTCTAAAAATAGCACTTACCTCACATTTAAACTGTGCAAGTGCGTCACCTGATATATCTTGTTTCATAAACCTCTTAACTGCAACTTCCTGTAACAAATAGCAATAGCTACATCTGAATGAGTATACAGCTTAAAGATATGTAACATAGTAGCCACCCATATCACGAGGCAAAAGAAAATACAGATATTCATAATGTTTAATTTCAAAATACCCATTTTTCAATGGAATTACTGAAGGAAAGTAAAACTCATTGCCAAAAGGGGGAGGAAAATAAACACACCGTTCCATTCCATTCTGCTCGATAGACCTCACCATAAGATCCTGCAGGAGTATATGGTTCAGCATACAAACATACAAATTGAAAAAATTAACTTGAGCATATACCCCATAAGAACATAAGTCCTTTATAATTGAAAGCCAAAAACAATGCATCAGAGACATAAGTCAAAACTCCACACTTAATCAAGGGTTCACTGCATGACTAATTGAGAAAAATTCCAGAAGTACTGTACTTCTGTTATTCGAACATCAACAATTATGACTGACTATGAATTGAATAGGAAATGCATAGCAGTTAGAATTTTTACACAATATTGTAGAAGTGTATGCACTCTTCAACATATTTCACAGCAGAGACACAAACTTAAAATAAAAAACCTTTAATAATAGGAGTCTTACCTATACCAATGCGTTCACCAATTTGAAGATCCTCCCACAACATTTCGGAAACTCCATTCATTACAGGATCACTTTTCATATTTTGAATCTTGTTAGCATTAGACTGGTCAGTGCTGGCTATGTATATAGCTTCTCGATTTCCAGAAGGATCAATTATTTCAGTACCAACTACACCCATATCATTTGGAAAGACCTCATGCTCTCTGTCTTTGAAAGTTAACCTTTGTCTGTACTGTGTGTCGGAAGATGGTCCGTATCCCACTGAATCCAGTTCCACACCCAATGGTTCAGCTGGATGTTTTCTGCAGTTATACAAGATGCTGTCAACACAACAACAAAATCATTTTACACCAGACCAACCTACCCTCTATTCAGTACACTATTGTTTTGCAACAGCTTCCATCACTACAACCATAGGAAGAACATATAGTACGAAGTTCTTGAGAAAATCTGGCTTGCTGGCAGCAGTAATATGTACCTGGAAACATTTTCCACTTGGAACTCTGCTGAAGTTGATTCCTTGCCAGCAAGCAATGGTACTACATATGCTCCACTTGATGGCAGATAAATATCTTCAGTAACCTGCTCCAACAGGTCAGACTGGATTTTACCAGCTAATCTGCCACCATTTCTGTTTCCCACAGTAACAATCTGAGGTAATCCTGAAGTTGAGGTTTTAGCAGCATCATACACATGAGTTGAAGATGATTCGGCTCTAGCTATTTGGCCAGCTGCTGGAAATGAACCCATGCCAACAGCTGTGATAGTTCTTGCATCCAACCCAAGATTTTGAAGACGACCACTGGGTGCTTCAGCAGGAATGAGAGCCCCAGGAGCACCCATTAGATCAATAATATATTCACTGCACCCATTCCAGAAATGCATTATGCCCCATCGCATTTGATAACCAAACACCTAGAATAGATATCTAGACACACCTCAAAACAAACAGCACACTCAACTAAAAACTAATATGAGACTGAGTTACCACGACGATGACTTGTTGAAAAGGCCAATATGTAAGCTGACATTAGTGCAGGGGATGTAGAGAAAACAACTCCTTGCAGTTTTTTGTCATAAAATTGAGAGGGACTTTAAACTTAAATGAGATATATCTTCATCGATGGGTTATATACATATATACATATATGATTCTAAGTAATATCGAGCAAATGAGCATTTTTGAGGCCATCGGAATTCTTGGCATAACATAAACAATAAGATAGAGCAACAACATGCAAACAGAACATGCAAGACTAGCAGGAAGCTGCTACTTTCACTAGAATTCTCATATATAATACTTTAGGCCTCCTGGATTCTTAGAATTACAGAAGACGAATAGGATGAAGTAGAGCAACTACATGAAACAAAAATTGCACAACTAGCAATAGTCAAGCCGTTACCTTCCACCGTCCAATTTTATCAAGTTTACAGCTCCTTCATCAGCACCAGTATGATAACTCCCTTTGACTAGCTTACACGGAAGGTTAACCTTATCAGCAAGTACCTAACAGGCCAACATTTTATCACAATTATAGTTCATATACTTGAAAATCCTAATATGCACACAGATAAACATCATGAATCAGGTATGGATTCGCATATTTGGCATGGCAAACATGGTAGTAATTTTTCTAAGTACTCCAAAACTATTATGTCAACAAAGAAGGCTTCTAATTTTAACTCCCTACGTTGACAAGGCAAAGACACCCTTTTTATTAAAGGAAATATATGAAAGCAACAACTAGAAATTATATCATAAAATTTTAAAGAGATCACCAAAAGTTAAGTGTGCATTGAGTTTCTAACAAGTAGTATGAGAGAGAAATTCTTTAACAACCTTAAAGAGTAAGGCCCTTTGGCGCGAATGGCCAATGTCAAGAGAACCCAGGGGAAGAACGAGTGTATTGAAGGTGACTCTTAACTCGTGACTCCTTGCCCTCCACCTCCAAAACATTTCTTCGACATCACTAACTGGACCTCCCATTCTTTCAACGATAAGATCGGCAATTTTTTGAACTAGAGAATTCTTACTTTGGATCTTATTAAGAGCAAGGCACTCCATTGACATGAAATGCACAATTTCCTCCAGTTTCCGAAGCTCCAAATCAACAGCACGATTGACTAAAACCACCTCAAAATCAACGTTATTCAAAGAAGATACTGCTTCAAGATCTTCTAGGGATGGCATTTTGGTCTGTACCATCGAACTGGAATCAATGCCACAAACATCATAGAACCCGTCTATAACTTTCTCGTCATAATTTACTACATTACAGCTCTGCATAAATGAAAGAAAATAATTTCTTCAACCACCTAATAAACAAGTAAAATCTGAAGTGCATTATTTTATGTTTTCCAAAACTTCCTTTATTAGGAAGGGACATGCTTTGAATAGCATGCAAAGTGAAGAAGAAGCACAAGATGCTTGTAGCGAACTAACTAAAACATATATGCTCTCATCCGCGACAAGATAAGAAAAGATTGAGAAATGGCACAGGAAAGATGAGAAACAGAGATAGAGAGGTACAACTAAAAAGTATAAAGGCCTTTGGTGTTCCCCGTCACTGCATGTGTCTATTAAATGTGGAATCCATATGGCTATTTAGTAGGTTTATCAACTAAAGAGCTCACTAGAATCCTTGTATATTTCATGAAGACGTCAATATATAGTTTGTAGAAACAAATATTTACTTAATAAAAATAAATAGTATGTAAATTGATTGCCATATTATTCTAAGTGGATGAAATTAAGGCGCAAATTCAGCAAGTAATGTGACCAAACTACCTAGAGAACAATATACAAATGCCTTCTCCATTCCAGAGCAAAATGATCCACCGCATGCATGAGAAAGAAACCAGAGTGCAAGTCTGAAATCACGACACGTTATCACAGGTTACTAACCAACACACATAGAAACCATTCAATAAAAATGGAGTAGTAACGCAACGTGGCATGATTTCTACATCACTCCTATTTTAAGGCATACTAAACAAACTACCAAAAACATGAGATGTGAAGCGAATTGCTTACTCCACCGCTTAGTTGCAGGGTACTATTCCCAATCATTATTTCACAACTCATACACAACAGCGTAGAACAAATAATCATAGAATAATTTGAAGCAAAATGTAAAATACTCAAAGAGAATCCATCTTTTAGTTGCCAAGTATTACTCTCAGGCATGATTCATCTCACCACTCAAACACACAGAACAGAATAAATTAATCCTAAACTAACTCGAGCAAGCTATAATCAATTAAGAAGAATGCATCCCCGGACAATTCACCAACCCGAAATTTAGCTGTTACCGTTCAACAGTGAAATCCTCCGCCCCAGAAAATCATAAATAGCAGAACAGAAATGCTAACTAAACCTCTAATTGACGATGCATGTAGCTATATCAAAACCTAAGAGTCCTTCCCCAAAAAGCTCAAGATAAAAGATCGATGATTACCCAATACCGGAGCGATAGAAATTCAGCCATGCTTTGAGAAGGAGAACGACCAAGGCTAATCTGCTTAACAGCGTTGATTTGAGCCGTTTCCGAGTCAACGCCGGTCTGACCTGGATCCGAAACGCTAATTGCCAGCGCCAATTGCATTTGGAACTCCTCCTCGAGGTAATTGAAGTTGCTGCTCGAGCTCTCGTTCTCCGACGAGCAAGCCGTCTGCGGCAAATCGAGCAGCGCCGACGGGGAAGGAGCCGGCGACGGCGACGACGACGCCGTTTGAACCGATTGGTCCAGAACCGGCTGCTGCTGCTGCTGCCGCTCCAGATTCTGGTGATCGCCGATGTGCAGCTTCCGCAGCAGGTGCTTCATCTTCGACATGGCGACGCCGTCAAATTCACGAATAAATTTACAGAAAAAAAATTAAAAATTAAAAATCGCCGACATGAATAAAATCTACAGGAGGTGGTGAATCCGATTGAGCGAGAATCGGTTAGGGTTTATGGGGGAGTGATTTAGGGGAAATCGGTGGGTGGAGTGCGAGGAAGTGTGAGAGCAATGAAGCTTCATCGTCAAGCTACACTATCTGTGACGGAATAAATATATTTACTTTTATACTGCTTCCCTCCAAACCAGACTCTCTCTCTCTCTCTCTCTCTCTCTCTCTCTCCAGTCTTCACAGACAAAAATACACATATATTTATGTGTGTGTGTGTGTGTTTATTGAACTGAATTATTTCTTTCATTAATTCCATGGATATTACTTTGTCGGTATCTCGAAATATATTACTGATTTTATTATTAATAAAAAAAAATTACTTTTTTTATAGTAAAGTAAATAAAATTGCAAATTACTGTAATTTATTTAAATAAAACTAAGCTGCCGAAAGTAGATTTGGGCAGTTGGTAGTGGATTTTTACTATGTCAATAATTATTTTAAAATAATAATAAAAAGAGGAGAGAGAAAGTTGCAAACCAGCAACAATTTTAGTATGAACAGAGCACACACAATGAAGCTTCAATTCAATTATGTACACATGAAAATAAATCGATGAAGAAGCAATATAATCTCAAGCAGTTGCTGCAGCTGGTGGCTCTTCAGCCATCTGCGAGACGGAGAGGAGGGTGCAGACGAGGTTGCGGTCGCCGTACACGTTGTCGACTCGCCCTGCCACGATAAACGAGCATTGTTCGAGTAAGTGTTAATGAGTAGGCCTAGTGAAGAAGTTTCGAGGAGTACGAACCTGTGGACGGCCAGAACTTGGCGGTCTTGAGCCACTCGGCAGGGTAGGCCGCGTATTCCCGGGAATACGGCTTCGTCCACACGTCGGCCATGAGGACTGACGGCGGATGAGGAGCACCCTGAAACTCATGCAACGCTTATTCAGTTTATGATTTTCTTCAACGTTGGGAAAAACATGTTTTCTTGTAAGAAGAGTGTCCTGATTCTCGTTACCTTGAGCACGTTGTTGTGGACGTCGCCTTTTCCTTTCTCGATCTGCGCGATTTCTTCCCTAATTGAGATGAGCGCGTCGCAGAACCTGTCTAGCTCAGCCTATGAGCACGACGAAGCAAAACGAAAAGGAAAAGCGGTCAGTGATTTGTGGATGTTGTTGCATTTTATCCGAACGAGTGATTGAGTGAGTTTTCTTCGTTCTTACCTTGCTTTCGCTCTCGGTGGGTTCGATCATGAGAGTGCCAGGAACCGGCCACGACATTGTTGGTCCGTGAAATCCGTAGTCCATGAGTCGCTTGGCGACATCTTCAGGCTCAATTCCAGCTGTATTCTGCATAAATCAAAACTTCTAGTGAGGGGAACATACGTTGATTGAAGGTGGAAATTGGTGAAAGCTCGGCGAGAAATTCCACCTTAAAGCCTCGTAAATCTACGATGAACTCATGTGCAACGGTTCCATTCACACCGCGAAAGAGAATCGGGTAATGCTTCTGCTCGAGAAATAAAGGATTACACAAGCTCGGAAGTAATTAAATTTAAAAAAAAGAATCACAAGAAAAAGAACCGAGTAATTAGAGACGAGAGGCGACCTCAAGACGCTTTGCCATGTAGTTGGCATTCAAGATGGCGATCATGGAGGCTTCAGTTAAACCCTTCGACCCCATCATGGAAATGTAGGTGTACGAGATCGGCAAGATGAGGGCTGAGCCCCAAGGAGCAGCCGATATTGTGCCTAGTGGAATAGACTGATCGGGTGCTGGTATACCACCAGTCGGTACCTACAACATCCAGGTCAAGCATATCAGAATCCCTCGTTACTTGTCCATCAGGTTCTTGCATTTTATGGCTGTCTAGACCTCCTAGTTTGAACAACAGGAAAGTGTTCTGGACTTACCACAGGATGTGATGGTAGAAACGGGGCTAGGTGTTTCTTCACGCCAATAGGCCCCATTCCTGGGCCACCTCCCCCGTGAGGAATACAGAACGTTTTGTGGAGATTGAGATGACAAACGTCTGCACCTATAAAGCCTGGGCTCGTGAGACCAACCTGCACCAGTAAAGGATTCGCCGTCATTTCACATTTCCTCATAGATACTCTAGCCTCCACAATCTAGGGGTAGTAAGTATCACCTTCTAGCGTATTTTCTCAAGAAATGTCGCACATTTTCAAGAATTACAAAGTTCGTTTTCAAATTCAGGACAAAGCCATTATTCTGGTACCAAGAAAATAATCTCAAGTACCAATATGTCGCTCTCGTCTAGGCCAGAAAGTGATATTTACCATTATATAAATGAACGGGGCGAAAAATGCAATCAATTGTACCTGAGCATTCATGTTAGCTCCATCCATGTATACTTGCCCTCCGTTGTCATGAACTATTTTGCATATCTCGTCAACTCCTTCCTCATAAACACCGTGTGTTGATGGGTACGTGACCTGCGATTAGATTAGCAGATATTTCTTACGAGGCACAGGCGTGAAACATAAAGCATGTTTACGAGGAAAGTGAGAATGCACACATACCATGAGAGCAGATAAGTTGTCCTTATGAGCTTCAGCAGCCTTCCTCAACTCCTCAATGTTAATGTTTCCTTTCGAATCTGTTCCGATTGCAACGATTTTCATTCCACACATGGCAGCACTTGCAGGGTTCGTTCCATGTGCTGACACGGGAATGATGCATACATTGCGATGGTGGTCTCCCCTCGACTACATTAAAAAATTGCTAGCATCAAAATATACTCAATGTATACAGATATTGCTTTCCAATCAAGGGGGGAAAAAACATAAATTCATGTAGATGTATCATACCATGTGATATGCACGAATCACCATAAGCCCTGCATATTCTCCGGCAGCTCCAGCATTGGGTTGAAGAGAGAACGAATCGAAGCCTGTTATCGTGCATAGCATTTCACCGAGATTCTCAAACATTTCCTTCAAGAAAAAAGACCGTCCTTCAGTTTTGTCGTTCAGAAAGACCAAACTAGCCTAAGAACAATTATCGTTTCTCATTCAAACCTGGTAACCAGCAGCTTGTTCGACACGGGCAAAAGGATGGAGGTTTGCAAAGGCAGGCCATGTAACTGGCATCATCTCAGTCGAAGCATTCAATTTCATCGTACAAGATCCCAACGGAATCATACTGTGACACAAAGAAAGATCCTTCGACTGAAGCCTGTGAATGTATCTGAGAAGTTCGTGCTCTGTGTGGTACCTATAAAGTCAAAGACAAAAGTTACATCTTCCATTAAGGATGTACAATTCAAGTATTAAGTTAGAGAATGCCCGTACGAGTTGAAAATCGGGTGAGTCAGATACGGGCTCTCCCTAATAAGCCCTGAAGGTATTGAACTCTGAACCTCTGGAGCAAGAGAGGCAGCTCTAAATGTTACCTGATAACCACATATTAGTAATTAGCTTGCAATAAAACTTCGTAAGTACTAACATCTCTTCGATAAAAATAAATCTTGCCTACCTGCTTGCCACCTGCAAACACTTCCAAGAGCTTGTCCACATCTTCCAACGAAGTCGTTTCATCGAAAGAAACGGTTATCTAAAAGACGAGCAATGCAGTCATTTCCATGTTACTGATACTATATTTTATCAAACTATATATACCAACAAATTCGTGCTTACGGTATTGTCATCAACAATTCGCAAGTTTATTTCATTTTTGCAAGCAGCTTCAGCAATGGCCTTTGCATCTGCACATTTAACCTTCACAGTATCGAAGAACGGAAGACTCTGGACTTCTACAGTTCCGAGCTTTTTCAGTCCGGCAGCAAAGGTCGCAGCCAGACCATGAACTCTCTCTGCAATGGCTTTAAGGCCTTCCGGTCCATGATAAACAGCATACATTGCTGCCATGTTCGCAAGCAATGCCTACACAAGAGAAAACGACAACTTTTCAAGAAAAAGAAAATCTTTATAAATATTTTTGGTGCATAACCAGAAAATAATGCTCATTTCAGTTTATAGTTTTTCATTATAGCATCCAAACATACTCAAGCGAGTTGGTACGACATCAAATTCATACAACACAGCTTTACACGATTCACGATATCACTAGGTAAGAAGGATCGTAAAATTACAAATTTCATATTAACCAAGGGTGGATCGAGATCATCCAATAAACCACTTTTCGTTTCAGTTTAAATTTCATAAGCATAATATCAGAAAGTTTAACACTGCTTCACCTAAGCCAACATATCATGAGTAAGCGAACAAACTCCCAAAATCAACAAAGAAATACTAATGCAGTAGAGAAACTCAATCTACCTGCGCTGTGCAAATGTTGCTCGTTGCCTTGTCCCTCCGAATATGTTGCTCCCTTGTCTGCATCGCCATACGAAGAGCCGGTTTACCAAAAGAATCGACACTGACACCAATAATCCTCCCCGGCATCATCCTCTTATACTCCTGCGAAGTAGCCAAGAAAGCAGCATGTGGTCCCCCATACCCCATAGGCACACCGAACCTCTGAGCCGACCCCACCACAATATCCGCCCCAAACTCCCCCGGAGGCTTAAGCATTGTCAATGCCAACAAATCCGAAGCCATAACCACCTTCACGCCATTCGAATGCGCGCTCTTGATGAACTCCCCATAGTCCAAAACCTCCCCCTCGGTCCCGGGATACTGAACCAGCACTCCACAAACATCGTTCGACTTGTAATCGAAACCCTTCACATCATCAACCACAACAACCTTGAGATCGAATCCACCACCTCTAGTCACACAAACATCAATAGTCTGAGGGTGGCAGTTACTAGCTATGACGAAGGTCTTCTTCTTCCCCTTCTGAATGTTGTTGCACATAGCCATAGCCTCGGCCGCGGCCGTCCCCTCGTCGAGCAACGAGGCGTTCGACATCGGAAGGCCGGTGAGATCGGTGATGATCGTCTGGTAATTCAGCAAGGATTCGAGCCTTCCCTGCGAGATCTCAGCTTGATAAGGAGTATACTGTGTGTACCACCCAGGATTCTCCATTATATTCCTCAAGATCACCGGCGGAACGAAGGTGTTGTAATACCCCATTCCTATATACGATTTGAATATTCGATTCTTAGAAGCTAAGATCTTCATGTGTTCGAGCATCTGCGATTCAGTCAAGCCCTCGTCGAAGATGGGCAGCTTCATCCTGTCGATTTGGATCGATTTGGGAACAGTGGCGTCAATTAGCGAGTCGATGCTGTCGAACCCTACGAACTGCGCCATTTTGGACTGCTCCGCCGCCGTCGCCGAGTTGTGGCGGCGGGGGAAGGTGTCGCTCGGTTTCAGAGCATCGACGGAAATGGAGCGGCGCCACTGCAACCGCGCCGAATCGGAGCTCCGACTCCTCACATCACTGCTACTGCTACTACTCGAAGATAACGAGGAAACGTACCTCGAAGATCCGTGCGAGGATTGCGGCTTCGATTCGGAAACCAGGCGCCTCAGCATCCCCCTGCTCGCCAATCTGCGTGCCCGCTCCATTTCCCCTTCCGATCACTGCAAATTCGACCGTTTTCTGGGAAAAAAACACAATGAGCAATCCCAGAGAGAGAGAGATGCAGAAAACTAGCACAGCTAAAGCTTTATGCGAAGGTGGTGGTTGGTGAAAATGGGAAAGCTGGGGCCACGCACTCGAACTGTATGCGTAAATGTATCACTCTACACACAGTCACACACAGTCATCATCTTCAACAAATCGATGCCATTTTCAGTTATAATAATCGAGAGATTGTCGCTTCCAATTCAGCCTCTACCGATTCTACGTAACAAAAATACGTATATAAATCAAGAATTTGGCGGTGGGTGAAACCAGAAACACCAACTTTCAGGAAAAGGACAGAATTTCTCGGTGCTGTTCTTGAATTTATGCAAATTAACAAAAAATAAAATAAAACCAAAGAATATTGTATTGAGAGAATCAAGAAACAGATTCAATTTCCCGAGAAAAAAATAGTAAAAAATGGGGTCGGAGTTGGTGGGCTTTGTCAGGCGCCAACAAATCTGTGCGTGGGTTGGTGAATCTCCTCTGCACTAAATTAAAACAATTCGTGGGGCTTTGAGGAATATGGGCCGTTGGATTAGGAGATGGCCGAAATCTACGGCTGCTGATATTTCAGTTTCATATTTAATCGCAGATTCTGTCGTATTCAATTGTGAGTTGCATGTTGCTATAGATGGAGATACGGCGTCCTTTCGCGAGGTGCGGAATCAATGTATTATTCCTTCTATAAATTATTCTCCCGTTCTTCGTTTCGTTTCTGCTAAGACGATACACATTCGAAAGACGAGTCTTAAAAACATGCATTTTTAACATACATATTCGTTTTTTACTCACATTCGAATGACGAGCCATCTAATCTAAGACGAGACCGGGAGTTCTTGGATATAAAAACTTGAGTTTTTAGTAATCTTTAAAGCTAAAAAATTAAACAGCCTATGGTGAACAATAATACACTATAATACATAATCACTCTCTCATTTCTCATCATTCAAGAAGAAGAAGAGAGAGAGATGGATTGTTGGGAGGCAACAAGTGAAAGAATGAAATTTCACTAATCTCATCAAATTTCACTTCGAAATCATACAATAAACTAAGCCCAGAGTGCTAACAAAGACATCAAGGCAGCACCCAAGAACAAGAGTAAATACGAAACGACCTGTAGCCTCGCGTTGCAGCTCATTCTCTTGCTCAAGAAATCGGCTGCAATCAAGTCGACTAGCGCCATGTACACCAGAATTCCAGCGGAGATCGAGTCCAGGATTCCCTCGACTACCAAGGCTCTGGGGCTACTAGCATTGTAAAACGAAGAAATTCCAATTCCAACGCCTATCCCGATAGGGGTGGTTATGGCGAAAAAGCCAGCCATGAGGCTCGACCGGAGGCTCCTCAGCTTGGCTTGAGAGATGCAGCCTCCTAGAGCAAACCCTTCGAAGAACTGGTGAAACGATAGCGCTCCGATCAGAGGCCTGATTGTACAAGGACTGTTTGAAACTCCGAGGGATAGGCCTATGATCACCGAGTGTGAAACTATACCAAGTTCAAGAACCTGTTGACACAGATTTGGTGATATGAGATCACTTATCGGAGAATAAAACTAACGATGGAAAGCCATAAATCGTGAAAAAAAGCAGAGGGGGTCAGTATTAGCAACATTCAAGAGCAAAATTCAAGACGGTTAGGTATTTCGTAAACAAGAAACGATGCATCTTTGCCAGATATTATCAACTATCCACTAAAGGGGTGTTGGTTTTGGGTTAAACATTTTCAACTTGTTTGATCTTGTAACCCTTCGATCTCAATCCTACGTATTGTCAATCTAATCTATCATATAGAGCGAACGCGCCCCTAGTTTAGACTGTACAACAGCAAACTTCTCCACATACTGTATATGTATACCCGATTTTATTGAGAAGCTTAAACACGGGGAAATTGTTCTTTTTTGATCCCATATACCATGTAATTACTCTCAGATGTATGCATTATGATCGTAGTGCATACTAGAGAAATGCACTAGAGAAGAACATACCTGTGAGACAACAATGTGTCGAGCGCTATCTTCCTCGTCCCCACCCCGAAACCCGAACGAATGCGAGTGCGAGTGCCCATGGCCATCATCCCCTCGATCTGGATGTCCTTCGCATGCACCGTGTTCTTGCGAATGAGTGTGCCTGTGATGTGCCACGTGTGCATGCATCCCAACGATATGCATCGCGCCCCCTTCCTCTTCTCCAAACACCTTCCCCCTCGTCTCCACAGGAACAATTCCTGATTCAGATCCCGTCTCTGAAGAATATCCCTTCGCAATTTGGTTCTCCCCCTCCTGCTTCCTCTGCTTCCTCTCATAGTACTGTGTCCCCACAAAATCGGCAAGCAGAGTTCCTAAGGCAGCCATCATTGCGACAAATCCCGAGAATGGAAACTTTGACCACGGGGATTCGGGTAGACAAGGATCATTCAACGCTGCAGTGGCATCCGGCAACATGTGAACGAATCCCGTTGCGAGAATCACCCCCGCAGCGAAGGCTTTGGCAGCAACAAACAAGTTGGAATCAGTGCGCAAGAATCGGCGTTTCTTCCCAACCAATGGAATGGCCACACCGCACACTCCCATGATGAGGATTGCGGCGATGGCGACAAGCTTGAGGATGAGGGCATACGTATCATCTCGGCATCCTTCGGCTTCATCATTTTCGATGTTGCACGCAGCATTTGACACGGAACTAGAAACACCTTGCACGAACGAGCCTTCATAAGGGAGGAATCAGCGCTATTGTTAATTCCTTCTAGTTTTACAGCAACCCAAAAGTGAACACAGGAACAAAAATCGAAGATTTAGAGCAATAGATCTTGCTGAGATGAACTGAACACAACAGTTATTAAGATCGACACAAACTCGAAAACCCAGCAAGCAAGCATGGCGAAATTTTCTCAACAACTTGTATTTGCGAAACAGTAGACACAGAGAAGTTGAGGAGGAGCTACATAATAATCATAACCGCAAGCAACAAAAGGCTCAAGCTCAAGGACATTGATATACATATACATACATATAAGGATGAGATTTGGTACAAAAATGGGTTTTTCGTAAAATACGAGTGTGTGTGTACGAACAACTACGAACTCTTAGCATAAATAGACATCCTATAAAAGAACATGAAATCATCTAACCAAACTAGCTCAACACACTACAAAAGTAGTACTACTACCATGAAACCTTTACTACTGGTTGAGCAGAAAATGCAGTGAAGAAAATAGCAAATTCAAGAAGCACAACTTCTTTTCTGGACATGATCAAATCTAGAACCACCCAAAAAGAGGTAAAATCAATAACAAATTCAAGAAGCAGGGCCCACATCACAAACTTTTTTTAGCTGTTAAGAGTTCTCTCATACAGTTACTGTACTTTTTCTCCAAACAACAAAAGGGGAAAGTCTCTGAACTAAACTACAGTTTAACAGTTCAGCACTAAAAAAATCAAAAATTTCACCTCAAAATTCACAAATTGCAAGAGCTTGTGGTTCATGATTCAAAGTAAGCAGCATATATTCAAAAAGAATTAGCAAATTCGAGCATTAAAAAAGAAAAGGGAAAAAAAGGAGATTCTGCAATTTACCAGAATAAAGCCTAATTTTCTCTCCGAATTCCCCTCCGAACAGCACCGGCGAGAAATCCTGCACCATAATTCAAAAGTCTAAAATCAAGCTTTTCAAACAAGCAATAACCAAAATTGAATTCCGATGCTAGCTCGGCGTACATAAATCGAACGATTCTAGATTGAAAACATCGGAAGAATTACCTCGAGAAGCGACATCGGTAGTGGCAGCAAAATCCTTATTATTTATTCAATTTTCCGCCCCTCAATTCGGAGCTTCCCAATTCGATTCTGCAAAAACCCCTTCCACCGAGAAGAATCGCGAATCCCTAGCCGCGGAAAATCGGGAGTCGAGTACTCCACTGTATATTTACAGTATCGAAACGAGCACACGAGGCGTTACGTTACGAGTCCCGAAGAAAAGACATGCGGTGGAGGTGTTCGTAAAAAGTGCGTGCATATAATATACTGTATATAAGATGACGCACAGATGCAAAGCCAAAGGTTGGGAGGAGAGAGATAGAGAGAGAGAGAGAGAGAGAGATGTCGACAATTGTAGAGAGGGAAGCTCAGGGGAGAGGGAATAGAAACAGGAGGAGGTTGAGTGAGAAGGAAAGAGAATCAGAGGCATTGTGTCGACACCATTACGTAATAATTGTTTTTCTTATTTATTTTTTCTACTTTTTGGACATTTCTATTTGTACTTATCTTTATAATAATTAGAAAAATATACTCCTATACAAGTATTTTTATCAATTTCATTTAAAAAAAAAAAAAAACTCAATTTCTTTGAAAGAATCGTGCACGTCTTCTATCATTTTTTGCCTTAAAACAAATGTTTCAAAAAACGCATCGAGGTCGAACTGACATGATCTTCGATTCTGTTGAATCACGACTAACTAGCACGTACAACATGATTCGAGGATACACGGAGGGCAGGAGATGAGACACGGCTTAGGGTTGCCTTCGGCACCGTCCTTCCGATTGAATCACAATTGAATAAGCCCTGAAAAAATCGCGAACTATAACCATGATCGATTCTTGGTTTAATTGTCTTAACTGTCAGTTCAGCTTTTCTATCACAAGGTGTTATCGAGCCGAATGTTGATATGTTCGAACTTAGTTCGCTTAGTAAAATTTAAGCTCGGGACGAAATATATTTTAAGCTCGGATTGCACGATGTCTGAGCTCGACTCGATGAGTATTCATCTTGTATAGAAACTTTATGATAGTAGAATGACATTTTATGTTTAAATCATGTTTCATTTTCAAGAAAATGTCGACACCATGAGGGAAGAAAGGGTTTGGTGTTGACTAGCAACCAACATTAAATTTTAGGAAAACAATAATGATAACTTTAGATGTGAAAAATTATACTATACTATAATAATGTATTTATACGCGATCACGTCAAAGAAATGTTACAAATTGGATATAATTATAGATTTTATATTTATTTTATTGTTTGAAAAAGAAATCACAATTTTTTTTCTAAATATTTTAATTACTTATATGTCAAGAAAAATTCATTTAATTTGTAGGAATTAATTGTGACAAACAAGTATGCGTGAGTACATTTAATAATCGTTTAATCGTTTTAATATAAAATAATCCTCCTAAAAGTCAATCATATTTATTAATCATACCCGTTGAATCGGCTCACTTCATTACAATATAAATATTTATGTGTTTGATACACGCCTTCCTTTTTCCACAACAATTATTGTACTAGTAATGGTAGATTTAAAAAGAATGCTCTTGCGAGTTCAAAAAAAAAAAATAATAATGCTCTTGTATCCATCCATTGTAAGTATCTCTAATGTATCGATCATTGATGCGACGGTATGATTTAATAAAATCGATATAAATATGTACACTCTAAAAATAGGTCCTATAGAAAAACTATATCCAATCTAAAAAAGTCATACCGTAATACTGTCAGATCAGCTATGAGTAACTGAGCCTAATTAAACATGTCCGCAGTAAATACATGAACATTTACGGTAGATGATGATACTATCTAATCAGCTATGGGCCATCGGGCCAAATTAAACGTGTCCACGGTAATACAGGAACATTTACAGCGGGTTACTGTTAATGTTCCTGACCATTTATCAAGGAGGACAAAGTGAGCCCATAACCTCAACATGTGTTTCTTTTGTTTATAGTACTACTAAATCAAAATCTCAGGGTATGTTGCCATTTTTTGTTTCTATTCTTCAATGATATTTATATTTCCTATATGAATTTATAATAGCTTGGTATATTAAGTATTTTATAATAACATAGCTTCTCGAGATTTATTAAATGGGCTCAAAATTCACTATTGGGTTTGGTGTAATTGGGCCTTAAATAAAGTCCATTAAAAAGTTAGTTTGGCCCAATAAATGATTGGGCTCAGGCTATTATTCGTATTTGATTCCTCACAAATAAAAAGTTATTTATTTATTTATTTATAAATTATAAGAGATGAATGATTCTATACAGAACGTATACATTTTTAATATACCTATAAATAACGTGATATACGGTCAATAAATAAAAGATTGAGTATAACTTGTTTAAACTATACCCTTATCACATCAACGAACGACACATTAAGAGTGTCCATAATAGGTAAGGTAACGTTACTCGATTATAGGATACCTTGCCTCAATTAAAAAGAAGCGTGAGGCTGTGATTGGTCAAAACTAAAGACTCCTACTCTAACTTTACGTTAATCTCTCTCTTTTTTTTTTTTTTTTTTAAAATGTATTTAATTATATACGATAAATAATTCCTTAATATAAAAACAATAATTTCACAATAAAAAAAATAAAAATAAAAATTCAGTACTACAATACTCCATGGCCATTGGCTTCTCCCTCTATTCATCACAGACAAAAATCACACTGCACTCCCCACTCTCTCTCTCTCTCTCTCTCTCTAGAAGAAGTTCGAGTCCAGCCAAAATGTTGGAAGATTCGGCCTCTGCAATTCAGTCTTCGGTATGGGCATCCATGAACAGCTGGTTTACTCCTACAGTCCTCTTCCTCCTCCTCAATCTCATGATCGGCACCATTGCCTTCACCTCCGCCTTCACCGCCCAAACCAAATCGCCGCAGAACGACCCCAACCACCCCGCCATAGCCAGATCGCCGTCGGTTCTCCAGCGCCTAAAGTCCATCAGCTTCTACTCCTCTCCGCCGCCGCAGGAGTCGTCGCTCCACCACAAGCTAATCCCGGACTCCGACGTCCAGGCCGCGCACTACTTCTTCCCGCCGCCGGAATCCGCCGACGCGCACCACTCTCCGCCGCCGCCGCCGACGCCTGAGCTATCCGCAGCCGAGATCCGAAAGCATCTCGACTTCGAGGAGAAGGAATCGAGCTTCGGCGATTTCGAGGCGGCGGCGGCGAGGCCGGAGGAGAGCAGCCTCGAGCACGAGCGGAGCATGGACGAGGTGTACAGCCAGCTCAGCGGCGGCGACGCTTCTCACTTCACCCGCACGAAATCCGACACGAAGCCGGCCTCCGGCGAGATTCCGGCCAAGCTGGCGACGAAGATGCGGAAGTCGGCGAGCGTCAAGTCGGCGTTCGCGCACTTCGAGGAGGAGGACATCGTGGAGGCGCGTCGCCCGGCGACTGCGAGGCCTGCCGAGGCGGCCGACGAAGGCTGCGTCGACGCGAAGGCCGACGACTTCATCAACCGGTTCAAGCAGCAGCTGAAGCTGCAGCGGCTGGATTCCATTATCAGGTACAAGGACATGATCGGAAGGGGGAGGTAAGTGCAATTTTCCGGCGGGGCCGGTTTGCAATTTCCTTTAAATTGTGGGGCTGTTTTGTAATTTTCGGGAGTTTGGAGTAAATGGTGGAAAATGGGTAGGGTGGATCTGATGCTGACCGTCCATGTGGGGTTGGTTGTACCTTTTTGGTAATTTGGGTTGATATTGGAAGGGCATTTTGGTCATTTCGCATTCATTTGTAGTCGCATAGCAAACTTTTGGAAGGTGATAGAATGAATGGCTAATTAAATTATTCTTATTTCTATTCAATTTTATTATTGTTTCCCATTTTTCTTGACACGTGATCTGAATATATGCAAGTGTAAAATTATATAAACGTGAAAACGTAAGAGTATCAGGGATCGATTGCAGGTTTATTTGTTGATTTAAATTGTACGTAAAAGTTCAAATTATCATAACATGCTCGTCTGTCGCTTTTTGCATCAA
Source organism: Thymus mandschuricus (assembly GCA_029379335.1). Classification (NCBI taxonomy): domain Eukaryota; kingdom Viridiplantae; phylum Streptophyta; class Magnoliopsida; order Lamiales; family Lamiaceae; genus Thymus; species Thymus mandschuricus. The sequence goes on along the minus strand of CM057076.1, from coordinate 973,491 downwards.
ATTTATGAGGGAAACAAGGCATTTATTAATGTATTTGTTGGAGGGTAACAAATTTGAAATTTGGATAAAGTGGGCATGTGGTAAAGGAGATATTTGGGGCATGTGCAAATAAATGTGGGCTATAAATGCAATTACTTTGTCCACCAATAGGGAGTGTGGGGATTCAAAGGGTATGAAAAGTTTTAGACAATTACAAACAATGCTTTTTTGTGTTTTGACCAAATTGCCCCTCCTCCATTAGGGGAACCTTTCTTCCCTTCTAAGATGTGTTTTGTTGTCTCTAATCTTTGTTTTGAAATGACTTAACAACCTTTTAATCTCTTGTTAGTTTGTGTATTTTGTATTCTTCGTGTTTCTTCTGAAATGACCACATTTTTTTTTACACGAAATTTAAGATATGGTGAATTTGTGTGTTAAAATGGAAAGTTAATATTAAAAAAGTATTCTTCTTTCAGTAATTTTTTACCAAATAAAAAACCATATTTAATCACGTCATGTATTAAATTTGAAGCATGAAAAAGATAATGCTATCTTGTAAATGCAGTAGTTGTGTAGATGATGAAACAATCAATCTTTCACATGTTTATTTATGTGATTGTAGTTGACTTTCTATTTAATTCCTACCCATATTTATATACTAGTAATATTATCCACTTAATTAGTTTGTGGTCAAGTTGATTAAACTTGTGAAGAAATCATCTAGCATGCTCAAATTAAAGTTTAGGTCACCACTAACTTCAATCGAAATCGAAAAATCGATAGTTCGAATCATGTCGGATGTGTAAATACGAGAACATGAAAGATATTTGATGAGATGTGCAATCATTTCTTCTTTCTCTTTCTGTAGTGGGGAAGAAATCATTGGATTTTGACATCCTTTTTAGGAAAATCCCTTTTATTTTACTCTATTCCATTTATGTATATGATGAGGATTTCTAGTCCTTTTCTTCTTTCTCTTTTTATGTATAATGTTTTTCCAATGTGTGAATGAACTTCTTCTACGATAACCGATAACTGTGCGTTCTCTTTAATATGAAAAAAAAAATAATATTTACCCTTTAAATCTTATTTGCTTTCTTACACTATGTCTCATCTGATCTTTTTTCTTTTTCATTTACACTATAGTGGAGAGAAAATATTATGTCACCAGTATGGTGTTGCAAATATTTTCTTCAATTTAAGGAGTAACATTCTTCATTGTTGATAAAATTTGATAAAATGTAAACAAAGATATGAAATTAAAGGGTAATTGTTCTTTTTCTCCCTTGTTTTCGTATCACAGAAAACGCAACTTGTTATTAATACATCAAAAAAGTTGTTTTTATCCATAATATTTATTGTTCTTATCATTTTTATTAGGAAATCAAATGTCTCTTTAAAAAATTAAATACTCCCTCCGTCCTCCATTTAGTGACGGTAATAAATATTGGGACGTCCTCCATTTACTGACAATTTCCATTTTTGGACGTAGACCCCACAATCACTTTAACACTTTAACACTTTATACATCTACTTTTTATTATTTTAACATTTTAATACTATTAAACAATTCAAATGGACCCACAATTATTCCACTTTAACACTTTAACACATTAATTTATTATTATACCATAAAATGTGAAAAAACGCGTGCCCAAACTCCCTCCGTCACTAAATGGAGGACGGAGGGAGTACATAATTTTTAGAACAAATGGTCATGGGCTTTGGATCTAAGTAATTGTCATAATAAATCACAAGTAGCAAAATTGGCCCAATAAAATTACATATGGAATTTAGGCGACAGTGAAGTGGTCCAAATGTGAGCATAATATTTTTGTAACAATAATGCTATTTGGCCATAATGTGGCCGGCCACACAACGATATTTTTCATAATATACGTAATTTTAAAAATTGTAAATGATAACTATAATTTATTAGTTTAATATTTTAATTTAAAAATATTTTTTTCCCAAAAATTACATATTTTTCTCTTTTTTTCTAGATAAAAAGGTAATAAATCCTTTAAAATAGTAAAAATTATCAAATAATTAAAGGATTAATTTAAAAAAATACGTAAAAAATATGGAGTATCACTTTTTGAGTTTTTTATAATCTATAAAAGTTTGGCATAAATATATAAATTATTTGATACTAAAAAAAAATTAAAAAATTGGCCGGCCACATTATGGCCAAATAGCATCACTCTTTTTGTAATTATTATAAAATTCTCCTATTTTATCACCAAAATAAATCACTATTGTGTCCATCTTTTTATTAATGTAAAAAAAAAAAAAAAAAAGGAGTATTATGGCCTTTCAATCATAGTAAAATATAAAATATTTTGTCACATACTTAGAAAAAATAAAAAAAATATAATTAAAAAATTGATGATGCGCCGTTTAATTCACATGCCATGACGGCATGGCCACATCACATGCATGTGCTACTCCATTATTATTATTATCTCTCTTATATATATATATATATATATATATATATATTTTATTTTAATTTTGGGTTTTTTTTAATTAAAATTGTGACCGTTGTTCTAATCTTTTGAAAAATATTTTGACCCCTTGATTTTTCATACAATTTTCGTGATTGAGCAATTTTAAACCAAAGATTAGTCAATTTCAATATCTTAATCAGAGCAATGATCCCCTATCAAAATCTAAATATATACCCTAATCGATCATAAAAACTGAACTCCGTCGCAATCACAATTACATCAACGGTGATCATATTAAAAGTGTCGAATAGAGAGTCTTTCTCCTTAATTATAATTCGATAATTATTAGTATTATCCTAATATGGCTCACATTTTGAAGCCTTAAGTTTTGGGTCATATTAATTGGATTAATTGTTGGGCCCTTTTTAATTAGAGTTTAATTTGGGCTAATTAAGTGTGATATAGATGGAAATGTGATCTTAAATTATGTCATTTTACGAAAACGAGACTAATAACTGAGAAATACTAAAATAAAATACGGGACGAATGAACTTGGACGGAGGTATTACTATTCATATTAAAATTTATATTAGTTCTAAAGTAGTAGTATTTGATGGAGAATTGAAAGGTATAGTTGTAACAAACACTTTCCTCACTAACTAAAAATTGACAATTCATGAAATGTCGATTTATTTAAACTGAATTTTGTTTGCCCCACGTTACGATCGTTACATGTATGACTATTGACATACCATAATATTTTTTTATTATTTTTTAAATATAAATTTGAGCTAATTTGTTACATAAATTCATATTTTTTTGCTATTTTTTGCAATAAATATATATATAAAAATAAGTAACACTTACTTAATAGAAATAAATACTCCTTCCGCTGTCCCAAATGAATTGAATTGTTTCACTTCGTAATAGAATTTTAGGAGCAATTCTAAAAGTGAAAAGCAGTGATCTATATATTGAAAAATAAGAGATTGGGCCGACTCGATTAAAAAAGAAAGATCTTAGTGGGCCCAATACCGTAATCCCCACCTCACTACTAAAATAAATATAGTTAATTACCAAATAAAATATTATAAAATTTCAGTAATCTAAATTTACTCGTGTCGGTGGAAACAAATTAAAAACACCAATCCTTAATTATTACCTTAATTATTGCATAATTAGACTAAAGTAAACTACACTCATCTTAGCTAATCCTTGATAATCAAAAATTAATTTAATTAATCATCTGTTTATTGACTTTTGAATTAAGTTAATGACAGAAGACATCAATGATGATTAATGAACTGATTTTTTCTACCTTTTTATATTGTTGTAATAATTACTACACTTTTTTATTACTAACAAAATTTAATTTAGCTTAACTAATTGCTTAAATTTATACTACTACGGAAACCTAAGAAAGTAGTACTCCTTTCGTTTCACTTCTGATTAGTTTTCTGATTAGTTTTCTCGCAAGAATCTTGATTTAACAAGATTATTGGAAGTAGTTGTCCAAGTTAAGAATAATTTCTTTACTTGCATGGGTAAAGTAGATATAGATACTTAAATTAATGCCAACTTGAATTAAATATGTAAGTGCAAAACAATAATTTCACTTTTATTGCTCCAAACATTTATGAGGATAGCAAAACTCATTAAATTCCATGGATACTCATTAATTGAAAACCCAATATTTTAATATTTTTATTTAATTAAATACAATACTGTTAAACTTGAAAGAAATATGTAATTTATTACACATGTAATGTAAATAGTGTAGTTTATTTGTGGTATTGGACTTGGATTGAGAAATTGAGGCCCATGAATTTTAGCAAATATTTGTGGATTAAAACAAAAGAAGAGAAGGATCCACTATTCTTTTGTCTCAATCCAATCCAATCCCCACGCGTCAACCGTAGATCTTGCATTGAATTCCCCTCGTCTCGTCTCGTCTCGTCTCGTCTCGTACGTATACATTTTGTCATTTTCGACCGTTTGTAAAAAGTTGGCCTGAGTATACCGTTTTTTATTTTATGCCGTAAATTGTACATTCGTAAAATATTTTCACACTCGAAAGTCAATTAAGATTCGTAATTGAGTCGCATATTTCGTGGACGGAACGAGTAGTAGACACTTGGTTGAGGAAGAAATAAAACGAAAAGAAATGGAGAGATTAAGAGGCGTACTGTAGTTTGTTGAAGTGGGAACCATTACTTGATGTTTTTCACTGTCCCTTTTCTTCATCTTCTTCTTCATCACTCTCTCTCTCTCTCTCTAGAAAAATAAGCACTAGGTTTCTTTTCTTCTTCCTCACTTCACTTATTTATTATACTTTTTCTTTCTTTCTCTCTTTCAACATTTTTTATACTACTGTACTTCTCTCCTTTTTCCTTCTTCCTTGGCTCTTGATCCTAGTTCACTCTCTCTCTCTCTCTCTCTCTCTCTCTCCTCTCTCTCTCTCATACACACGCACGGAGGAGAAATCAATCTGGCCTCGAGAATGGCGGACAGAGTGTACCCATCGACGAAGCCAAACGGCGGCGCAACGGTCAATCCGGCGGCGGCGGCGGGGGCGGCAGCTCCCCCGCTGCCCACGCCACCATCCAAATCCCACCTCTACAACCCCAACCGCCACCCGTACCGCCCCAACCCGGCCACCACCCGGCGCCGGCAGAAGGCGCGGCGATTCAGCTGCCGGCGCTGCTGCTGTCTCACCTGCTTCTGGTCCGTCCTCATCCTCACCCTAATCCTCCTCCTCGCCGCCATCGTCGCCGCCGCCTTCTACGCGCTCTACCACCCCCACCGCCCGGCCTTCTCCGTCGCCTCCCTCAAGATCTCCGCCTTCAACCTCACCACCACCCCCGCCGACGACTCCACCCGCCTCACCTCGCGCGTGAACATCACCCTCTCCGCCACCAACCCCAACAAGAAGAACATCCTCTTCTCCTACGACGCCATGTCCATCACCGTCCTCTCCCGCTCCGTCGTCCTCTCCAACGCCTCCTACCCCCCCTTCAACAGCTCCGCCGGCGCCATCTCCGTCATCCACACCGCCGCCCCGCCCCGCACCCAGCTCCTCGACGCCGACTCGCTCAACTCCCTCGACTCGGATCTGAAGCGGCGGCGCGGCTTACCCGTGCGAATCGTGATCGACACCACCGTCGGGGTGAAGATGGAGAAGGTGAAGACGAAGAAGATTGGGATCAGAGTGGAGTGCGAAGGAATCCATGGAAACGTCCCCAGGGGCAAAACGGTCATTCCAGCTCGAACCACCGACGCCGACTGTAAGGTTGATATCAGACTCAAGATCTTCAAATGGACTTTTTAATTTATTTTTTAATTTATATTTATATTTTTTTGGTTATAAATCGTTTTGGCATTTTATTTTATTTATTTAAAAAGCTATTTATGCGCTGCTATTATACTTTTTTTTTGGAAAAAATTATATGTTCTGGCAATTTTTTTGGTTCTTTTCGAGTATGGAATTTAGTGGTAATATCAAAATAAAAATTCATTAAAGTTCGGGGTCATTTTGGTAATAGTGGATACTAATATACTATAGGGATCGGTATGTAATTATGCTATAGTACGGAGATGGTTCGTTTTATTATTTTATATCTCACGATGGTTCGTTTTATTATTTTATATCTCACGTGTATCTGATTGACGGGTCTGTTGAAATGATTAATTAGTAATGGGTAGAATTGCATTAAAGATTATTAATGGTTTACAACTAATTTAGCATAAGTGGGGTAGTATTGGTAAAATACAAGTACAATTCTGTTTTTGTTAAATGGAATTTTCACTGTTAATAGATCTATAAACAGTTTTTCCCACTAAGTCTAAAAAGTAATGGATGCCACACTAATTAATGTAAGTAGTGCCTAATAATTTATCTTTTTTTTTTTTTTTAATATATAAAAATAAAATAAAATAAAATTTCGCATGAATTTCAAGTAATTTACCAATGTTGTTGCTCCATTAGAAAGTATAGTTTCAAAATTGAATTGATTACATTACTTGCTCCGTTCCGTTTCTTTAGAGATGATATGTTTCGTAGAATGAGAACGAGGAAGTGATGTTATTTTGATGGGTGTACTGTGTAACGGTAAGTTTGGATTGTTTGTCTAATATTTCCGTTAATTTCGACTACTATACTACTTTTTAATTATAGTTTGACCATTTCTTGTTCCAATTAATACCGTTAGTTTGCATATAAATACTTTGGAATTGTGCTTTTGTTATACAAGTATCTCATTCATATTATTATTGATAATAATAATACTAATAGAATAAATGGGTTTTAAATAAAGGTTAGAGGTGTAAAGTGAATAATAGATAAGGAGGAGTGGGATATAGAACATGGAATATGTGTTCACGTGGATATCTGGTTTCCTAGATCTCTCCTTCCCTCTTCTTTATTCATATCTTCCTACTCCTTCCTTCCGTCTCATTGTACGAACGAAAAACGAAAGTCGGACTAATGAAGTGGGACAAAAAATGGAGTATTTTTATTATAAAAAGAAATGAGAGGAAATGAAGGAAGTGATTGTTGAATTGGGCCAACCCACTGGCTTAAACGGGCCGGCGTTCAAGGCCCATTTATACTCAAATTGGGCTCCACAGGCAACAAAATAAGCCCAATTAGATTTTGAAAAAGCCCATTTTGCATTTCAATTTCAAAATTAAACTCTTGGTTGATATTCAAGAAACGGCCCACCGGCTCCTTCAGTCCCTCGCTAGAGGAGACGTTCTTTTTTGACGTTGATTTTGTGTGGTAAAGTGTGGTGTAAAATGTATTTTTCAAACAGTAAGGAAATGAATCCCCTTGCTAGGAACGTACAATAAAAAAAAACGTATCATTTTGCAAGAGACGAGAGTAAACACTATTTGTATACATCAATTCAATCAATAGTCATGTACAATAAGTTTTCTACAAAAAGATATACTCAAATCAGAAGATTTCAACTAAGAAATCTGCAGTTTTTATATATAAAAAAAAAAATATATCAGAAAATAAACTTCCTTCGCATTCATAATCATACCTAAGAATCTGCATGAAAATCAATCAATTATTAATCCTCTTGAAAAAAAGGCCTATCGTTCAAGAAACGGCCCACCATCTCCGAATTGAAATCGAATTCTTGATTAATCCCCAGCAATTCACTCTCTCGATTCTTGAAATTCGACGGCTTCGCCTCGAAATTCTGCATGGATCTCGATCGGTGGAGGGCGAGTTGGTCGGAGAGGAGGCTCAGCTCGGCCCTGCAGAGCTCGAGGCGGCGGAGGAGCTCGCGCACGACGGCGTAGGCGCCGCCGACGGGGTCGGAGGCGCGGAAGTGGGCCTCGTGGACGAGGGAGGTGACGGCGTCGTCGCGGTGCTCCGGCGGGGTGTTCTTGAGGAGCTTGACGACGTTGTTGATGCCGAAGAGGCGGTGGACGTTGTGGAACTCCCTCTGCTTGTCGGCGGGGAAGTAGGGGGCGAGGGGGCAGTCGGCCGAGCAGCGGCGGCGCTGGTGCTTGCAGGCGGCGCAGGCTGGCCCTGGCCGGGTGGCGGAGGAGGAGGAGGAGGAAGAGGAAGGTGGGGTTGAGGGAGGGGTGTGGGGTGGAGTGAGCATGATTTTATATGGGGGAGGGAGAATCGCATGGTTTTTGGGGAGAGATTCTTGGCTATTTTAGGGGTTCATAATTTCTACTATGAGAGAGAGAGAGAGAGAGAGAGAGAGAGAGAGAGAGAGAGATTTGGATGTGGACGGGGGGAGAGGTTTATGGGACGTGGGGATTTCGAATTTTTTTCATTTTAGTTTTAGGATTTGTTTATCTATTTTGTATATTAATTAATTAATTAATTAATTAATTAATTAAATTAGCCACGTTTTAATATGGAAACTGAATCTTGTTTTCATAAATTTGAAATTGGGCTATATTTTCTCTATTAATTTCATTAGCTTAGGCCTAAAATAGATTAGTGGGACTTCATGCAATTCAAATAAAACCACCATGGTTATAATTGTAATTCTCTTTCTTTCAAGTGGCCCAATCCATTACTTGGGCCTTGAGTTCGGCTCATTAAGAGGTGGATAATTTGGGCCACAATGGGCCCATTTATGAAATATGGGCTTGCCTCCATTTAAATAATTTGATAATTCTTAGACTGCCTTATTCAATGAATCAAGTATTTTGAGTTTGCGAATGAGATTCTCTATCCCTAAATTGGTGTACCAATGTTGTACCGTATACAAAATTAGGAAGTTTTGAATTCTCTCTTACTTGTCATTTTGAGTTTGGTTATTAGTGTATGTCAAAACTTCTGATTTTATATCGGGTACACCATGAATACACAATTTGGGGACAGCGGATCCCATCCGGTGAGCTTGACCCCTCACTCACTATACAAAATAGTCAACTCTCTCTCTCAATAAAAAGAAATGCACTATGTCGGTATATGAATATACGTAGTATAACAAACCACGACTTTTCCATTAGTTCTGATAACCTTCATTTTCATGTACAGTAAAACCTGTATAAATTAATAACCTTGAGATTATGCAATTTTATTAATTTAGAGATATTAATATATCGATAAATTAATATTTTACGTGTTAATTAGAAGAGGGACTTTTTAATTTTAGCAAATTTAATGAATTCATGTATTTTTCATTGATTATACTCAAGCATCAATCATTTTTTTTTATAACTAATTTAAATATATTCATGTATAATATCAATTAATTGTATCTTCATTGCTTTTGGCACTGCAAAATCCGTTCAAATGAATCTCAAGCAACTCAAGTGAGACAAACTTTGAAGAAAGCCAACATGAGGTCGAGAATATGATCAAGGGTGTTGGTTATCGCAATGAAATGGACGCCAACAAATTGGTGGACTATCCAGGTGAAAATAATGAATGTTCAATGGTTCAAAGTTTAGAGGAAATCATTGATGATATTATTGAAGTATCCTACTAATGATGAAGCTAAAGATGATTCAATATTGTTGGAACCTGTCACGAGAAAGGAGGCTTTGAACGCGACAACAACTCTTTTAACTTTTTGCTGCAGCTACAAAACTCGACACCAAATCTCTTGAATGCAATTAAAAAAGTTAGGGATGAAATCCAATTAGATTTAAAGTTTAAGAAAAGTCAAGTAGATTCATATTTTAGTAAATTATCATAATTTAAAATTTTATAATATTTATGAATTATTAATTTAGAGTTTTATTGGTATCTAATATTTATAAAGGGATTTCTCAAAAATGAATTATTTTATTATCTTATCGAATTTGATGATTTTTTACAAAGGCGCAAGTCGGGATCGGAAGATTTTATTATTTTATAGAGGTTATTAATTTATCGAGGTTTTACTGTAAATGTGAAAACAAATCAAACAAATGCTTCCAACCAAATACAAAATATGTGTAACAAATTAAATTCAAAACTATCAAAATCTAAAAACTAATGCACAATCTCAATCGAGATCTTCAACCAAAATAAAAAATAGTACTCCCTCCGGTCTTTCCTAGTTGAGTCATTTCTTTTTGTAATTTTCGGCACGCTTTTCCACGCCTCTAGATGATGAATTTTAAAACGGATTTTTGAAGAATTTTTTCTTTTACGGGATACTACAACAACTTTTCCACGCCTCTAGATAATGAATTTTAAAACGGATTTTTGAATTTTTTTTTCTTTTACGGGATACTACAAGTGTTGTAGTATCCCGTAAAAGAAAAAATTCTTCAAAAATCCGTTTTAAAATTCATCATCTAGAGGCGTGGAAAAGCATGCCGAAAATTACAAAAAGAAATGACTCAACTAGGAAAGACCGGAGGGAGTAACACAAAAGTAGTACTCCGTATAACAAATTGCTTGATAGAATAGAAGATTAATCAATCAACAATAACAATACTATGCTGTTTTACATAATTCAATTCAATTCAATTCAAATCCTTTTCCCTCCTCACACCCATTGATTCAAAAATCTCAACATCTTCTTCATCCATGAGTGTTGATCGCCTCCCACACCAAATTCCTCGGCTTCTTCTCGACGTCTCTCGCCTCCATCGCGGCCTTCTTCAGCGTCCTCAGCGTCATCACGTTGGCCCCCCAGAAGGAGGCGCAGTTGTAGGGCAGGCCGTGCTTCTTGCACAGCTCCTTCACAACGGGAGAGACGCCCCGGAGCTGGCTCCGGGGGAGGCGGGGGAAGAGGTGGTGCTCGATCTGGAACTGCAGGCCGCCGTGGAACCAGTCCATCCACGGCGGGCAGCTGATGTTGAGGGTGCCATTCGTCTGCTTCTCGAACCAGTCGTTGGCCCTCGGCATCCCCACGTAGGTGGAGGCGGAGAAGTGGTTGAGCGTGAACTGCACGTGCTGGATGCTGGTGACGACGAAGCTGCACGCGACGAAGAGGAGGCGTTCCGGCCAGTTCGGGAGGTAGGAGACGAGGAGCGGGTACCAAATCCAGAAAACCAGTAACCCTAGAAGCTCCTGCTTCCGATTGGGGACCTTTTTGTTGGATAGGAGGAGGAAGAAGGATTGGCTGAAGAGATTGAGGCGAGCGAAGGACATGACGGGGTAGTAGGTGAAGTGCTGGTGGCTGATTAGGAAGCGGGCGGCGGAATCGAACTCCAGTTTCCGATCGTAGTAGAGGGAGGTGATGGAGGCGAAGAATTTGGGGGAAACGGCGAAGAAGGGGATGTGCTGTAGATCGGGGTCGTGGTCGAGGCTGTTGCAGGCGATGTGGTGGGCGTTGTGGTTGCGCTTCCACCAGCCGATGCTGATTCCGGCGAGGCAGTTGCCGGAGAGGATCTGGACGAAGCGGTTGGTGGCAGGGGTGAGCATGATCTGGTAGTGGCCGGAGTCGTGGCCGAGCCAGCCGCTCTGGATCCAGAGGAACCCCATGGCGCCGCCGCAGACGGCGTGGAGGAGGGCGCCGGAGCGGAAAACGACGCCGTAGACGCAGAGGGCGAACAGCACTACAATGAGGATGAGGGAGAGGAAGACGGTGTGGCCTTTGGTGTCGAAGAGGCCGCGCTTGGTGAAGTCGTAGACGAGGCGGCGGTAGTCCTTGGACATCTCCGACACGGCGTAGTCCTGGAGGTGGAGGCCGGTGGAGAAGCGGTCGAGGTGCGACCACGCCTGCTTCGGGTGGTAGGCGACGAACGCGTCGGTGGCGTCCTCGCCGGCGAGGTTGCGGAGGGGCAGGTCGCCGCCGGGGTGGGTTAGTATCCAGTCGGAAACGTCGTAGATTTTGCCCTGGATCGAGATCCAGAGATCTCCTGGCTTGTTGTGGGTTTTGAGCTCGTCGGAGGTAATGTACCTCCGGTTTTCCGCCATTTTTGCAGTAGAGAGAGAAAGTAGAGAAAGTAGAGAGAGAGAGAGCTTGTTTCTCTAGTAGTTGGTTTAGTTTAGCTCAGATTTATGGAGGTGGAGTGGTGGACGCCATTGGTGGAGAATGGAGATTGAGAGAGAGAGGAAGAAGAGTCAGAGACAGAGAGAGATAATGTGTGTGAAAACGAAGAGATTTTTGTGGGGGTTTTGCTGTAATTTTGAAATCTTTGCTGTAATATTTTTTCATTTTCAAATTAATTTGAATTATTTCTTTATTCTATTCTTTGTTTCCATTATTTCATGTAACGATTTTTGCATATGAAGCTGATACTATTCGTTACAATTTCTGCAGTTTTTCAACTACTATTTCTATTACTTTATATGAAGATTAGATCACTCCTTGATATTTACATCCGTAGCAACGGTTATCGGCAAGACGCTAGACGGTAACTCGCCTTCTCGATTAATGTTCAAGTAATCTTGACACTAAACTATGTCGGCCCGACTAACACACTAAATTGAATTTTCCTTCTATATAATAAATGATATTTCCTAAAATTGCCAATGGTTACAATATTATCAACACCCATCTCTCTATTCTATCCATATATATTTATTTACTTTAAAAATAAACATGCCATATATTCCAAAAAATAATTATCTAAACTATACTACCTCCATCTCACAAAAGTAGTCCCACTTTCCTTTTTAGTCCATCTCATATATTAGTCCCCTTTCTATAAATGGTAAATAACACTTGGCTACAATTAACTCTCTCTCCTTAAAATTAACTACAACCACACATTCTACTTTTTCTTGGTTCTTGTTCCAAATAGAAGTGGGACTACTTTCATGAGATGGAGGTAGTATAATAAATCGGAGAATCTTTCTTAACAAATACTACCTCCATCTCATCTAATTAGTCTCACTTGCATAGTAACTTTTTCGGCACGCATTTCCACCGAAACCTAGTACGGATTTAACGATAATATTAAAATATTATTTCTTTTACGGGATACTACGAGTGTCGGACTATCCCGTAAAAGAAATAATATTTCAAAATTATAGCGTAAAATTCATACTAGGTTTCGGTGGAGATGCGTGCATGTCACATCAATAAAGAAGTGAGACTAATTAGATGAGATGGAGGTAGTATAGCCAAGAAAAACCCATGGCCTTATTGGGTCAAGTGAATACCACAATTATGCAATTCCCAATAAATTTAAATTAAAATTAAATCAAAATGAATTAATAATTAAAAAAAACAGTAAAATTAGAGCATGTCGGCCCACGTGCTTAAACGTAATCTAAGTGAGATAGTACTCCCTCCGTCCCTTTGGAGTTGTTACATTTTTTTTTTTTTTTTGATCGGGCAAAAAAGAAATTTTTTATAAAAAAATGCAACACCGAGGTACAAGGAGTACCCAACTATTACATCAGTTATTCATCCAAATCTCACACAAATTGTTACATTTCTTTTTAACATTTGTCCCAAGCGTTTTCGAGAATTTTATTGATGAGTTTTAAAATAGCTTTTTAAATATTGTTTCCTTTTATGAGATACTAAAACACTTGTAGTATCTCGTAAATTTAAAATTTTCACAAAAAGATATTATGAAACTTATTATCAAGACGCTCGAAAATGCTTGAGACAAATGCTGAAAAGAAATGTAACAACTCCAAAGGGACAGAGGGAGTACTACCTACATCTCACTAAATCAGTCCCATTTTTGCTTTATTTACTTTTTCGGCACGCGTTTCCATCGAAACTTAGTACGAGTTTTAAAATATAATTTCGAAGTATTTTTTTGTTTACGGGATACTATGAGTGTCGATGTATCCCGTAAACGAAAAGATACTTCAAAATTATATTTTAAAACTCGTACTAGGTTTCGGTGGAAACGTGTGCCGAAAAAGTCAATAAAGCAAATGAGGCTAATTTAGTGAGATAGAGGTAGTAATTAGTAGGCAGATTTGGGTTATTAATATATTAATCCCAAATTAACAAAAACGGAAAAGTCTAAATTATTTTTATTATTAAATAAAACATTGTAAATCTGGACAGTGTCCCACTTGGGTTGATTTGTCTCCATGCGGAGAATATGCACATGCCTATGCCTTTCAAAATCCCACAAAATATCTTCATTTTTATTTTTATTTTTTATTCAATAATTATTTTTATTTATTTAAAAATATCTTTTTTACTGCAAAAAAATAGTGACACTCAACTTAGTTGATTAAGTAGTAATACTAGTAATTAATTAATTGTTAGATTATTTAAAGTAATTAATCGAAGGAAAGGCCCGAAAAATTAAAGGTGGGCCCAAAGGGGAATGAATAGGCCCAATAAAGAGGCCCATTTACGAAATATGCAGCATCGATTTTGGGCCGAAGATTTGAGTGCAATTTTGGGGTCGTTTTGGAATATTGGAGTAGTGTAGGGGGTTTTGTGCAAAATTATCGAGAGAGGAAGAATATCCCTTTCGATTTCTCCTTTTATGCTACTGAGGGAGTTGTGGAGCTTGAACTTATAAACCACAGCCTTCAATCATTTCGTTTTATCGAGAAATTGGGTTCTTGAATTTGATCACCGCCGCCGTACTTTAGAGGTAGACCTCTCTCTCTCTCTCTCTCTCTGAGTTTTTGCTTTCTGGGTTTTGCTTCAATTGTTCAAAGTTTGAGTCTTTGATTAAGAAGAGCTCGAATTTGTGTGTGTGTGTGTTTTATGTAATGGCTTCCTGTGTTACGGTTATCTTTGTTAGGTTTGAATTTGGATAGACTTTGCTATTAATTATTTGAAATTGTGTTTGTATATCTTAGCTGGATTTTGCTCGAAATTTCTCTTTTGTTGTTTGTTCAAATTTTCATTGGTACTTTTGCTGTGATTTGATTGAGCTGCTCCGAGTTTATTGTGTGTTTTTTTTTAGTTGATTCTGTGAAATTTAATGCGGTTGAAGAAGGGAAATGATGAGTGATTTCAGTGGAAGTTAGGGTTTATGATTTGCTGAAGAAGTACTGATTAGTTTAGGTATGAAATTCTTCCCATATAATGTGATCATTGTCTTGATCAACTTCAATTGTTTCTTGAATATATTATCATTGTTTTTCGAATCTTGGATGTCGAAAAAAATGCAGTTTGTCGTATGAATCGTGCTGAATTGTGTTGCGTGTTTGTATCTGAGCGACATTCGTTCAATGCTGATTTGTTTTTATATGAATGATGCGTTTTTGCAGAATCCGGTCGAAGCTAGTGAGTTATGGCTCATGCAGCTTTGGTGTCTTGCTCGTTGAATGTCTCTTCTCGAAGCAAATCGTACACCAAGCCTTTAAACCATCTTCCACCCTCTGCATCTCTTAGTTTGAAGATTTCTCAATCATCGTACCGGAGATCACAGAAATGTCGGACAATCTATGCGACGGCTGTTTCAATGGGCCAAGAATCGAGGGTTCAGCCCGGATCAGGGACCGACCATACCTCCAGTGAAGCTTCTCCGAGGAAGAAGGTGATGGTGATTGGTGGTGATGGCTATTGCGGTTGGGCTACTTCGCTGCATCTCTCCAAGAAGGGCTACGAAGTAGCTGTGGTCGACAATCTTGTTCGTAGAAGCTTCGATCATCAACTAGGCCTCGATTCCCTAACTCCCATCGCCTCCATCCACAATCGGATTAGGAGATGGAAGTCTCTCACTGATAAAGATATACAACTTTACATAGGCGATATATGCGACTTTGAGTTCTTGTCTGAGGCCTTCAAATCCTTCGAACCAGACGCAGTTGTCCACTTCGGAGAACAGAGGTCTGCTCCCTACTCCATGATCGATAGATCGAGGGCCATTTTCACTCAGCAGAACAATGTGATAGGTACCTTAAACGTCCTCTTCGCTATAAAGGAATTCGGGGAGGATTGCCATCTTGTGAAGCTCGGGACTATGGGAGAGTACGGTACTCCGAATATAGACATCGAGGAAGGGTTCATCACGATTACGCATAATGGGAGGACCGACACTCTGCCTTACCCGAAGCAAGCTAGCTCGTTCTACCATCTGAGTAAAGTGCACGATTCTCATAACATTGCTTTCACATGTAAGGCGTGGGGGATTAGAGCGACAGACTTGAACCAAGGAGTCGTGTATGGAGTTAAAACCGACGAAACCTCCATGCACGAAGAGCTGTACAATAGATTGGATTACGACGGAGTGTTTGGAACCGCGTTGAACCGGTTCTGCGTTCAGGCTGCTGTTGGTCATCCTCTTACAGTCTATGGCAAAGGAGGACAGGTAAAGAATTTCCCTTATGTATGGTTTCTCGACTTTTGTTTCGATTATCGACTAGGCTTATGCATTCTCACCTATACGAACAGACTCGAGGGTATCTCGACATACGGGACACGGTCCAATGTGTCGAGCTCGCCATAGCGAACCCTGCCCAGAGAGGCGAGTTCCGCGTGTTCAACCAATTCACGGAGCAATTCTCCGTGAACGAGCTTGCAGCTCTCGTGACTAAAGCCGGTAAGAAGCTCGGCCTGGACGTGAAAACGGTGTCGGTACCTAACCCTAGAGTGGAGGCGGAGGAGCACTACTACAACGCCAAGCATACCAAGCTCGCGGAATTGGGGCTCGAGCCCCATCTACTATCGGACTCACTCCTCGACTCGTTGCTCAATTTTGCCGTCCAGTACAAGGATCGAGTCGACTCGAGGCAGATCATGCCAAGCGTCTCGTGGAGGAAAATCGGGGCCAAGCCTAAGACGGTCCCCGCCTAAACGAGTTCGAACGAGCCTTTTCATGTTTTTATCCCTTTTGGTGGAGTTAGGTTTCGATGGTTGAGTAGGATTTTGTTGTATCTTTAACTATGTATACGTATATCACTATAACAAGGCTATTAGTTAGCATTTACTTTAAGCGATAGCTCGAGAATACGTATGAATTGTGTCGAATACGTGCAACTACGCATTATAAATCTAATCTATCACTCAAAGTAAACGTTTCTTACAGTTATTATATGTGCAAAGAATCAGAGGCGGGAGTCGATAGTTTGCTTAGGTGAAACCCCGTCTCTACTCAGACGTGTCGATATGAATCCCAAGACGATCTCGTTTAGCTTGGATAGTAGCTTGGTGAATTCGTGATCGGCTCCTTCGACTATGCATAGCGTGTGGTTCGGAATATTTTTGTCGAATTCCTTTGCATCTTCGACCGGCACCATCTCATCTAATGTGCCATGAACAGTCAAGACTCTGCAAAGAACCATTGTATAGTAAGAATCTTGAATTCAATCTCTCATTTCATAGCTAAGACTAGTTTTGAAACGATGAGATGACATTCGATAACTTGATTGCATCGATTTTGATCAAGAACGAGGCTACCGAACCTGCAGCTCGGTGGGATGGATCGAGATGCAGCACGAGTGTCTGTTTCAAGACGGTCCATCAAGCTTGCTTCAGTCACTCGATACTCGACTTTTCCTGCTTGTAAACACACGAGTAAGCAAGCGTACTCGAGGAGAAAAGGAAAACTGGACAATGTACCTCTTTTGTTTTTCACATCGATGAAGCCATTTTGCTTCATCTTCTCTCGAAAGTCTTTTCCCAAGCGGCCCTCGATGCCTCGCCTCAAATCGAAGCGCCCTCCTATGTTGACAACTGTTTGAACGTCGTTGTACTTCGAGGCGTACAAAAGAACTGCATTCCCTCCTGCAAGTATCCAATCACTTAGTAATAACTTCTCCGTTCACGACAAGACGATAAACAAGATCCAACTCGACTACGAAGAGAGCTGCAACATACGGCACACCTTTACTATGCCCAACAATGGCGACAATGCAACGCCCCTCGCCCTTAAAGTGCTCGACCACAGCACGTAGATCCTCAGCTTCTCTCCGATAATTGCCATACTTGAACAAACCTTCACTCTCCCTAAACATCAAAAGAGCCAACAAATCTAGACAATCGTAAACACGACACAGCTCGACATGATATGATCCCCTCTCTCTCTCTCTCTCTCTCTCGCGAAAGCCGAAGAACTCACCCGTTGCCAGCAAAGTCGAAGCGGAAGGCGCTGATCCCCTCTCTCTCGAAGGCGAAAGCGAGGCTCGACATGGGAATTCGATCCTGCAATCGAACGAACGAAGGACTAACATGATCATACAACAAACTGGAAATGAGGCAATAAGAACAATGTGTGCCCTGACATGATCTAACGAGATTCAGTTAGGATAAAGATCAAACACCTTCGTGGAGCGGAATCCATGGCATATAATCACGAGCTCACTCGATCCAGTTTCGTGTAATATTCCAACTAATTTCTCACCATGGCTGTTCTTCACAACTACTCTCTTCTTCTTCTTCTTCTCCACCACTACCACCACATAAATTTGGGGAAAATTAATAATAAGAAGAAGAATTCACAGTTGTAGAGAGAGAAACCACTTCCTCTTTTCAATTGAAGAAAACGAAATTGGGTATTTCTTCCCCCTGAAACTAACTACAGTATATCTATAATCAACTAAATCCCCAACTCCAAATTTAAAGCTGAGAATTCGAGAATCGTTGTTCAGAACACAGCAGAAATCGATCGCCTCCATTTCAGCTCTTTCAGAATGCAATTTGCAGAAACGTGAAATACACAAAAACATACACTTTTCGAAATAATTTTTTTACATCGATTTCTCTCTCTCTACCAAATTCTCGATTGTAGAAAACTAACCTGGAGATTTCTGGGGTTGATTTTCCGGCATCGGAAAATCGGAATCTACTCTACTTTCTCCGCGATTAAAATTTTCACGATATATGAATTTCAGTCTTAATCTGTTCTTCGTACGGTAAATTGCAATCGCACTTCTACGCCGACACGCTTTGTTTTAAATAGTCAACTCCTTCGTCTCGCCTGATTACGACTCAAGTTTTTACAATGAGACGACTCGAAAAAGAAAATTAACGAGACCCATCTTGTATTTGTTACACCAACATTAAAAGAATATGTGTACAAGACTCACAAATTACTACGGCAGTCGTAGTATGCCGCAAAAGCAAAATTTCTCAAAAATCCACTCAAAGTACCGCTATCAAGAATCGTAAAAAAAGTAACAAGAATTGGTAGTAAAAAACGTATTTCTCTTACGAGGGACGAGGGTGGGAGTAACCAGAAAAGGAGTCCCTAATAAAATTTCTGATAATCATAGTATAATACAAGCAAGTGAATAATTATTTAAAAATGATAGGCTACAACACTAGTCGATCTCCTTCCCTACAAACTACCCATCATTTCTTCCAACAATCGTTACTTCTTCCCCTCATAATCTAATCAAGAAAAAGTTGTTCTTTTGCAATGTAAGAGTTCGAACCATATATGCACAATCAAGGTTCATCATAATCAAAAGTCTCTTTCGAATCGAAAATATCCGGCTAAGATCCGACCGGCGCGGGCCCTTTTGCTTGGGCTGCCGCCGTGGCAGCTGCTGCTGCAGCAGCGGCGGCCGCGGCAGCTGGACTCGGCATCGAGGGCGGCTTTGGCTTGGACGGTGGAGTACTACTGCTCTGGGGTGCGACGATCTCTTTCTGCAGCTGCTGTTGTTCTTGATTGGTCACGTTTAACTGGGCGAGCATCGCCTTGATCTGGTTCCCAGAGAGCGTCTCGTGCTCGAGCAGCGCGTTGGCGAGGGCGTGGAGCTCCTTGTTGTGCGTGGTGAGTATGTGCTTCGCGTTGTTGTAGGCTCGTTCGAGGAAATCCCTCACCTCCTGCTCGATCACGAGGCGGGTCTCAGTGCTCATGCTCTTCCCGTTGTCGTTGTAGTTGTGGGTGACGACGCCCACGTTCTTGCTCATCCCGTACTTGGTCACCATCGCCCTCGCGAGGTTTGTCGCCTGCTGGAGGTCGCTCGAGGCTCCGGAGGTGACCTCGCTCTCTCCGAATATCAGCTCCTCTGCAACTCGACCCCCCATGCAGACATCGAGACGTGCGAGCATCTGCTTCTTCGAGATGCTCGTCTCGTCCTTGTCAGGTAGTTGGGAGACCATGCCTAGAGACATGCCACGTGGTACAATGGTTGCCTTGTGCACCGGTAGGGCTCCGTCGGTGTGGATGGCAACGAGGGCATGGCCTCCCTCGTGGTAGGCTGTCAGCTTGCGGGATTCGTCGGAGATGACAGCAGATTTGCGCTCACTTCCCATCATAATTTTGTCCTTGGCGTGCTCGAGATCAGCCATGCTTACAGCTTTGGCACCGTCCATCGCAGCCTTGAGAGCTGCAACGTTCACCAAGTTTGCAAGGTCCGCACCAGAGAATCCGGGTGTCCCACGTGCGATGGTCATTAGATCGACATCCTCTCCCTTGAGGACCTGTACACAACATGAAATCTTAGCACTTTTTCGAGAAAATTAAGATAGAGGAAGGAGAAGATCAAAATGCATCTTTAATGAATCATTATAAGACCCTGTTTGTTTACCTTCGACATATGAGACTCCAAGATCTGTCTCCTCCCTTCGACATCAGGATTTGGAACAATAATATTGCGATCAAATCTTCCAGGTCTGACGAGAGCCTTATCCAAAGACTCCGGAAAGTTGGTGGCAGCTATCACAATAATCCCTTCATTTTGTTTGAAGCCGTCGAGCTCAACAAGCATCTGGTTCAAAGTCATCCTCATGTACTGCTGATCCCGCGGATTGCGCTTCCCTCCAATGGCATCAATCTCATCGATGAAAATGATACATGGTGACCTCTTTTTTGCAGCGGCAAACAGATCTCTTACTCTACGTGCTCCAACGCCAACGAACATTTCTTCAAATTCACTGCCACTGCAAGAGAAAAACGGCACACCAGCTTCTCCAGCTATGGCTCTTGCCAACATAGTTTTCCCAGTGCCAGGTGGGCCCACTAACAAAACACCTTTCGGAAGCTTGCCACCAAGCCGGGTAAAGCGCTGTAAAATGAAAAGGATAACAATAATGAGACTTAAAAACCCCTTCTCCCACTAAAAGGGTGGTAGTGAAATCACATGAAGAAGAGAGAATATGGCTACAGCTGTACTAATGCAAGGATAAATTCAAATTCACATCTCAACTAAGAACAGTCAGCTACCATACTTCGAGGTGGCTACAATACCAGGAGTTCCATTCTCAATGTATGGAAGCCGAAAATGGAGAAGTGCAAATTAACAATAGACTCATGGATGCAGTAACCTTAGGATCGCGAAGGTAATGAACAATTTCTTCTAGCTCGGCTTTTGCCTCATCAACTCCCTTCACATCACTAAACTTTGTATCAGTTTCCATACTAGGTTGGACCTCGTCGTGTAAACCAAGTCCTGCTAAAGAGCAAACATTATTATATCCAGAACCCACATAAATAGGTCAGAAAAGATTGATGAATAGATTATACTCATGGATTATATCAGTACCTTTACCGATTCCTTTATCCTCAATGAGTGCTCCAATAGCTGACATTGTGAGGAAGATCATACCCAAAGCACGGACAGTACGCCATATCTGCTCTTTGAGATGCCCTCCTTCAGCAGTCACCATATGTATAGGAGCACTTGCAGTACCAAGAATCCCATCTTTTGAAGATTTCCCCGCATTTCTAAAAGCTGAGAGAGCTCCAACGCTCTCTTCATCCGCTAGCGAGTTAGTAGCCCCTGCTATCAAGAAAGGTGCTTCAGAAACAAAGCAAACAAATATAGGAATTCTAACTGAATTTGCCGATACGCGAGAAGTGAGTCAAATTGGCAGACAGCCGTTTTAAAAAAAGCTAGACCACGTAGCTTATTAAGAAGGTTTTGAAGGAAAATTTCAGCGGAGCTCACCTCTACGCAATGTCTTAAACAGCTCACTTTCATCGAGCCTATCAACCTTAACCAACGCTTTCACATATTCAGCAAGAGCAGATGCATTAGTATGCAGTGACGGTTGGTTCTCGAACACCCTTATGACTTCTTCTGGTTCATTTCTACGAGCAAGCTCCTTAAGATATGAAAGATCTGATCCTTCTGATTCACGCAATCGACGAGCCAGGCTACCAAAGTAATTTGGCCTCCCTAAGGTACCCGTTCCAGTGGGAGTCCAAAGCTTTTGCACTAAATAAAATAATTAAAGCATAAAAAAATGGGGGTAGAATGGCAGTTGAAATTATATACTACTACTGACCAAAAACAACAGCAACATAAGTTTTTAATGATTAAGTAGATATCGAAAGTCGAAACTACAATTCTGAGAAAACTTGGAAGTGCCTTGTACTAAAAATGTAAGCCGCTGATGAAATAGTGGAACAGGAGAGGCTCATAGAATGAAATGTGGAAATTGCACATTGAAATTTAGATGATTAATATGAACCACGCACAAATGACCTAAGATACTGTATATCAGTAAGAAAAAGGCAGTCCCCACCACATATCTATTCTGGATCTAAAACACCTAACATGAATATAGATAGAGGAAGCATGCCTAAAATGTCAAGAAATACTAAACTATGCCAGAAGAACCAACCCTAACAGACCCAAACCCATGCCACTGAACGACTCCAAATAATGCCTGCTCGAAGTCAGCACAAACGGAAAAAAAAATGCATCAGATCCATTCCATCCTACTACCATATTAGCTAAAAGATCAGTTTGATTGAGTAAGTTAAAACGATAAAAAATTTGAGCTGACAAAGGACTGGTGCTCACCTCCTTCCCTAGCATAAGGAGAAGCTCGACAAGATCGGGCAGCCAAATAGCTCAGCTGCCTCAACTGTGACTCCTGTCTTTGGACCTGAAGCCACAAACGCATCCATTCTTTCGTCAGGCAAGATCAAAACGTAAAGATTTTTTTCGTAACAGAATGAATTCAACGAGAGTTTCATTGTGATTATAACTTCTAGAGATCAAAACTCCTATTAACATTATATCAAAACACAAATTGATAAGCACTAACAAGCATAAAATTCCTAGAACTATAACCAGAGCCGTAGATATGCTAATAAAATTTCGATCCTCCCTCTGAAAGCTGATAAAATGACGTTCTTTCGCAAATTAACTTGATCGTGATACAAAATTCATTAATCAAAATAAACCCGCATAAATCGATCCACAATCCACCCGAAATTCATTCCAAACAAGCAAAGATTTCACCTTAACATTCTCCACACCCCAATAACCCACCCAAAAATCGGCCAACACGACCCCCAAAAATTAGGGTTTCCATAACCGCGCGATTCTACAATAAACGCGGAGCTAAACCCCAAACCGAAAATCCACAATCCAAAGAATCACGAGCAGAAATGAATTCAAAACACATCAAAACAAACCTGATTGATGAGGCGCCTCAGTGCCATCGTCCTCGAACAGCGGCGCAACAAAAGAGGATTACAGAAACGCTAAAGGGGAGAAGAGGATGAAGAATTTAAATTACTCCTTTTATGCAATTGTTTTATCAAAGAAAGCTATATATTTGGTCGACGAGTGCGGAATTGGAATGCGCAGAAATTGATCCAAAATGAGAGAGAGAGAGAGGGAGAGAGAGATGGAGGAGAGGGAAGGGGCGAGGGAGGGACAAAACCGAGATTTTGAGAAATTATCTTGACTCTGAAATTGGCGCAGTGAGTGCTATTTTTGCTAAACTGTGCACCGTGGTACAATGCGCACCTATAGAAATACTAAACGCATTTTTCATGATTTATTATTATTCATAATCATTCATGATTATAAAATGAATCTATTTTCATTATTTTAAAAGGATTAATTAAGGGAAAAGATTGGCCCAGGAGAAATTAAAATTAAGTATGGCCCAAATTCGCACTTCTTTAACTATTGGCCCATAGTAATAACACTTGGGCCAAGTAAATCATGATCATAGTATCTTATACGGGTCCATTTGGTAGACGAGTTATCTCAAGATTAAGAAGCTTATTTGAGCTTATCATACGTTGCTAGCCAAGATATCTTATCTCGGGAACCAGCATAAGGGTGCAACCCGAGATAGAAAACACTATTTTCTCCCGTGGATAATTTTATCATGAAGCCCAAGAGAATTCACTCTTTTGTTCCCGTTGTATCCCATCTTATCTACGAAACAAGTCTTATACAAGGACCATATATGGGTTTATTCCTTAGATTTCAAGTGATGAATTTCTAAAGAAAAAGAGCGCTAAATGAAGCTTAACGTATTTGACGCATTAATTGAATATATCTATGACTGTAAAATACCGATATACGTGTTAATAGATACGTGTTAAGTAGACCAAGCCATATGAAATTGTATACTAATTAATCTAGTTTGTGCTATAAATTCCCCACTCTTATTCTTAGATTTGCATGGAATAAGACAATATATATAATATGTATAAAGGCCACAATAATAGATTGAGGCCCAAAACTAATTAGCCTCACTCTCAAGGCCCATTTCTGATGAGCTATAAAATCTTGTAGTAGTACGTAAATAAAGTCTCACCCTCAAGGCCCACTCACACTTAACATAACTCGAAATTCCCGATATTTTGATTGGATGGTATGCGTCTTACCACCAGACTCTGATTTTTCGTCATCGAGTGTGAATATCTTGAGCTACGACCCTCCCACATGTAGATTTCTTCCGGATAATATAATATAAATGGAATAATATGTTATATTTGTAATTTTGTATAAGTATGTGGGGTGTGGGTGAAAGTATCACGTGCAAAGAAGAAGTGTACCTTAGAGTGGAAGAGTTGTACAAATGTATGAAGAATCTTACTCAAGAGGAAAATGAAGAAAGTGATGGTACAAACACTCTTTGCCTCTTCATCTTGTTTCTTATACCAACAAATGAAATATTTGATGAGCATCTTTTTTACCTACACGTAAATCTAATGCCCCCACTTACCCCTATATTTACGCTTCCCTTTTTCATATCTTTCTACTTCCCCATAATTATGTTCCGTTGTTTCTCTTACACTCGTTTTTCAGCGTTTTGAAAATCTAACCGAATCGACGGTTAAACCGATTAAATCATGAACTGGACATGGTTTTGATTCACGATTCTGATTTTGACATGTTCAACCTCCAGTTCGATTTCATATCGAAGATATCAAGAAAACTAGAATTGAAACTAATTGCAATAATTTAGTTTATCTTGAAATTGTTCAAAACACAACAAATATCAATAACAAAAATCCCTAAATTAAAAAAAAAGGGAGATATAATTTAAAGAAAAAAACGTAAATTCACATCATCAACTTTGCCATGGAGCTTGATTTTGATGGTCGAAAGGAGTTGATGAACTCCCCATTTGATCAAGCCCAGCCATGTTGCTAAAATCCCTATGTGGGAACGCCCTCAACCCCAAGAAATCCCTCGTCATCCCATCGCCGCCGGCGGAGGCGGAGGCGCCGCCCTCCTTCCTCAAACCGGCCATGAAGTGTGCATCCTGCTGAAAGCTCTGCAGGTTTCTCTTGGCGTTGAAAATCCCATTGAAGCTATCGTCGAACCCTTGGTAACCGCTCGTCGAAGCCGCCGCCGCCGCGGCGGCCGCCATCGCCATATTCTCCTGCATAGAATTACTGCCGCCGCCGCCGTCCATGCAGCCGCCGGTGAGGTTATCAAGCTTCCCAGTACCGTATGCGGCCAAGCCATGCACGTACTCGTCACGTGACGGTAAGCCGCCAGCTGTCGAGGCGGTAGCACAGAACCCCGGTGCACCCACGTGATGGTGTTGCGGGGGCCGTGGCCCCCCTCCGCCCGCCGTCGGATCATCATCGCCGCGGTGGTGGTGAAGATGATGATCCGACGGCTGGTTGTACGCCATCGTCTTCCCGTTGTTCCCGCTCATCGTCACCCCCATCGCCGCCGCCTTCTGCAGCAGCGCCGTCGCTGACATGAGCGACGGCGCTGGGAGGAAGGCCTGCCCGGCCTCCTGAAAGGGGCCGGGGACGGAGGAGGAGTCAGGTGAGAGCCAGGGAGGGAGGGAGAAATTTAGGGTTTCTTGCTTGAGGGGGAGGTGGAAGCCATGGATGAGGTTGTTAGGGGCTGTTTGGGGTGGCATGGATCTTGAGGTTTCCTCGGCCAAGGCGTCGCAGAAAGCTCTGTGGGTGATGAAGCTGTCCCTCCTAGAGAGAGAGAGAGAGGGAATACATAATCTCAGCAAACAAACAAGGCGCTAAACAACAAGAGGAAGGCAACGAGAGTAACAGTAATAGTAGTATTGTTCATCATGCAGAATAGTAGTGCACTGTAAACACTCATCACATTCACAACCTCTCTCTCTCTCTAGTTTCTCTCTCTCTCTCACACACAACACGCACTGATGCAGAATCGTCACCCCTTTGTGTTTCGCCATCATTTTCTTTAAGCTCAATCGACAAATAGTGTACTAAACATAAAACAAATTCACTGCTCTCGATGCAACAATTTCTTTTCTTTTCTTTTCTTTTTTTCTTTTTTTTTTTTTTTTGCTTTTTTTTCCCAGAAAAAGTTGCTGCGGATTAGCTTTGCTTTTTGCACCCTACCCCCCCCCACCCCTACCCATCCAAGGAAAAATAAAATAAAATTTTGAGCCAGTGTCTCAACCGTATCCCAAATCTAAAAATCCAATAATCGGAAAAGGAAGGCATACCTGGAGAAGAGGGTGCCGCAGTCGCAGCGGTACTCGCGGGTGCCGCAGATCTTGGAATGGGCCTTCCAGTCCGACTGGACGGCGTAGCGCTTGGAGCACTTCTCGCACTTATACTTCTTCTCGCCGTGCTTACGAAAAAAGTGCTTCTTGATCCCGGTGAGGTCCCCGAGGGCACGGGACGGGTCGTGGTGGACGCAGCTCGGCTCGGGGCAGATGTACACCTTCTTCCGCACCGCCTCCTCCTTGTTCCTCTGCTTGAGCTTCCACGGCAGGTTGTGCCCCCGCCGGTGCAGCTGCAGGTTCTGGTCCCTCTGGAAACCCTTGCTGCAGATCTCGCACACGAACCGGTTCGTCGCCATCAGCGCGTGCGGCGACAGCGCTACCACGTCCGCCTCGGGATCTGAAACGAATCGAATCGAATCGAACATGATTAAACGGAATTGTAATTTTATCAAAATTGAATTAGGGATTGAATAGAGCTATATATACCTGGATTGCCAGGTAGGTTTCTTCGCTTCTTGGGAGGGGGAGGCTGTGAAGGGTTGTACGTTAGCTGGTGAAGGGTTGTACCTCCCATTTCAGTAGCGTTGGAGCTCGAAGTTATGCTTGCTTCGTTGGAAATGGCGGAGGTTAAATTCGACAGAGAATCATCAACTCCCATTCCTTGAAGCATTTTGCTTGCTCAATTTTTCTCTCTCTCTCTCTCTCCTTTTTCTTTTTTTGATGTAAAAAGGGCTACCACTTTTAATCTGGATGCAGCTTTTTTATCAATTAAAAGGCCAAAATAAACCAAAAAAAAGATGCAAAGAAACCCTAAATTGGGAAAGGTTTCTGGAAAAGGTGGAAGATGATGAGAGAGAGATTCAAAAAAAAAAACTATTATTACAGAAAAGGTCAACACACACAGTTGATGAATCTTCTTCTTCTTCTTCCTCACAAACCCTAGAAGAGAGAGAGAGAGAGAGAGAGATGGGAAAAACACAGATATATATATATGTTTTGATGGAAAAGAAGGCAAAAAACAGTACTATGAGTATTATTAATTCAGTAGAAGAAGTAGAGCTCCAAAAATCCTATAGCTTTTACAATAAAAACATCGCCTATAGCTGCTGAAACCAACAAAATCCGATACAAGCCATACATATGAAACTCACACAGGAAGAGAGAGAGAGAGAGAGAGAGAGAGAGAGAGAGAGATGTGGATGAGAAGGTATCTCTTAGCTCTTCATCACCATCAAAGCCAATTAAGCAAACAGGCCTTTTCTTACGTTTCATTCTTTGTCTTTTCCTTTGTTTTCTTTCCCTCCTTCAATAATTGCAATTTCCCCCTCAAATTAAACTCAACCATATTTAACCCTTCTCTTTTACCCTTCATTTTTTCATACTCCCTCCGACCCATTTCAGTACTTCTGTTTCATTTTCGAAAACAATACTAGCGAAGTGAGACAGTTCAAAACAGTAAACATGACTAATAAAATAGGACGGTTGAAATATCACTGTAACCTCTTAGAAATCTATAGTTATAAAGCTCCAAAATATACTCTCTCTGTTCACGATTTTTAAATTCTTTAACCTTTTTAAAAATCCATCGTTATAAAGTTCCAGAATTAGCTTAAAACATCGAAACGGTCTAGAAATCGTCGACGGACGGAAGGAGTATATACTAGTGCTATATATATATATATATATATATATATATATATATATATATATATATATATATATATATATATTTGGTAAATATGATTAATTAACTAGTGTTATATGAGTAGGATTAAATAAAAATAGCAGCTGGGGACATGTAGTCACGGAAAGCTGTTCAAATATTCTTTCCTACTCATCTTTCGATGAAAACATTGAAAATTAAATTCCTTTTCTACTCATATATAGTGACGGAAGTAGTGATTTAATTTTGAATCAAACAAAACTAATTCCTAGTAAACTTCACATACATAAACTCCAAAAACACAACAAAAATATAAGTTATTAGTACAAATTAATCTTAAACTCACATAAAATCGAAAAATATATATTGAATTGGCTGCGGTCGAGCTAGAAAAGTGTCGGGTAAAAACATCGAAAGCTCGTGAAAAAGCTCGAATAAGCTTTGAAACCCTACATATAACAGTCACACCAAAACATGTCCTATTTAAGTGAGCCAGTCAGGTAACTTTCATCTGAGGATGTTGTCAAATTCTTGTTCTAGTAATTATTTCTCCCCAATTTATGATTCCCTATTTCAGAGGAGCAAATATTTGTTTATTTTGGTACTAATCATTGAGCGAAATTCGTTCCGTCTCATTTTAGTTTTAATTGAGATGTTTATAAAATATACTTAATCTCGAAATTAAGTTACTTTATTTAGTTTTACAACAAAGTAAATATATGTAAGGGAATGTTTAATTAATTTTTCATCTTATTTTGCCACATTTAACTCACTTAATTATCACTTTCATCTTTTTTTTCGTGTCGAACAGTAATGTATCAGACTGGATGGATCGAGGGAGGATATAATAAAGTATAATTTGGGGAATTTTCCTCTTGATTGAAGTATAATTAAATAATACACTTAGGTAAGAATAGAATTAAAATAATGGGAGTGGGTTGGAGAAAAATGCCAATAATAAGTAGCAAACAAAAAGAACGTGACTTGCTATGGAGCGATGCTGTCTCTGTTGAATCATGTTCTCAAAAATATGAATAATACGTATTCTCTTACTCCCTCCGTCTTTCTCCGTCTTTTTCGACGTGACATGTTTATTTTCGGCAAGATATTTTAAAAATATAATAAAAAAGTTAATATGAGGTATAAGTTAAATATAAATGTAATGGTATGGATAAAATTGATAGTTTGTTAGGTCTAAAAGGAACCGACCAATTGAAGAAAAACAATTCAAATTGACAAACAAACCACGTCTGTAAAAACGGAGGGAGTACTATTTATTAATTTATTTTTATTAATTTATTAAGCTTTCATTTGTCATTTTACTTACGGCAATCCACGCCATTTTATTTTATTTAAATTTATATCACTTTTTTTTCAATTGTTTTTCTTGTGTTGGACCCACAATTAATCACTAATTTAATCTATTCTATTAAATATAATCAATTAGAACATATTGAGAAATGAAAAAGTATGTGTAACAATAGTTTGAAATATAATTTCAGAGGATTGAAGGTGTTATTATCGATGAAAATATAAAAGTGTATGAATTGGTATATTTAAAGTTAATTGTGTTAACCTTATAAATAAAAACAAAAAAATTGAATAACTTGTATAGATGAGGCCAAATATATCTCAATCCATCTATCAATTTTGGGCTTGGACCACTTAAAAATTTAATTAATGGACCACAATAAAAAAAATGACAAAAAATTAATAATATTATTGACCATATAAGTACTCCTTATAAAAACATTGTTGTGACGAGATTATGATTAAAGAGCGATATACAATCAGAAACGTAAAAAACGACATAGAATTACACTATTTACCAAGGTAGAAAAGGATAACAAATTAATCTAATGAGCTCTGCATACTCAAATATAGATTTAAGTAGTATCAACAATTATTCATAAAATATGACAAGTTGAAGAAAAAATAAACAAAGTGTGCGTTTCATTTGGGGCGTCGAACAAACTTTTATTTTTGTTTGGATCATAAAACAAAAACAATGAATATGTAAAATTAATTTCAAGGCCCAATTAATTATGACAATTTTAAATAAAAACGTCCACTTTGAAAGCCCAATGGGTATAGTTTGGTTTATTTTATATTTCAAAGTAATTTCTAAATAGACATGGGCCATACTTTTGCTCGTTTCAAAGAATTGTCATGAAATAAAAAATATATATATATAGATACTTTTTAGTAATTAAATATTATTAAAGATACGTGCTTATAATCTTTCGTTACGAGTTTTAAAATTTTGTTAACGAGTGGATGTTAAAGTAATTTTTTCGATCTTACTTAATGCGAGTAATTATTAAAGTAAAATAAATATTAAAATAGAATTGAATTGACTTTAAGATGCAAACCGAATAATGAATATGAAGTTCAGATCCAAAAATCGACTAATTAAGCATATTTTTATAGACGTAGAATAAAGAATTAAACATGCATATATTGTACTCCCTCTAAACTGTTCAATTTAACATGTATTATTTTACACTTCGTATATGATAGGGTTAATGTCATTTAAATACACGAACTTTGGGCGGTTTCGTTTTTTCCCATTAACTTTCAACTTTGTCACAAAAATACATGAACTTTCAAATCGTTGCAATTTTACCATGAAAATCAATTCCGGTCTAATTGAATCCTAATTGTCAATTAATTTGCATGACGTGCCCTTAATGGGCTGATTTGGCGCTGAGTAGGCAATGATGTGTCGAAAATATTAAGGTTTACTATCATTTAAATACATGAACTTTGGGTGGTTTTCTTTTTTTCCCATGAACTTTCGACTTTGTCACAAAAATTACAAGAACTTTCAATTCGTTGCAATATCCCCATGAATGTATCCGATCAATTTGAATCCTAGTTGTCAATTAATTTAAATGACGTAGCCTTAATGGACTGATTTGGCGTTGAGTAAGCAATCACGTGGTGAAAATATTAAAAACTGTTGGGGTTTATGGAAAAGTTCTGTATCCTACAATGTGCTAACCACTGTGGCAGGTACAATGCTGGATACAAAGAGATAACTTGCCAGGGGCGAAAACTACTTTTCTAAACAAATTATAGGACGAATTACAACTCAAATCGGAAATAACAACTGAATACAACGAAACTAAATTCAAAGGAATGAAATAGCCGAGTCGAGGAAAGCCCTCTTTCCGCAAGACGAGATACGCCTCGGTAGTGCTCTCGGTTTTGGCGTATCGTCCCCAAAGATAAAACAGCTTCGTCTCCTCGGTAGTAGCACCACAAACCTCGGAGCTCCGGCGAACTAGAGTGAGGCGATGACTGAACTCGTGAAGGGAAAAGATGCAAAAGAGAGATAAGTGATATGCGTCTATCTCCTCTAGAATGCGTGAATGCACTTGTTCCTGAATGCTCTCTCATGCTCCTATATATATAGGCATATCAAACTCTAGGGTTTTTTGAGTCTTGGCCGTCAAAGGCCCATTAGGTGGAGTAGGAGACGTTCAAAAACGTATCTCCTAAATTAGTGGATTGATACACCCGAGATTCGCGGGATGTTGCCGTTACAGCGTCTGTCACGGCGGCGATCACAACGGCTGGATCATTGGGCTGCCTGCTCGGCACAATAACATTTTGCTTCCTTGGCCCAAAACGAATGAGACTCAAGGCAAGGCCCAAGCACGCGAGGGCCTGTCTTTACTCAATCCACTTATTAATAAGCCCACTTGTTTAATTACTTTTAAACAATATTGGAGAGTGTTAATTCTCCGATGTGGGACAACAACACTTCATAATGAAGTCACTCCACCAACACTTTGATATAATATATCTCACTCACCAAATATATATATATATTGTATTTGAGCATATAATTATATCACATTAATCTACTCCTCGAGAAGATTAATACTACGATATTTAGTCTCACAATCGAGTTAAATATCCACTCCATATTATTGATCAAATGCCAATAATATCCAACAAAAACGACGTCGTATTGATCATTGGGCAGCTTAAGAAGCGACATCCAAGGTTTGCTGCCGTACGAGCTGTAAAAATATCACAAGACAAGTCATTCTCACAATTTGGGGTGAATCTTACTTTCGAGCGTTTGGACGAATTGATGAGGATGTCATTGCCAAAATGAGGATGAAAGAAGAGGAACGACGAACCGGAAGAATAAGGTATGAAGAAGAAAGAATAAAGAAAAATGAACGATGAAGCCACTGCAATTGTTTTTTATTAAAGGGAAAACAAAAATTGATGTCTAAAGACGTTTTTGGCAATTTCAAAACGACGCGTATTTTACCGTCGATCAATGCCACATAATTATAAACGGTTGCTACGTAGGACACAATTTGAGAAAAATTGACTTTCATGGAAAAATTGCATTAAATCGAAAGTTCGTGTATTTTTTTGTGACAAAGTTTAAAGGTCATGGGAAAAAATGAAGAACAACCAAAGTTCATGTATTTAAATGACACCAATTTTGGCAGTTTCAAAACGACGTCGTATATTTTACCGTCGATCAGTGCCACGTAATAATTCCGGTTGCCACGTAGGATACAATTTGGGGGAAATTGACTTTCATGGGAAAATTGCAACAATTTGAAAGTTCGTGTATTTTTATGACAAAGTTGAAAGTTCACGGGAAAAAATGAAAACCACCCAAAGTTCATGTATTTAAATGACATTAACCCTATTCGTTTTATAGGTCAAATGGAGTTGAACGGAGGTAGTAGACGAGAAAAAAGTATGGTAGAGGTGCATGATTGCTTGCTAAATAATGCAAGGGAGGTCTTAACTGGGGAAAAGGCTTTTATGGCATACATCATTATATCATTGAACACCTTTTTTAATTTATTTATAAAACATGTTACTAAAAAGCATACTTTTAAATTCTTATTCATACTTTTTTATCCCAAAATTATTTGAAGTTGTTTTAAGAATGCACAACCATGAAAAAAAAAAAAAAAAAAAAACTTAGTTAATTAATGAGTGAATGATGTAATATTTGCAATAAAGCATGGACCAATTAGGTAAGGCCTATGATAAATAAAGAAATAAATAAACCAGGTGACTTAGCGCACCTGGCCACCGGGCTCCTCCCTTGAAGGAGTGACCCGGGTTCGATACCTTGTGGGAGCGAATTGTGGGAGATATAAGGTGGGCTTGGAGATTTTCTTGGAGTGTTTGGGATCTTGGCGTACTAACATCTAATCTAACAACTAACATTTGCCCGATAAAAAAAAAAATAAATAAATAAATAAATAATTGAAACTCCATAATTGTAAAGAGAGAGAAAAGCAAACATGACTTCAGCAATAAAAAAAGATACTTTTTTTCTTGAGTTGGAGAAAAAGAGTGAACCAAACATTTGTGAAAAGAAATGTTCTTTTAGTGTGTGTATAATAATATTGATTATTAAAAAAATAAATTAATTAATAATCATAAAATTGCTTTGATACTATACCTATTAGAAAAGGGCATTGATTTCACTTAAATTTTAATGAAAATTTACTTTTAACTTCTGATTTCGATTGTTTCGCCTCAAATTAAGCTCGTGAAAATATCGAATTCCATACGACTGGTTGAAGTTGAAGAGTAAACTAAAATTAATTGAAGGAACCTAATTTCATCATCATGCACTACACATATAGTACTATTACTTACAAATGATTAAGTGTTTGAAATCAAAAGGCACTCTTTTTTTTTTCCCAATAATTTTGAATTTAAAGATTCACTTGACTCTTGAGTGAAAGATTCTTTACATGGGCCCATTTTATACATGTGCTTTGTAGCCCACAAATGGTAGCCATGTCATGTGTGATTCCATTTCCACTAAATTAATTCACAAAACAAATTATAATGACAAAGTTGTTACTACCTCCATCTCATATAAGTAGTCTCGTTTGTCATTTTCGCCCGTCTCATCTATTAGTCCCATTTTCTAAAATGGTAAAGAATACTTGACTAAAATTAACTCTCTCTCTTCAGGATCAATTACAGCCACATATTTCCTCCTTTATTGACTCTTGTGCCCATTCCAAATGGGACTACTTATATGAGATGGAGGAAGTATTAATTTTTCATACTCACTCCGTCCATAATAAATATGTTCAATCTGTTATGTTAAACGTTTATGTCATACTTTTCTCATCGTAAAAGTCAATCAGAATTCATTTTTTTATATTCAGTATTAAGTGAGAATTCAAAAATCGTTTTGACATACGCAAATTAGAAAAAAATCAAATCTCGTATCGAAAGATTTTAATTCGATGGGCTATTTTCCCTATACGAGTTAGGAAAAGGTCGTCCTCTCTCAAATTTAGTCGGCATAAATTTAATGTTTGTTTATACTTAATTAATTAAACTAATTGACTAATTAAAAATATGTGTTTGGTATTATTATTATTATTAATTAAATTAAAGTGGGGTTGGGCTTTTTTCCTACCATAATGGACTTTTACATCAAGCCTCATTTTCTTTACTTATTTAGGAAAGATCCTTTTAGTGGGCTTTGCATTAAAGTACTTCTAACTTTTAATTATTTCTAATTAAATATACTTAAAAAATAATTAGTTTATATTTACATTAATATTTTAATTTACGAATCAAGACCATCATTAAGCATGATTAGGGACAAATCGAGGGTAGATTCTTGATTAAAAATAAATAAATAAAATATAAAATATTACCATATGTCATGTATGTGTCACATAGGAATAAATTCTTTTTTGATTATCACCACAAATTTTGGAATCAAGAAATTAGAATATTCAACTCAAGTTGTAAATAAATTTCATAGTTAATGTTAAATTGGATCTCTTTCCTATGTAATGCTGACGATTTTTATTTGGGACGTTCGTAGAAATTATATTTATTTTCACACACGATAATATTTATTTATTTATTTTTATTAAAATTCATATAAAAAATGTGTATAATTATAACGAAACGGAGGAGTATTCGACAGACAATGACATAACATATGCAAAATAATTGTTCAATGAGACAAGAAACGTCAAGATCATTTCACATAGACCCATCATTTCATTATTTTGTTTTATTATTTTTCTTATACACAAGGTAAATTAAAATGATCCTTGCATGACTCGAGCAAATCGAACGATCGCGATTGTGTTTATGTATAGCATTTTACGATTACATATCCATATAGAATTTTATATCATAACGATTATTAAAATATAACATGAAAATACGACAAATGGATACACTTAGTGACTCGAGTATTTTGTCACATCGCGGTCTTGTAGTAGCTTTTGTGATTTTTATTTGTATTAAAGGCTACATTATGGAATCTTTATTTTTCAATAATGATTCAAAAATAGTTCCCTTTCTCCCTTTCCCTTTCATTCATCACTATTTTCAAGATTCTATTGGAAAATTTGCTTCATTTTCATGCAATGTTTCTTCTTAATTAATTTCCTATATATTTTACAAAATTCAACACTTAATTAATTAGCAAGAAATAATTGGGAAAAGGTGTACAAATAAAATAAGGCATAATAAAATTAGTGATTGAGAATTGGAGAAGCCAATAACAAGACTACTTATTATAAAATTTTAAAAATAATAATCATCACTCATTTATAGTCAAAAGTAGTTTGAAAATAGAGAACAAACATAGTGAATCTTTGAAGCAAATTCCAATCTCAAATTCTTCCAAGAATATAATTATAATTTCCAAGAACTAATAAACAAACACTAGAGAATATTCTTCCACAATTATTGGGATATTCATCATTTTACCACATTAAATTTGCAAATTAAATAATTATTTAATTAAATAGTCTCTAAATAATTCTCCTTGAATAAATTAAATTTTGCCACCACGTAAATATTATGTAATGCTACAATTTTATTTATTTTTTTACTATAAATTAGTGTTTTTTTATTAATTGCCAATGCATGGAAATGGCATAATAATAAAAGTGGTTGCTTCAATAAAAATCAACCAACATCGCATAATAATATTGCAAAATTTAATTCAAATTCATAAATATAATATAATTCCTAATCACAATTAACACCACTAATTCACAATATTACAATCTTAATTAAGTACCAAACAAATATAGCAAGAACAAGAAGAGAAAATACTCTTATTTTCTCCTCTCCTAATTAATTTTCTCCCAATCAACAATTTCTTGATATTTTTCTTCTTTTTTTGCTTTTTTTTTTAATAATAAAAATTAAACTACTAAATTTTTTATAGCAAATATTACTAGAGTAATAAATAATGATTTAATTAAGGAAGAAAATATATTATTTATTAAGTAATGAGGAATTGATTATTGAGAGCACCGACTTCGACGAGCTTAGGCACGAGGCTGTTGCTGAGGTGGAGCGCCACCAGGCTCTCGAGGCCGCCGACGCAGGCGCCGCCGATGTAGAGGGCGGGGACTCCGAACGCGCCGCCGCGGGAGGGGGCGGAGGAGGAGGAGGAGTCATCGTCGGGGGCGGGGGAGGAGAGGGCGGCGATCTCGTCTTCCTCGAGCTCGATGACGGTGGGGTGGACGCCGACGGTGGAGAGGAGGCGCTTCATGACGTGGCACATGCAGCAGGCGGGGCGGCTGAAGATCACCACCGGGTTCTCGGTGATGAGGCGCTGGATCCGCGTCTCCGCCGTCTCGGCCACGTCGATGGCCAGCGGCGACGCGGCGGTTGGGGTGAGCTCGAGGCGGACGCCGCCGTCCGATAGGAAGCCGTAGCGGCGGAGGCCTTGCATCGCCGCCGGGGGGGTTTGGTGGAGGGGGCGGGGGCGAGATTTGGTGGGGGAATTTGTCGGGGGTAGCGAGAAAATGGGGGGCGTGGAGGAGAGAGAGGCATGTTGGGGTTACTATATATGAAAACCCAATAGGGGGGGCCGGGGGGGGGGGGGGGGGGGGGGGGGGGGGGTGGGTGGTAATCTACGATTATACGAGAAATTTGAAAATTTAAAACCTAGAATCGGATCAGACTGTTCTTTTTTGCCGATCGTTAAGTATACATCGAAATACTTAAGAAAGCGACATTCTAATTCAGACGTTAGGCGTGTGCAAATTCAGGACCGTAATGAAACCAAACCTCGAGTTAGTTTTAGGGCTCGTCGCGTTAGGCTTAACACGTCTACTTTAATCAAATTTCAACTCAATTATCCATCAAATCACAAGACAACCGTTATTTTCCCAATAAAAACCTTAAACTACAACTATGATACGCAGCTCGATTGACAACATGTTTCATTCCTAAATAGTACTCCCTCTGTTTCCTTTTAAATGGGTCACATTTCGAATGCTTATGTTTATTTTCACTTCACATACCTTAATTCTAAGCCCAACACGAACACATTAGCCCACCACGTTAATAATATATTTATTCTCATGTATTTTTTAATTCTCGTAATATGGAGCGCGGGTGTAGGGGAGTAATCGTGGGGAGACATGCACTAGATGACAAAAGAGAAAGATCCCTATACGATCTCCTCCTTGGTTCTCGCTTTGTACTATTGATTTTTAATCTTAATTAATCGTTATTATTACACATAATTAAATCACAACTAATCCCAAGGGTTGAATATCGACCTAGAGTTTCAATTATTCTATTTATTTTATAAGGAGATTCCTACGTACCAAGTTAGCATCGATTGCCGTTTCGATTCAGATAGGTGGAAAATTCAAATCAACAATGTTATACATTTTTGAACGAACGAAAATGATAAAAAAACGACGTATTCGGTCAAAACCCATTAATAGGCCCAATTATCCCCCATAAAATAGTCCAACGACTTCATTTATTTTTATTTTATTATTATTGAAATACATTTTATAATAATATCGCGATTTATGAGGTCATAATTTTGGAGTTTAGCAGCACATGCACATGGGCATCTGATGGCAAAAACGTAAATGCAACGCCACGTCATCCCCACAGTCTATAGCACGTGCGGGGGCCACGTGACGTCAGTCGGCATATCCCTAATCAGGGGAAAGAACGGTCCGATGCGAGCGGGCCCCGCCTGGTGATGTCATCCTCTGTTATCCACGTCATCACTGCTGCCTAAGACAAGTGGCGCCAACTCCGTGGAGAAACTACAGAGAGAGAGACAGTTATATCTTGCGGGCGAACCTATAGTTATACTGTAGTCATGCACGCACCGTGACGTGTCCCAGCCCCACACCACGTGGTCTGTTCCTTTGTATAATTTTCAAACACTTTACCACAAAAATACCCATTTTCAAATACTTGGTATTTAAAATACCCATTCCCTTTTTTAATTAAAATTTTAAAACCAAGATTCAACGCGTACTCGGAAGAAATGGGTGATTCAGACGAAGAAATTCCGGCCGAAATTATGGTAAAGCACTGAATTTGTCACTGGAAGCCGGAAAATGAAGAAACCGGTCGACCGGTTTCAACTTTCCGGCGACTTTGTCGACCGGTTTATACATTTTCATGATTACCGGTCGACGAGGATGCCGGAACCATTGAAACCGGTCGACAAAGTCGCCGGAACCGTTGAAACCGGTCGAGAAACTCGCCGGAAATTTGAAACCGGTCGACCGGTTTCAAATTTCCGGCGACTTTCTCGACCGGTTTCAATGGTTCCGGCATCCTCGTCGACCGGTTTCATGACTTATGGCTCTAATTGTTGATTTTAGTTGACTTACGTGTAATTCAAATATGATATTGTTGAATTGTTGATTTTAGTTGATTTTAGTTGAATTACGCATGATTGTAGTTGAATTACGTATGATTTTAGTTGAATTACGTATGATTTTAGTTAACTAGCGTATAATTCAATGTGATATTGTTGAATTGTTGATTTTAGTCAAATAATTATCAAATGGGTAGATTTAAATGAGAAGAAAAAAAATGAGTAGTTTTGGGGTTGTGTTATTCAAAATGGGTAGATTTCAATATTTCCACATTTTTAATTAACTTGAAATTATAATTAATTAATTACTCTATTACATTTAATAGAAAAATCACATGTTATTTTTAATTGTTTTAATATTAAAAATAGCATGTTTTTAATAATTCTATACTAATCTCATACTTTAAATATATGCCATTTTTTACAATATTATATTATTCGTGGGCTTGTTAAGTATGTTATCGCGGGCTTTCGCACAATACACACTTACAAAGACTATACGGGCCGTAATTAAATATATCGTGCATATTTTAAATATTTACGTGGCTTTAACATATTAATCCATTCATTCCACTTTACTTGACATATTTTATTTCGATAAAGAATTTTATTTGCGGTATTAAAAGTGAAAAGTAAGGCGTTAACTGATGTGAAACGTCTCGACTAGAAAATGGGCCGGAATTTATAAATGCCGACTGCGTGTAGTGTGGGCCCACAATGTGCATGAAAGTCGTGCAAAGGGTTAAAGCTGGACCGTAGATGGTGCAATATTTGGTGCCTGCCACGTTGGCATTTCCATTTTTCTTTTTAATGGAATATTATTTCATCGCGTCAGCTAGGAAAAAAGTGGGTCCCATTGTATATACATATATAAATAAAAAAATTAAATTAGGATTATTAGTTGCACAATTGTCAAAAATAATTAATAAAATACTATGTTTACTCTTTATAATTCTATTTTTATTTATTTATTAAATGTATAATATACTTTTTTAATTATGGCGCCAATAAATCTCGTGCATTAATCTCCTATCACTGAATCAAATACGGGTATAGTTTTTATATTCTTTTTATAGATAGACACCGTCTTGCATATGATGTAATAATCGATATTAAGATGCATATTACACTCAAAAGTAAGTATTTATATAGGAACACCAACTTCGACTCACTAACACGTTGTATTTGATTTGATTATAAAACGAAGATATTTACATTACAAAACATTAATTTTCCCTTTACCGTTTCAATCAGATTATGAAGACATTCGAGAGAAAATAGAGTCGACAAAACAGAGTCGATAAAATAGTGACAACACACACTCATATATGTATATTATTTCACTTGGAAAGTAGCTACTTTAACCCTTTGTAACTCAATTAAGGAATATGCTTGGAGTATACATTATTAGTTTGGCTTCATTTTCACTTTATTTTACTTTTCTAAGCTTTTAATACCAATGGAATGTGACGTATATTAATATTAAATGTACATAAAAGTAATACTAATAAAATTATTATTTTTTTTATAAAAAAATGTATGATCTCATAAAGTTTTTTCTACGGTTTCAGTTTAATCTCATTCTTTAGGTTCATTCCAATCTGAGGAAATTTAAATTCAATATTATAGAGTTTTTAATTTTAATATAATTACTAGTAGCTATCAATTTTATTAATTTAATTAAATTCCAACCTTGAGCCTTGTTGGGGACATTCCAACACATGATAATAGTTTGATTAGATTTCATTTAAAGTTTTAGACAAATATTATAATAATCGATGGCCACTTTCAAATTAATCGACCATAATCGTTAAAGTGGCGGCCTATATACTTTTACGGTTTATTAAACGTTAATGGACCATTGGCTTGGGCTTCACAAGGGCTTCTTGGGCCAAAAATAGAGAGTGAATATTATGCGAAACACGTCCAAAAATAGAGAGTGACTTGGGCTTCTTTCCCGATTCGTTTTAACCCGTCTCGTATATTCGATAAACGAAACATTCCATAATTACTTTAATTGTTGACCGTAGATTTAAGGGGGAAAAAACCCATCATTTTCACAGTGTTTATCAACCGAAAGCACAAAATATGACTAAATATTTTTATTTATTTTTTCAAAATAAAACATCATTAAAAAAATTTAGTCACCATGCAAAGCAAAGTCTAATCCTTACATCAAATCGTCGTCGCTTTCGTCACTCATTACGTCACCTCACCAAATCAAAAGGGAGGTTTATGCGTAATTAATTACTAATTCCCTTAATTAAATCACTACTCTCGTAATTTTTTTGCTTAAAAAAATATTAAAAATATTAGGCCTTTTTATTCAATTTGTTTATTCACTTATTTATTTATTTTTGTTTTATTTATTTCTTATTACGAACACACATGAGTGACGCAAAGGTGAAAAATTTTGCCCTATTATTTTCAGAAAAGTGTCTGAATTTATTTCTTTGGGAAAATGGGAGTCGGTGCAAATTTGGAAAATTTTAATTAATTTATTTGAATTGTTGCGTGCACGTCTCTCTTTAAATTATATTTCTATTTAAAATTAAATATATTATTACTATTATCATAACTACAAAGGACTGAAATCAAGCGTGATCGTAAAATAAAATTGATTACCGATATACACATTATTTTAAAGGGTCTCGTAAATCCTGAGTCGGAGTGATATAAATTTAGCATTTTTCGTGGAAAAAAGGGATTGAGTGGGGGAAATGTTATGTAAGCGAATGCGATGAGAACCATGATATGTGGAGCATACTTTATGATGATGAAGTATTGGATATATAATACAATATCTACACATTTAAGTGTCACTTTTTGAATATTTTTCATGCCACAATCCCTTCTTTGTAACCCACCATTTGTACATATGCATTATTATGGTTTAGGGTTCATGTTCTTTGCCTTTTGAATCTTTGACTAATTGAATCTGATTCCGACATTCATTCTCCTTACATATATACGCTGGTCCATTCGTCACATTAATAAAAAGCTCGATTTGTTAAAATCGAGTTGATTATAAAATTCAATTAAACGTAAGAAGTACTGTATATGGACTCGTATGTGTTAGAATTTATTCACACAAAAATGACAATTTTTGGTCTTCCTCTATTTGCTATACAATTAATTAATTAATTAATTAATTAATTATACATGGAGATTAATTGGGCCGTTTTAAGCCCAAAGTAAATGGGCTTTATGCAAGGTGTGAAAGGCCCATTAAAGTAACTATGTAAGGCCCATTAATCGAATAAAAACAAATTACAGTATTTAAAAATATCTCAGAAGTTTCACGAAATTTCCGACCAATCGCAACGCGCCACGTCGGAGCTCGGAAAATATCCATTCGAAGTTTCGAACATTCCATTTTCTGATTTCCTTCTAGAATATTCCACTTATCTCTCTCTCTCTCTCTCTACCTCTCCCTCTCTTAAATTGCTGAAATTTTCGTAGACGGAAATGGAAAGCTGAGTGCTGCATTTTTTTCGCGCCAAATTTCGCGACGGGAAATGGAAGAAGCCGTGATAGTGAAGATAGAAGACGAGGACGACTGCGCCGCCGATCCTTCGCCGCGGCCGTTGGGGAGCTTGCTCGATCTGGGGACGCCGCCGTTCCTGACGAAGACGTTCGAGATGGTGGAGGATCCGGCGACGGATCCGGTGATCTCGTGGAGCGCGGCGAAGAACAGCTTCATCGTGTGGGATCCGCACAAGTTGTCCGCGACCTTGCTCCCGAGATTCTTCAAACACAACAATTTCTCCAGCTTCGTTCGCCAGCTTAATACCTACGTGAGTTTTTTTTTTTTTTTTTTGCTGAAATTTTCCGCAGCCAAATTCTTATGATGTTTTCGATTTCTGGAGCTGGTTTTAGTTGTCTCAGTTGGTGAAGTTGAACATTGTTTGTTACCCGTTCATTTGTAGTATGGGTTTTTGATCGCAATTGCTGTAGACGCTTCGGGATGCTTATGTTTATATAGATATGATATGGTGGTAGTTTTCTCTTAAATTACGGTTTAATTGTTTTCATTTTGATTTAAGCTTCGAAAATTTACCGACATACTCTGCTGTTTGCAATTAGGATTCGATTCATAGGCATGTTCTCCTCTGTCTTTACTCTGCATTGTTGGTTTCTTTTGCTATAGTGTAGTAGCATATGATAAGGCCAGTGTACTGATGGTCGAATGTTTTCGACTGCCTGTGTTCTTAATTTTGAGTGTCTCATTACGGATGATATTTGAGCATAATCTGATGAGCTTATGATTGTGTGTTTGAGTAAGCTTTTGTGATCTGAACATTCTGGTATGTTGCATTTCGACAGTTAATGCGGCCCTACAGCGTTGATTCTTGAAACGGAATGTTTGCTTCGTATCGAATTGAGTTGTGAGACTGTTCTGTGTATTGAGTGCAGGGCTTTAGAAAAATTGACACGGATAGGTGGGAATTCGCGAACGAGGGGTTTTTGGGAGGGAAGAAACATCTCTTGAAGAACATCAAGAGGAGGAGAAATGTGATGCAGAGCATGAACCAGCAAGGTGGAGGAGGCTCCTCCTGTGTAGAGTTAGGGCAGTATGGGAAGGAGGAGGAGGTCGAGAGATTGAGGAGAGATCGAGATGTGTTAATGGCTGAAATCTTGAAGCTCAAACATCAGCAACATTGCTCAAAGGAGCGTCTCAAGGCAATTGAGGGACGTCTACGCGGTTCTGAGAGAAAGCAGCAGCAGATCACGAGCTTTGTAGCGAAAGCTTTCAATAATTCATTGTTTGTGAAGCAGCTGAGCAATGAGAAAAATCGGGTCGAAATAGGGCAGAAGAGGCGGCTTACTATGAACACCACCA
The DNA here is from genome assembly GCA_029379335.1 of Thymus mandschuricus. Classification (NCBI taxonomy): domain Eukaryota; kingdom Viridiplantae; phylum Streptophyta; class Magnoliopsida; order Lamiales; family Lamiaceae; genus Thymus; species Thymus mandschuricus. The sequence continues at coordinate 930,020 of CM057076.1, read as the reverse complement.
TGGATCAGGAGCACCTTCTTGTTGGTTTTGATGCAGAGATGGAGTCTTTGATTTCAGCTGCAGTTGATGACGAGGCTAGCAGTGGGGAGAATGATGATCTTTTGATGGAGGCTGCTCTATTTGCTGGTGACATGAGCTCGAATCCTATCACTGATGATATGTTGGAAAATCTGAAAGACGAAGGCGAGTCTAATGAAGATGCACCTTATTGGAGTGAGGAACTACAAGAACTTGTCGATGAATTAGGACTGTAGGGGATTGCCATGATAATATTGTGGTGAAGACATATTGCTGTGATTGGTGAATTTGGTTGTGTTAAGCTTTTTGTTATCTTTGAGTGTGTAATGGAGGAGTGAAGAAAAGCAGTTGTACATGGTTTGTTGTGTTTTGCAGGTTGTGATGAATAACAACATCATGGCGAGGGTTGTTATGATTTCAATCAGATTGTATCGAACAGTCGCTCAAGATCTTGTTAAAGCTAACATTTTCTTAAATGTGGATCTTATGATGATTCAGTATCATAACCCAGATTTCCCATCTATTATTCAAATACAATTTTCTTTATTGACTTTGTCCCTTTGTGCAGATAGTGGACAGTTTGCACAGCAGCTGCAGGAACTGAAGAAAGGTTTTGATGCTCCAAACCTCGAGTTATGACTCTCTTTGATTCTGGTGCGATCTAACTTCATTATCTTTTCATCTATAAATCTTGTTTGAGATGTCTACATAGAAAATGAGTTTACTTGGTGTGGCGTCTACAAGATAATACACGAACCACGTGCCTTTAATAACATGACTTTTCGTTAGCCATCGTGATATCATTTAGATCATTGATCTGACCATGTCTAATTTGTAAATGTGCAAAAGAAAATCAAGAAAGTCATTGTAATTGCTATCTTATAATATGGATTAGGTATCGATCAACTTCTCTATGTTCTAAACTAAGAAAAATGGATTTCTCTTAGTTCAAAGATGAGACAAAACTAATGTTTAGGGCATAACGAAAAATTCATAGTCAGGCCAAACCTTGATGCCGTTGATGTTGATGACTTATACTACTATAATTTATTAATCTAGGATAGACAAGAACATGTCCTAGGTGAGCTGTCCTTTTACACATGGACCATATTTTTTTATTTTCCTTTTTTTTTGGTCCTATTTTTCTAATATGCTTCTGGTGAAGATGCTGTTTGTCTAGATGCTTGTTCAAATCAATCACTTTAGGACATCACTCCTCCATCCGTTTCTATCAGGATTAGAACAAATCCATATAGGCTGCCTTAAATTGTTACATTAGGAATGTATTGTTGGCACAAAACTCACAATCTGTGATATTGAGAAAATCTTATTCTTGAACAAGTGAACATAAATACACACACAGATTTAGATTGTGGAGTACACAAGTTTAAAGCCACTTTAATCTCAACTTGGGATGAACTTTGTCACACATCTATTGGATTATGCGCGTGTGGGCGAAGCTGGGGTCTGATGTGACAAATGACTAACATCCAATCGCCAACGATCCTCGAGAAATCATGTTCTTCCATTAGTCCAGTTTGGAATAAATCTTTGAAATGTTTGAAATGTGTGTGAGATTATTGTTAGACCCCACAACTATAACTGGAAAACACACAGTAAAAGGGCTAAAAATACATTGCAGCATGATGTTTAAGTACCCCACCATTATCAACCATTCAACATTGAGAAAAACCAATATCTCATTTATAAAGACTTCTTTATTTTTCACGTTTTCTTCTCTTTCTCTCTCTCTACCTCTCTATAAATTAATGCAATTTCAGCTCTCCTTCTCTCACTCTTCTCTCATTATGGAGTTTGTAACAGATATTTCCCGGTCTTTGATACAGATGGTAGGGCCCTTTATACTGTCAAAATTCTTCACAATATCAGCAGTTGTAGTTATAGTTTTGGTGTACTTCTATGGTCCTTCCTGGGGTGTTAGACGGGTGCCGGGACCACCAACAATGCCTATAGTCGGACACCTTCCATTACTCGCTAAATATGGCCCCGACGTCTTCTCTGTGCTTGCAAAGCGCTATGGCCCTATATACAGGTTTCGTTTTCTCAACTACTTGAACCATTTTCCTGCATAACACATGACTGATAGGAAACCTCATACTGCTGGATTTCGCCTCTCGACATCTTTTCGTGCAGTTTTTATGCATTTTGAGTATAGATGATTGGCAATTAAAGAAAGCTAATAGAGACTCTAGAGGGTAATGAATGATGAATTGATGATCAAAGAGTTGGCATTGGTTGTATACATGTGCTTGTTCTTTCGTTTGATTGAAAAGTTTATTGCTTAACTTACCCAGTTTTTCTTGGAGAAATCGGAAAGGTGCAAATCCAGTAAATATTTAGCAATTTTTTGGGTGAATTGTTGATTTTCCATTCTCTTCCTCCATTGCCTGTGACACTCCTTAGTTGGATGAATAATGGAGAAGAAATCTTTTTTCATAATAGTCAAAGTTGTATTTTGTCGTTCAGTGCAATATTGTTTTCTGTGGGCCACTGTTCAGTCAAATATTACCGTGAGTCCCATTATTGCTAAATATCATCACTAAATTTATAATTAAGTCTTTCTCAACCGTTGCTTGTGATGGTAAGAAGAGAACCTACGTTTTAGTTAATAAATTACAACTACAATTATATTAATGAATTAACGGCTATTTTTGAGTTAGACAAATATATTTGTCTTTGACTATAAGCATGAAAGAGTGGAATCTGTACCCGTAAAAGAATACTTCAGCCATTAGTGAATAGCTTTATATCATAGAGAGAGAGAGAGAGAGCATATGCATAAGTTGGTTTAAATTTAGGCACCAATTTTCAATTTCAAGTTGTTCACTTTTACTTACTCCCTCCGTCCGCTCCATTTGGCCTATAAAGTGAATAGATGTGAGGTATAAAATAATAGAGCAGGTTACATGGAGTGGAACGGAGGGAGTAAGAAATCTATACTGGCATTTGTGGGATGAATAATGTGATATTTTTGGAATTTCTTGGCTGCTGCTGCTGCAGCATGAGATCTAATTAATATTGGTTGTGAAAAACAGATTTCACATGGGAAGACAACCACTAGTAATTGTAGCAAGTGCAGAGCTTTGCAGAGAAGTTGGCATCAGAAAATTCAAGTGTTTCTCCAACAGAAGCATCCCTTCTCCTATTGCAGCATCTCCTCTTCATCAGAAAGGCCTATTCTTCACAAAGTTTGAATCTCATGCACTAATCTCTCTACTTCTTTTGATGATTTTGAGAGTGTATCGTACTAATTCGCTCATGAATCTCAGGGATGCAAGATGGTCGACCATGCGAAACACGATCCTCTCTCTCTACCAGCCATCTCACCTTGCCAAGCAGATCCCTATGATGCAAGATTTCATAGAATCTGCCACTGAAAACCTTGACTCCAAAGAGTTCACCTTCTCTGATCTTTCCCTCAAACTAGCCACAGACGTGATTGGAAAGGCTGCATTTGGTGTAGATTTTGGCCTTTCGAAGCCAGAGTCGTCTGTAACTAGAGCCAAAAGTAGTGAAAAAGAACAGGATCACGTTCAAGAATTCATCAACCAGCACATCTACTCCACTACTCAGCTGAAAATGGACTTATCCGGCTCATTTTCAATCATATTAGGCTTGCTGATTCCGATTCTTCAAGAACCCTTTCGCCAGATTCTGAAGCGGATTCCCGGCACCATGGATTATAAATTCGAAAGAACTAATAATAACTTGAGCAGCCGTTTGGATGGGATTGTGCAGAATAGGATGAAGGAGACTGATCTGAGCTCTAAGGATTTCCTATCTCTTATACTTAGAGCTAGAGAGACGGAGACAGCTGCAAAGAACGCTTTCACTTCGGATTATGTTAGTGCAGTTGCTTATGAGCATCTGTTGGCAGGATCAGCTACAACTTCGTTTACGCTATCCACTATTGTCTATCTCGTTGCCGGACATCCGGAAGTCGAGAAGAAGGTTTTAGAAGAGGTTGACAGATTCGGCCCCCATCATCTGATGCCCAGTGCCCATGATCTTCAACACCAATTCCCTTATCTCGAGCAGGTATAGTTTTCTTTCGTGTTTTGTTTATCGATATTAGATGTCCTTATCTTGATCTCATTGCATTTTCTTGATTACTATCTCAATATATAGGTGATCAAAGAAGCAATGAGATTCTACACAGTTTCTCCGTTAGTTGCTAGAGAAGCATCTGCCCAAGTTAACATCGGAGGCTATGATCTACCAAAGGTAAGACACCCTTCGCACACACATATCGAGCCACGACTAAATTCCACTCATATCTGGCTGAAAATTTGCTAGGGGACATGGGTGTGGATGGCGATCGGAGTTCTTATGAAAGACCCGATGAACTTCCCGGAACCGGAGAAGTTCAGACCGGAGAGATTCGACCCAGAAGGTGATGAGGAGAAGAGAAGGCATCCGTATGCCAACATTCCCTTTGGGATCGGCCCTCGTGCATGCATCGGACAGAAATTCTCATTGCAAGAGCTCAAGCTCTCGGTGATTCATCTGTACAGGAAGTATGTATTCAGACATTCCCCACTTATGGAGAATCCTCTGCAACTCGATTATGGCATAGTGCTTAACTTCAGACATGGAGTTAAGGTTCAAGCCATCAAACGCGTATGAATAATACGAGGAACACATAAAACATCGAGGGAAGATCATTTACTTGGAACTCAGATAATCAAGAATACAGCAAAATTCATAGCAAGTACTACTATTTTTACAGAATGCAGAACTGAGATCAGACATCAAGCTGTTGTAAGTTTCAATCCACATTTTACGTTTTCGACTCAAAAATAGCCCTCGCCCCTATTAAACTTATCCGCTCTTGTAGTGAGAATAGTACTGCTCTTTGAATCTGCATTAGTGAAAGCCATAGACTTCTTATGAAACTGAGACTCGTCCATAGACGGCTGCCTCTGAGCAGCGTTTCTCCTCTGCTTCGCCTTCGTTGCCTCTGTCAAGTTCATGTAACTAGGCCTACTGCAGTTGCTCTCATCTGAGATGGGAGTTGTGGTGGTGAAGATGGAGGACGAGGCCGAGCTCTCGTCGTAGCTAGGGCTAGACGAGGCCTGTGTGAACAGCGGAGGCCTTGCTGATATCCTCTTGGTCATGCTGTTTTTCTTCACTTTCACTGTGCTAGGTTCGGAGGACAGCCTCGAGAGATTGATTTTGTTGCATTCTTTGATGGTGATGAATGGAGTTGTTATGTCTGAATCAGAGCTCGCTTTCTCCTTCTCCATCAATCGATTCTCCCACGGCTTCGCCACCATCCACCTCTCCAGCCAGCTCCATCCGGAGGCGCTCTTGTCGAAGTCTCGACACTTTGGTACAGAAGTGCAAGAATCACAGCTCTGGTTTGATTTACACTGCCAAACAAGGAACCATATGAGCAACATTACACTTAACAGAGAGAGAGAGAGAGAGAGAGAGAGATACCTTTTGAGCAAGAGAGTAAGCAAGAGCTCTCTCTCTCTTGACAGCTCCCTCCTGCCTCATTTGTATCTTAGCCTTCACCTCTTCAAGAGTGCCTCTACTATCACACCACCCTTCCTACAATTCAAAATTCAAACTAATCTTAACACTCACAACAAACATTAACAAAAAAAAGGACAAAATCAAGAAACTGAAAAGATTACCTCAGCCTCCTTGAGGGCCTCATTCTCACGGTGGCGGTCGTCGAGCAGGCGCTGCACGGCCTGCCCCTCGACCGACATCCTAACGCGTCGAGCCCGAACCCGAGCCTGGACCCGAACAAGAGCTTGCATACACCTCAGGGTAACTGCAGCTTGCTTCCTAACCTGCCTTCCCCTAACAATGGCTTGTAGCCTAACCAACCCTTTCAACGCCCTCAATGCCCTCCTTGCCTAAAAAGACCCAACACCAACACATTACTTTGATTGTAAGAGAGAGAGTGAGAGAGAGAGAGAGAGAGAGAGAGAGAGAGGATACTTATTACTTACCAAGAATCCTCTGAATGCGGTTTGTATTCTGATGGCGGCCCATTCTTGGCGCACCGCCCTGAAATCCTTCGGCGGCGCACGGACGACGGCAGCGACGGCGGCGTTGAAGGCCTCATGGTTGACCGATGAGGAATCCGACGAGAGATCGGATCCAGCATTCTTCTTCAGATCCACTGAAGGAGAAGAACTCTTCCAAATCTTCCATTTTTTGCTCTTTCCACTCACTTTTTCCTTTTTTTTTCAAAGTTTGAAAAGGGAAAAATTAGGAAGAAAATCTTGGTAGGGTCAACACAAAGTATTTAACTACTAATCAACACAAAAATGCTACACTTAAAACCCCATAATAATTAACAGATGCATGGAAATAAACTGCAGTTCTTCAACGATTGAGATTATGGGCTCTAAAAAGATCCAATTTTTATCCAAAATCAACATTAATTGCAAAAAAAAAAATGAAAAAATAGAAGTTGATGCATAAAAACATGAAGAAAAAATGAATAATTTCTTTGAGAGAAAAATTAGAAGCTTACGCTATCATCTTTATCGGGTTTCTTTAGTCCTATCAAAGCTTTGACCCATTTTCCAGAAGGCCCCATTTCTTGTACACTCCTCCTTCAAGGGTTCCAATGAGAGTAGGAAAATGAAGATTCTAGAGAGAGAGAGAGAGATTAATGCGTTTTGAAGTGAAGCAAGCAACTGATGGGCAACGGCTTGTACAGAGATGAAACAGAGAGCTTTAAAATAGCTGTGAAAACAGACTTTTTTTTGCTTCAAAAGAATAAAAACTTAAATAAGGGACAATGTATGTAATAGTGAAAGAGGAGGGGTATTGGTGGGGTGGGGTGGTGGGGGGGGGGGGGGGGGGGGGTTGGAACTGTTCAAACTTCAAACTTGAGAATTTTCTCTGAACAAAAAACAATTATTAATAAATCATTACATTTTTTATAATTTAATTACCAAATCAGCATGAGAAAATACTGAATTTCTATTTTATTTTTTTAAATGATTGAATTATAGAGCATCATTATTTTCTCCATTATGGCCAAAGTACAGATAAAATCTGGTCGGGGAATTTGTACTTTCAAAGACAAGAATTAAATCAAATTAAATTTGTTCTTTAAAAAAAAGAGACAGAATTAAATCCATTATTTATGAAGTGGTAAAAGGCCATTTTTGCCAATTTATTCAAAGCCCAAAAGTCTATTTTTCCAAAATAAAAAATAGAAAAAAAAAAGTCAATTTCCAAAAAATAAAATCATGATTTTCAAGAAAAATAAATACTCCCTCCGTCTTTAAATAAGTGTCCCGAGCCGCCAATTTGAAAAAACCAAGGAGAATGCTAAAATGACACTTATGCCCTTAAAATCCTTGATTATTTATTTATTTATTTATTTTTGTCTTTCTCCCAATTTTAGATTTCCAAGAAGGGTAGTTTTGGTACTTTTGTGTAATTTTTGCTTGGAAAAATATGATAGAACACTTATTTAGGGACAAAATTTTTTGCGGCTAGGGACACTTATTTAAAGACGGAGGGAGTATGGGCACGGGATTTTTCGCATTTTATGGTATAATAATAAATTAATATGTTAAAGTGTTAAAGTGAAATAATTGTGGGTCCATTTGAATTGTTTAATAGTATTAAAATGATAAAATAATAAAAAGTAGATGTATAAAGTGATAAAGTGTTAAAGTGATTGTGGGGTCTACGTCCTAAAACGGAAATTGTCAGTAAATGGAGGACGTCCCAATATAGTATTAACGTCACTAAATGGAGGACGGAGGGAGTATATTTTAATTAGTAGGGGAGTGGGGAGTGAGCACGACTACGTGTACTGTGGGGAGTGAGAGCCGTTGGTTTTTGGAGTAAAATTTGAAATTCAAAAAAATAAAATAAAACTACGTGTGTGGTGGGGGCCACTCGCGTTCGTTCCCGCTCGAGTTGGGGTAGGTGGGTGGGGAAATGGCCCACGAAGTTGGAGATAATTACGAGAATGGGCAATCCGGACATGGATCCTAAAAAGGCACGACCCGTTTGGAGTGGAGCATGAAAAGGAACAAAAAGGGAAAATATGATTACTGTTTAATTATTATTTAAATATTATTTATATTATTAAAATAATTATAATAATAATTTTAGGAGACATGAAAATCTCAAAAGTCAGTGCAAAAATTGCACTCTTTCAAGATAAGTCCACAACATTTGCTTTGGATCCCTTAATTTGGTTTTATTTCCCCTTATTTTTTGTGTCTTCTATCCGTCCCGACTGATTACGTCTCCTTTTTTCAGTGACGAGCTTCAATAAATTGTTAATTTATGTGGTATTATAAATAACTCGAGATAACTGAAAGTAAAGATAAAACACTGTTCGAAAATGAAATTTACGTAAAAACTATATTTGTATGAAGGATATTTTGTTTGTTAGATTTTGATGGATTTATGAGGGGAAAATGCCAAATGTGTAATTGACTACACATGAAATTAATTTTTAGTATAAAGTTTTGACTTCTTATATTCAATTTTTTCTATTTTTTATGAGTAGTCAATGAAAAAAGATGATGAAAAATCTGATAAATGAATTATAGGAATCTCACTATCAAGATGGGGACCTTTTTTCTTGTGTACTTTTGAGATAAATAAATTAAAAAAAATAAAAATAAAATTTATAATGTTTGAATCATGAAATTAACCTAACTATATAATTAAACCCATGGATTAATTAAGAATTATGTAGCACTTAATAGCTTACAAATTATTTACTACTAGCATAGCCTACAAATACTATATAATTTAGTTAATCAATTATTTCACCTTTATTATTATGTTTATAGGTAATTGTATTGTACTAAGCTATCTAATTATATTTCAATTACCTCTGTTTTTTTATGTGACTCGTTTATTTATTATATGAATGGTATAAGATAATAAATGGGAAAAAACAAGGGAGTAGTAAATTTTTGAATGATTAATCCTTCCATAAAATTGTTTTATTTGAACTGAATATATAAATAAATTATTAGGCACAAGCACAGATAATGAGGGAGAGAACTTCTAGTTCTTTTGTCTTTCACTAATTTATTTATTTATTTTCTCTGTTTTTTCTACACTTCATCTTAATTTTTTATTAAAAAAATAATTTGATTGGTTTGTCAGAATCCCAATTTGGTCAACCTATGTGATTTTTTTTATAATAAAACTATCCCCTCAAAAAATGAAAAAGAAAAAAAAAAGATTGTTGGTTGTTAATAAAATATTCTACAAAGTTAGAAATTTACCTATAAAATTACTAAGCTAATGAAAATGTTTATTTTCCACATTACACATAATTGAATTGAAGTAATTAATTTATAAAGAAAGAGTCATCGAGGTAAATGAATAAGACAATACGTACTCTCTCCGATTACATTCTACTTGATTCATTTCAAGTTAATAATACACTTAAGTTTCAATATTCGACTCGAGTAGAGTGAAACGGGCAGACTATTAATTTTTCACAAACTTTGGCTTTCATTCAAAAATTGACAGACATTATTTACTTACTGTTTTGTTTTGAATGTAGCAACAGTCAATGGTCTCTGTCAGAACAATAAACAATGAAATGCCTGCATCAACAGATTCCATATGGAATTATTATTTTTCTCATTAATTCATGCTTTCAAATTCATTATTAATTGGCAATCTTGTAATTAGTTTGTTGATTAGGGGTAAATAGTATTAGTTCTTTGAACTAAAATGATAAACAATGTGCATTAGTTTCAAAGAATAAATCTCACACTCTACATATTAATTCAAGACCACAACTTTTAGTTACATACTCATGTGTTAGAGTTCAAGAGATTTGCATTGATACTAAATCAAAGTATTAGGGCTAAAATTTACCACCCAACATGTTAATTTCGAGATCTCTCTGGACGAAGAACGAGCCTGATCGAGTTCAACTGACAATCCAAGCCGAAGGAGAAACACTCGGGATTGGAATAACCATACATGCTAACCTTGGCGAAACTCGAACCTTTGGGACTGGCCGAGGAGCTGGGATCGGAGATTCACACTTTAAGTAGTAGGTTGGCAGTGGATTTGGCGCGGGAGGAAGATTGACTTTCTCGAGAGCTTGAGATCGGAGCTCCTTTGGGTAGTCCTGTAGACATCCGATTCTAGGACCAACTCCGCTAGCCCACTTGTTGGACATGGTCCGAGTCAAGTAGAGTCGTGTAGCATTTATGTTGCTCGATTCGATGGATATCTTGTGGTCTAGTGCATCAATTATGGGCTCCATTGGCTCAACATCATCTTCGATCATTATTGTCGTTGTTGGTGTTATCTTTAGTATGTATTCATCGTTGATAACTTTGATGTAGGACAAATCATCGTCATCATTTGAACGTCTCTACACAAGATAAGCAAAATCGATGTTAGTTTAATTTCGTTGCATGAAATTCTCAACGATATTCAATCGTACGGGTCTTGCTAGTAAAAAACGTACCTTCACATTAGTCAAGTCTAAATTGTTTTTCTCGAGAAAACTAATAAACTCCGTGAAATTGTCTTCTGTCGGTAGATAATGGCCGCTATAAGGCCATATCGCCTACAAAAACGAAATTCAGGCAACAAGATTATAAATAAATAAGTAAAAGAAAAACTAAATCTTCGTACCTCAAGAACACCATCCCGAGCGACAAGCCTACCAGCCGAGGTCGTCACTCCACCGGACAAGAAGCTAGAATGTTGGAATCGACCTTTCTTCTTCGGCCCGATGTACAAAGACCTCGACGTGCTGAGCACGAAGATCCACTTAGACCCCTCATCCGTGCTAAGTAACATCCCGGTTTTCTTGAACACCAACTTCCCTCCCTCGACAACCACTTCGTAAGCTCCCCTCTCTTTCTGTTACCCAAAAAGGAAAGAAACACAGAATAAGACCACTCGTTCTCGAACTATATAACACGACAAAGATAGAGCGTTTTCGTTTATGGAAATTTCAGTTACGGGTCCGAGATATTGGATGCATTGTCGTTGCAGATCAAGCCTAGGGCAGCTTGGGAGATTTAATTCCTTACCATCACCAATATCCAACCTTAAGAAAGATTAACATGAAAAAAATTAAAGATTATTTTTGCATGGAATGAAGCATAGCATCTCCCACTTGTACCTTACTATAAAAGGAAAGAAAAGTCTTGATTAATTTACCAGTAAAAGAAAGGCTGGTAGCTTTTCCTCTCGAACCATTCATCGTAGTAAAATCTTAAGTTTCGTCCATAGCGATGGCGAGGGTCAATCTGTACGTGATTAAGAGGTAATTAATTAAGCTGAGAGAGAGAGAGAGAGAGAGAGAGAGAGTACAGCTTCAAGCCAGTGGTGGAGAGCCAATTTTTGGGCTTTCTCATCCTTGAGCAAACCTTTGCCAACCTTAATTAACACAAACACAAACAAATCATGTTGATTTAACCTTATAATTAGTCCATAATAAAAACAACTCGAAATCCGAATCGGATCCTCTATTGTAGTTCTTCATATAAGATCGCCACGTGTCTGTGTTCGCGACATTTCCAAAATCAGCAAGAAGTAACAAACAAAAACGGCCGGTTTTGAAAATGACCCGGTTTTAATTTACTCGAAAACCTCGCGACACTTACCTTAGCAACCCTCCTCGTTGCTCGATCCCACCGCGACGCTGCCGATTCTTGCTCGTTGATGTTGAAGAACGACACCGAGCTCCGGTTCAGAGCCGCCGAATCCAACGCTTTCCACCTTAACAAAAACAAAAACAAAACAAAACAAAATCAAGAAAATAACATTCAAATCAACAAGTTAGTTAACTAATCAACACACACACACTCAATCAAAATGAAAGGGAAAGAACAAAAAACCAGAGCTCTTCAGCCACAACAGCGCAATCTGAGAGGTTCCTTCGAGTCCTATAGCTCTTGTACACCTTCTGCACCCTCGTCGCGGCCTCGTCGACCATCAACGGAGGCGAAGCCGAGTACTCGAGCTTCTTCGCCATCGATTGATGATCCCTGCCATGATCACAAGCCTTCTCCATTACTCCATTAATACTACTAACATCCGTCATCAACTCCTTCTCTTGATTCCCACAAGAATTTGCATCCAAATCTTTCCTCTTGAATCCATGTGCTGCTTTTGACCCCATTTCTCCACTTCACACTCACTCAAAAACTAATCAAATGATTCAATCAAAGTTAATTTTCAAGAAAATAAACAAAGAAGTGAAGTAAATGATTCAACCTTTTTCTTCTTCTTTTGTGGAAGAATTAAGAGAGAAGAACACAAGACTTGAACAACCAACTACTACTTAGTACAATGAGGCATCAAATGCATAGGCCAAAAACTCATTACTACTCTCATTCAAGAAACATCAAACCCTCCCTCAATGGTCAACTTCAAATAAAGAGGGACAATTTAATTATTCAATTTCAAGAAAAGGGACATGAGGAAGAGGTTGGAAGGATTAGGAATTTCTTTGTGACATGTGAAAAAAATTTCAAGAAGTTGATGAAAATCTAATCATTAATTGTTATCTGACTCCACTGATGTGGATCTTCTGTTGCATTTCGGTATAACATTTCTTACTATGCCATCGAATGCTCATTCCTGTTACTTTTAACATGTGATGAGCATTCGATGTTATAATAGGGATGTCATATCGAAATGCAATAGACGAAGTGAATCGAAATAGTATTTGTTTCTATTTTGTGTGTGAACACTCTAGTGGACTTTGCTTTTTAGGGTCCTTTTTATAAATTTGTATTTTTGTTCTTTTATGGGGTAGATTATGACACAATTTAGAGGGTGTTTCCTAGCCATTCATTCAAGAACGTGGCAATGGAAAGTTAATTGTGTGGATCTCTTCTTCCTATAATTAGACAGCTCATTTTACTGTACTACCTTCATCTCATATAAGTAGTCTCATTTGCTATTTCGGTCCGTCTCATCTATTAGTCTCATTTCCTAAAACGGAAAAGAATACATGGCTACAATTAACTCTCTCTCTTCACAATCAATTACAACCACACATTTTTACCTTTATTGGCTTTTGTACCCATTCCAAATGAGACTACTTATATGAGATGGAGGAAGTACAATAATCCACATAATTGGATAAAGTTAATTTGGTAAATTTTTTGAGTAAATTGAACATGCCCTTTTTAGCTCATTAGAAATGTCATCCGACTACGCCTCGTTTAATTATTTTACGAATAAAAAGAGACGTAATTAAGTTGGACAAATTGAAAAATTAAACTGAAAACATTACTAGTGGAATGAGAGAGAAGTGTTTCATATTCCAAACACGAGATTTGAATAGCCGAAAGCGACCAAAAATTTGTGACAATTTTAGTAATTCGACGAGAATTCGAGGTCTTAAATTCTTTGACAAAATTTTCAACTCGAGCCATAAATCAAGCCCTAAAGTGTAACTAATCATGTATTATATTCCTTAATTTGATGTCGGTCGCACATAAGATTATGATTTTTCCTTAAATGGTGACAACAATTCATAACTAACAACAATGATTAAATAATGAAAGAATTACAAGTTGTTGATGTTGATGTTTATATTTATATCTATACATATGAAAATGATAGTAGTATAAGATGTGGATAATATGAATTGTGGCCAACTATTTTGTAGAAAATATTAATATTTTAATTAATTAATGTAGCCCAATTTTTCCAAATATTTAATTATGGCAAAGTATTTGTGCGCACTATAGATTAATTAAGTTGTAGTGTAGAGGTTGCAACTTGACATGTTGTGAATTAATTAGAAAAATGTACTATAATACTCCCTTCGTCTCATTCGTCTAAGTTCTATTTTCGTCCGTCCCCTAAATATAAAAATATGACCTTAAATGACAAAATTTTAACCTATTAAAATCCACTCACATTATTTTATCCACCATTATCATTCTGATTTTAATTCTCATGTCCGAAAAAAATATCCCCGTATAAATAAAATGGAGGGAGTAATAATTAATTCCATTCATAAAAGTTGGTAGTTGGTACTTGGTACCAATGGGTCAGAAATACAGTAAATTAAATATTATTTAAAAAAATAAATAAATTGAGTATCTTAATTATTTGGAATTGGGACCAAATAAATAAAATAAAACAAAGTATTTTGAGTTACTTAATTTGATTTATTGAAATAAAAATGATACCAAGATCTCTAACTATTTTTAAAGCCCAAAAGATTATGCTAATATAAAGATTTATGAATATAAAGATTAAAATAATTCAAGAAATGTGTATTGATGCTAAAATCTTATTGCTAATTGAAGTAGTAACATCATAAAATTAGGCCAATAGGTTGCTAACTAAGATCAATCTCTATCGATGAACTAGATCACGACTCGATCGTCTTAATTTTTAGATTTCGACGAGGCGGAGAATAAGTCCTATTGGACCCTCGGGCTTGGAATCCCCATACGTGCTAGCCTCGGGGAAACTCTAACCATCGAGCCGGGGCGGGGCGATGGGATCGGGCGGTCGCCCTTGGAGTACCGGGGCGAGGGAGTGACCGTAGGAGATAAACTAACTCTCTCGAGAGCTTGAGATTGAAGCTCCATTGGATAGTCCCTAACACATCCAATTCTAGGACCAACTCCACTACTCCACTTGCACGATAGAGCCCTTGTCAGGTCGAGTGGAGTAGCGTTTATGCTACTCGTGTCGATAGATGTCTTGACATATGGTAGATCGATCACGGGCTCCATAGATTGGTCGTCGCCATCTTCTATCGTTATTCTCGGTTCTGATTTGGATTCTTCATCGGTAGTTTTGATTTTGGACGATTCATCATCATCTATTGTGCATCTCTACACACACCAAAAAAGAGTAAAATGTTAGTTTTCTTGCAACAAATTAAACACTCGTGATTGGATCACATCATCATCTAGTAACCCTACCTTGACATTGGACAAATCTACGTGATTTTCCTCGAGAAAATTTATGAACTCGTTGAAATTGTCTTCCGTAGGTAGATAGTGGCCGCTATAAGGCCAAATCGCCTGTATAAATAAAGTTCAGACCATAAATCATAAATTACAACACATATCAATCAATCAATTTCTTCAAACGTATCAACCCTTTTCTACACATACCTCAAGAACACCGTCCCGAGCAGTAAGCCTACCAGCCGAGGTCGTGACTCCACCGGACAGAAAACTCGAATGTTGGAACCGTCCTTTCTTTTTCCGTCCAACATACAGAGATCTACTCGTGCTAAGCACGAAGATCCACTTCGAATCCCCATCCGTATTCAACAGCATCCCACTTATCTTGAACATCAACTTCCCTTCCTCCACGATCACTTCATACGCCTCCCTCTCTTTCTACAACACCGAAAACACGAGAATGTTAGACAATGCACGTATTATAAAGTGCCGTATTTTTTAAGGGATTCAACCTACCGGTCCGAGATATTGGATGCATTGGCTCTGCAACTCAACCCTAGGGCACTTTGGAAGGTTCACTTCCTTTCCTTCACCAATATCCAACCTTAAAAGAAGCAAAATTAACAACATATGATTAAATTATTACTATAATTAAGAAGAAGAATCTCATCTACTTTCCATAATAAGCAAAAGAAAAGTTCCTTAGTTACCAATAAAAGAAAGGTTCGTAACTCTTCCTCTCGAACCATACATCGTAGTAGAAATGCAAGTTACGTCCATATCTATGGCGTGGATCAATCTGTAATCAAAGATAATTAGAGAGAGAGAGAGAGAGAGAGAGAGAGAGAGAGAGAGAGAGAGAGAGAGAGAGAGAGTTATTACAGCTTCCAACCAATGATGCAGAGCAAGTTTCTGAGCATTCTCATCCTTAATCAAACCTTTGCCAACCTAAAACAAAACAAAACCCCCAAAAACCCTTTAAACATTACTACTTCTACGTCTCGACACGTTTTCTGAATATATGTAATGTAAATATAAAATAATCGAAACGTGTTGAGAAAAAACGGGGCGAAGACTTCATTCAATCTTAAAAACCTCACATATATACAAAATCTTACAGCATTTGCATACCTTGGCAGCTCTTCTCTTCGCCCTCTCCCACCTCGACGCTGCAGATTCGTGCTCGTTGCACCCGAAAAACGACACCGAGCTTCGGTTCAGAGCAGCAGAATCCAATGCTTTCCACCTTAATCCCCCAAAAAAAATCAAGAAAGAAGAACATAATTCAATCATCTCAGCACATACAATCTTTGTTCGTCAGTTCAACTAAAAAAAAAAACACGAAAACAACGACGAACCAGAGTTCTTCGACGACAACCGCGCAATCCGCAAGGTTTCTTCGAGTCCTATAACTCTTGTACACCTTCTGCACTGTCGTTGCAGCCTCGTCGAGCTCACTAACCGGCCTCGGTGAAGTGAAAACAGAGGGAAAATCGGGCTTCGTCTCGTTTGATCGACGATTTCCATCGTGATCGAACGAGTCGAAGCTCTCATTCCCTTTCCCGATGACTAATTCTTGGAGGGGCACATGCTTCTCCAGCTTCTGCTTCTCTGGACTTGCATTTTTCTTCAAAGTGCATGAAGTTGAGATCATCTCCCCTTCCTTGCTACCGAAGCTCATCGATCTTTCGATCGATTTTTCGACGTTTTCTGTTAGATTGAAGATGCTTAGCCTCAAATATCTGTTCCATGATGAGAAAGGCAATGAAAAGGATAATCCCATTTGCTATCTGCAGCTGAAATGGGAGAAATTAGTAGAATTTGATTAGTTTCAACTTGTGATGAATTACTATTAGTCTAAGTGATTCAAAATCATTACCAAGAAATCCCATTTTTGGATCACTAGCATGAATCCATGAGAGAGAGAGAGAGATGAATTTCAAGAAACATGAATTCTTGAGAGAAAAGTTAGTACCTTTTTAGCAAGATTTGTGTTTTGAGCTTTGGAAGAAATGTTTCTTGCAATAAATGAACTCAAAGTACATAACCAACTACTCTGTACAATATACAGCAAAGCAAATTTATAGGGGAGGGAGAGAGAGAGAGAGAGAGAGAGAGAGGAGAGCTTATGGTCAACTACAAGAAAGTAAATTCAAAGAGGGACAACGAAATCTCTTGAAATTCCACAAGAAAAAAGAGAAAAAAGTTGGAAAATTTTTGGACTCATGAACTTTTGATGAAATTTCAAGGAAGGAGAAGTGAAGAAGCAAAAATTGAATATAATTATATTAAATGTGTTTAGGGTGAAGTGAGGTTTGTTTTTGTAGTTTTCTTCCTTTTTTTTTTCCAACAAGATTATGACATAAGATGCTTCTTCCCATTTCCCTTTGATTCAAGTAAAGTAATGATGTGATAGGGCAAAAGAATTTGTGTGGCCCTCTTCTTCTCTTGTGTAGATAAATGGACAAATTTTTGTTCAATGTTGTTGGCTTCGGTTGGTGGATTCTGCTCATCTGTTACATTTTCGTACTACAGTTTTTACTATTTCAACAGGTAGTTGTGTCACGTGTTAAAAATATTTACAGAGCCGTCGCTTTTATATTCTGTTTCACACTAAAGTAAAAATAGGGTTTCTGAACTTTTCCCTCCGAAAACCTCGATACGTTAGTAGATTAATTATCGAGCTTATCATTTTTCAAAGTCATATAACAATTCAGCCTATAATGTTAACTAAGTAAGACGAACAAAATGGCCAATTAGCAGATGAATGTGGCGAGGTACTTCACCGGCGATCATTCGTCCCGCCTGTTTCTTGATACGCAAGTGCCTCTCTCGATCCTTGTTAGAGACCACCCCGTCGTTCGGTCCATACGACACCGGGATCACTTTATACGACATAGTATTGCTCTCGGGATACTTGGTTGATAATTCATGCTCAATCCAAAAACAATATACATCGAGTAATGGCTTAACGATTATCTCCCGAAGGGCAACGCAGTTATCCACAATGTACCTCAGAAGCTCCATATGATCGGGTGCCCCATTGTAAAACCCCGAAAACTCAAAGACGTTGAGATGGCAGTGGTGCGGAGATTTTCCGAGGTTCGGCACTTCAAAAATGGGTTCGGCACCGGTTTCAGTCACCTGCAAAATGCTAGAATAAGATAAATGGCAAAGAAAGAGAGAGAGAGAGAGAGAGAGAGAGAGAGAGAGTTACTTCACCCAACCTTTAGTCGGAATTCTTGAAGACAAGGAGAAGCCTATAGAAAATCAGTAATCGGCACCAGAAAATCACTACTCACGAATTCGTAATCCACGTACAACCTCTTCAATCTAGACATTCGAGGGATCGAAAATGCCTGGGCGAGAGACGAAGATAACAAACAGTAAGTAGTTTTATTATGGCAAAAACCAAGGTTTATAAGAAATTGCATACCTTAGGACTGTCCAATATAATGGTGAGAATCTCCAAATTCGATGTTGAATTTGCAAGAAAATCCATCGTATCTGGTTTACTACCTTCACCACATAGCGTATACGATACATCAACAAGATTCGGAACATAAAGTCACACTTAAAATAAGTTAGATTTGGAGACGACGAGACTTTTATCAAGGTTTTATAGCGACGGCGAACGTTCCAGAAATTCTCACAAGATTCGACTTAAGGTCCACGTCAAGGATGAGTCGCTCCAGCATCGGGCTATTTTGAACTAATCGCTCGATCACTTCACCAGTGACCAAAACATGCTCAAGTGTTAGCTCCTTGAGGCACTTGTAATCACTACTCTGTATGCCGGTCAAGCAAAAAATGTCAAGGACGGAGCGAGAGTCGTGGAAATCCAACTTTAATATCTCAACTCTTCTCGAAACTAGTGCAAAATGAAGCCACTCGGGGAGGATTAGAAAGTTGTGTAGGTATGAATCGAGGGTGAATCGTTTCAAGGAGAGGGCTTTATGCAAATCAATAGCAGAGCTTGCCCATTTTATAGTCGTGAGGCTGCGCAGCAGGGAGCGACAACTTTGCCCGTGAATGAAAAACCGTGCATCATCCATTTGGGACTTGGTACAATCGGGATCCTTAAACACGAGATTAGGAGTGTATCTCCACAGCTGTGACCATCGCGTCGAAATGAGGCTAGTAGCTATGGCTTCCTTCAACGGAAGGTAAGACAATATGTGGACGATGATATCGTCGGACAACTGGCTTATCCGATCAACGTCGTCGCTACACTTCCTACCGCGCTATCGAACAATGCAGTTAGTACAATAGCTTAGAAAACAAAGATCGAGTAGACACATTCATAACTGCAACCTTCTATTAATTGAATAAGATAAGCAGCTAACAAGCAGAGCATTCAAAGAAAGAATTTTTAACATCAATGCTTTCATTCCAGTTGTTTGTATATCAAAATCATTAGTGTTAGAAGCGAGTTTGATTTTGTATAAACATCATATAGCATGAACAAGGAGTCAAAATATTTATTATTAAAAAAAAGTAAAAATTGAGGGATCACCTTCGAGTTGAGCTTCGAACAATTTCCGCTCATGGCTGCAGATTATATCAATTCCTATAAGCTTCACGAGGTTGACCGGTCGGAGCGACGGGGAGCTGCCGCCGGTAGCAACGGGGTGGCGACTTCGAAGATTTCAGAGAGATCCTGACCAGCGACGACTCCAAGGGGGAGAGTACGAGAGAGGGAGAGGGAGGGAGGGAGAGAGAGTCGGGAAAGGGGTCGAGAACGACGACACTAATCGCCGGTAGTAATAGCGGTGGCGCCGGAGCTAAGCTCGCCGGCGAAATTGGGGTCTAGGGCTCGTTGACTCTGCATTCGAATTTGGGGAAGAGTTTGTCCCAGTGTTTAAATACCAGCTGAATCACTAAACGGTTATATTTTCGATTCGCGGTTTTTCTCGATTTTTTCCGATTTCAGCCGGTTCAATTGCGGTCTAATTTAAAAAACAGCAAAACGAAAGCCTCGTCTATTCCATCTCCAGTTTGGTTTTTAAAACATTGTTTTCTTCCGTTTATCTAAATCAACCGAAATTCCAGAAATCTCAAAAACCAAAAACAAAATCAAGAGAAAATTAATCGATTCCTCATCACAAAAAAGAAATTTATGAACAGATTGAAAAAAAATGATATATTTACAGCAGAATTCTACAATTTTCTGGGGAGTTCTGCAGAATTGAAGGAGGGATTTTGGCGGGAAAATTGCAACAAACCGCTATGGGATTTAGGGTGGTAGGTTATGAATTTGTTCCCCTTTTCGTCGAACAGATTCAAATCGTCGTCGTCGTCTTCCTTGGGAACCCTACACCTCTCCCCCAGTATTATCGTCTTCTTCCACACCGAATCCTCGTGCCGGAAGTACTTCCGCTCCTTCAACCGGAGCCGATCGGCGGCGGAGGCGACGGCGGCGCCGCCTCCGCCCATCACGCGGAGGCTCATGCTGGAGACGAGCTTCGACACGCCGGAGTTCGATCGGCGGTGCTGGAGGTTGTGGCCGCACGAGGCGGTCCTCATGTGGTGGCTGAGGCGTTGGGGGTGGCTGCCGGTGCCGGTGCCGGGAGGCATCGGCAGCGAGTAGTTCTGGTGGCGGTGGTCGTCGGGGCTGGACGGTTTCGTGGCGGCGGAGGAGGCTTCCTCCGGCGAGTGCGCGCTGCCGCTGCCGCCGCTGGTGGAAGTGGGGGAATCGACGGCGTCCTCGAACTCGTCGGCGTCCTCCACCGCCGGCGGCTTCTTCCGGAACAGGACGCCGCAGAGGAACGAAACTGCACCAAATTCGATCGGAAAAAATGGAAAATCGATTATATTTTTTTTTTCTGAATTAAAAAATAAAGACACAGAAAGTGTTCGAACAACCTACGGAATGTTTTCTCCCCATCGGAGCCGCCGCCGGAGACAATAATTTTTTTATTTAATTGCAGCAAAAATTTTGAATAGATTAATTGTTTTTTAGAGATTGATTATTATTATTATTATTATTATTTTGTGTGTGTGTTTTTTAGTTTTGTGTTTTTGGGGGAAAAAGGAGGAAGCATGAATTCAGGTGGAGAATGAGGAAAAGGTAGCCTCTAATTCAGCTAAGGCATTAAATTTAGACGGCTAAAATTAGGCATTTTCATAGGAAAAAATATGCTCATTGTAATAAATAAGTACATTTAATGTTTCCATGTTTCTAGATTATGGAATGGAATGAGTTTAAGAATTCTCTCTCGTTAATTATATGTTAAGAGAAGGTTTATTTATTTAGTAGTATTTCTTTTATTCTTTATGATAATTTTCTCTCTCCTTTTTCCTCGTAAATTAAAATGGAGCAAATTTTAA
The DNA here is from genome assembly GCA_029379335.1 of Thymus mandschuricus. Classification (NCBI taxonomy): domain Eukaryota; kingdom Viridiplantae; phylum Streptophyta; class Magnoliopsida; order Lamiales; family Lamiaceae; genus Thymus; species Thymus mandschuricus. Next base: position 908,772 of record CM057076.1, on the reverse strand, counting down.
TTATAATACTAACAATCATGGTCTTGGAAATAAAAACATTTGAATTCTACAATGTATTTTTGTGTCTTCTGTTTTCTGTTTATTATTATTATTATTATTATTGTTATTATTATTATTATTTGAACCCAATGTTGCCTTAATGGGCCTATACCTTGGTCCGGCCCAAGAACTGCCCAATATAGCCTTAAACTCCTTTGATATGGGCCTAATTTTGGCCATATGGGCTTAAACTTTGGCCCGGCCCAATAATCATGTACCTAAACTTTGGTTTGGCCCGAGGACGGCCCAATAGCCCTAAACTGCTATAAAATGGGCCTCAATTTGGGCCGGCCCAATGCAAAGGACATGTTTAAACGGTTATGTATGTGAGTTTTTGAGTAAAAAGAGAAATAGAGCAATCACAAACAATGTCACATCATACAACTCTACTGTACACTCTTTCATAACCAACCAATTTTATAATTCTCTCTCTCCCTCTCTCCCTCTCTCTCTAAGTAGAATTACATACACAGATTCTTAAGATCCCGCTCACTCCAGTACAGCTCAACTTAAGCTTTTGCTTTGGCAGGAGCTGGTATCAGATGATGCAGAGTGCTTGCCTGGATGACGGTGCTCGGGTTCGTGTCTCGACCGCGTGTCGAGCTCGACTGCCTCAGGCTGAAGTTCCTCTCGGCGCCGCTTCGTGCAAACCGACGCCATGGGCGTGGAAGGTGTCGCATCAGTCTTGATGAAGATACCAGCAGGATCACTCCGACGATGATGAAGAGCCTGCCATTGGTAGGTAGAGAAGAAGTCACCAATGAGATTTATAGAGTGAGGAGAGAGGACGAGGAAATGTGGGATACCATCCAAGAAGAAGCATCAGGCGAGCCGTGGGAGCTGAAGGGAGTTGTTCACCGAGTGCAAACATGCCAGCTAGTACGCCAGTCACGATTGAAGCAACAGCTGCACAAGTGGACACCACTATTGCCCTTCCGTGCTTCAAAGCACGGGTCTGTTCAGAAAGGCCAAAGGAAAACGGAGATTAAACATTATGCTTCAGAAAGTAAGTCTGCAGATACTGCGTCTGTTTCTAGAACGTGTAAGGAAAATGGAGTGAGGCACAAACTCAAAATTATACAGTGTTCGTGTTACCTGGCAAACAAATCCAGAACCACTACAAAGTATGCTGATGGAGACACAAACGGGAAGCAACAACTTCGAAGATCCCTGCTCCAAGAACAAAAATCCCATCTTTGATATTACAGATGCAATCCTGAAAATGTGTTTCATGAATATTCTATTGTAAGACGATGAGGATTAGAGCAATCCAAAGAAATGTATACTTGTTGAGAACAAGATGTTTACCCGAATAGAATGCCAGATTCAAGACCATGGATAATTTCCTCGACCACTTCATATTGCATCTGCAGGGTAGAAAAGCAAACAATTGAGATCCAAGATTAATAAGGTGTGCACAAAACATTACATAGAATGTTTTGAATATACCAACTCCTGTTCTCTTCGTTGGCGTCTATACACACGGAGCCATCCATTAAGCAGTGCCTGAAAATGAGCATTTAAGGTGAGGCGCCTGCCACGTGAAAGTGTGGTTATTGGAGATGGAAGCCAATCTTTCTAGTTCAGCATAAGACTTCATCTATCGTATGTTCATAGCAAAAATTTTGTGAGGTGCAGAACATTATTTCGTGGATATACGTGGAGTCCAAATGAACTATAATTTGCAATGAACAGTAGTAGTTTTGCACTTCAGAAATCTACATGATGTATCAATATAACATTAACATGCGTGTGTATAAGATTTTCCACATTATGATAAGTAAACTCATATCAATTAGTAGCTGAATAAGGTAAGATACCTACAAACACGAATGCAACGACACATAACAGCCATGGTAAACATAAAACTGAGATGGATGGTGACTTTTGCTCTTCCCCTCCAGCACCAACACCTAGATGCAAAAAAACACAACAAATTTGATATAGGATCATGTAAGAAAGAGCTAGAAATCGTGTTTCAAGCATTTCAGCATGGAGAAGTACCCACACACTCAAGTGATTTCTCATTCGTTGTCAGGAATAGAACAGAATTATTGTAGCTAATGTAATTATGAAACAAAATGCAATATCCAGGTACTCATTAGTCTGTTTAAGACAAATACAGATCTATCCGTTTTCTGACTAGACAGAAAGTGGAAGCTTAAACACTTCACACACTAAGCCCTTGACAAAAGTCGCATCACTTTAGCACTGGAATATTGGTATCGAAGAAATAATAGAAGGGGAGCATTTATTCAAGTAGCGGAAGGAGTGCATCAACAAGAAATGTTGACAGCAATCCAGGAAAAAATAACTCTACAATGCACTTCAAGAAATCCTAGAGCCTAATTAGCACTCCAAATGAACTTACATTACCTATCGTGCCAACACCGGCCAAAGCAATTCCAATCCAGTCGATGGCATTCATCATCTCCTTCAGATAAAAATGAGAAAATACTGAGAGGATGGCGAGCCCACAGCCAGAAACGGGTTGAATCACTGATACCTACAAAATTTTAAAACTTCAGTATGAAAGTCATTATCACGATCTACATGAGGAAGTGAATAACTGAAAAGGATGAAACTATGTAAGTATTATAGATCTTACAGGAGCCTGAGATAGTGCAAGCAACATCAAGACAGCTCCGAAAATATCCATCAAGAAGCCAATGATCCATGCACTGTTCGAAGCATATGCTCTTATCACCTGAATATACATATCTTTTGCCATAACTAGTCTGCTTTTCGATTTATATGAAATGCTATGCATTGTAGAAGCATATGTCAGCACACACAATGTTAGACTAATACCAAGCTTCTAACACATACAAAACGTACGTGCAATTACTACCCATGTCTCAAGTAGTTAAGGGATTCTTCTAAATGAGGACAGCTATTTAACTCAAAAACTATGCAGAAGAAACCTGGAATAGGCTATTGCAGATGTTCAAACAAACTTCTTACTTCAAGATCAACGGCTATACGGGCCCAAAGAGACTTCCAACAAACACCATCTACACTAAGTCTACCCAATTTTATCTGTAGTTAGAGCATACTTGGAAAGAATTTCATCAAAGACAACCTCAAAGCAATTATACACGACACGACAAAATCTACCAAAACATCAATTACAGCATGAAAACAGCGATTCTCCGAAGTTCCAAGAGTGAGAAATACTACTACTTAGAAACCAACTTCCCATTTAACTAACACATAACATTAGAGATCATCAGTGGTGGATCATCCAATAAGCTGCATTCAGCTAAATACAATTTTATGAGTATTTCGACATTTTCGATTCCATTCAGTTCAAAACAACATTATATAGATAGCATTATCATGCAAAACCAATCGAGAAGAAGAAAGGAAGAGGATCGCCTAATACAGATACACAACTAAATCAATCAACGAAAATCCCCCAAAATATGACAATAAATCCGAAAGTCAAAAGCCTTTTTTCCAACAGAATAACACATAAATCCATTTAAACAATCGAAGAACACAGAAAAACACGCATGCAACACATTAAACAGAGAGACCCCTATCGATTAGTACCTTCAACGATGAAATGCAAACGAAATCGATAAGAACAGAATAACCCAACCGACAAAAGAGAAATTACCTTGAGCTTGAAAGAGAGGGGAGGGAGAATGAGAGTGCCCTTCTTCTGCAGCACTTTGCCAATGTTGTTCCCGGCGGTCGCCGCAATCGTCAAGCAAATCGATTCCCACATCTCTCTCTCTAAATTTTTTCTTTCCTTCCCTTCTGCGAGCAAAAATCGATGCAGTCGCGCATGAAATGAAGGTCGGATTGCGTAGATTTGAAGGCGGAGCAGAGAATCCTTGTCGAAAATCACAGATCTCCCTCGATTTCTGCAGCGTTAAATACCTGAGGTTTCAGCTCCCACAAAAAGCTTGAAATTCCATTGAAAATGGTGGAATTCACGTTTTTTCCTTCTTTCCGTTTCTCTCGATACCAAAAGCGTGTGTTTGAAAGCACGCTTTTTCCAAAAAGTGGTTAAATTAGTGGTTACTCAATCCCCCTCTCTCTACCAACTTTTCACATTGATATCCCTACAAAATTATTTTGTACTTCTATATGATTGTAGATCGTGTTACTCGAATCTCGACTCGATTAAAATTTGTTCGACTTTGCTTTGTGGACTTTGTAAACGTGATTGAATCGTTATGTGATAATTATTACTTAATTCGATCAACTTTCTATATCAAAATTTATCATTACAAAGAAATTGTATCTTTCACGTGAAAAAGTCGGTGTTTTCGAGCAACATGGTTGCATTGGTGGAATCATTGGATTCATAATTATACTAGTAAATAAATAAAAAACAATAACAAATTGCCATGATCCAATTTTTTTTAATGAAATTATTATATAAATACCATTAATAAAAATACAACAAAAATCACAATTCATAGACAACTATAGACAAAAAGGCTCAACTTTGACAACACTTTTCAATACAAACACTAGAAAAAACTCATTCACAAACAACCATTGATATGCTAGACAAGTAAACTAACTTTCGTACACCGTTTCAGTCCGTTTGCTTTATTATTTTATACTAGTTCGTATATATTCCACTTATCGGCAAACTGAAGATGGGACGAGGGGAGTAGTAGCAAACCATGATCATATATAGAGAGAAAGAGAGTCTACTAAAAAGACCATTATACCCCCAAGATCACCACCATCCATAGACCATATGAGTATACCTATTCTTAAGCCATCTAACACTCTTTCTAACAGAGCCTTTGAGTTTGCCTTCAACAGAGTAGACTCTGTAGCTAGCCACTCTTCTCTTCCTCTGAAACTCTGGATCATTGTAGCTCCACCTATGGCTGCTCCCCCCTCTCTTCAGCTTCTGCGGCGGTGGAGGAGGGGCGGCGGAGGAGGTGCTGTAGGACCTGAAGTTGGCTGGCCTAGCGGCGGGAGGCGGCCCGAAGTAAGGCTCTATTTGCATTTTGGCATCACTGTATGACTTTGATCTGTAGTTGGCCATGGAATTCTTGAAGCTTTTGTTGATGGGATTGGAGGAAAGTTTGAGTCTTGAGCTGGAATGTGAGGTGGGTTGGTTTTTGACAGGTAAGAGGAGAAGGGAAAATTTGGAGGGTGGGGGGCCAAATATAAACTGCCAGGAGAGAGAGAGAGAGAGAGAGAGAGAGAGAGAGAGAGAGAGATGGATTTCTTGATTATGTAATTGTTGAGTGTGGAATTAGTTTCTTGATGTGTAGCTTAGCTTGGGTGATCTATTTTTTTAATAGTACTTTTGGCACAAGGTATATGCACATGGAAGGTTATGAAATGTTTGGTGTATAAATGTCTGGTTGAAAAGAGCAATTAAACACTTTTCTTTATATTATTGGAATAATAATGTTTTTCCTTTAGATATGATTGTATTAAATGTAAGGCATCAAAATCAAATTCACCATATTGGGTGCTATTAGGAATTGCCATAATAATATAAGGAAAAAAATGAATAGTCATTACTCTCTCCTTCCCACTTCAATTGGTTTGTTTGTTTCGTTTCAATACTTGTATTATCAATGTATATGAAATCCATGACGAGATAATGCAGATGCATTGATAATGAAATACCCAATAGAGTATATCCACTTCAATTTTGAGCAGTATAAATACTTCCTCCGTCCCATTATTCTCATTTCAGTATTACTATTTAATACCTCACATATATGATAGTATTCAATAAACGGGACGAGAATAATGGAGGGTAAGGGAGTAACAATATTTCCCCAAAATCATAACAAAAGTGGAGGCCAACATAACTGAAAATAGAGAGTTAACAATTTGAAACAAAGATGAGCTCATCAGTCTATACACAAAATACATTACCCCAAAATAAGAATTCCAAAAGAAACCTCACAATTCCAAAGTCTCCAAATACTCAACAAACCCACCTTACACAAACTCCAAGTTATTTAGAGAACAAACAAAATACAGAGCAGAGAGCAAACCCAAAAATTTCTGAAACACAGGAGTTCTGAAGAAGCTTCAACCAAACTGGGAAAGTTACATCCCCCGAACGATGGCCGAATTACACATATAGTACTAGCCTAGGGAATAAGATGGTGAATTAACTTACTCGAAATAGATAAAGCAGTAACCTCCTTTAGCTCAAAACTGCATTACAGAAGATCTGCAACATTTGCTGGCAGCTCCTCGACTATAACATTATAGAACTTCTGGATATCTGCAAGCATGCGTTCATCATCCTTGGTGACAAAGTTAATAGCCACACCCTTCCTTCCAAAACGTCCACTTCTTCCAATTCTGTGAAGGTAGTTCTCGGGCTGAGTAGGCAAGTCGTAGTTGATGACAAGGGAGACTTGCTGAACATCAATACCACGGGCCAACAGATCAGTGGTGATGAGAACTCTGGAAGATCCAGACCTGAATTCCCTCATGATGATATCTCTGGTGTTCTGGTCCATGTCACCGTGAGTGGCCGAGACAGTATGGTCACGGCTCCTCATTTTGTCGGTAAGCCAGTCGACCTTGCGCCTTGTGTTAACAAAGATGACACTCTGAGTGATGGCTAGAGTCTCGTAGAGATCGCATAGGGTCTCCAGTTTCCATTCCTCCTTATCAACGTTCACGTAGAACTGCTTGATACCCTCGAGTGTCAGCTCATCACGTTTCACGAGGATGCGGACTGGCTTGCTCATGAATTTCCGAGTGATTTCAAGGGCCTCTGGTGGCATGGTGGCAGAGAAGACGCCGACTTGAATCTTTGGTGGCAGCAACTGGAAGATGTCATAAATCTGGGAACACATGCCACTTGTTAGAAGCAAAACAATGAACGCAAAGAAGCACAGCAGACACATAACCTTGAGAACAATGGCAGGGAATAAAGAAACACGGGTTAATAAGGGTCATGACATTAAACCAGTGCAAAATTAACTAAGACTATGGAAGACCTATGTTTTGATGACAGATGGACAACGAATTCCATCTGCAAGTGCATATTAACAGTGTTCTACTGTAAATATCTCTAATAAATAGCCAAATCTACCCAACCAATTGTCATTCATGCTCAGGAAAAAAGAAGATGAATAAGAAGTAGACCTGATCCTTGAACCCCCTGGAAAGCATTTCATCAGCTTCATCCAAAACAAACATCTTGATGTAATCAGGGCGTAGTGACTGCCTTCTAAGCATGTCGAAGACACGCCCAGGAGTTCCAACAACAACATGAACTCCACTGGAGAGGATACGCTGATCTTCACGAACACTTGTACCTCCAACACAGGCATGAACCTTAACACCAAGATAATCACCCAGTGCCCTCATCACCTTCTCGATTTGCTGAGCAAGTTCTCGAGTGGGTGCAAGGACCAAAGCCTGGCATTCAACCACACTGTAGTCCAGCTGCTGCAGAATCCCAGAGCAGAAGGTTGCAGTTTTTCCAGTTCCAGACTGAGCTTGCTGAATCACATCAAGCCCCTTGCAGAAAGGAACAATCCCTCTTTGTTGAATAGCAGACGGCTTCTCAAAACCTTAAAACAAAAGAAACCCAAGAAAGAACTCAATATAAAAGATTAAAACATAATATAATTAACGGTCAAACAAAACAAAAGTTAATAACATTCTACTACCAACCAAGTCATTGTTCATCAATCAATGGACAAGCATAAAATAACAACTGAAACTCGCATGTACACTGAAGAGAAAAGAACAAGGTATTTAATTGAATTTGTAAACATACCATAGGCGTAGATTCCCCTGAGCAGATTTTCCTGCAATCCCATAGCATCGAAGCTGTCATAAACCTCATCGTAACTAGTGAAGAATTCCTCGCCATCATTTCCAAGTCTGCACATTGAGTTAGGCGGTTAGAAAAAAGGAGTAAGAATCTCACTTAAATGTGCAATATAAAACTCACATCTCAGTCATCTTGGTATCATATTGACGAGCATCAAATTGAGAACCTTCAGGTGCCATTCCAGCCATGACTGCAAAAGTTGAAAGATATACACGCCCGTGAAAAGTATGTTCCACTAGATACACCAAATTCACATGGTATCCCTTAGAAATGTAGAGACTATATATAACAGCAGTAGAAGTGAAGAAGAACACATAACTGAAGCATTAAAGAAGACAACTCCAAAATTTGTATTAGAAAATCATTATATGTCATGATCATTGAGCTAAACTATTACCCTAATGTTGAGCTGAAGTTCCCCTTCATACGATGACCAGATTTCACAGAAAAGGATAATTGACAGCAAATAACGTCGTAAAAAGACATAACTTTGATAGCTCTCCAATCAAATACTATATAAATACCATGTTGAAGCTATCACTAGACAGATAAGAACAAATCAGGAATAAAAACACAGCCAAAAAAGCCAAACTACCTATAGATTTAATAAACATACGTAAGGGTCAACAAGCTCGATAGATGAATATACCGACGTAAACACATCTTACCAATTTCAGTCTCATCTCACTTCACTCCACCTCCACCACAAACCCCAAAAAGTTAAGACCTCAAACATACCTAAATCACATATTCATGAAAAGGAACACAAAAATCCCTCACAGTCCATAACTACTGCTACATCAAAACTTAAACCTCAACTATTCAGTTCAACAAACCAAAATTACATAAAACAATCAGCTCAAACCCCAAACAAAGCGCTCAGCAAAAACTAATCACAAACAAAAATCAACCGCACAAATCAAGAGCTACAAATCAACAGCGCAAGATCTTCAACGAGCTAAAAACCAAGCGAAGAAGACAAAGCAAGTAAAAATCCGGTACACGACTTCGTATAAAGCAGCCAACAGCACATAGCTCCACATCTACTCGATTAAAGTTACCTGAGAGCGAGCGGAGACGAGAGATCGAACGAGCGGGAGATTTAGGGTTTTGCGCCGCCTTTTTCCAAAACTCCCCGGATCTACGCCGCGGAGTTGAGGAAGAGAGAGAGAGGTTAGAGAGAGAGTGAGAGAGAGTATGAACGGAGAAGGGCGGTTTCCTTTTTTAGGGATTTTGGATTAAGCCTACCACGATCCCGTTGTCTTCTACCGCCGAAATTACGCCCCTACCCCTCGCTCATTGATTGATTTGCGAATTTCCTCAAATTGGGCCTTTTCATCGGCCAGGCCCATTACATGAATATGGATTAATACAGCCCATTAAAAATAAATGTTAAGGCCCAATTTCATTCATAGCCCGAAGCTTGGGCCCAATAACTGATAACGGGCCTCAACAGTCAAGCCCATTTATTTTTTTATTTGTGGCCCATTGTAAGACTAATTAAAATATATAATTAATTTTGCCACTTTTAATTAAAAATATATTTTTTTAAAAAGAAAATCTGGCACAACTTGTGATTTCAGTGTTTTTTAATCAAAGTTGAGTAAAATTAATATAAAGCAAAATATTTTATTGATGTTAAAAAAGATTATCTAAATTAAGATAAAGAGGGGATCGAGTGGATGGGCAGCAGCCAACAAGGGGAAAGGCTGTGATTGTGCCACGTGGAGGTCACGAGTGCATCCACGTAGCCCCTCGCCGAAAGTGAAAAGCTAGAATTAGAAGATGCAATGTGAAGTGAACATGCCCAACGCCTCTTCTAGTTGTCACCAATCAAAAATATTTTAATTAAAATTAAAAAAATAAAAATAAAAAATCCCTATTTCTATATTAAAGATTCCCATATATCCGACCAATATTTGGGTCCCATGTAGTCACATTCTATTTTTTCTCCAAAATTTTCGTAATCGTCGATCAGAAACGATAAAGTCGATGTTACACCTGACTCTTAAAAAGTCGAGTATAAATATATTAAAAGTATAAAAAGAGAGGTATTATATTAATTATATATGTTAAAACACTGCTATGTGAATATATTATGTGGTGTGTTTTTACGCTGTATCTAGTATCGACTTTACCACCAGGAACTAATCATAGATAAAAATGGAGGGATTTTTCGCTAATAAGGTGTGGGGGTTATGAAATAAAAAGCATGATGATTTTTCTTAAGAGATATATAACATGTATTATCAATAGAAAATAAAAAAAAAATAAAAAAAATTGAGTGGATTCTAGAAAGGGAAAGCACTACAAGAAAACTGGGCTTTTGCGACATTAAATTTGTGTCGTAAAGTTCTGTTTTAGTGTCGTAAAAGTCAATTTGCGTCACTTTGTGCGTCATAATAAATTATGTCGCAAAAGGCTATGTAGTTTTTTTAAGACACTTTTTTTGAATTGTGTCGCAACAATAACGACATATTTTGCTTCACTTGATTATATGTCGCATGAAATTCTCGACACTTAACACGTCATTTGCTTTAGTGTCGCATATTTGTTAGCGACACAAAACGTGACATTATTAAAAACGACGCATATAATTTGCGACATAAATTTGAGACATTTCAAATAGAATGACGTAATTTTTCCCGTCACAGTTGACGTCATATTTAAATGTTGTATAATATTGCAACATATGACATATGTCTCAAAAAATTATTTATGTCGTAAAATATACAACATCTTCTGCATCTGTTTATTTTAGTTGTCGTAAAATTTGCATCACTTATGCGTCATTATTTCAAATGACACATCTTTATTTGTGACACTACACAAAAAATGTCGTATTTTTTTGCGACCCATATTTTGTGTCGCATAGAATTACGACATCTAAACTTTGTTACAAAAAAAAAATAATAAAAAAATAATGTTGTATAATATACATCATATTTTGCATTACTTTACTGTTATGTCATAAATTTTGCTTCACTTGTGCGACAGTAATTGAAATGACACGCTCTAATACATGACACTAAATTCATAATGCATTAATATTGTACATTTATTAAAATACAAATAATTCACAGTACATGATTTTCCAAACATAGTCAAAAGATAAAAATGTTCTATCAATATCCATAAATGTTTTAAGAGAACCTAATATGCGAATATATCTTTTTTTCGCAGCATAAAATTCTATTCATGCTTCTTTGTCACCTACAAACAATTCTTCATTGCTTCGATACCTGCAGTCACTTTTTCGAATTCTCTGACACTGCTACTGTAAGAGAAAAATGACACAAAAGCATGTCAAAGCATTTAAAAGCATCAAATAAATAACAAAGAGCAGAGTTAAGAAATAAACAGACTGAAACACACAACACAACATCGTCAATTTAAGAAGTAAGTTAATTACTTTTGCAAATTAAGACCTAGAGATGAACGAATATTAAAAGAATTTAAATAGCTTTCAACCTTATCAGATACTGCATGATATGTAACCATACATGTTGTAGTAAAACCAACGAATTTGAAGGGTCTCCTTTAACTGCGCAAAGAAATCAAACACGACATTCCAGAACTACAACTACATGATTCTTGGCTAGATTAAGTAAATGAATACCAAATAAGAAATATAGAAGTCTACAATTAGTTACTATAAATTACAAAGGACACACGCGAGTTTCATAAGTGATCCATCAGCATTTGAATCAAGTAAGGAACAACAATATCAAGACTGAATTTAGTACAATAAGATGCAAAAAGTAAAATATCAAGCTACAAAATTCTCCAACAATCCATAACCAATCACAAACCCCTAAAGCAACGACCATTCAAAATGAAAGAACATTTCTTTCGGGATCCCCAATTTGCAAGAAACCATCCAAAAGCATGTCAAAGCCATTTAGAAGCATTTACATATTATAGTTCCCAAATATCCTACGTTAAAAGAGGACCATCCTTATGTACTTTATCATCTATTTGAGTTCTCACTTCTCACTGATCATCCTTTCACAATATTTTGAATCAAAAGCAACAATATCCACCATGTATGGAATTAAAGTTTTGCTACCTTTATAAAGCTAAAGGATTTAAATATATCATCAATTTGAACCAAAATACAATCTGACAGAACACAAACTATAAGTATTTATTGATAACAATGCCAATAACAAATATATTGCCTTGAGCTTGAGCAATCTGATATAGATTGCATAACTACAGAACTCAACATTCATATTTCTATGTTTGGTTCAGTTACTAATTAATTGAGAAGAGTACCTTTCAATCTGCAATAAAGGATACAAGGTTTAGCTGCCTCAACATGAAACTCTTATTTAAAGATGTGACATAAAAAAGATATCAAAACTCTTGACTTTCTCCAATTAAACATAAATGATGTTGAAGCATAAGTTCAAATAAAACACAATAACACAATCATGTCTTTAATTTTGATAATAGAGAAAAAGAAATTGAAGACCACTCACATAGTGTAAGGTTAAGAGCCTATATTCCATCAAAGCAATCGTGTATACTTATAAATCCTACAAATAGTTATACACGTTAATATTTCAGCAACTAAACCAACTCAAATCAAAATGCAAATTCAACAAAAGTTACTCTTTAGAGGAATACATAAATAAAAATAACTTCTTATGACAAATACAAAACAAGTACCTTTTTTTGCCCTGCCATCGATACCACTTCTTATTTTCCCATCTAATCCAATTCATTATGCTCTCAACTGCAATTAGATTAAATAAAACGCAACCCTAAAAACCCAGAAGATGTGGGAAAAAATAATTGAGAATAGAGAATAGGAAAAGGTTTGGGACTTTGAAAAATTGAGAAATTTAAATTTCGTTGTAGTCAGTTGAAAGTATTCGAAATTTCACCGAATTGAGTGGCTCGTCTGAGAATTTTTGAAGAACTACGCCGGTGGTTGAGACGGCGGAGGAATCCGATTGCCGGACGACAACTTTCAACACGGTGGCTGGCGTCGCACTGACGAGGACAGGGCGGGTATGCGAGATTTCAAAAGATGGGAGGTGAAGAACTGCTAATTTGATTTTTAAGGAAAATAAGAAAAATAAGAAAGGGTTTTTTATTTTAACATTTTTCGGAAATTGGAAAATTTGCGTCTTTGCCGCCTGGTCTTTTTATTTAAACATTATTTTCAAGTACGTACTTGCCTATATTTTATTTTGTGGGAGAGTTTTTGCTCTTTGTTATGATAATAGTAATTGATTTATACATTTATTTTAAGGCAAAAACTCCTATGCGGCCGCACCATGCGGCCGGATCCGCCCGACCCGACCCGGCCCACCCAACCCGACCCGACCCGACCCGGCCCAACTATGGTCAACCCGACCCGGTTGACCCCATTTCGGGTCGGGTCAACCTGACCCGGTTTGGATTAACCCGACCCGTTTAGGTAAAGTGACAATCTTTATTAATAAAAGTGCTAATCTTTATGAATAAAAGTGTCAATCTTTTAAATAATTTTTTTAATGTAATTTCTATGTAAGTTGTAATTTTACAATTACTTTATAAGGTTGACCTACCAATTTAGGGTTTTATAATTATTTTTTGGTATTTAATTTCAATTTTAAAAGGTAAGATATGGATTATAAATTGAAACTTAAGATATATAATTCTCCAGCAAAAGTGTCAATCTTCATGAATAAAAGTGTCGATTGTTCTGAACAAAAGTGCCAATCTATGTGACATCGAAATTTGTTATATTTTTTCTATTAACTTGTTATTATACTGTTTTGATGTTATGATTTATACTATTATATATATACATATTAGTTATTTCTACATGATAAAATTAATATTTATTATTAACTTATTTTTCGTAAAAGTGCCAATCATTATAAATAAAAGTGTCAATGTTCAAAAGTGTCAATCATAATGAATAAAAGTGCCAATATTCAAAAGTGTCAATCGTTATAAACAAAAGTGTCAATCATGATCCGGCCTCACGGTGAGGCCGGCCACACAGGAGTGTGCCCCTTATTTTAACTATTTTATTATTATTCTAACTATTTTATTTTGTGGGAGAGTTTTTGCTCTTTGTTATGATAATAGTAATTGATTTATACATTTATTTTAACTATTTTATTATTATTCTAACTTCGGACACTAACTTGTGTCACCATTAACTGGTGAAAATGGGTCGGAAACGGACAGATAATGCTCATACCGTATCGTATACCATATTTTTCTCTTGAATCCGGAGTCAGATATGGAAAAGCTGGATTCAAATACGAATTTGAAATATTCGGTATACGGTCACGGGAGGATACGAGACGATTATGAGTCAGATTTGAATAATTATAATCGGATAGTAGATTCAGAGATTACGACGGATGTGAGTCTTATTCCATTTGCGGGGGTGAAGAAGAATTAAAAAAAAAAAAAAAAAACAAACGAAGAAGAACTCAAGACAAAATTGGCAGCTAAATAAATAACTTAGGTTTTTTCTTAATAGTTAGTGATTTTTTTTATAGATATTGGTACCATTTGTTTTCGGCACAGGAAACCAAGTGAGTCGGAGAATATGTGGTTGTAATTAATTCTAAGAGAGAGAGTGAATTGTGGCCAAATATTCTTTGTCATTTTAGGAAATGAGACTAATAAATAGGACAAACAAAAATGGCAAATGAGACTAATAGATTGGGACGGAGGGAGTATTATAAAATTAAAATTAAAATTAAAAATAATAAATATACAGATTTCCGGGTATCGGGATTTGTTATCAGGATAATATTCAATAAAATATGGTAAAACTCGGATACGGTAGGATACTATATGATCTGAATCCGATCCAATATCCGAATTCAATTATCCGTATCCGAATCCGTATCCGTCAGGATACTAATTCTTCATACTAAATTCGATACCGACCGGATACGGCTCCGGATCGACTAATGTAAGTATATGATAGACTGATAGTATTCCTGGTATAACATTAAAAATGTATTATACTATTAAGGAGTCCTTAATAAATTGTAGGTATTTCAAAAGACATTAACAAAAGTGTCATATGTGTGTAATAAAATTGTGATATAATATTTTAATAATTTATATTTGATGCAAATATACGATAAAAATGCAACATTGTTCTGAATGTGAAGTGATATTATGATGAGTAATTAATGTGTCGTAAATAAATTGTTGTAAATCGAGACGCAAAATGATACGATCCTTGATGACCGAATGGTAGACGCACGCGGAAGAAACGAAACTAACTAACGAATGGAAATCCCAATACGTCAAAGGACTAAACCCTCCTAAGTACTATAGATAAACCGAAGTCTCTATAACCCAAAGAAACGGTCGCCTAGCCACACGGGGACGATGAATGACACACAACGAGGTTTGATTTACTCGCTGATTCGCCGGATAATGAATTCGTCTTGGAATAATCAAGAGGAATTCGAAAACTCTCAAGAGAGAATAAACTCACAATAATATTAATGATCAAAAGCTATTTTCGTCCACAAAGACCCCCTTATATAGAGAGGCAAATAAAACCATCTAAACCTAATCTAACTAGGAAATAACTGACCTAAAGTCAAAGGTATGGCCCAACCCACTAACCAACATGATAAAAACCCAAAAACAAGTCTTTTAAGGCCCAAAAACGTGGCCTGAACCCAAACATACGAAAATTAAAACTAAAATAAAGTCTTCAATCTTCATCCCATATCATCTATAATTCTGGGCCTCCGGGCTTCGAACCATGACTTACGGGCTCCATCATTCCCCTCCTCTTGAAGAGGATTTGTCCTCAAATCCTGGCTGCCTCCTACGTCAAAAGGAAAGAAATTATTCTTCTTCTTTGTCTCATCGAACAGCATGGACACCAAATCTTTCTCCCCCTCCAACTCAATTTGATGTTCACTTCTCTTGATTGATAATATGCCATGCCACGTATCTTTAGAAGAAACATCATTGTATACCTGCACAAATGTATAAGTAAAAGGAAATAGACAATCAAGATCATTAGTGGACAAAACATTCCCCTTGTTCCACCTTGCCTCCATGGACTTCTCTTCATTCACAATCCACTCCAAAGCACTACTCTGATCAAGTAGAGACTCATGCATCAATCCATACTCGCCTTCCTCTACTTTCTCTTCCTTGGACTTCACCATCTCCACCTCCTTTGACAGTTGCATTTGATCATCCTCATCCACTTGCGTTGGAGTAAGAGAAATAAACGACACTTCATCCTCGACATGAATGATGATCTCTTGCTGCTCTCCATCACACTCTTCATTTTGCACACCCTGATCAATATCATCAAATAAACTAAGAAGTGGTCCAGGAGGTGCTTCGATTTCTTCTACCTCCTCATTCAGTTTTTCCACATCATCTCGAACCGGAGTGAACGTACTCTTAGCATCTAACCTTGGCTTCACAAATGGACGTGTGTACTCCTTCGGCTGCTCTTCTTTCTCCCAAAAGCTTCTCTTCGAATATGAAACAGTAGTAGCTTGGGACTGCCTCCAACTATTTTGATTCCCACGATAGAATTGGAAAGGTGCAAAATGTTTCCTCATCACCGCCTTCATCTCTTTCCAAGTTATGATTGGCTCCACTCCATTCCTTCTTCTACTCTTAGCCAATCGATCCCACCAAGTTAGAGCATAGTCCGATAACATCCTGGATGCCAAGTTCACCTTCTTGAACTCAGAATAGTTATGATGACAAAAAGCTATCTCCATATTTCTCTCCCATTGAAGATACAACTCTGGATCATATTTCCCTTGAAAGTAGGTAATGTCCACTTCTTCGTCCTCACCAAGATGACCACGTTGGTTGTATTGTCGGACTTTTTCTTTGTAACGACCTCCACTCTTCGAACAAATTAACACCGACTCAGACCTCATCTCCTCGCCCCATTGTTTCACCATCGCCTCTATCATGGATTTCGTTTGTGAATCAATCTCTTCATCCGACATACCTGCAAAAGGTTAGTAGAATAGGATCCTCACCACCTCACAATCACTCGTGTATCCCTCAATAAGGTTCACACTCAGCACTCGTGTATCGCTCAATAGTAATGGCTTTTACCCTCTAATAATCTCACCTCTCCTGCCTTTTTCCACTCAATTCTCTCTCAAGAGGCCCAAATTCCCTTAATCTACCACAAAAATCACTATTAACGAACCAAGAGTACTGAAAGTAGGAAGAAAAGATGACTGAACTAAGAAACCCTAAATCAGAGACACGAAAAAAGACACGAAAATTTCACCGAAAACTTCGGCGGACGATTTGACCCTTTAAACGACCTTTTTTTTGCAAAAATAATGGACTGATTCCGACATAGTCGGAACTACTGTATAGATCTTTTCGAGAGCTTTCCGAAAAGGTATTATGGAGCAAAATCGGAGTTCGTATGCAAAAGTTATGGCCGTTTTAGTGCTGGTCGACGGAAAACACGAGAAAAAGACGAAAACACACCGTAACGAATATATAACTGATATCCCAATGAAGAAACACGCAATAACCAACTCAGAAAACACAGTGACACACTAGGGCTTCGAATATATCCTTTTTTTCTCTTTTTTTTTTTTTTTTTTTTTTTTTGTTCCGAAACTTTTTTTTTTTTTTTTTTTGATCGAAACTTTTGCCCCTAATATGTCACGACAACGTGTAGAAGACTCACCTAAAACGTGTTATATAATATAAGGTATGAGATTTATATTCTGAATATGTTTCCTATTCTTGTAAGGAAAGAAATCTTCTACTCCTTAATGACCAAGAAAACAAATTTGACTAGGTATCAAAACGAATCTGAATACTTGACACGAAAGAAAAGCTACAAGAACGACTCTGAAATTTTGACACAAACGAATATGATTTTTTTTTTTTTTTTGACACAGAACGATTCGAACGAACGAAGAACAGAACACGACACGAAGAGACGACACGAAAAAAAAGACACGAACAGAAAGCAACAAAAGATACGAAATTCAAGACGAAAAGGATGATAGAACCTGGATGACGTAAGCCTGGCTCTGATACCAAATGATACGATCCTTGATGACCGAATGGTAGACGCACGCGGAAGAAACGAAACTAACTAACGAATGGAAATCCCAATACGTCAAAGGACTAAACCCTCCTAAGTACTATAGATAAACCGAAGTCTCTATAACCCAAAGAAACGGTCGCCTAGCCACACGGGGACGATGAATGACACACAACGAGGTTTGATTTACTCGCTGATTCGCCGGATAATGAATTCGTCTTGGAATAATCAAGAGGAATTCGAAAACTCTCAAGAGAGAATAAACTCACAATAATATTAATGATCAAAAGCTATTTTCGTCCACAAAGACCCCCTTATATAGAGAGGCAAATAAAACCATCTAAACCTAATCTAACTAGGAAATAACTGACCTAAAGTCAAAGGTATGGCCCAACCCACTAACCAACATGATAAAAACCCAAAAACAAGTCTTTTAAGGCCCAAAAACGTGGCCTGAACCCAAACATACGAAAATTAAAACTAAAATAAAGTCTTCAATCTTCATCCCATATCATCTATAATTCTGGGCCTCCGGGCTTCGAACCATGACTTACGGGCTCCATCACAAAACTATGTGACGTATTGTTGTCGCAAATAGCGACACAATATATTAATGACGCATATATACGACACAAAATGCAACACTGTTTTAAATGTGACGTAAAATTACGACATTCAATTAATGTGTCGTAAGTAAATTGTTGTAAATACGAAACACAAAACTAAGTGACGCATTGATATCGCAAAATAGCGACATGGTATTTTAATGACGTGTATGTACGACACAAAATACAACACAATTCTAAATGTGAAGTAAAATTATGACATTCAATTAATGTGTCGCAAATAAATTGTTGTAAATACAAAACACAAAACTAAGTGATGCATTATTGTCGCAAAATAGCGACATAATATTTTAATGACACACATTTACATCACAAAATGCAACACTGTTCTAAATGTGAAGTAAAATTATGACATTCAATTAATATGACACAAATAAATTGTTGTAAATATGAGACATAAAACTAAGTGTAGTATTATTGTCGCAAAATAGTAACATAATATTTTTGTGACGCACATTTGACGCATGTATACGACAATAATAGTATAAGTGTCACAATTTTATGACACTTATCGGTAATGTCGCATGCATATGTGTCGCAAAAGCCCAGTTTTCTTGTAGTGAAGTAAGTGTATGACACCTCACTAAAATCCATTCCAAAAAGGGAAAGCCTCCTAAGTCTATTCCATAACCAATCACTAATCAACCCACTTAGCACCCACAATACATGTCATCATTGCATAAGCAAACCCTATTCCAAAGTACAATTATGTCCCATTAATTTAGTACTTTCTTATGCTAATCAACTTCTTTAATCACATGGATTATTGGCTAATTAAACCCTACCTAACCCTCATGCTAACTATCAACCTCATCATGTACTCATGCCTAGCTAGACAAGTTGTGGATTGCTATATCTTTTGGAATAGGAGAAGATATAAACTCGACTCGGCTGAGTATGCCCTGCCAATCAATTTCAAAGAGTAGTGAATATCATTTTAAATTTTACGCATGTTGATCAAGATTGATTTTCTAAGCTATCGATTTCTATGTATACAAGATATAAAGCAAAAGGTGATTCGTCTTTAAGCCCATGTATGTATCAGATATGAACACGACATCAATGATGTCAACTCTGATACTGACGAACGGACCAATAAATTTTAGCTACATTCTAGAATATTAGTCTAACGATAAGAATAAATCAGGTGACTTTCCACTCTATAATAGTTTCAAATGCTATATAGCTTTAGAATTCAAACATATATTAGTAATTCTTTTGCTCCTATTAGACAAAGTAAAATGAGATGATTGATGGATGCAACCAATTATATCATGTTAGGGGTTCCCTTTGGGGGGATTTATAGTGGGTGGAGGGATACCACATGCCTTTTGTATAGATGATTTGGAACATATTCTTCACCAATAATTTATCACTATTTAAATACTACTCCCTCCGTTTCATTAGGAAAGGGACTTTTTTTTCTCGGCGCGAGAATTAAGACGTGAGTGATAATAGTGTATTAAAATGAAAGGTAGTGGATTATAAGTGATGTGTCTGAATTTAATTGGGTTAAAATTTTATATTTTGGGAAAGATCCCTATATCGGTAGGACGTCACGAAAAGGAAAATGTCTCTTTATCAGTGGGGCAGATGGAGTAATTATTTAATATAATTATTAATTAATGAAAAAGCATATATACTTTAAGCTACTTTGGAGCCTCACGTAGATCTACGCGTGGGTCGTATACAAATCAATGTTGTCGAGTTATTATTGGTTAATACCCATTATATATATATATAATTAGTATTTTTTTTATTCCTTTTCATAAAGATAAAGTCCATATTAATAATTTTTTCCCTTATTTGTGTACTTTCCTATTCATCTATTTGTAATGAAATATTGCAATGACATCGGCGGCGGAGCCAGAAATTTCAAATAAGGTGGGTCAATCGGTTACTGGCACAGACGGGACGAAATTTACATTGTGTTCCTCACAATCAGCATGCTTACGATGAAAACTTTCTAGCATAATTCTAAAACACAAGAACCAGAAAAAAGTAGATGGGATGGACTTAAGCCCACTGTTGCTACAGGTGGCTCCGCCACTGAATGACATCATATGCATGAAGATCGACCGATTATTAAAGTATCATAAATAAAATAATATGGATTTTTTTTTCCTACACACACATATATATATATATAGGGAATTGTTCGTGTGCAAATAAATCCTGGCGTGCTAAAATGCGAAAGATGCTTAAAGCTATACAAAATCATGCTTAAACCCGTATATATTCATGCTTACAACACCATTATGCTTTTTAATGTACAAATTCATGCTTAAACCTATTCATGCTCATAATATCTTATGATCATGCTTAAATCATGAATTACAGCCATAGATCAAATTAAGATCAATGGTTCAGATCTATTTCTGTTTCTCACACCAAGACTTATTTCTATGTGATCAATGGTTCAGATCTATTTCTGTTTCTCACACCAGGACTTATTTCTATATGATCAATGGTTCAGATCTATTTCTGTTTCTCACACCAGGACTTATTTCTATATGATGTCAACCTTTTCCAATTTTAATTGAATTTGGGTGGTCTCTTTTTATTTTCTAGCTTACTCCATGAAATTGGCTAAATATGAATTAAATTCATATATTTATATTTTTGTTACTTCTTGTTTGATTTTATTATTGTATTTTATTATGTATCAATGCTTTTTAACCATTGTTTCTATTGAATTATAAGAAAAGCACTTAGAATTGGGGCAAGTAGGAAAATACCCACTTTGATTTAGTGAAATAAAAATCTAGCCACTTGGATAAAAAAGATAAAAATTACCCACTTTTAAGTAAAAATACATTAATACCCTTAATGAATTGTAAGACAAAACAAATATCTCTCAATACACATAACACACATACAAACACACACGCACACAATACACACACAATACACACACACGCACACAATACACAAAAAACACAGCCCTCCCTCTCACTCCACAATTAATAATTAAGAAATATTTTAATTTAAAAATTAATTTTTTTAATAATCATATCTTATTTTATATATATCGACTCCAAAGTAATTAATAAAATTAAAATTAAATATTAAATAATCATAAACTCTAAACCGAATTTGTAACTCTATAAATAATTATAAAAAATAAATTAAATCATTATGATTAAAATCTTTGAAAATATAATTAAGTTGTAATTTGCTTTTTTTAGTTAGAATTTGTGAATTCACGAATTGAATTTGAGAATTCGTGATTTTAGGCATTTTTTGAGTGAATTCACGAATTGAATTTGATAATTCGTGAATTCAGGCATTTTTTTTGAGTGAATTCACGACCTCAAATTTCTGAATTCGTGAATTCAGGCATTTTTTTGAGTGAATTCACGACCAGATTTTATGTGAGTGAATTCACGACCTCAATGTGAATTCGTGAATTCAAACATTTATGTGAGTGAATTCACGACCTCAAATTCGTGAATTGGGAAAGGGCGGGGGTATTATGGTAAGAGTGAGTATTTTTTATCTTTTTTATCTAAGTGGCTATTATTTATCTTCACTATCCCCAAGTGAGTATTTTTACCTATTTCCCCCTTAGAATTATTTAGAAAATGCCTAGACAAATACTAATACATTGCAAAAAAAAATAATTAATAAAAACACATTGCAATTTATATATATATAGAGCATTATGCAAAAATATAAAAAGCACTTAAAATAATTTATAAAACATTATTATAAAGAAACATATGCTAAAACATTAAAAAAGCATTATGTAAAAATATAAAAAGCATTATATAAGATTACACTAAGCATTTTAATCTATGAAGATAAAGCAATGTCATATATAAAACGCATTTTTAAATTGTTTTTATATGAAAGCATTATAAAAAATACAAAAAGCATTTGAATTATAAACTTAGAATTTTAACAATTTAAAAAAAAACATATAATTATGTTTAGAAAGCATTATGCATAAATACAGAAAGACATATAAATACTAATCATATATTTTATAAAAAAAATATAGAATTGATTGAAAGAAAAAGTGATAATGTGTTTGTCATGTGGGGTGAAATATGCCGACTCTAAAATTTTCGTAATTGACTAGTTGTAAAATTATTTGTTTCCTTTAATAGCAAATGATACATATTTCCACGTACGTAAGGTAATAATATGTCTATATTATTGTTTTACCCTTTTACTAAAATTGAGTGTTGACAATTTAGTAGCCTTAATATATGTTCAATCACGGATTATCAATCTTGACCGTGTATGTATATATGATCCATGGTTTATAATGGTTTTTAGTTACTAGTATAGGGATGGTTTCTAGAATAACCTATCCCTATATATATATATAAATCTAATATGTATTGACCTCAACAATATTCACTTAGAATGGAATCATGGGGCAAATGAAAAAGTGGGATCAATGTTCATCCACATTCAAGCCACATTCAAGGGAGAGGGGAAGAGGAGTGAGAATCTAGTACCTTTATTCATTTCTTGAATTAATTTTTCATGATACTAATATATTTGCATTTCTCACTCATACACTTCTTTTGTTCCTAGCTATATGTAGCTACTAAATATTATATATAGTGTGTAAAAGTCTTCAACTTGAGTGAGTGGACATATATTCTTTGGATTTCATTATTAAATTATAAATTATTTGAATATATAATTATGCATTATGTTGAATTATTCATAAATCCATATTGATATATCCCTTTCTCCACTAGACGCCATTGCTACAGTATCATTCACATTGCGTTAACGGATCGAGTGTAGTGATCACGAGTTCTACGATATTAGTATATAATCTATTCGTCCCATTTTAAAAAACAAGATATTTCGAATAAACAATAATCTCGATTCAATTAAGGGTTGTTATCTTCCATCTCAACCTCATTGTACAATCAAACCACTTAGTTAGTTATGTAAGTTTCCGAATCATTAATTTCACTTCGTTTTCTTGATAATGAGTACTCTTTAATGTGAATGAGTTAGTTATCAATGAGACGAATATAGTATACTTCGATACGATCAGAGCCTAACATGCCAAAATAAGTTGCCTTGTTTTTTACCAAAAAAAGAAGAAACGAAGAAAAGGAAACCCTAAATTTGTAGGGTAACAAATCTTTATCGAGACTAAAATAAATCTATAAATAATGAGTGGAAAAATTCAAGGGGTGGCATATATGTCGAAATCCTTATCTCTGAGGGACAGTTCATCAATGGCAGAATTGCATTTACTCATAAATCCAAATAGATTCCAATTTCTTCACAACAACTAGTACTATTTAATTATTAATATAATTATCTCAAACAAAAAAAAAAAAGGAAAAAAAAAAGAAAAAAAAATTGTATTTCACGCCAGAGTTGACTACCCTATCACGTACACAAAGAGAGCAGTAGTAATCAAGAATTAAAGAATTCATACTTTATTTAATTTGATTTTTTTTCTTTGGTCTGATTTTGAGATGCAGAAGGCCACCATTGCATTGGGTGGTAAAAGATTTAGAATTACAAGAAGCATTGGTAAGTGTAATCAAATTTAAGGCCCCTCTCATCTAGTATCTTCTTTCCCTTTCGTCTCGACACAAACGATGCTACACCCGATAAAACATGTATTGATACAAACTTATGCTTAACGGAGTGAAAATCGGGCATATTTCATTGGATATAGCATCTACGCGACGAGAACACGAGACACATTATTAGAGTGTGTGAGTGTGTGTGTGAGAAAATGTGACATCTGCGGTTGGAGGTGCAAATTAAAGGGTGCAATAAAATAATGAAAAGATAAGCCCACATTTATTCCAAAGGGTGATTGGTGATGGGAACCGTTAAGCTTTGTTGTCCTATTTAAGGGTGAAGATTGTGCACCATTTTCCTTCACACCCAAATTTTCTTCCCTCTTTTGAGGGAACACTGTAGTATAGTATAGCATAGTATGGTAGCCCTTTAATGGGGAGATTTTTGTTGTGCAGAATTTTGAGGGTTTTCAAGAGTGGAGGATTGTTCAATTCCTGCAGCAAATGAATGAATAAAAGGTTAAAGGAGGTGACAGAAGAGAGTGAGCACTCATGGTGTTTTCTTGCATGAATTGTGTACATGCTTGAAGCTATGTGTGCTCACTCTCTTGCTGTCACCCCATCACTCCTCTCTCTCTCTCTCTCTTGTGATTTCTTCTATATATTATGGTTACTGACAGGGCTGATCTGTGCTGTGAAGGCCCTTTTCTGTTGTGTGTTCACAGCTGAAATTAGGGTTTTTTTTTTTCAGATTTGAGTGAGGGATTCATTCTCATTTTTGTATTTCAATTTTGGTGAAGTTGTTTGAGTACATATCTTGTTTTCAAGCATGTAGAAGAGGTGAACATCATGGAAGGATTTACCCTAAAATTGAAGCTCTCTCTCTCTCTCTCTCTCTCTCTAGAAAAGCCCTAATTCAGTTTCAAGAACAAGGTATGAGCTTAACAACAGCTGATTTTAATCAACCAATTCATGACGTGTTCATTTTGATCTATATATTCTTTAGGCTTTCTTTTGATTTATATGCAAATCTCAATAATACTCTCATTTATTCACACAATCACACACTAAATATTAACAAAAATTCTATGATCTGCAGATTTCTTGCAGCAGGAATTTTTGACTAAACTGTGATGGGATTTGGTTTTAGATCTTTTTCTTCTTCTTTGTTTAGTGATTTGTGTTGTGAGAAAATGAAACAATGAGTTATAATTAACCTCAATATTTCAGTTTATCATATGTCTAGTCTTTTTTTCACTTGATTCTTGTTCTAAGTTGGGTCTCCTTTATCTAATTCTGGTTGTAATTAATATAAACATGATTGTAATTAATTATCAAGTTCTTTCCTTTTTTGGTGTATATTTATTGTTACAAGAAATTCTGCAGATAGTTGAAGAACACCATCTTGAGCCCATTTCTTGCAGCATGTTTGTAATGGAAGTGGCAAGAATCTGAAGGGACAACCTTATTTGCACAGAAGGGGTACCTCACCTAGGTTGTTTCAATGCACAAATCTTGAAGAAGCTAGCTCTTTCCCACATATATTCACCTATCTTTGTAGCCATGCTATAGCTAGCTTAATTGAATCTTTAATTAATTATCCATTGTAGAATGGTATCTTTGTCTTTGTTATTCCATACATAATGGATCTCCTATTTTTCTTCAGTTTATACATGTTGTATATCATGCATACTCCCTCCGTTCCATCGATAAAGGAATAAGTTTCATTTTCGTCCGTTCCATTAGTATAGAGATAATACCTGAAACCCATATCTTAATTCTGGCACTTGGAAAAAGTTATGTCTAGATGAATGAGGCGGAGGGAGTGTGTGGTGACTGTGTAATAAGAGATCTTGAATTCTAATTAAGGGTTTTCCTCAATTTTTTGTCCATACATAATTTATACTAATACACTATTATTGCAAGATGTGTAGAACACTAATTAAGGTTTGATTCATGAGTTTACAGTGGAGAAAACATGGTATATTACACTAAGAAAACACTAATTAATTATTGAATTAATTAACTCACAATATCAAAATTAATCTCCTCTGATAATGGGAAATTCTACTCTAATTGTAATTAGGTTTCATTTCTAGAGTTTGGACCACTGCTTTAATCACACTTTTGATGTTCATGCTCAATTTTTCATGTATTTTGAGTCAAAAGTTGATTGAATTTTTGTATTAATTAATGTTGTTTTTGTTTTCTCCAGGACTTTATTGCATTAGAAAATCAATAATTATTTCTTTTTCGTACAAAATTTTTGAAAATCAAATCATGAGAAAACATTCATTAATCCATCAAAAGTTTTAAAAAATATCAAAACTTTTACAATAAATTAAATTGTTCAAAACAAAACTGCATATAATTATCTATGCAATGTGAAAAAGCATGATGTTAAGCGCGGCAGAGGGAGCAGTGTACGGGCTCGTGTCGAACCACGTCTCGATCATCCCACCGGACGAGCTACTAGGGTTCTCGTCGGACCATTTATCAGCGAGCTTGAAGCCACATTGAGATGCTTGTGAGAGTATGGAAGGCTCGTCGACTCTACGGAAGACGTGGCATAGAATCAAGGCAGGCAGTTTGCTATTAGTTTCTGAAGATTTTACGGTTGAGATCAAATCTCGGGCGGTGGAAAACAACGGTGTGATTGCTTCGGCAATATATGTGACGTCTGTTCCGATTATGATGTCGAAACCTTCCCCGTTCAGTTGCTTGATCGTTTGTATGTCTTCTTGATTGCCCCATTGGAGTTTCTTGACATGCAGAGATGGTGATTTGGAATTTGAGGCGACGTTTTCTGTTAGCAAATCGAGTGCTTTTGTGTCTCCGTCTGTGGCAACTACGAGATCAGCAGATGTAGCAGCGATCATAGAACAGATTCCTCCGCACCCGCTTCCGAGTTCAAGAACACGTTGCCCTGCAATGTTATATATAGGGGTGACTGATAAGTATAAATCCTAAAAATCAAAACCGAACTGAACTGAACCGAACCAGTTTATTCAATTTTTGGTTTGGTTTACTTTAGCAGCTGGATATCAGGAACTTCGATTTTTGATCGGTTAGGTTTGATGAACAGACCCATAACAAAATCGTTCAGTTTATTCAGTTTTCTGGCAGAACTGATCGAATGACTGATACTCACCCCTAACGATATCCTGATTTGTAGCGAGAACATATGCCATTATCCTTGCAGATTCCCACAGCATCAAGCCAGTTGAAGTGCAGGTGTGTTGAAACTCTCTTGATAGAACTTTTATCTTAAACGCGTAGTCATGTACAGACACCTCGTGAATCTATGAGAGGAGTAGCAGTTCTTCGGATTAGAGCATGTAATTACTATAGAAATACTTGCACGAAGGATATTAATGCAGGTTAAATAAGACAACAGTGCTCCGGTACCTCTTCAATGGAAGGTGAGATGCCAAACATTTCTACAGCCATTGCTTCTGATATATCGACAGTTTCAATTGCCTCGTTACCAGCTTCACGTTCATCGCTTTTTTCAGCTGCACGAAAAACAGCTTGCACCCAACGCCTGTACCATGATGAACTAATTTTACTGAGAGTTGCTGCCTTTAGAAAGACATAAGTATGCATTGCACTGAAAAAGAACATAGTACTCACCGATTCATTACTATGTCTCTCGATCTATTTTCCACTTGCTTACAGCACAGGACATGTTCTTCCATGCTGAACCCGTTTCGCTTCAAAAGATTTTCCAAGAACTCATCTGAGAAGTAGAAAGCTCTCTGGAAAGCAGAGTAGATGCCGTGAGCAATCGATGTTTTGCATAGGCCGTCAAGAAGAATTAATAAGAACGAATAGTGACTTACAGTGCCGTCACCCCTAACATAGAAGTTTTCACTAATCTTCTGTTCCTTGCCAGTGAACCGTTCCTACCAATATTGCCATAGATCTTCGTTAAGAATTTTGCAGAATTGATCAGTACTGGAATAAAGTTGATTTCTACTCTAATCATTCAAAATACTAACTGAAAAGGAAGTCAAGAGGTCAATAATAGCTTAACAATCGTCCTTCATTATCATCTAGATAGATTGAAGGCATAAACAATGGCCAAGTATGTTGCAGGCATAAGCTTTTAATTACCTGAGCAAGATCACCAGTAGCATAATCGCGAAATAAAACGCAACCATTTGGCTGCACATTGAAAAAAAATAAAATTGTTGCCTCAGAGAAAAATAATCACAAATGGCGTCGGTCGAGAAAATCAGAGTATCTGAATCGAGTACTTGCCTTGAGAACTTTTCTGATATTTTGCATCACCGATGGCATCTTTTCTGGGGATACTGCAGATAAAACAAATATCTACTTAAAAATGTTAGCCAGTGTGGAAATTGCAGCATTCTAACCTATTATTGAACAAAAACCAATCAATAGAAGGGCAACAATCGAATGAACATAATTATTACCATTGTTACAACGTCCACCGAGGAAGGAGCAACATGAGCACATAGATCATCAATGGTGAGATCACAAACAAATGCATTCACTTTGTCCTCTGTGAAGTCCTTGTGCGTCTAGAGTGATATTGAAAAGCTTACAGTTATATCAACAATCGATCAAGTTATGGAGTTGTTCTCTTAAGAGCAGAAAAAAGAATTCATACCTTAACCAAATTTACAGCACGGGGTGAAAAATCACAAGCATGTACGATTAAATTCGGGTACGTTGCGAGCAGAGGAAATATAGTGTTTCCAGCTCCACAACCGACCTGGTAAGAAAAATCGTCCCATCATCAATCAAGACATTCACAATGACCAAATCCATATACGAGTAAACAAAACAAATTCATATAAGAACCAACAATGGTAAACAGATGCATACGCGTGAGAATACATACCTCCAAGACCACCTTTCTTCCTTCTCCCTACAAAAAGAAAGAAAGTAGTTAGAATCGACAGACTCTGTTAACACAGCCAAATCACTCTCATTTTCACTTACAGAAAAGTGGTGTCCCCATTCCTTGTCCAAGTAATGACGATCCTTAAAGAACTGCACCACACGAAAACCCGAAACTAGTATCACGTCACGTGTAAAAGCACTAATGTTCTTCATACTATTCAAATGCTATCCCACAAGACTCGTAAGCACAAAAAACAACTAACTAACTCGACAACTATTCTTCTAAAGCTCATGGAGTATCAACAAAGACTTGCCTTGTCCTGATGGCGTTTATAAAAGATATCCCAGTATTTCTTTGCATCCTTCTCATACTTCTCTGCAAACAACATGTTATAATCAATACTTGCACCTCAACTAAAGAGAACGAACGGAGAAGGTAACAGAGTTTCGACCTCTCCAGAAATTCGATACTTCATCGTTGCAAGGTGAATATATCTGAATCTTAGGCTGTGGATCATCACACACACTTGCTTCAGAGCCAGCTGTGGCTGACATCACTACTTCTTCCCTACTATACCACATAATAAAACCAGACACAGTATGAAAACCAGAGAAAATCCATTACAAGCTAAAATTAAAGCTCCAACAAACTCCTAACACAGATTAATTCAGTTGCAACCATCAATTGAGCAAATAATGAAGACATCATAAGAAGAATTAGCAGAATTTGCTGCAATCTCGATCCAATTTCATCAGTAAATTAGCAGAAATTTTCAGAATCTTCATGTTTTTGAGCACAAAACACAAATCAACATTCATAATTTGCACCAAAAACACTCAAAATCCATGAAAACTACTAAAGAAACTCGAGCACAAACACAGCAACCAAATCGAGAAAAACAAACGGACCTTATTGTGAATTAAGGGATGAAGTTTTGCAATCAAATCGACTTCGACTCTGCTCAGCTCAGCTCGCATAAACCCTTTCCGCCATTTTACGTTTATATATTTTTTCTTAAATAAAATATCAGTATCAAATCAATTAATATTTCGTGGGATTAAAAAATAATAAAAAATTGGGATGAAATATATATTTTCATTCATGAAGGAATATGGGATTATTACCAATTGATTATGTATATAATAATAATAATAATCACCCAAATTTAATTGGTGTATATATTAACACTAAAGAGGACTAGGCCCATATATATTGGGCTCCTTGTTTCAATTGGGCCCTATTGGCCCAAACTTGATTATAGTAGTGGTACAAGATAAGAGTATAGTGTGGGCCCATTTTGTTATTTCGGGTCGTGTCGCAAATCTTAATTTTTTAAATACCTTATGAATCTTTTTCAACAATTTCAATTTATAATAATTTAGGTTAGTTTTTACTTTTGTAGGGTCAAATTTGTGTTTGAACTAATATAGTGAGATAGAGGTAGTATAATTTATATGATGGTCATAAATTCAAAAATTAGACTACATCGTTCTTAAAATAATTGATTTTCACAAAATAAAATATATAAAAAAAAAAATTGCAACCATTTGAGTTTTTTTTGGAGAGAGAGAGAATGGTCAATTACATCTTTGACAGTGAAGTAAGTAGTGAACACATCAAATTTCTGAAAATGTTGCACTGAACAAAAAATGCACAATGTTTGCACTGAACAAAAAATGCACATCGCCTTTTGTAAACATCAAAAATTGTTTTTCAGAAAATGAAAATTGAAACATACTAAAATTCTCTCTGAGATTCGACATGGAAGTCAAGCTTTGCTAAAAGAAATGTTGCATTTAATTATTATTTTAATGAAAAAAAAAAAGAGAAAATTCAGTTTTGGTTCACTACACTTTAACGGTATCTATACAAGGAAATATTCAACCTTTTGATGATCTCTCCGGCCATACAGCGGCGCCAGGGAAAGAATCACGACGACGACGGACGCTTCTTCGACTGTGGTGCGTTCATTCAAATAACTCACAACTACACAAATATGTTATCACTGCAGTTTGCCATCGATTGCAGTCTAATAAATACATAACTTTAAAAAGAAAAAAAAAAAAAAAAAAAAAAAAAAAGAAGAAGAAGAAGAAGAAGAAGAAGAAGAAGAAGAAGAAGAAGAAGAAGAAAAGGAACAATGTTTTTACATATCCACAAAAGTAAAAAAAAAACAAAAAAGGAAATTCTTGGAGGAGAAGAATTTGGACAAAAAATTATGATTACCGTAGATGATCGTGATCGTAAAATCTCCGGCATCTCCGTGCGTAAGTAAGTCGTCGGAGAAAAAATCGTGGCGGCAGCTTGCGCTACCGGTTTCCGGCTAGCGATTTTCAGCTCGTCAGTACAACTTTACAATTAAAAATTAAATAAAAACAAATATTATTTACATATTCACAAATCCTATAATATTAATATTCAAATAGAACCCCAGTTTAAATATTTACATATCAAGTGTTCATCGTCACTTCCAAATTCCTATTATATATATAAGCATACGATCGATCATTATTCACGCATTTTATTATATATTATCCTAAATGTAGAGATCGTAAGCGGTAAGCTCCTCCTCCCCTTAATCTGGCACGCCGACAACTCATCCGCCGCCGCTTCCCTCGCTTCCACCGGTGCTGTCTGAGCTAGGAGGTTCACTCGGATAATCTGAGTTGTCCTTCAGCTCATCGTCTTCTTCACGGTATACGAACACCTTACCTTGACGACGACGGCGCCTACGCTGACTCAGGGTTTCATCAGAATCGGACGACGGCGGCTGGAGATTAGGATCAACATCCACCACCGAGGCAGCGTCCAAGTCGTAGTCAGGGTCCGCTAGGAAGAAATCAACAAGAGAAAACACTTTTTCGCCAAGTTCTTGACCCATGAAGCTCCGCATCTCCTCGTCGGTGATATCGACGGCGTTGGAGAAGCCGTGCTGTCTTTATCATATTATGATTTTCGTAAAATGTAATGACCTGTTATTGATTCCTTCAACCAACTAGTCATAGCCATCAAAAGTCAATTCAATTAACTTTGAATTTTGAAGTCCTAACCGAACCATTTACCTTGCAAAGTTACCGGTATAACCAGTTAAACCAAGAGATCCATCTCGGTTATTAAAATATTGGTTTAAACCATTTGAAATTTGAAAAAGTTCCATTATACAGTCACTACATATAAAGCAAAAAAAAAAAAAAAAAAAACGGTGATGAAATGGAGAATATAAAAAGCAAATTATGCGTATAACGTAAATGTTGAATCGAAGTTCAATTTGAAAAGTGTGGATGTTGTTTTGAAACAATTTATATCTATTCATGCACCCGTGAAATTTGAAAAAGTTTCATCATTACAGTCACTACATATAAAGCCAACAAAAAAAAAAAAAAATACCGGTGATAAAATGGAGAATATAAAAAGCAAATTATGCGTATAACATAAATGTTGAATCGAAGTTCAATTTGAAAAGTGTGGATGTTGTTTTGAAACAATTTATATCTATTCATACACCCCCTTTTTTTTTTTTTTTTTTTTTTTTTTTTTTTCTTTTACTATTTTTCATTTTTCTTCTTTTTTCTTGATTACTCCGTCAAAGCAAACCAAACTGATCGAAAATCGAATTTCCTGGCATATTAACATAGCATTATGTCTGGCATATTGTGGTCATTTATCAAAATCATAGTAGTATTAAAAAAATAACAATTTGAGACAAATTTTGCTTCAAAGATAAATTTATCAAATCCTGACAAATTTACAAAATTTAGACTACAAATTCACTACTATGCTACCCTCAAATTATCTGTCTCATCATCAATAATCCTCCTCATCATCACTGGATGATACGCCACCTGGGATTATACCCTCACCAACCTCGACAAACTCACGGCTACTGATGCTGCTACTACTATCCGGTTCTGAACCGTAGTCAAAGACTGGTTTAAGCTCATTATCATATATCTTCCTCAAAAGCTTTCGGCACTCTTCTCCTACACTTCATTGGCCGAAATAACTTTTCAGTTGACAATTCGTCTTCTTCCGATGAAGATCTAGGGCAGTCCTACTCTTTAGCCGGGATTGCCGCCTGGAATTCCTCTGAGTGCGAGTCGTAGTCTGGAGCCTCAATCTCCCACTTGATACGCGTATGTCTTTTGACTTTCAATTTTCGGGATATCCAATTTCGCATTATCGCGTCACGGACCTCGATGGTTCCGTTGTAATAGAAATCATCGAGCAATTCACCAAAAAATTAACGGCAGTCACATCGGCACCATTCCGTACCTTTAGCCATTTAGCCGCAAATAACAATGTCGTCATCCTACTAGACTTCAACTCCAAATCTTTGTTCTCCCTGTTGTGCATCGGGTGCCGAACCCCCTTTTGTCCATCCAGGTGAGATTTTCAGCTCGTTTTCCCAACTTCGTCAG
This sequence comes from Thymus mandschuricus, assembly GCA_029379335.1. NCBI lineage: Eukaryota > Viridiplantae > Streptophyta > Magnoliopsida > Lamiales > Lamiaceae > Thymus > Thymus mandschuricus. The sequence continues at coordinate 875,457 of CM057076.1, read as the reverse complement.
CATATTTTGAACCAAGAGGGGAGACTCTCGCTCGATATCCCCTTCAAACTGCTATATTCCATAATCGTGCCACACTGCAGGACGACGACTACGAGGCTGATTTGAAGGAGCCACTGTTTCAGAGTCGATGGTTGGTCGTCTTGGACCTCTTGGTGATGTAGTTTGAGTATCATCTGCAGTTCAAAGAAGATTTCTAAGGAGAATTTCAGTGATGTTATTCGAGAATAGCTTCAGATGAAATTTGTCTATAATAAAATGAAACTGCAACTGCCATGTCATCGGAGAAGTTATCAACACTAATACATACTATAATATTGTCCTAAAAACAAACATGGTAAAAATCTCCTGGGGGAGATGTCTAGAGTATAATTTTTTCTTTAAACAACTTACATGATTAGGTCTTAACCCTAAATTGTCATTAAATACTATAAAGTTTTGTCTTTATTTATAAAGGTCACAAGTTCAAAACCAACATCGCATCAAAATGTAGTGAATTTTTGGAACAATACACTATCTCGAATACTTATATTAATCTCGTCTGAAACTGATAAACCAAACCTAAATTTATGGTTGGAATTGGTACCTTATTTAGTTTGGTTTGGGTTAAATTATCAACCCAAATTTTATATGGTTTGTGTTTGGATTGGCCGAAAAAAGTTTGGTTTCAAACCGGTTAAAATTATCAACCCAAATTTAAATGGCTAGGGTTTGGGTTGACCAAAATCGAAACCTGAATTATTTTAATTAAAAATTTGATATTTTACAATTATTAGTTTATTTTTAAAAAAAATAAGATTATATGTAGTATATTCATTACGAATTTATTCCTTCAAAGGTCACTCCAAAATCAAATTATTGATTCTTTTGTTACATTGTTGGTTTAATGTTTATTCTTAAGTGGATTTGTTACTTCCATTCACGGCAAAACGGATCACTGATGAGCTATTTCCGCGCCGACCGGATTGCTTTGCTGAGGAATGGTCCAATTTCATCAGAAATTTTCAGAATCTTCAAGTTTTTTAGAACAAAACACAAATCAACATTCATAATTTGCACCATAAAAACTCAAAATCCATGAAAACTACTTAAGAATGATATTCATTCATAATTCCATATAGTTAGAAATGTTTTTGATTTTTCCTAACAATATAAAATAAAATATTGCTATTAATCGGTTAATATTTGGTGGGCAGAAATTGATTCGCAGTTAATCGGTGATTGGGAATTTAATTAAGAAATTAACTTGGGCCTCATACGCTGCAGAATTTGGGCCCATTTATACATTGGGCTTCTTGTTTTAATAAAGCCCATAATCAAGTTTTTTTACAAACTATGTCTTTTGTACGTGATCTGGACGTCGCAAGCCTCCCCTCAGAAGCAAGCAATTATTCAAATTGGGTCAATCACTTTATTATGGGGCACCTAAATACCCAGCATAATTTCAAATTTTGTGTAAATTATTAGTACAGCATTTAACAGGGCGTGCATCACGAAATATATTAGGCATGCAAAAATATTTCCATAGTGAAAATTGATTTGCAGTTAATTGATGATTTAAAACTGATTAATAGTAATTTAATTTGAGAATCAATAAAGAGGCAAAAAAGAAAATACCCATTTTGACTTTGAAAAATCAATTTTAGGTATGGAATATAGTTTACAATAAAAATACTCATATTTTGGTATGGTGGACAATAATACCCTTACTTTTAGTACATGACCACTTCCTTCTCCCCTTTCTTCTCCCTACACGTGTTTCCTCATTCCTTTTCCTTTTCCTTTTCCTTTTCCTTTTTCTTTTTTTTCTTTTTTTCTTTTTCTGTTTTATTTATTTATTTATTTATTTATTAATTATTATATTATTTATTTATATTTTTTTTCGTTTTTTTCCAGAAATTTTCAGTTTTTTTTTTTTCCCAATTTTTTTTCCAATTTTCTACTGTTTTTTTTTTTTTTTTTTTATATTTCGATAAGTACAAGTACACAGTAAATTTAGATTTTTTTGGTACTGTGTACCGGTACATGGTAAACCAAATAATACTTATAGTACACAATAAATTTAGGTTTTTTTGGTACTGTGTACCGGTACATGGTAAACCAAACATCTTATAGTACTGTTTACTGGAAGTAGTAAACGAATAATATCAGATTGTACCTATATTACGAAGTACGTTCATATTGTTTTAGTACTGTTTACCAGTAAGTGGTAAACGAATAATATTAAATTGTACCTATATTATGCAGAATTTACACACCATCTCCCCATAACCAAACTTCACGAATGCCCCCAGAAACATATATGCAAAAACAAAGAAGTAAACAATAAGACCACAAGCCGCAAACAGCACCGCAATGCATAAGAATGTGCTCAGCTACGCCATCCAAGTCAAGCATGACATACTCCTCTTCCTCTTCATCTCCTTCTTCCATCTCTCCTTGCCCATTCTTTTCTAGTTCTGCCATTTCTTGAGATGATACCTTCTTTAGTACTGTATGTTCCTGCAATAAAAACCGAGTGAAGTTCACAACATAGACGAATTGAAACATAATCTTCATGAAGCTCTAGTGAAAACCACTAGTTCTAGTAAACCTCTTTAAACTAATGCTGAAACCAAAACTTAACACCATCTGCACCATAATCAATATGAACTCAACATCTTAAACTAACGTTCATGGCATTGATACAACTGGATTATAAAAAAAGAAGGAGAAAAAGGGGATGCAGAGTGTAAGATTCATTTGTATTTTTCCTTCTGCACAGCAAACTATAATGTAATTTTATTTGTTGACAACTTACAAGTAATACAGATACAAGCTTCCTCTAACTCTAATTACTCGAAGGAAACCTAACGAAAGAAGTTGAATTGCGCAATAAAAGCATCAATTCATCATCAGAAATAAGTAATTTCCATTGTTCCTTGGGAGTAAATACAGCATAGATGAATAAGTAAATCGATTTGGGGAAGAGAGTTACCACGATGGGAATAGAGGTCCAACATCTTGTAGGTGTAGATGTGATCACTTGGTTTTAAGTCGGCTTGTTGGACATGAGTGATTCCCATGTCTTTATGTACTTCAGTGCCCTGTTCTTCCCTACAGAGATAATTCGATCGATTTCCATGTTAGAAGAGGAGGCAGAACGGAATGAAAAGTGGTGGGAGGGATCCCCAAACACAATAATCAAGACTCGATTATAAGCAATTGCTATGTATTATTACTATTATTATGGACAATAACGTTTTTTTTGTATCTCTCTCTCTCTCTCTCTCTCTCTCTCTCTCTCTCTCTCTACATACACACACACCCTCACAAAGGAAAAGAAGAGGTTGTCGAGTAAGGCCATTGAAGCTATGCGATTTTAGGCAGTAGAGATGTCGAGGAAAGTTACCTTTTCCTTCACCATCTCTGTATCCAGATTCAGCATTGGCTCTCGAACTAAAACGCTATGCTTCGTTACTATTTCCACTCATCATATCATCCTGCAATTCACCAAAAGCGTCCAAGTTACGTCTTCTATAACACGTGATTGGCATGGCTGAGATAATTGGAGTAAACCCAAAGGAGAGATGATTGGTACGTGACATGTTGCATGTTACTTCCTCCAGCCTTGAATATAAGCCCACCTACATACATTCATACAACACTTAGTGCTACTACATCTAAATCTACATAGACAACAACATTATTTCAAGTTTACCTACCTGGAGAATACTAGACTGAGAAGGATGCGAGACTGTCCCGGCAACAATGAACTTATGCTCTTCAAAGATAACTACAGTACATTTATGCTATTTTAGTATTGTTTACCGACTATCGGTACGAATATAATCAACAATGATGAGTTACTAGTAAAGTCAGATGTACGTGCAATGTACGTGCACTCTGGGAAATATGAAAAGAGTAATATCAAGCAACCTCCTTAAACAACAAGAAGATGAAATTGAGCATTAGAGTACTTCAATAACACTGAGCATTAAACTTGCATAGTTCCTTGAGTTAAATATCTTCATGTAGCAATATAACTTGCATAGTTCCAATGTTATGATAAAAGATCAACTGATATTAAGCAAAACAAGGCCAGCCTGATCGAGTTGTAACCCACGCGAGGTAATTTAATTTTTAGTCGTTACAGCAGAAACTATTACTAATGTCGTAAAGAGGATGGAAGTGAAGCACACTACCAGCACAACTACTGAATCTATAATTATATGAAGCAAATCATATTCATAATGCTATCACATATATTGTGCAGCGTCTCGAGCAAACACAAATTCATGGTTAATGCTATGAATAGTACATGAAACTGCAATGCTGAAACACCTTTGACGAAAATTTCCACTCCAAAACTGAACACACAACCGTAAATATTTCCACTCCAATCAATCAAAATAACTCCAGTTCCTCTTAAAAAATTCAAGCATCTGAGCACAATTTATAGCCTCAATCGACTAATTCTCAATCCAAAACCCCAATCCCCAAATCACACATCCAAAACCCCAAATCCAGAGAGATTCATTCAACAATCACACACACGATTCAAAATCCACAATCGAATCAAAAAATGGTAGAATACCTGTAGTTACGCTGCCGTATTCTACAAGACGTCGGGTACCAGCGCTGCCAAGACGAAGAGTAGAGGCGCACGGGTACCTGAGTTGGCTTGAGTCCGGCGCCGACCAATCCGCGGCGGAGGAAGCACGTCGACGGCGCCGACTCCATCGATCTTTTCACTGCGTAAGCTTCGCATCTTCTTGCTGCAACAATCACTATCGGGAGCGAAGTGGAGAAACAGATCGGCCGGTTTAGGGTTTACGGTTCTTCTCAATATGAACAAATTTGGGGATTCCGCTCCGAACACCTCTCGATTCAACGAGATCCATGAACTATTAGAGGAATAGGAGGCGGCGTGGGGAGGCGGCGGCGTGGGAGGCAGCGGAGGTGCTGCTATCGTCGTTAAAGGGGATTGAGAGAGGATACAGAAAACGGAGGAAAAAGAGAAGCGCGATTTGAAGGAAATAACAAGCGTAAAAATTATTTCAAGCTTAGAAAAACAAGGGCACTTTTGTCCACCAAACCTAAAATTGGGTATTTTTTATGTAAACTATATTCCATACCTAAAATTGTTTTGAAAAAGTTAAAATGGGTAAAAAGGTGTATTATCTCATCAATAAACTTATCAACATTTAATAATACTAATATTCCATTTATTTATTAGGAGTGAGGCCCATATTTTATATTGGGCTTTACTCTTTCAATTGAGTCATTGGCCCATATATTTATTTATTTATTTATTTATTTATTTATTTATTTTCTAGCAAATGAACAAACTTGAATAGTTGCTTCTAAAGTGAAGCTCGTTCTTCATCTTCTTCTTCTTCTTTTTTCCCTGAAAAATGAACGAAAGCTTCGAATTCGAAAATTTTGATCAGGTTTAGAATAACTTAGTTTTATCGAATACCATATTTGATTGCAAATCAAGTTTTTTTGATTGTTTTGGACTTGCATACTTACCTTTTTGTTAATCTATTTCTCAATTATTTGTGTAATCCTATGTTGAGAGCAGAGCATGAAAGAGTGGTTATAATCTTTATTTTTTTTGCCTAATGCAGAAAATAATTATCTTATGCATTGTGTTGTTTGGTAGTGTGGTATGAGATTTAACGATGGGGTTGAATGGATAAGCCGGTTGCCTGATGATATTATCGTGTACATTCTGTCTTTCTGATACGAGTTTAGGTCGTTATTTAATTATTTGTTGGGCTTAGCCCGTTTTATTTATTTGGGTCAATCGTTCCGGGTTTTCTTGTTGGTTCTTTCCCGGGCCGTAAATCGAACCAACCCTAGGGTTTAGGTCTATATAAGGTGTTGGGGTGTATTGCCGTGAGTTATCAATCAATCAATAAACCCTAATATTCTAGTCTTTTATTTGCATATTTTCTCTTCCCGTTCCGGTGTGTACGTCGAGCTCCGATCTCGCGTCTACCATTGTATCCTTTCGTTGTTTTCGTTCATCTTGGTAGAGGAATTCGCTCCATCCTCTATCAATTGGTGCTTTCATTGAGAGCTTCCAAAGTAGAGTTTCTTTGAAGGGGGCGATATATTATTCGGAGTTAGTGAATTGATTCTGTCCGCGGCTTTGATTTGGTTGAGGTTCGTGGTTTGAATCAATTGGTTACAAGTGCTTTGGGGGGTGATTTCGAATCATTCTGAAAGCCCTAGTTTTGGCGGTGCGTCGACGTCGCCGTTTGTTTCTTTGGGAGTGCGGCCCTCACCACAGGCGTTGACTTTAACTTCAATTCCCATGGATACACTATTTATGGTGCTGCAACGTTTGGAGACCAAACTGGATGCAGCTGATCGGCATGCTTTTCCCCCACGACCCCCTCCAACCGGATCCGGACCCGATTTATGGGATGCCTTGGGAGTGGCAATCCCCGTCTTGGGCACCGGAGGGGACTCTGATGTCTGCTACGGCGGTGACGCTCCCATCGCAGCCGCTCACGTCGATGAATGGGTGGCCACAACCGGATTCTCGTAGCCGCGGTGCTGCCGCGTCGAATACCGGCGGTATTTCGCGGCTGGCGGACATTTATCCTTCCACGTCATGGGATCGTCCATTCCAGCAGCAGGGGGGTACGGGTTTTCAGCCGTACGAGGAACCACCTTCGACGTCGTGGGATCATCCAACAACGAGAGTTGGAGAATTTCACGCCCCGCGTTCGTATTGGGAACCATCGTCCGCGTTCTTCCAACAAAGGCATTTGGAATTCGCGGGGAAAGGGCAGCATGGGGATTCTTTTGGGCCATCCATGAAATCAATGACGTCCACAATTCCATCATCATGGGATCCACCGTCGCAAAGGATGAATTTCTTCCACCACAATCAACGATCAGAATAGGAGCAGTCAGCTCCGCGAGGGAATCCCACCACATACTCATTCGATCCGCCCTTCAGCCGACCACTCACTTCGTGGGATCTTCCAAGGCCTCGTATCGAGAGCTATGGAGGCGGAGGATCATCACAGTACCTGTACGGAGCGAGCAAAACCCACGGAGGTGAAGGCTACGCTCCGTATCCACACTACGATGGAGGATATTCCGGTGGTGGTTATGCAAACGAGAGTAACTCCTATGCGCCGCCTCCTCCTCCTCCGCAGGTCAGCTGCTATGTGCCGGCTCCTTAGCCGAATCCACCGTCGCGCCCTCAACCTCAGCAGCCAGACGGTGGCTACGTGTTGGAGCCGCCGTCGTACACTCCATCTCCGCATCCATGGGATTCGCCATGCTCTCTAACCACTCTCAAAGATGTCCAATTCACCACCTCGATAGAGAGAGAGAGAGAGAGAGAGAGAGAGAGAGAGAGAGAGGGAGCCCGAGTCACGGCCGAGCCCTAACGCGCACGAGAAGGCGGACTCGAGTAGCGGTGATAAGAATTCTGGACTCGGTTTTGGGAAGATTGTTGCTGTTTCGGGCAGTGGGCAGCAACATGGCAATGCGTATTGGGAAACCGGAAGTTCGACGAAGTTATTTTCGTTGGATCCTAAAAAGCCGTTGAAGGATCAGTTCAATGATGCCTCGTCGGAGAAGGAGTCGCCTATATGGATGGATAGTAGCATTCCGGGGCAATGTAAGGCCATTGAGAAAGCCGTAGGTGGTGCAATGGAGTTGTCGAACCTTGGTTCTTGTAAGTATGAGAGGTTCATCGGTCCACCGATCATGAGAATTTTCAAGACGCAGCATGAAGCTTACAAAGATACAGAGAGAATCTCATTAGTTAGCTCTTTCATGGCTTCACTTCTTATTGGGAGCTATGCTGCTACTGATCACACTGATGGAGCAGGGATGAATTTGATGGACATTAAGAAGAAAGCTTGGTCAAAAAGGATTGTGGAGGTGTGGAAATACGCATGCGCGCGGGGAGCAATCACCACAACCAATAAGGGAGCAATACCAGCCATTCCCTCTCCGAATCAAGCTCTTAGTCTCATCAATATCAGCATTTGTTCCGGAAGAAGCAATTCCGAAGAAGTAATTCTTGAAGTTTCTCGACGATTGGTTATTTTCGGTCTCTATGAACTTGCGGAAGTTTATAAGGAATTTGTATCTCCACCTTGAGGACAAGGTGGTTTTCAAGGGTGGGGGAGTTGATACGAGTTTAGGTCGTTATTTAATTATTTGTTGGGCTTAGCCCGTTTTATTTATTTGGGTCAATCGTTCCGGGTTTTCTTGTTGGTTCTTTCCCTGGCCGTAAGTCGAACCAACCCTAGGGTTTAGGTCTATATAAGGTGTTGGGGTGTATTGCCGTGAGTTATCAATCAATCAATAAACCCTAATATTCTAGTCTTTTATTTGCGTATTTTCTCTTCCCGTTCCGGTGCGTACGTCGAGCTCCGATCTCGCGTCTACCATTGTATCCTTTCGTTGTTTTTGTTCATCTTGGTAGAGGAATTCGCTCCATCCTCTATCACTTTCCTTCCGTTGAAGGATGCCGTAGCTACTAGCCTTGTGTCACAACGATGGTCACATTTGTGGAGATACACTCCTAATCTCATCTTTAAAAACGACCCCTTTTTGGATCCGATGATTAACATACCAGTAACCATGCCCAAGCACAAGGAACATGATCACAAATATCTCCTGCGCAGCCGCAAGAACGTAGAATGGGTGAACTCTGTTCTCAATTCTCATAAAGCCCTCTCCTTAAAACAGTTCACAATATCTTTTTACCCACATGACTTCCAAGTCGTCATCAAATGGCTTCGTTTTGCGCTTTCAAGACGAGTTGAGAGGTTAAAGTTGAATTTGTATTTTGCTAACCCTATCCTTGATTGTAACTTCTTGAGCAGCTTGCCAAGTTGTAATTTCAAATTCATAAGGTAACCACATTATATAGATTGATATTGTTGCACAAGGTTATACATGCTCAAAACCTTTGTGAGCATTGATATGGTTAGCTCGGTTTTGAATAATGCTTGTTTATGTCATTTATTTTTGATCGATATCTCGTAGGTGTCTGTCCCTAACTACATGCCTAGACCGCACAAGTTGGTGTTGGATTGTTCCCGTGTGAACGAAGAGTTTCAGTCTTCGAGAATTCAGATTGAAGGTGCGGTGATAACATATTTATGTAGGTGTGAGTTATTTGAACGAGCGCACGACAGTCAGTCGAAGAAGCGTCCGTCGTCGTCCTAATTCTTTCTCCGGCGCCGCTGTATGGCAGGAGAGATCATCAAAAGGTTGAATATTTCCTGTATAGATATTGTTAATTAAGTGTAGTGAACCAAGAACTGAATTTCCTTTTTTTTTTTTCTTTTTTTTTTTCCCATTAAAATAACAATTAGATGCAACATTTCTTTTAGCAAAGCTTGACTTCCATGTCGAATCTCAGAGAGAATTTCAGTATGTTTCAATTTTTATTTCCTGGAAAATTATTTTTGATGTTTACAATAGGCTATCTGCATTTTTTGTTCAGTGCAACATTTTCAGAAATTTGATGTATATTATAAATTGGGCTTCTTGTTTCGGGGCGCATATATATTGGGTTTCTTGTTTCGATTGGGCCCATAATCAAGTTATTGGCCCAAACATGATTAACTGCTTTTGAAAGGAAAAACTTGTTTATTTTTTCTCTCTAATTTTTCTGGAATTTGAGTTTTGATTCTGAACGAAAGACTACGAACTCGCAAACATTCGAAATGCTTAATTGATTAGGTGATTTCTTTTTTCTTCGTAGTTTAGAAATGATAGTTTTTTCCCAAGTGCTTCCTTATCTTTTAAGGCCCTCTTCTTATGCCCGCGACGTGGTTGCAACGAGACACTGCATTGAAGATCAAGAAAGGGACGGAGCAGCTCCTTGCAGGCAAACTGCCTCACCACATCAAACTCCATGTTTATATTGAGGAGTAATCAAGTTCTTAATCCCCATAGCTCATTTTATTACTACTTCGTAGCTAAGAATTGGTTATGTACCAGTCATCATATATACTCCTTTGATAACTATACTATTCATATTCTTAAGAATTTTATAGCTTGGAGTATTCGATAATAAAGTATCATACTTCCCACGTCGAGTTGTTTATTTTTTTTGACAATTCTGACAAATTCTATCCAATACACCAAGAAAAAGGATACATCAATTTTAAGTAACAAAAATTTCAACAGTGTGCAGAATACCTTGACTATACCAAAAATGATGCATTGAGCTAAAATAGAAAGTAAAATAAAATAAAATTGGGAAAGTGGCCGATTGAGACACAATTTCTTGAACACCAAATTAAAGCTCAAAAAAATTGAAACAAATTTAATTTAATTTGAAATCCGAATGTTGCATTCGGAAATTCGATTTTTGGGTCATTGTAACTTTGTGTTTATACACTTTAACAGTATATATTTGAGGAAATTAAAATTTTGGTCGGTTCGGTTTAATTTGCAAGGAAGAAAAAATAGAATGTATTCTAAAAAACCTAAATAAATTGTTTTTCAAAAATACATCTCCCAAAAAATATTTCTGCTACAATTTTTAATATTTGGGGGAAAATCATATCAATTTCCCAAACAAAAAATCACCATTTGCGAATCGATCGAATGTTACAATAAATAAATAAAAATTGAAAAAAAAAAATGGAAAAAGGGAGAAGAAAAGAAAGCTTGCAATATTATTAAAAACAAAAAAGGAAACTCTTGGAGGAGAAGATTTGGAGAAAAAATTTCCGATTACCTTAGTTCGACCGTGATCGAGAAATCTCCGGCGTCTCCCTACGTAAGTCGCCGGAGAAAGAAGCAATCGTGGCGGCTAACAGTTTCCGGCTATGATCGACGACCCAATTTCCCGCCATTACAAAAGGATTTCTGATAGCAGTACTGTATACAACTTTACAATTATTCAAAAAAGAAACAGAAAACGATGAATCATTCCATTCTCCTCAAAACAAAAAAAAGGGAAAATCAAATGAAATTACATGTACACAAACCATATAATATATTCACACACCAATCTTCATTATAAAATATTTACAGAGAGTATATTAATAATAGTATAAAAATCCCAGTTCAGTTCAGTTCTGTACAAATTAATATTCGACGTAGCGAATGCACACACACTACGTGCTTATTTATCGATCGTCACGAATTCCCAGATTCCAGTGTTAGTATATACTAGTATATATATGTGATCACTTCATCTTCATGCATTTACTTATTTAATCGTAGAGATCGTAGAAACTGAGTTCACCCTCCCCTTCATCCACGTAATCAGCCACGTCGGCCACGCCGCCGCCGGCAGAGCCACCACTTCCACCGCTGTCGGAGCTAGGAGGCACGGAATCTGACACGGGCGGCTCGTCGACCCCTGCATCTGTCTCGAGGAGGAAAATGATCCCATCGCGAACGTCCTTTCCGAGCCTTTTGAAGATGAAATTCTGCACATTGTTGTTGGCAACTTGCACGGCTCCCGAGAAAAGACCATGGTTGATTATCTTGACGACGGCGGTGATGTCCGCGCCGTTCCGGACCATGAGCATTATGGAGTTGCTCAAAATCTTCTTCTTTTCGGCATCAAGAAGCGCATTTAGGTCCTCCTTCCCAAACTTCTTTCGTCTGCTTCCTCCCTCGCCTTTTCCCGCCAACTTTCTCTCGATTTTTTTCCCTAACTCAGTCAAGACATTCTGCGCCTCCGCCGGAGAATGCTGGTAACTCTCTCCGGCGAAGGTCCACGCGTTGCCGCAGCGGCGGACTTTGGTGGGGGGTGGTGGGGGGTTGTCCATTGTGGAGTGGAGTGATGCAGGGGTGAAGATTGTGGGAGGGTTTTTTCGTATTTAAAGAGCCATATCGACGACCGTCCCTAGTCGTCGGATCAATGGGTCGATCCATCCGACGGTGTGAAACGCGTTTGAGAGCTTCACTTTCAAATGCTAATTTTGTTAAGATGAGACCAACACCCTAATTCCTTTTTTGCTCTTGAAATGCACTATTTTCGTTCATGTATTGTTTACAATGCCCTATGGTATTTTTACCTCCATTTTGTATAAAAGATTTTTAATTTGAACTATAATTGTTCTTTTTATATGATACCACCCGTGTTAAAAAATTATTTTAAAATTTAGAATTTTGATATTAAAAATTATGTGTCTCAGTTGATCGATCTCTTGTTTTGTTTTTGGTTAATGAAGATGTATTCTAGTTTCTACTACGATGAATTGAAGAACCTCAAATACTTGCAAGTAACATTCCGCATTCGTATAAGACGTGCTCCCTAAGCAAAATTGCATAGAACTAAAAGATTCATCATACCACAACACATATACGTACGTACTATCCTTTTATTTCATAAATAATAATAATAATAATAATAATAATAATAATAATAATAATAATAATAATAATAATAATAATAATAATAATAATAATAATAATAATAAATTAAAATGATCCCATAAATAATCGATTCTTAGTTAAGAACACTTACTAGTACTAATAAATAGTAGTAACAAAATGAGCATGGGGAGCTTGATTAATTACTCCAAAACATGGAGTTTAATGTGGTGAGGTAGTTTGCCTGCAAATTGCTGCTCCGTCAATTTCTTGATCTTCAAAGCAGCGTCTCGTTTCTCGGTCGCAAGCATAGCGGGAGAAGAGGGACACAAGCGATAAGGATTATTAGCATCTTCCCTTTGCGCCGAATAATCAACTATAACCGGGGGTATGGGGGAAATAACTACGTCCCGAAGGGCAGCACAACTATCAACAATGTACCTCAACAATTCCACATGCTCATCAATGATGCCACAGAACATTGAAAACTCGAAAACATTGAGATGCTCGTGTTGCGCAGATTCATTTCTGGGTTCCGGAACTTCAAGGATACTTGCTTGGCGTGGAAAGCCCGAAAGATACCTCCTAATATCACTAATCTGCATATGTATGTCATGAATAAGTAACGAGAGGGATTAAAAGATGAATGAATAAATAGGTTAGTTAGTTCAGTTGGCTTACGATTAATCTGAACTCTCGAAGACAAGGGGATGCCTCTAGTAAACAAGTTAACGAAACCAGAAAATCTTCGTTCGCTAGCTTATAATCCACCACCAACTTGAGCAGTCTAGCCATTTGAGGGAATGAAAACGCCTACGAGAGGTCGAGTACTTAAAACCGAGCTAAACATATCAATCAATGCTCACAAAGGTTGAGCATGTGTACCTTGGGACAATTGAGGGCGAGGGTGAGAGTTTCAAATTTTGCTGCTGCTTTTGCAATATGATCCGCAGTATCTTCCTTGGATCGATAAAACGATGCCTCAACAAGATTCGGGACATTCTCAAGGAACAGGCTCCCCACATCAAAGATGCCATCGAGCCGAGTAAGATTTGGGGCAGAAACTTTTGTTGAAATCTCACGACGTTGGCGTGTTATATACAAATACTTTAATGTAGTGCTATCAACCATGAGATCAGAGGTCAACATTCCAGTGATGATCAGTCGCTCCAGCAACGAGCAGTTGCATAGGAAAAACCCGATGGCTTCACCGCTAACATATAAGTCCTTCAGTTTAAACTCTCTTAGGAACTTGAAATCGCTGCTTGGAAGTCTGCTCAACGTTTTACAATCGAGGATAGTAGAGTTAGCGCAATGGAAATTCAACTTTAACCTCTCGACTCGTCTTGAGAGCGCAAAATGAAGCCATTTGGTGAGGACTCGAAAGTTGCTCAGGCTGAAAGAGATTTCAAACTGTTTTAAGGATAGGGCTTTATGAGATTCGACCACCGAGTTCACCCATTCTATGTTCTTGAGCTCCTGCACGAGATACTCGTCATGTTCCTTGTGCTCGGGTATGGTTATTGGTATGTTAATCATCGGATCCAAATCGGGGTCGTTTTTAAAGATGAGATTAGGAGTGTATTGCCACAAATGTGACCATCGTCGTGACACAAGGCTAGTAGCTACGGCATCCTTCAACGGAAGGAAAGACAGAATGTACACGATAATATCATCAGGCAACCGGCTTATCCATTCAACCCCATCGTCCAATCTCCTACCACACTACCAAACAACACAATGCAAGACAATTATTTTGTGCGTTAGGCGAAAAATAAAGACTATAACCAATCTTTCATCAAAATTGTGCATTCATGTTATGCTCTCAACATAGGAATACACGAATACACGACCTTGAACGTCTGTTCTAGTCATATATCGAATACACAATCGACGAGACTACCCTTCTTATGCACGATGGATTGAAATCAGCTAGTTTTGCATATTTTAACACCTTCCAAAGTAGGATATATACTATCGAACATTATCAAAAATAACGAAAATCACTAGGAAAATGATATGACACGTGAACATAAACATGAGCGATTGCCAAAATAAGAATAAACTCTTCGAGAGAGAGAAATGGAGCTCGAGGTCACCTCTGAGTCGAGTTCCGAATCGTTTCCGCTCATACCATCCATGAACTACTATAGATTGAGAAATCGGATTAACAAAATGGTAAATATATGCAAGTCCAAGGGCAACTTGCAAGAAAATAACACTCGGGCTCTATTGAAAGAGTAACGCCCAATATATATATGCATTAATAAGTACACCCTCATAAATAAAATAAAATGAAATATTAGTATTCATAAACAGTGATAAATTTATTGATTCTCAAATTAAATTCTTAATCAATTTTCACGAGGGGAATATTTGGCATACCTAATATATTTCGCGATCCACGCACCGTTTAATGTTGTACTAATAAAATTCTTGATAATCGAACTAGTTTACTACCCGTCGAAAATCGACGGGTGCTAATTATTTTTAACATTTAGATGTTTTATCAGTGAAATTTATTTAAAATATTTTATACTATGATTTTCGATTTTTATGTACTTGCAAACAAATTAAAGGAATTTAAGAATGATGAATAACTAAGTCTATGCGGATTCATACTATATTTAAATCCTCGACGTTTAAGGACTTATAACTCAACTTGGTGCCGAAAACGACAAAGCCAAGTTTCTCGTGAAATATAAAAAATATATTTACAAGTAATACAAAAATACTAAAAGTAAATAAATAATATGAAAATTATATAAGAAATCCGGACCAAAATAAACGTTCGGCTCCTCTTCGACAAAGCTATTGAAGTTTGAGCGTAGTTTCCCATTACTCATGTTTATAAGAAAATAGGTATAAAGGGGAATATTTTGATGATAGGTGCATTTGTATCTCGTCAAGCCGCCCGTTATTTATTTTAATAAACAGTAAATGTCAAAGAGAGTCTCCCGTAGCCCGTTATTTATTGTAATAAAATAAAATGTCAATATAAAGTCACTCGTTTCTCGTGTTTATAAGAAAATAGGTTTAAGGGGAAATATTTTGATGATAAGTGCATTTGTATCTCGCTCGAAATTCGATACAAATCACTTTATAACGTTATTTTTAAGTAAAGTATAAATATAAAATATGAAAATATTTCAAGTCACCCGTTATTTTTTTCAATAAAAAGAAAATGTCGTTATATCAAAATAAGTAAGATATCCGTTTCAAACCACCACGTTGATCGATATGCATACGTGTCAGTTCCTACATCCGCAATTTTTATTCATTTAAATTACATATATTTGTAAATATTAATTATATAAACTATGTTAAAGAAATTAACATTTATCAAACAGTTATATGTGGTCTAAATGTCTAAATGTCAATCCGCCCGTTACTTATTATTAGAGTTATTCTCCTCAAAATATATAAACTTAGACAAATGCTCATGTAAAACTGACAATTGTTGACATACTTAATATGTACATGGATGTCGTGACAATACTTAAAGAAAATTGTTATCAACATATGCCCTTAAAATAATCTCTTAAAAAGACTAACTAAACCTGAAAGTAGATTTGCTTCTACCACACGATCTCCAAGTTTTGTTACCACCATCCTTATGTCATTGCAAAACTCATTCGACTTGTCAATATTTCACAGGGGCATGATGGTGCACCCTTCTTGTCAAAGAGAGTTTGTAATAAAAATAAAATGCCGTTACATCAAAGTAAGTTAAGCCGTCCGTTATTTATTTTATTTTAATAAAAAAAAATGTCAAAGAGAGTCTCACATAGTTGTAACAATTTTAACGTCAATATTCGATATGAATCACTTTATATTGCTACTTTTAGGTACCCCGTTGTTTATTGTAATAAAAATAAAATGACGTTACATCAAAATAAGTCAAGCCGCCCGTTGTTTATTTTAATTAAAAAAAATGTCAAAGAGAGTCTCACATAGTTATAATCATTTTTTACGTCAATATTCGATATGAATCACTTTATATTGCTACTTTTAGGTTAAATATGTAGGCAAACATATGTTAATAATAAGTAAAATATATGTCTTACACAAGTAAATATAAATATGTTGTAAAAATTTACAACTTCGTCAATTAAAATCACTGCAAGTCCTTCTTGACCATTGCGATCTTTCTTACTCTACAATCGTAAGTTTCTTACAACAACGGTTTTGTTCCTTTCTTTTTTTGTTGATTTCTTTTAGACCGATAATCCCATTATTGGAAACCAATTTCTGTATTTATAATCAAATATTATAATATAATATAACTATCAAAATTAAAATAAATATTAAATAATATAATAAAACAAATAGACCTTCATGATGAATGACAAGTAAAAAAACTCACATAGTTGTGACATAAAACATTGTCAATTACATAAAACATTGCCGATTAATGTATATCATTCTCTACAATTATAATAACCATCATTATAATATTACTAATATTTTTCCATCAAAAATTTCAGTTGCCTTCAAAAAGGCATTATTTATAAATTATAGTAACGCAGTAACCCCCAAACACAATTTATTATATTACATGCAAAACATGTGTTACGTATAAATCAAACAAAAACAAAACAAATATAATATCATTACAAATTTTCATCAAATTTTTTGAATCAGAGAGCCACTATAATAATCGACGGGTGCACTTGAATTTACATATATAAATTTACATATATGTAAGCATACTAATAAATTTATAATATATCTCTGATATTGTTATTGAATTTTGAGATATATCTTAATATAATAAATCTAACTTGTAAATAACTTTTCTTTTTTTTCAAAAAAAGAAAAGGAAGAATTGGCATCGAAAATTGGTACAATCAAATTTTATTATAATATATAATAATAATAATAACTATAGTATATTTAAAATGTTATTTTATTATAAATAAATTGAATTTTTAGATAAATAGGAACGGAGAGCATAGGTTGCGCCACGTAGGCACGTCGATTAACGTGGTGCTCCGAATCCGCTTTGCTATTATATATAAATAAAAGGATTAAATATATTTGGTGTGAATATATTATATGGTTTGTGTATGTAAATTCATTTGATTTTTTTTTATTTTTTTATTTTTTTAGGAGAAGGGAATCGGATATTTTTCTCCAAATTCTTCTCCTACAAGAGTTTCCTTTTTTGTTTTTTAATAATATTGCAAACTTCTTCTCCCTTTTTCCATTTCTTTTTTTTTTTCAATTTTTATTTATTTATTTGTAACATTCGATCGATTCGCAAATGGTGATATTTAATTTGTTTGGGAAATTGATATGATTGTTCCCCAAATATTAAAAATTGTAGCAGAAATATTTTTGGGGAGATGTATTTTTCTTCAATGTGCAAGTATAGTATTTAATGTTGGAAAAACAATTTTATTTAGGTTTTTTAAATTACATTCTATTTTTTTTTTCTTGCAAATTAAACCGAACCGACCAAAATTTAAATTTCCTCAAATATATATTGTTAAAGTGTACAAACACAAAGTTACAATGACCAAAAATCGAATTTCCGAATGCAACATTCGGATTTCAAATTAAATTAATTAAATTTGTTTCAATTTTTTTAGCTTTAATTTGGTGTTCAAGAAAATGTGTCTCAATCGGCCACTTTCCCAATTTTATTTTATTTTACTTTCTTTTTTAGCTCAATGCATCATTTTTGGTATAGTCAAGGTATTCTGCACACTGTAGAAATTTTTGTTACTTAAAATTGATGTCTCTTTTTCTTGATGTATTGGATAAAATTTGTCATAATTGTCAAAAAAAAATAAACGACTCAATTTTCTTAAGAAACTTGAGATCGAGCAAAACGAACGGACCTTAGGGGTGAAGTTTTGCAATCAAATCGACTTCGACTCTGCTCAGCTCACGTAAACCCTTTCCGGCATTTTCCGTTCATATATTTTTCTTAATAACGAGAAATAAATAGAATATTAGTACTACAAGATTTAGTATTTCGTGGGAGAAATTGATTTGTAGTTATTAATTTGGGCTTATAACGGTAGAGGACTGGGGCCCATATATATTGGGCCTCTTGTTTCAATAGAGCCCTTAATCAAGTTATTGGCCCAAACTTGATTAACTGCTTTTGAAAGGAAAAACTTGTTTATTTTTTCTCTCTATTTTTTCTGAAATTTGAGTTCTGATTCTGATTTATGAACAAAAGGCTACGAACTGACAAATTAGGTTATTTCTTTTTTGTTCGAACTTTATAAAATGACAGTTTTTCTCGTATTGTTGCATGTTTGATTTACATATCAATTTTATTTTCCCCTCTCAATTTAGGATATGGTTGATTGTTTTCAACTTGTATATTTACCCTTTTGTTAATCTGAATTCTCAATTTATGGTTAGTTCAATTGATGGAGTCCGGTATGAGCGGAAACGATTCGGAACTAGACTCAGAGGTGATCTCGAGCTCCATTTCTAGCTCTCTCTTGAAGAGTTTATTCTTATTTTGGCAATCGTTCTTGTTGATGTTTTGATTCATATTCAATTCAAACTTTTGGTGTTCTTCTTGTCACATCATTTTGTTATTGATTTTTGTGATATGATGCATCTTTTAGTTGTATGCAATTTTGTTTAGGGATCACCTATGATCCTCTAATGGGGAGTGTTGCTTGAAAGTATTTGATGATCTCTTAAAATAGGAGAGAGATATCTCAAAAAAAAATTAATAATAATAAAAGGAGAGATTGATCGAGACACATATAACACACACCAAAAAAAAAAAAAAAAAACTCGGTTGAAACACTACATAGTACATTTTTTAACATCAAAATAAATACGAAAAAGTTATAACACTCTTTAAATACGAAAAAAAAAAAACCTCCCACTATTTTCACTGCATCCCTCCACCGTGTCTAACCCCTCACCACCCCTACCAAAATCCTCCGCCGCGGCGATGCATGGACCTTCGCCAGCATTTTTCAGCGGAGGTGCATAACGTGTTGACTGAGTTAGGGTGACTCAGTTTTTACTATCTCTACAATTAGATGACTAAATGCATGAAGTGATCACATATATATATACTATATACTAACAAAGGAATCTGGAACTCTTGATGATAAATAAATAAGCACGTAGTATGTTTGCTTTCACTCTGCATCACTCCATTGTCATAAAAAGCCGATTTTCAAGTATGGCAATAAAGACAAGGCAGCTGAAGAAAAACGAGGATTCAAAGGTGAATCGCCAGCGGTTCTGTCAACCAAATGGTCCCGACAATCCAAAGTTGGTTTGATTGGACTTTGGGTTAAGGTGTTAACCAAACCGGTACCTTGTTGGTTCAATCGGCTGAATTAGCAATATGGTTCGGTTTATTAAAATATTCAATTGATACCGGTTGAATTCGTAATCCACGTACAACTTCTTCAATCTAGACATTCGAGGGATCGAAAACGCCTAGGCAAGAGACAAAGATAACAAACAGTAAGTAGTTTTATTATGGCAAAAACCAAGTTAAAAGGCTAGATGTACACGATAGGTAATAATATATAATGTCTATATATAAGAAATTGCTTTCATTCCAGTTGTTTGTATATCAAAATCATTAGTGTTAGAAACATTAGAGTTTGATTTTGTATAAACATCATACAACATGAACACCGAGTCAAAATATTTATTTTTAAAAAAAAAAGTAAAAATTGAGGGATCACCTTCGAGTTGAGCTTCGAACAATTTCCGTTCATGCTGCAAATTATATCAATTCCTATAAGCTTCACGAGGTTGACCGGTCGGAGCGACGGCAACTCGCCGTTAGCAATGGGGGTGGCGACTTCGAAGATTTCAGAGAGCTCCTGACCAGCGACTACTCCAAATATTGGTGTGACCATTTTAAAAAAAAAAATCTCATTATCGTATTATGATTTTCGTAAAATGTAATGAACAATTCTCTAAAACTGTTATTGATTCCTTCAACCAGCTAGTCATGGCCATCAAAAGCCAATTCAATTAAACTTTGAATTTTGAAGTCCTAACCGAACCATTACCTTGCAAAGTTACCGGTCTAACCAGTTAAACCAAGAGATCCGGCTCAATTATTAAAATATTGGTTTAACCCATTTGAAATTTGAAAAAGTTCCATATTTATACTCAATATTCACTACTGAAAAAAAAAAAAAAAAAAAAAAAAAAAAAAAAAAAAAAAGGTTACCGGTGATGAAATGGAGAATATAAAAAACAAATTATGCATAGAACGTAAATGTTGAATCGAAGTTCAATTTGAAAAGTGTGGATGTTGTTTTAAAACAATTTATATCTATTCCTACACCTATAACATGTACTCAAAACTCATTAATAATGTTTCCACAAACATAGAAGTGTGGGTAAGCTAGTGACATGTAGCTAGAGAAGCTGACGCCTAATGGTCAAAGTATCATAGATGCTAAAAAGTAAAAACATGGTAAATGAAGGGATGCGACTAGAGCTCACTTCGTCAAATTTCATAAAGTTCTGGGTGTCTAGCTCTCCATTAACTTCCGGTTTGAAGGCTGCTTCCATTTCATACAGCTTATCCCATTCAATATCGGCGAACCAAGGGTGGTCCTGGAAATATTCATTTATAATTCAAGATACATCATGCACAAGTAGAGAGGGAGAGGGACACCTGTAACATGTATATCACTAGTAAGATTCAACTTTTGTGAGCTGACCTTTATCTTGGCTGCCCCTCCAGTTCCGAGCCTATGCTCCAAATCGCAGAGTAACTTATATATGAGATTTTGTGCCTCAAGACTCAATCTGGCATCTTCAGAAAATTTCAAGTGATTTCTCCAATGCACAATCTGGTGAAGGTTGGTTAAAGCTTGTCAGATAAGAATTGCTTCTAACGCAGTTCCAGTTTGTTAGTAAGCATGTAATGTCGTGATCATTTCAATCTTTAAAAAAATGCATGAAGACAGTTCATGTTTACCCTCTAAGTCAAACCAATGTGAACAAACTGAAAAGTACAATATGCATAGCTGATTTTGATGGTAATTGATGTCTAGCAAATTAGGAAGAAGAAATCTTGTAGATTGTTATAAATTCCAGGGTCCACTTTGCATGCATTGCAAGGCATAAAAATCATATAATATAGCTAGCATCAGAATTGAAGTTCAATGAAAATTTACAGAATCATACCTTCCTACAGGTGGCCACAGGATCATCAAAATAAAAGGGGGGGCAGCCAACAAGCATTTCGTACATAATAGTCCCTAACGACCACCTGCATTAATATTTATGGTCGTTATAACAAAATTCATTTCTTAGGACATCTAAATTTCAAGTAATGCAATAAATAATGTGGACGTATTTTTGTATCCTACTTTTACTACATGGATACCATATCTCAAAGAATCATTATAGTTGCATGATTGCACATAGAAGAGTCATCATTTCGTCAATAATATAATGGGAAACGGAGTAGATAACAAGATTCAAGCTGAAGTGAGTGCATTTGTGTGTGTGTGTGTGTGTGTGTGTGCGTGGTCCTGTGTGTACAAATTCACATTAACATAAGTTGCATAATGACTACTGTTCTGAGAAGCAAAAATAGATTCAACTGACCAGTCACACTCCATGCCGTATTCATTTGTCAGTAACACTTCTGGAGCAATATAGTCCGGCGTGCCCATGGTAGAAAGTGCCTTAACATAGACAAATGCACATGATTAACTCATGAGCTCAATGGAACAAAAGTTAACAGTCATCAGATTAGATATAACTCGACAAGCAAGAAGGAGACATTCCTTATAAGGACAGAGCAATCATACGCAGCAATTTAGTGTCAATCTTGGATGAGACAGATGCAGCAAATCAGGTGTCCCTGATTGCTTATTAATTAACAAGCAATGATGTTTTGTTTTGTTCTTTCGCATGATGATGGCTCACGGACTGTCCCAATTCATAACTCTGTGCTGGAAACCGGAAGTAAGACTCTCGGCAAAAAGGATTTATTGGGTGTCTCAGTTAACATGGAGGTGACCGGTTTTAATCAGGTGTGACGTATGATGAGGTGATACTTCAAAGTTAGTATAGACCATACCGGTTTTTATCAGCTGGACTAAGGAATGCAATGTAGAAAAGGAGGTACGGAGAAGGTATGTTAGCAATCTTTGGACATTCTCAATCTTTCAATATGCATTTCGATGTGCTATTAGCACATAGATATTTTGATAAAGGTTTTTTTTTTTTTTTTCTCACTTGATATAGTATATTATTATACTTAGTAAAGGGTATATAATACACTGTGTCAAATAAGATCAAACATACGAATTCATGTATTTTACTTATTTAAGAAACACAGCTTGTTCAGAGGCAGTACTGATTTGAGGTTTGGTAAATAATAACCTTTGTTACAACTTGTACAAAATGTATGAATTACAAGAATAAGTGAATAATGATAATGAGAAGTAATTAGTTATGTGACTGATTGACAATTTGTTTAGCTCATCACTACAGGAAAGCTAACCACACGCAGCTTGATGTTGTTAGGTACTTTGCTTGCAAGCAGCCGCTCTGTCCGTTTCTCGAGCTCTAAGCGTGCCTTCTATTCCTCCTGTGCGGCCACATCAGGATGATGATGATATAGTGACGTCGGTAACCTATGTATCCCATTAGAGTATACAACCGCAACGGGTGACGGAGTGATAATTATTTCCCGAATGGCAACGCAATTGTCCATAGTGTACTTCAACAAGTCCATATGATCAGCAGCGCTGCAACAGAATCCTGAGAACTCGAACACTTGAAGATGGAGGTGCTGAAACGTTCCACATTTGGGAAGATCGAAAATAGTTTCAAAGGCTGGATACTTCCGGTAATAATTTTTACGGTCGCTAATCTGCAAATACCAAAGTAAGTGATGAGAAAAAGGTCCCCGAGGGATAAGTTTGCACAGGAAAAGATTCAAATACGGAAACGAACTAACCTTCAAACTGAATTCTCGTAGGTAAGGAGATGTCTGTAGCAAATGTGTTACGGGCAACAAAAACTCTGTATTCACAGAGGAGTAATCCAGAACCAACTTCTTCAACGTATGCATTTGACGAAACCGGAACGCCTAGCAGAGATCAAAGATAACGAATGATAAGTCGTACTCGGAAACGAGCTAAAATAGTAAGTAAGCACCACCAGCGTGTGCAAGTCAATGATATTAATTTTCCTACCTTCCTCTAACTCACTCAAGATGAGGGTTCGAGAAGATAACAAAGCGAAAATCGATTGCATACAACTTTCTAATCTTTTCACAATTGTATGTATGGTTATGACACAATTGTGAAAAAACTTAAAAGTAGGGATAGTAGGCATGAAAACAAATCTACAATGTTTATGAAGGTTTAATTACCTTGGGGCGATGGAGGGTAACAGTGAGAACTTCCAATTTAGGTGCTGCATTTGCAATGCGATCCATTGTATCTGCTTCGCATTCAACCACACAAACTGATGCCTCAACAAGATTCGGGACACTCTCAAGGAACATTGATCTCGAACCAGAGTCGAACCGAAGTTAGATTCGGAGCACAGAATCTTGTCACCGTTTTAGAAAGATTCGGATGTGAAAGATGTGATATTTTTTGAATTCCTTCAATGTTCCGGAAATCACAAGATCTGACCCCACATATATAGATTCAAGAATGAGCCGCTCTAGCAACGGGCAATGGCGTACAAATAGCGCAACAGCTTCACCGCTCGTCTCTAGATTTGCCAATTTCAACTCCCTGAGGGACCTGAAGTTGCTACTCTCTATGCAGTTCAGGATGTTGCTGTCGAGGACATCGAGTGATCCATGGAAGTCTAACTCTAAGGTCTCGACCCGCTTCGAGATGGCGAAATTGAGCCATTTGGGGATGACGTGGAAGTGGTGCAGGTAGAAAGAGAGCGTGAATTGCTTTACACGGGCGGCTCTGTGGGAGTTGATTACTGAGTTCACCCATTCGGTCGCAGTCAGGCTCTGGTAGATAAGATCGTCGTCCTCGTCTTCGCCGGGAGGCCAGGTGACCGGTATGTTTATCGGCTCATCCAAGTCGGGTCGTTTCGGAAGATGAGATTCGGGCTGTATCTCCACATCTGTGACCATCGTGTCGAAACGAGGCTTGTGGCTACAGCTTCCTTCAACGGAAGGTAAGACAATATGTAGACGATGATATCGTCGGGCAACTGGCTTATCCGATCAACGTCGTCGTTACACTTCCTACCACGCTATCGAACAATGCAGTTAATACAATAGCTTAGCAAACAAAGATTGGGTAGCCACATTCATAACTGCAACCTTCTATTAATTGAACAAGATAAACAGCAAACAAACAAAGCATTCAAAGAAAGAATATTCAACACCAAAGCTTTCTTTCCAGTTGCTTGTACATCAAAATCATTAGTGTTAGAAGCATTAGAGTTGGATTTTGTATAAACACCACACATCATCAACAAGGAGTCAAATTATTTATCAAAAAAAAAAGTGAAAATTGAGGGATCGCCTTCGAGTTGAATTCCGAACAATTTCCGCTCATCGCTGCAGATTATAAGAGTTCCTATAAGCTTCACGAGGTTGACCGATCGGAGCGACGGCGATCTTCCGATTGCAACGGGGGTGGCGACTTCGGAGATTTCAGAGAATTCGACCAGCGACGATTCCAAGGGGGAGAGTTCGAGAGAGAGTGAGAATAAAGAGAGGGGTGGAGAACGACGACACTACTCGCCGGTAGCAACAGCGGTGGCGCCGGAGCTAAGCTCGCCGGCGATGGCTAATGGAGCAGAAGAGAGAAATTGGGGTCTATGGTTCTGTGTACTCGAATTTGGGGAAGAGTTCGTCACGTGCCGGACAGAACCGGCCGTTAAATTTATTGAATCATGAAACAGTTATATTTTCGTTTGGCGGGTCTTCCCGGTTTTTTCCGATTCAACTACGGTCTAATCATGAAACAGTTATATTTTCTTTTGGCGGGTCTTCCCGTTTTTTCCGATTCAACTACGGTCTAATCGAAAAACAGTGAAACAAAAGTCTCGGCTGTTCGACTATCGATTAGGTCTTTAAAACATTGTTAAAGAATAAGGGCTCGTTTGGTATGGGCGTTAAGATAGTGAGCCCGTGTTTGCATTAACTTGATTGGGCCGAGATAACATTTTTATCTCGTGTTTGGTACGTGAGGGTCGGAGAGGGGCTAAAATGAAACACGTGTTTGGTATGGTAGAATAGAACTAATGATAAACAAGGAAAAGACTATGATGCCCTTGATTTTTACCGCTAATTTTTTCATTCTTTGATAATTTCCCCCCCAATTTGCCCGCCCTTTTTTTTCATTCCCTTTCTTAAAACCCTAGCTA
Organism: Thymus mandschuricus; assembly: GCA_029379335.1. Taxonomy (NCBI): domain Eukaryota; kingdom Viridiplantae; phylum Streptophyta; class Magnoliopsida; order Lamiales; family Lamiaceae; genus Thymus; species Thymus mandschuricus. The sequence goes on along the minus strand of CM057076.1, from coordinate 849,816 downwards.
TAAGAAGCACTATGTGTGCGCTGATAAACACAACTTTTCTCTCTAGCTCGGCAGCAAGCAAGAGGTTTAAGCGCGAATTGAAGAACAAAGCATTCTGCTGTTAGCAACTTCCCTTCCACAGACAAGGATGGCAGCACCACAAGGTTAGTTCAAAACCATGGTTACATTGTTTTGGGGCTGAAGCATATGTGAGCTACGAGTAAATTTTTTTGAATGGATTATGTATACTTCATGTTCGTTGTTGACAGTTGACATATGTATGAATATCTTGGTGATTGGTATTGATTTTGGGGGAAAGTAATCAATTTATTCGAACCCGTAGTAAGAGCTGATTCTTTGTTGGTTTCAGATTTTATTAATTTAGATTGTTATGGGTTTGTTTGCGTCTGTTATGGGATACAAAAATTTCCTTGTTAGGCCTGCCAATTTGCACGACGATTCATTCTTGTTTCTAATTGGGATCGAATAATTGTAGGGAACATGAACGGTCAGGGACAGAGAGTTCAAAAGTTTTGTCGCCCTTGGCTTGCAGATGAGGAGGAGATACTACTGGCGTGCCTGAAAGAGTTGGTTGCAACCGGTTGGAAATCAGACAACGGGTTCAGGGCCGGGTACATCAACAAGCTTGAAGACTTGATGAGGGTGCACTTCCCTACTGCCAACATAAGAGCTAATCCTCACATCGTTTCCAAGCTAACGGCATGGAAGAAAAACTATGGCTCCCTCAGTGGGATACTCAGCCGCAGTGGCGTGGGATTCAACCTACATGGAGATTATACAATAGACTGTGATGCTGAGCAGTGGGAGCAGATTTTCAATGTACGGTACAATTTATTTTAACAAGTTAGTAGAATTTATGCATTTGCTTTCTTGGATTTATGGAGCAAAATTTATACCGGAGATTTTGTACATTGCCTTGATTGAATATACACAATAGATTGTATGCAACTGAACTTATGCATTGTTTATATACAATTTATGCAACTGATTTGGTGGCAAGTTTCTTATGGAATACAATAGATTGTAGGGCCCCACTCTTTTAGATGATATCTTACTCCTTTATAAGGTGTCAAAAACCCCTCACAGTTTGCATACCCATTATCACATAGATAATAATTACCTATAGGGAATAAACAAAATACATAGGGGTAAGCATAGTTAACTGTATTTTTTAAAATCTAACTGAACAAAAATCAAGATGTTATAGTTCCTACCCTTCGGGACCTTTAGACCATGCACTCGATTCACCGCATCACGCAAGACTCTCGAATCACCTGCCGAACCTTCCCAACCCGGAAGAATATAAACAAACCTAAGATCTCTATCACAAACCGCCAAAGTATTCGTCGAGATTTGGCCTTTCCGTGTTCTGAACCGCGGCTTATCAACAGCTGATACTTTCACATTTATGTAGGTACCATCCAATGCACCTAAGCAGCCCTGTCAACAATAAGTAACTATAATTAATTTCTAGATAGACTATGTCATCAAAGAATATCACAAAGAGACACTACGAAATATATGATTACCTTAAACCATTTCCAACGTTAATCGTTACAATCTTCTCGTACGGGATCAGGCTTAACAAGCAACAGTCCATGAAGTTTCAGAATGGCCTTCAAGACTATGTGTATGTATCGAGAGATAGTTTCTCCCGACCTCCAGAAATCAAAACCGACGACCCTATTTTTCTTATGGTGTGCTAGCACCCCTAAGAACAAAGCTACCTGCTCCTCAACTGTCACAAATTTCCAGTCTCTAAGTCCACCTAGTTCTTGTAGTAATCCACATAATCTACCATATGTGTTACGATCAACTCGTAGGTTCGACATGCAATCGATATTAGTGGTTCCTACAAGCCTGTTCAGATGTTTGATTTGGGTAGGAATCCGACTAATAATATCATAAGATTTACCAGGGACCGTAAGACGCTTCCTCTTTCTAGCATTGCGGTTTCTAATAATGTATGATACTACTATCACATTCCTCAAATGCAAAGTCACAATCTCATTTATTAGCTCAAACAAGATAACATCATCCACACCAAGAGCTGCCATAATTAAATCTGATGGAAGAGGATAAATTCAAAGAACTGATTACATCCAAGAACTAGCAGAAGATAGCCAGCGTATAAAACAAATGCAGAAAATAATATTGCACAATATTAAACTAAAAAAATGCTCAAATAGATGCAAATCAAAACCTTAACCTAACCGAGGGAAGAACCAAAATAGGAAGGGAAACCCAATAAACACCCAAATGAAAACCCAATTTCAGAATAACAACTAAATACTTCACAGTGAAACCCAAAGCAAGCAAAAATTTTGTAAAAGCCATAAACGAAAACAAAAACATAAAAAATAAAAAAATCCCAATGAGAAGAGCGGATGTGAAGAACCGAAATTACCTCGTAATTGGGTCTAGGAAGATTGTTGTGAGCGAATTATGCCCCGATTTGTGAGATCCTCGCCTTCTATTACCGAATGCAGAGCCGATTTGGAATAGGTGGTCGAACGGAACTATTTCGCCGGTTTGCTTCGCCGATTTGTTCATACAACAGCACCCGAGTTCTTGAATGAGAGACGCCGAAGACAAAGCCAAAGACAAACCCTAAAATTTCGTTGCAATTTGCGTTAAATGATTGTGCCAAAATTTTCAGCATATGTGGAGGGCAAATCAGACATTTCATACCACAATCGGGTTTACTGTATACGGGCCCACTTTTAATCGGGCCAAATTTGGCCGATAGTATTTCCTAAAGGGAACAGTAATTTGGTGCGGGCCTTGAATTTATCTAGGGCCCCCAATATAACAAAATGTGATACCAAACACAAAATTAAGCCAAGTTAAAATTCCTTAACTACCCTAAACTGACATACCAAACGGAGCCTAAGGGTTCAATTGTTATTGTCTTTTTTGAATTATCAAATGAAGGTTTTATTTTTTCAGTTTATTGTGTTTAAACTTTAAAATTCTGAACGCAATTTATCTAAATCAACCAAAATTCCAGAAATCTCAAACGCCAAAAACAAAATCAATCGATTCCTCAGCAACTTGATACAACATACTCCCTTTTAAAGTCTACAATATATTTTATAATTACAACTAGTGATTATATTCATGATGAAACTGGTGGGTTTTGGGTTTCTTCACTTGTAGCTGCTGCTGCTGCTGCTGCTTTAACTTCCTTCTCCGAGCTAGCGCGATTCTGTTCGATCTCCTCTTGGCTTGAGCTTGCCCTTCGCTCGATTCCCTGGTGGACCCCATTCTCGACAACTGACACCGTACCATTTTCCGATGCATTCTTCGCCTCTGAATTCTGGACTGGTTTGGGCAGTTCTCTAGAAGGTGAAGTTGCTAAAAGGCGATTGATTCCATCGAACAAACTCTTTGCATCTGTGATTAGGGCAGCTCCACCAGGGTAGCAGCGATTGAAGCACGCAGCGCAGTGTGGGAAAGCAATCTAAAGTGCAGATGGTCACCATTAGAAGTTCAGAGCTAAAATTTCAGTAAAAATTGGACAAATTTTGAAGCTGGAGAGCTAACTAACCTCGGTGAATGCTTGGCAAAGTTTGAGGAAAAGTTGAGACTCGTTGTCTCGGAGCATTTTGGTTGTGTGGTATCTGAGTAAGGTATCAGAAACAGCCTGTAAATCCTTGACTAATTCTTGAGCGATTACGTGTTTCAAACTCAATGGAGCACAAGGGCGCAGTTCGTTCATTGCTGCAGATACACCTGCAGCCACCACACAAGGATAGAGTGTGGAAGTAAGAGAGAAAATAGGGTTCATTTCATACATTTCTCATGCAAAAGACTGCTGCTACAGTTCAACATATTTATAGTAGATACAACTCAAAGTCGTGTTTAGCTAGAGCACGACTAACTAAGAAAAGCAGATAACCCTAGAAAGACTGGTGACCGTTAGATCTTAGTAAAGATCAAAGGTCACGATAAAAGCAAGAAATAAACATAACAGGGATCGAGTCCTCATAGCCACAAAATACAGAAATGCATGAAAAATAACATCTTCTTCCTCAATGCATACTGCAACCCATCTCTTCATCTCTAGATCTCATCAGATACACAGTTAAGCATGTGAATGGTCTTGCTTTATTTTATCTTTAAGCTTTACTTTATCTCACCGTTGATAAAAACAGCAAGAGGAGGATGTTCCATAAGGCTAGAAGGAGGAGTAATATCATCGTGATTTTCGTCACCAAAACTATTGGCAGGAAATCCAACAGCTGGCAATGGGACCCAACGATGAGAATCCAACACTAACTGGATCAAGCAAAACATGTGTCATAAAACTAAAACATTAGCAAGAATGATAGATGTAGTTGTAAGAAGATGATAGGGATCCAAAGCAAAATCATGAAAGCATGGTATTATGGTATTGTTTTAGATCATACCTGAAAATTCTCAACGGCACTACTCATATTCTTTGAAAATAAATTAAGGACTGCTCTGCAAAAACGAACAGGTCTGAGTTAAGAACAGCTAGTGAAATGCCAAAGTATCAAAGATCTGTAAATTGCCAATATATATTACTCTTCGAATAGCGGGGGAAGCAGCCCTCGGAAATCCAAACCAACCCATCCAAGGCCCATGGCACAATACTGTAGATAACCAGAAACAAGGCAAGTATCATTAAATATAGCTACAGCATACCATCATACGGAAACTTATAGTATTAGAAAAATTCATATAGACATGAAGTTGTGCTTGAAGAAGAAATTCTATGCAGTTGGATCTACCACACAATGATGAATGATTACACCAGCTAAACCTTACATATACGCATAAGATATTCCAAAAGCTAATTTCTGCTAACACAACACTGAGACAGATATACTTTCAGGGAGAATTTTTTTCCAAAGATGAATAAGCCTATCATTGCACATGACCAATTCTTATCAAAAAAGAGATTGTGTCAAGGGTCCAAGAGTTCCTCAATGCCGACCAACGATTACCAATAGCTCCAATGTACCAGGCTATAAGTATAAATATCCAATAAATAACAACAGAACTGACTCTCACCATGCACTGATCTAGAATATTTGACAGGGATCCGCCTTCACTAATCTTTGGAAGCATCACTTTTAGAGTCTTCAGATGCGAGGTAATCTGATGCATGGCCCAATCGAAGAGAAGCCCACCGTCATAATTTTCTTCACTCTCTGATGTGTGATCAGCAAAGATGGCTCGATATTGATTAACAACATCAAAAAGATGCATTCTGTGACAATTGACCATCCCCTTCAAATATTCATAAGGATTTCTCTGGTCTAAATCATCAAGTATTCCACTAAGCCAGGCTTCACGGCATCTTAGAAACTGAGCACCAGACATCATTGATCAGAAAAACCGCACCTTAAACATTCTACTTACAAGAAGTGACTATAACTACCAAATAACACAAATTCATTTCACATGAACAGTGGTTTGATAAAAGATTACCTGTAGACGCATTTCATATTCACTGAATACTCCTATCCGACGTAAATATCCAATTATGCGCAGGCATTCTGGCAACTACAAGCAATATGGTGAGTTTGATTGCACCTCCGAACTGGATTTTACTTCAATATTTTCACTGAATCAACATAATCTAGAACAAGATTTGATACCTGAATATTAGACCTAAGTTTCTGAAGAAGCTGCAAAAGAAGGGACTGGGTGGTCTGCCGAACTTCTACGGCTAGAGCCTGAATCACAGGAATTCTTTTTGAAACAGAAAACAAAAATGGTGCCTCAATAAATGCATCAAGCAATATCACAGATGAAAATGATTGCAATTTGCTATTAGATTTATTCGAATAACTCACTTTGGGTGCATTGTAGTGAGCTTTGCAACAAAAGTTTCTAAGTCAAGCGCTTCGTCATGATTTCCATTCCTCACGCATCTGTATCATAAAGCTAGCTATTATTCTTTGAGACATTATGAAGTATACATGAAGTATTAGATAACCCATGATGGAAGGAAAAAAAAAAAAAAAAATTACAGGCACTTACGTGTCCATGAGTTGAGGTATTTCGAGTAAATCAAGCAACGTACTCTGGTTAGCTAGTAATGTTTGGTTCATCTTCCTTTTTTCCAAAATATTTTCAGCCGAATCAACAAACTCAGTGCAGCCAGATGTTAGTTTTGGAATTTCAGAGATCTGCAGAAGGTAAAAACATATATTGATCTCAGTATAACTCATAACTTGAAACTGGGCAATGAAAAGAGTAATATGATCACACCATTTCTAGTGTGCTTCACTATATTAAGAGACTGGCATGCACATTCCACCTACTGAATTCCTAGATTATCACAATTGCAACAAACACTCCTTCATATACTAGTATGATATACACATCTGAAGTCTAGCTAGATTGTTCATACAGTGTCTGGCAGGGAACAAATGAAATTACCACTCTACGAGAATCTTCTAAAATTCAGCTCATATAAAAATAACACGATCATCGTAAACGTGTTGTTCTTTGCATGCGTATGAAGGTGATCTTAGGCTCTAGCTATCCAACTACTAGCATCCCGAACTATCGTCTAGACCTAAACCTCTCCTGCTCCAACATCAACATGTAAACAGGCTCACAAAATGTACTGAAATTGAGATTAGAAACAGCAGCAGGACAATATCCTCCATAACATGATCAAGAAAATAGACGAACCCAACAGTGTCGATCTTAGCCTAGTAAAGGCAGCCCCAAAGGAATTTTGTCCTACCCAATTTTTTAGGCACACAAATTTTCGTTCAATTAGTAACAGAGCTAATTCAACCTCCAAATTTACAATTTACAATACAGTCATATCTTATCAATCATGCTCACTCCATATCTGTCCGAGCAGCTAAAGTGAACAGTTCACAATCTCAATAACCACAATGCCAGCTCAATAATACATCAGATCGGATCAGATTGTAAACCCGAAGAACAAAATTACCAGAGACTCGAGATGCTTGTCGATCGAAGAAACCTCCTCTCGGATCTCGAGCAACGCATCCGCCGCCGCAATAAACGCTCGGTAGTTCCCCACCGCCACCTCCTGCATCTGCCGCCGTATCCTCTCCGCATCTACTCTCAGCAATTCCGGTTCCTTCAACAAAATAACCACAATCACTACCGCAAATTCCAAAATCCGAACACGCAATTAGGCATTAGAAGAGCCGCGAGAGTACCTTGTGGAGGCGATCGAGAGTGAAGGAGAGGAGCTCGGAGACGTAAGGCTGCTGCGCGGCGGAGGCGAGAGGGAGGAGGCTCGACATCTCCGCCGATGAGTCGTCGCTCGTCGGAGCTTCCGGCGACGCCATTGCCGTCATTTCTTAAAGCCCTGAATCCGATCGGAGTGGTGTTTAGAGATCTGGAAAGTGAGATTTTATCTGATTTCAGTGAAGATTTCTCGACGTAATATTTCCAAGAATGTAAGGGTGTTTCTGTAATTTTGAAGAAATGCCGGTTTTTGTAAAATTACCTTTTCGCCCCTTTTATCTTCGTAATTCGATAAGTGCTCTCTTCTCGTAAAACTTTTACTTATAAAAGTAGCATTGACAAGCACACACCTACGACTTTACTTGACTTTAATCTTCGACCTCTTGATTGGGAAGAAATTATCTCATCTTCGTAATTTGATAAGTGCCCCTTTTCTCATAAATTTTTTGTAAGAGTTGCATAGACAAATCATATACTTACGGCTTGACGTGACGATCTTCGATCTCTTGATTAGGGAGAAGTCATATTTTCTTCCTAATTTGACAAGTCACTTATCCTCATAGAGTTTTTATAAGTGTTGCGTAGACAATAACACATTACGACTCCACCTGATTTGAATTTTCGACCTCTTAATTAGGAAGAAATCATCTTATCCTCATAATTTGATATATTAGTGTCCTCTGTAAATATTTTATATGAGTTGCATAGATAGCCAAACACTTGCGATTTCACTTGACTCGAATCTTTAATCTCTTAGGCCTTGTTTGGTAAGACCTTGAAAATAAGGCTAGATAAGAGTTCTAATAGGGCCTTATCATGTTGTTTGATAGCAAAGTTTATTAACCTATGGGCCCGGCACTCTTATCTTGGCCCGACCACTTTCTCCTGTAGCCTTTGTTAATTACTATCTGACCAAATACACACGATAGTAAACTGAGTTGCCCATATAAGATGTGAAAAGACCATTTTGCCCTTCACTTATTCTTCAATCCTTACGCATCACACTTCTCTCTCTACAGCTCCCATCCCACTGCCACGCAGATGGCATCCTTCACCAGCCCCAACAAGCGCCACCACAAGCTCATCACCATCCCGTCTTCGCCATATGCCTCCGTAGCTGTGAGATCATCGTCGGACATAAGCTGAAGGCAAGGACAATCGAAACATCTGACTCTCTCCACGTTCAAGTCGTCACACCCCCTAAATTGCCTCTCCGCTGAGTTGTTTCTCTTCCCGGTTACGGTTATAGCTAAGATCAAACCGGAAAGCTTCTTCCTTTCCTTATCTTTTTCTCAATTTTTGTTGCAGCTGAAATTTTATGTGTTTAATCTTATGTGTACCTTGTGCTTTCATAGTTGTACCTTGTTCTCCTTTTTTATCTCCATTCTTGAAGCTTGGTTCTCTGGCCGGTGGTCAATTATTGGGGCTGGGAGTGGGTTTCAAATAAAGAAATTTGGCCATCACTTGCATTTAGGAAGATGATGGAGGAAGACGACAGAGGGATATTTTTGTAATAACCTTCTGCTACTCTCATTTTGATGTGTCATACCAAACACCCTCATCAAGATAAGACCTTAACCAATCTAGCCTATCAAACACCAAAATAAGATTACTGTTTAACCAACTCAAGATTACTATCTTGATTCTTATCTAGGATCTCTATATCTAGTCTAAGGTACCAAACATGGCCGGGGTGAGATAGTTGTATGGGTTGAATAGTCCTTATCGTTCTAAGAATTACTGTTCATATGCAAGATATGTATCGGATGTAATTGGTGGGATAGTAATCAGGGGTATTTACTAAAGTGAACAGTATATGCGATGCGGGCCGGATATAGATCACGGGCCCCAAGTTTAACACTCATGGCTACCAAACACCTTATTAAGCCCATATATGAATACTTATAAGGGCTTCTAAGGCCTACCAAACAGCACCTTAATTATGAATAAATCATTTAACTTCGTAGTTTGATTAACAAATGAAAGTTTTTTTTTTTTTTTTACAATACAATTAACATATCAAGAAATTAGCTTTTCTCTTTTATTTCCAAAAAAAAGAATGAATCCCTCAAACATAAAGCAAAAACATCAACATCAATATAACACTAAAGCCCTGATGAAGATGAAAAAATGGAGCAGCAGCTTTTGAGGTGTAGATGAAGTAGTAGTATGGATAGGAGGAGTTCTGCTGCATCATGTCAGGCTCCACCGGCGGCGACGGAGGTTGTGGCAGAGCCGGCGGCGAGTGGTGGTGCTTCGGTGGCGGCGGTTGGGGCGGCGAGCACACGACGGGGCAGGTTTCGCAGTGGCTAGTGCATGACGAAGCTGATGGAGCAATAATGCTCTTTTGACCTTCGGATTTTGAAGCCAGAAGGCTCAGAAGCAAGATCGAGAGACGAAAAATCGACATTTTTCTTGCCATGGGAGCAAGAACTGTTGAAACTTTCATTTGATAAGAGAGAGCTGAGTGAGTCTATATTTATAGATAGCTTCCTTCTTTTACATCCAATTTTTACTTTAACACACGAACCTACCATTTTTTATTCTCATGCTAAAAAAGAAACGTATTTTCGTACAAAGAGCAGATGGAGTATTAAGTAATTAAGTTTGTAATATTCAGAATATGTTATCAAGATTTGTGGGCACCTATTCCACCATGGTTTTTTCATCACTTTATGTTATCTTCTTCCTCTGCATGCTTTTCTTTGGCTATATAGACTTTGGAATATTCAACCCTTTTTTGCTCTCCATTTCTAAGAAAAGAATATCGATCTTCTTGAGCAGATTATGCCGTTTTCGCATTCACCTTACGTCCCATCGAAGGGTGTGTGTTTTTATTTTTTATATATTCAAGAAACGTGTATTATTTGGCAAAAGATGGAGTAATAAATATACCCAAAATCAAGAAAGTTGCATGGCAATTTATGTCAAATGGTAAAAGGAGATATTCATACGAACAAGTTGCATTTTCACAATTAAACAAGCTACATATACAAAACAATAAAAATTGCAATTGCTTATAGGTGTGCTGTGCATAACTGAAAAAAACATGGAAAACTCCTTGTTCATAGACATGTATCAAGAATGTTGATCGGAAAGATGATCGTCCCGTGCAAGTTCGTTTCGAGATTTTCCTCCGTCTCTCCGCAAGATTCCTAGCTCAAAATGGCAAAATTAACAAATGTGGTTATTATAGCCGGTTCTCATCTATGAATGTTGTGCCTCTGGCAATGCTCTTGTCCAAGTTCACTTAATCTACTGAGCTCCGGCAATATTTCTTTACCAAGGTCGGGCCTATCTTTCTTCCTCAGCTCGGTGCATCTCAGGGCTAGCTTCGCAAAGCCCTCAGCCTCCTCCACGGGCCAATCGAGCACGGTTGGATCTAGCATATCTGCAAACGTGCCCTGATCGATGGCCCGTTCCACGTGATGGGTGAGGCCCATGGGGGGCCTAGCAGTGATGATTTGCAAAAGTATCACACCTAGCGAGTAAATGTCCGATTTTGTCCCTAACTTGCCTGTCTGTTGGTATTCCGGGTCAATGTAGCAAAATGTGCCCGCTGCTGATGTCATGTGATACTGAGTCACACTGTCCGCCACTGCGGGTGGGACCAGTCGGGCCAGCCCCACGTCGCTAATCTTGCACGTGTAGTGATGATCGAGTAGAATGTTTCCCGGCTTTAGGTCCCTGTGGACCAGAGGCTCGGGTTTTGCTTGGTGCAGGAAAAGCAAACCGGTCGCTATCTCAAAGGCGATCTTGAACCGGGTCCACCACGGGATCGGGGGAGTGTTGCCCTTTCTAAATAAGCGGTCCTCTAGGCTTCCGCTGTCCATGTATTCGTACACAAGGCATCCGTACTCAGGGCATGCGCCCATGAGCAGGACCATGTTTGGATGCCTCATGCAGGTCAGCACTTCGACCTGCATGGGGCAAAAAACCAGAATAAAAAATGAAACACAAAAATGCAATAGATGATCTCGTCCTGCATGCATGCATGCAGGATGTTAAGTTACCTCCTGCTGGAACTGTTTCCTGCCCTGAGCAGCATCAGGCCTGAGGACTTTGATGGCAACCGCCGTGTGGTCGAGCTTGCCATGGTAAACGGGGCCGTAGCCTCCTTCCCCGATCTTTCTGGAAGCCGAGAAGTGTTCCGTGGCCTCCTCGATCTCCTCGATCGTGTACTTCCTGTAACGGTCATCGTTACACGACAGAACATCCAACGCGCGTTTCTTCTCCTCCGCTTCTCTCATCGCTTTCTGCTCCGCGTACATTCTCCTCTGTGTCTCCTTCTCCGCTATCCTCTGCGCTTTCTCCGCGGCTTCGATTGCAGCTCTGCATTTCGCCTTCTCCATTTCTACAAGCGCGAGGGCCGCCTCTTCGGCAAGCCGAGCTTGCTCTATTCTGTCTATCTCCCCTTGCTTAATGGATTGAAGCTCATTGATCTACAAATTTCAAGACATAAATTAAAGAAACATAACTACAAATCAAATGTTCTTCATTTTTTCTTACCTTCTTTTGAGCTGAGACTGCTTCTTTGCATGCTTCACTATACATTGCCATTGTTTGCTGCACCTCTTGCTTCAGTCTATGGATTTCAGTCTACAATGGTAGAATTTCTATAATTAGATCTACATTTTTTGTTCTTGTTAATTCATTTCTTCTGTATTGCATTGTTCTTACAGGAGATAGAGCATTTGCTGCATGATCAACTAGTTCTAATCCCACATTGCTGTCTGACATCTGCACCAGTGTAATATCCATGGGCTGGTGGACCATCGGATCTTCGTCGAGGTTAAGGTGCTTGCTCGTGTTTCGAGACCTTCGTCTCGAATCACCGAAGTCGTTCCTGAACCTTCGACTCGTATTTTCGAGATGTTCGTCACCATATGATCTCCTTTCCCCCCTCACAGAGGATCCCCTATTGGAAAGCCAATAGTTAGTGTTCATTACAATGCTTTCATATATGTTTTATTGAGATGCATACCTGCTTGCATGGTCTTCTGACTCTAGACGGCCAAACCTAGCAGACGGCAGCGGAGACGGGATCCTAGTCGAGATGTCCACGTGTCGTGCTGCTGGCCGGATCGACTGTGCTTTGCCCCTTGAGATCACGTACACGGAGCAGTAGTCGGGGGCGTGCTTGTTTACCATGGTTGGCACGTCGTGGATCCAGAACCTTACGAAAATACGATGCTCGTTAGCCTCTAATATTGTACGTTACACGCACTCAGGGGCGGATGCAGGATTTTGAGTTTTTTGTGCATACCTATACCTTGAGATAACATTCTTGTTTGAGGCACCAAGAACAATGTTAGTCACACTTTTGTGGTTGATGTACTCCAATAGTGCAGAATGAACGTCGGCGCCGTCGATAACGACCTCCTCTCCTTTCGCCTACAAAAAAATATGCGTCAGATGACGCAAATTTTACATATCCCTTTATATGCAGGACAGAGAAAAAAATAGAAATAAAAGGTATCGAACCACGCTCTCACCCCTTTACGTGCACAACAAGAGCGGGAAGGCGCGAAGATTTCCTCGATCATCGCGGCATTCATCTCCGCGTGATGATCTAAACAAACGCACACACGTTAAAGTTTGCAATGTTTCTTCGTGTAATGCTAATAAGAGAAGTAGAACACCTACGTCTTGTCCTAACATGAAGCATTATAAGGGAATGCCTCGAGTTGTAGAGGTTTTCGATCGCCCATTTCACGGCGAGGGTGCCGTTCTTCCCCTTGTTGATGGCGACGACGGTGACGGCGTGGTTCTCTTGTAGATCTTCGAATGACGCTTCCAATGTCATTTTGTTTGATTCTTGTTTTTTGACAAGTTTCTTGAAATAGAAGGCTCCGTCGAAAGGAGGGAGGGATCGAAAGCGAACAATTTGTCGTTTCACGGCTAGGATTGGGAAGTGGTGGCGCAATGAGGCTGTTCCGTCGAGTTCGCGGTGTCTACACCCTCATTGCCGCCGCGGCCACCACTTCTTTCGCCGGTTTCCGTCCAATGGGAGAATGGAAGGAAATGAAGGAAATCCTTCCCCTTTCATATTATGTATCCTCTATTTTTTTGCATGCAAATGTGCTATTTTTATCGCACGCTCCCCTCCATCCACTCCTTTTTGCTTATTTTGAATCATGCCTTTTATTCATGTTTATAGATGGTTATAATAACAAGTAAGTGAGTAACGTACACGAAATAAGTCGGGTGAGATTCTTTGTCGGCAAACTTGTATTTCAATTATCTATCTATATATATATATATATATATATATATAAATAAAGAGATTTCAATTTTGGCAGTTTTCAATTTTGCATTGATTTTGGGGTCAATTTTGTAATAAATGAAAATTTCAGGGGTCTAAACCTAAAAACTATAATTTAGGGGTCTAAAACTAAAAACTATGGCCCAATGTGAACACAAAAAAATCTTCCGTCATATTTTCTTCTCTCTCCCCTCTTCTCTTTCCTCCTTGCCACTTGGCAAATATTTATTGGTGGAAATAATTATATCAAAATAAATCTTATTTTCAAAATAATGGAGATAAATATTTATTTAAAAAATTAAAAATTATACCATAAATTATGATTTTCAATTCTCTACAAATAGACACCAATATTGCTATACTTTGAATAAAAAAAAATCTTCTCATCTCATTTTCTATTATTTGATATTTTGATTTTGTATTTCAAACAATTGTAATTTTGTATTTTAATAAATATTTATAATTTACTTTTATTTTATTTAATGTCAAGTGTTAAATTCTCTCATATTTATTCCAATTTTCTTTCCTGTAATTTTTATTTAACTTAGTGGTCTAAAACAATAAGATATCGGCCAAAGTTTAATGGGCCCGAAAATTGAACATAAATAAAATAAATATACCATACATTGGGTGACACAATATTTATAACCCACTTAAAAAAAATCATGAAAAACCTAATTGTTCATATATGTAAATTTCATAAACAAACTGTAATTTACGGTTTTCACTTAAATCAATACATGACTTTACGTTTTTTTTTTTTTTTTTTTTAATTCACGTTTGCAAAATAGTCTCTTTTTTTAGGGTTCAGTTTTTTTAGGATTCATTTTTTTAAGGGTTTAGTTTTTTTGATTTAGTAACTGACGTTGACGCATCAGCCGGGACGACAAATGTTGTATATAAGGAAGTGTTCCGAAATGTATAACATATTGTGTTGTTGTAGTGCACTAACATTATATTTGTCTGCTTTTAGTGTGTTATGTTTACGTTCCGTTTCGCTGCTCTTATTAAATATTCGTAACTTACGGAGTCGCGCATCGCGCGTGGGCGAGTACTAGTATAAGTTAAAACTACGTAATTTTGTTCTTTTTTTTTTTTACTGTTGCAAATTTAAGAATCTCTTATATTAACAAAACTACATAGTTTTAACTTGTGTACACAATTGAAATAATCATAAATTCATGCAAAAAAATAAATAAATAAATAAATAAATAAAGAAAAAAGTAAAAAGTGGGGTGGTAATGAGATTATAGTGTTGTTGAGGGGTTAGTCGTGCAAAGTTAAATTTTTTTACAAACGGTGTCGTTTCGAACCGGGATTTTCTCCGTATTAAACCTCCCCAATTTGAAACCCTAAAACAAGAGTGTTTCATCGTTGAATCACAAATTCATCGCGCCAATTCGAATTGAAGAAATCCCGCCATAGAATTTCAGCTTGAATTTCATCGATAATGTCGACGGTGTACGTGTTGGAGCCTCCGACCAAAGGGAAGGTGGTGCTGACGACGTCGAAGGGCCCCATCGACATCGAGCTGTGGCCGAAGGAGGCGCCGAAGGCCGTACGGAACTTCGTGCAGCTGTGCCTCGAAGGCTTCTATAACGACACGGTTTTTCATCGAGTAATTAAGTCGTTTCTCATTCAAGGAGGCGATCCCACTGGAACTGGAGAAGGTACCGATCGTTTCTCTTATTTTATACTTCCTTCTGTGGATTTCTCAGCTGAAATACTTTGTAGTGAGAATTTTCAGCTGTTGAAACTTGTAACTAGAAGATATCAGTGTTAATGTGCATTTCGTGTGAATCTCCGAGCGTGAAATTGTTAAATCATGTTACTGTTTGGTGCTAGTTGATGCTTCAGTTTGGGTTTTGTGTGATTAGCGATCTTTAAACAACACGGATGTAGTATTCCCAGCTGGAAATGATTGTTGTTGGGTTTTTAATTTGAGTGGCTGGCCTGTGGAGAAACGCATTTTTAGGGATTGTTTTGAAGGATATACGCTACTCGATTTTGGGTGGCCTAGGAACATGGGGTTATTTGACATGATGCCAAGTCTTTTGATGCTATAATTATTTGTTTTGTTGCGTTATGTTTCTAATTGTTTGATAAGTGTATTGTTGTATGTGGCAGGTGGTGAGAGTATATATGGTAGTGGTTTTCCGGACGAATTTCATTCTCGCCTACGATTTAAGCACAGAGGTTTGGTGGCATGCGCTGGTAAGCCTGACACACCCAATTCGAACGGCAGCCAGTTCTTCATTACCTTGGATCGTTGTGACTGGCTTGACAAGAAGCATACAATTTTCGGAAAAGTAATTTATGCCCCTACATGCATCATTTTTATTATGTTGTTTGCTATCTTGCATTGACCATAGATCTGATTAATTTTCCCAGATAACTGGAGATTCAATATATAACCTCTTGAACTTAGGGGAAGTTGAGACTGATAAGAATGATAGACCAGTGGAGCCTCTTCCTAAGATACTTTCAGTTGAGGTATAATAAGTTTATCTGGTGAAGCTTCTTCGTTTTGTTGTTTGACCTTATTCTGATGCATTAAATTTTTTCTCAACACCGCTTCAGGTGTTATGGAATCCCTTTGATGACATTGTCCCCAGGGCAATCTCCAAAAAGTCTTCACAATCATCTCAAAAGAAAGAACAAAAGCAGAAGGCTACCAAGTAGGTTCTCTGATCATGTAGTTTGACGAGGAACATAATAGTGCTCTCAGTGAGAGAGAATACCTTTTATATTGTAACTTAAAGATAATGGTTATTTGGTCCATTGTACAGAAAATTGAACTTGCTTTCATTTGGGGAAGAAGCTGAAGAAGAAGAGAAGGAACTTGCAGCTGCCAATCCTAGAATAAAAAGTAGTCATGATGTTTTGAATGATCCTCGACTTTTGAAGGATAGCCTTGGAAATGATTTGGTAAGGATGTGATATTGTTTTGAGATTATGTAAATTTACTATATCTCCAAGTTTTGTGCCAATAATGTGTGTCTTTTGAGTGTTTGCGAGTATGAGATCCGGAGAGTATGATAGAATGTTAAACACACCAAATCTGTCATTTTTTTTTTTTTTGATCAGGAATCTGTCAATTAAATAATTAAATCATATTGGCAAATCAACTGTTTTCTGCCTTTCGTAGAATGGACACTTAAGTTGGAAGTCTAATATACTTTATATGATATTATGCCATATCAAAGAGATTGGAGTGCACAAGAGGTCCTCTCATTTATAATTCAACTCGTGCACATCTGTTGCAACTTTTTTGCAGAACTCAGCTGAAGAGCAAAAATCCAAGGAGGCACAGTTAATGGTGAGGGAAGCTCTCTCAAAGAAAGAGCCCAAAAAAGAATTTGGTGCTGGTAATTTGGACTCTCCTGATCATAGTGATGAAGATGACACCAATTTCGATGCACGAATGCGCCAGCAGATACTGAAAAGAAGGCAGGAGCTAGGAGACGTGTCAACTAAGAAAGACTCACGCAAAGGTGAGCAAAAGTTTGTAGTATTTAATTAGTAAATTTATCATTTGGTATAACTGATAATAGATACTTCATTCAAGTTATTGAATGCCATGGGTAAGTTTTAGAATTCTAAACTTGAAATTATTTCATGAAATGTCCTCTGATGAGGTGGCGAAAATTGTGGGTCCAAAAGCAGACTATTCTGTGGAGAAGAAAATCTTAGGAACAAAGAAAATTTCGATGTTTTTGTTGTTACTTATTACTTTATGGTTCGGCAATATTTTGCTGTGTATCCTTTTTTGCAGAATGCAAAAATTAGTTATGCTGATATTCATTGGTGGAAGTAGCTGCAGTATTCTTCTTTTGTACTTCACTGCTGATTTAACTTTTCCAAGATTTCTTCTAAATCCTTTAAAAATTGATTCATCATTTATGTCAGTGAATCTATTACGTGAATCTATTACCTGCTTTACGAGTGTTCTTTTTTTTTTATCCTTCGGTTGCTTGACTCTTAAATCCTTAATATTCTAAATTCGTTGTTTTGTTTTGGCAGATCGTGTGAGTTCTCAAAAGCGTGCATCACCACCCCCACCTAGGTATGATACATTTATGCTTGGTATGTTAAATTTCTTTTCCAATAAAGTTCATGGAAGTTTGATTTAATTATATGATGGATATTTATCTCCATATCCACCATTTTCTCTTGTTATTATTCATGATTCTTCAACCTAATTTTTTATGCCAGTTTGATAATGAATAATTTGGTCATTCTTGTTAGTGGGAGATTTTCAACGATTAGTGTCTGTGCTGATAAGGGAATTCCGTTTCCCCCCCTACTTTGGCTTCTATTTGGTGAATCTGTTACTTTAATTGGCTATATTTCCCCCTATCTCTGGCAAGGATGAACAAGTTGGATGCTGAATACTGTAGTCTTGGGGAGACTTAGTGGTGCTGATAAACTTTGCTGAACTCAATAAGTAGTAATTTTGTTTTGTTGTCTTTTAATTTTTTTGTGAGCTGGTCAACCTAATGAGGATATTGGCCTAAATGCATGATGGTGTTGGTGACCATTACGCCGTTGTAGCTCAATCACTATTCATTTTGAATATCTTCCTTACATAAGGATTTCGATCTGCACTTGGCAGGTCCAGTGTTGATGACCATGACGACAGGCCAAAAGCCGATAAGTTGGCGCTGAAGAAAAAGGGACTAGGCTCTGAAGCTAGGGCTGAGCGTTTGGCTAATGCAGATGCAGATTTACAGTTGCTTGGGGAAGCAGAACGAGCGAGACAACTGAACAAACAGAAAAAGCGCAGGCGTCAAGGACAGGAAGATGATGTATGCTCTACGTTCTTATTTGTTTTGACGTTTTGTTTATGTTTCAATATATAATCTTTCGTCCTATATTTGTTTATTAGAATCTGCTACCTAAGTGCATTATGCATCTTTATTATGGCGGAGTTGGCTATGCTGAGGTAAAAAAAATATATCATAATAGGAAAAGGATCTGTAGTTTTGGGGTACAGCTGATAGAGATAATCCAACACAGTTATATTTCAAGATTTAGTATGGATCCTTTGCCCTAGCTATATCAGAACTATGTAATGATTATCTGCAGGAATAATGTAGATACAAGAGCAGAAGCGTATCCCTGTTTGCTCTCTAGTTGTATTTGTATTTATTGATTGTGATACATATGCCATTTATAGTGTGTGTCTCGGCTTAATTTTTCACAACTCGGTAAACTTAATTGTTCGGTATATTCATGTGTAACAGATTCTAGCGAAACTCGAGAAGTTTAAGTCAGCTTTCTCTACCAAATTCAGTGGATCCAATAGTGAAGTTCCTGTGGACAAGGATGAAGATATGTCTGACTGGATGAAGGTTGAGCTAAAGTTTGCTCCCGAGCCTGGCAAGGTAGTTATCTTTTAACTGCTTGTAGCTATTAGCTGCTCTGTCCCTTTTATGATTAATTTTCTTCCGAAGTCTCATGTGTTATTGAATTGGTTCTGGAGCTCTTCATGGATTTTTATGTTTGCTAGCATACTTTAGTTTCCTGACATGAAGTTGTGCTTTGTTTGCAGAATAATATGTCACGGAGTAACGATCCAAATGATTATGTAGTACACGACCCTCTTCTGGAAAAGGGAAAAGAGAAATTTAACAAAATGCAGGCTAAGGAAAAGCGAAAAAATAGAGAATGGGCTGGGCAGTCTCTTACTTGAACTGGTTTGTTGCTCCTAGAAATGTCATTTGCCAAGTTCAAAGTCTTACAAGGCTGCTGCCCGATTTCTTGAAGAATCAGTCAGTTATATTCAATTTATGTTCAAATGTTTAACTTACATTGTAAATTTATACATGAACATTCCATCCAGGCATTGAACAGACTCGAGGAACGAATCATCCTACAACCATCTATACAGTATTGTTTTGCTAGATAATCTTTGACTTGTTTCCCTTCCAAATAGGTTCGACGTGAACATCACAAGCGAAAATCGAGAGCCCTCGCTGCCTAAAGGTGAGTTCGATTGTGACAAAGTATATTCTATCTTCATATCCTATTTTGCTATATTTCAATGTTAAACTTGTGAATCAAGTGTTGCAATGTGCTGTCAAAACTTGAGTCCCAAATCATGCTGCTGACTTTTTTGTGCCATAATATATTGTCCATATTATACATGTCTCTGTCCAACCCTCATTGGGAAACTGAAAAAATGAAAAATTTAGTAGTGCTTTCAGTCAGTCTTTATTTAATTGCAGAGATGCAGTGTCACATGTTGCTGGAAATTGTATTAAAGAAGAGGGCAGCTAATTTGGATCTTGAACTTGCCACTGGAGCACATGTAAACTGGTTTGTTTCTTTGACTAGTTTTTATTCTGTCAAATGTTGGGAAATTTCTTCCTTTTCTGCTGCATCTAGCTGTTGCCGCATTACACCTACAAATCCTCGAGCTGATTTGTAGGTGTGAACACATGTTGCTAGGTGTGCGTGTGTTGGCCTAACGGTAACGGTAGGAGGTTAATGCTTGTGACCGAAAGTCTCGGCTTCGAGTAAAGTCATTAGGAAAGAAAATTAAGGGGGGAAATTACGGGTCTTAACTTTATGGTCAGGGTAACACATGGAAATCCCTTTTAGTTCATCCCAAGAAAATTGGTTAAATTCTTGTCTAAAGTTGATTAATTTCGAGAATGTTAGTTAGCAAAAATCACATAATTTCAACACTAGTCAGATCACGCAACCGACTTTGGGTATAGCAAGGTTATAATTGTAGAGAGAGAGAGAGAGAGAGAGAGAGAGACTCTAAATTCAATTTACTATGGAAAAAATTAATTTGAACTTTGTGTAGTACATAGTCTTCTCAATGCTCTTTTTTGCTCAAGTCAAGTTGACCGTTATGGTCCCTTGGAAATGGAGGTTCGATAAGCATTCTGATGTGTCGTAAAGTAAAGGGAGGTATAAATTTCGGCACATTGAAATGCATACTGAAAATTTTTAAACACATAGATGGTGGACGAAGTAAGTATACTAAAAGGTAGATCAGTGAAATGAAATAAGTTTTACGTGTACGATAAAAGAGAGATCGAAACGTGATTTTAATTCTTTTTGTTCATGATTAAATAGGTAGGCATCCTCTCTCTCTCTCTCTCTCTAAGAGTTAGGCATCCAATTAATTAAACTTTGCTTGCAATTGCATGTTACCACTCTTTATTTGAGACAACGATTGAATAGGTCAAATATTTGAGCAATCAAAACCATAATGGCTGGAAACAACCTCAGTTTTCAACTAACAAATCACATGTTATGAGCCTAATTGTTGGGTGTTGGCTTCAAACACCTTTGTAGTTTAAAATAATTAGATCATGCCTAACACATAAAAGTCAAATATTTCGATGTTACAAGCGAAAATTTAGGAGCTAATCGAATTCATGCGAAATTCGAAAGTGTATGAACCACGAAACTATGAACCGTTACTAAAATAAACTAGAAATCGATATTATAAACTCGTATGATAGTACTTGATTTGATCGTTTTATAATAAGCTATTTTTTATTCCGTCTGAGTCTATTTAAAAAATATATATACAATAAATGATAATAAATGAAAAAAATAGAGGAATCCCACCTAGATTTTAGTAATCTAGAGCCCGCCAAAAATTAAATGTTAGTTTGCTCCTACATTGTACGATCATTTAATTTAAATGAGTGAAATTGCTCATATATCTCACAAAATCACATTAACAATAGATTTGTACGATAAATAATGAGACACGAAAGATCGTGGGCGCGTATCGAAGTGAAATTGCACATATATCTCATAAAATCACATTAACGTTAGATCTTCACGATAAATTATGAGGCATGAACGACCATGAGGCACAAATTTGATACCGAGGATTTTGTCATCCGATTTATCGTATTTATAAAAGTCCTTTTAAATTAATTAAAGTCGACATCCGTTCGCACTATACAACACACGGGATACCATAAATCATTAAATCCACATAAAAAAAATATTTCATGCATATTTTCTAAAGTAGGAGTATTTAATCATTGTAGCACAATCCCTCCAAAAATCCTCATAATTTAAAAACCGCGTTATCCCATTTCTCAATTCTCTTCTTCAAAGGTCACCGTCTTTACCCACCCCACCCCCACCCACCCCCCCTCGCCTCTGTTACTTCTCTACGAAACTTCTCTAGCCGACGCCGCGTTCACACCTCTCTCTCTCTCTCTCTCTAGATCGACATGTATGTATGTGTGCAGGCATATCGCATTCACGTCTGACCCCAAGTTTCCAAATCCGATTATCGGTGGTTTGACATTCGCTCAGCGTTCACATCTCCTTTCACGCATTTCGTCAAACACCTTGACTATATATCATCCGTCTCTCTCTCTCTCTCTCTCTCTATCCTTATCTCTCCATACTTTTTTCCAGAATTCCTTCGAGATGATAGAGAACAAGCTCCTACTGCAGCGGAAGAGGAGGAAAACGGAGATCGCCATCGATGCCGATCGCAAGCACATGAAGACTAAAGGTTTGAGTGAGATCATCACCTCCCTTTTACTGTTCGAGGATCAAGAGAAGAGCGATCTCGACCGTCTCGACCGATCCGATCACGAGGAAAAGCTCCAATTCGAGCTGAATCACGGTAAGAAGAGGCAAGCCATGGCGAATTACTACTCCAATCTCGGAGATTCTCACGATGACTGTGAGCAGATCGAGGGGGCGAGGAAGAGGAAGGCGAAATCGAATACCCTCGCTTCTGCGAATCTAGCTGCAGCTGCTGCTGACGACATCAATGGCGGAACGAGCGAGAAATCTCCGGCGACGACCGGGCCGCACCGGCGGCTTTGGGTGAAGAACAGATCGAAGGATTGGTGGGATCAATGCAGCAGCCCGGATTTCCCCGAGGAGGAGTTCCGGAAGGCTTTCAGAATGGGGAAGCATACGTTCGAGATGATCTGCAACGAGCTCACCTCCGTCGTGGCGAAGGAGAACACGATGCTACGAGACGCTGTTCCGGTGAGACAGCGCGTCGCCGTCTGTATATGGAGGCTAGCCACGGGTGAGCCGCTGCGGCTGGTTTCGAAGAAATTCGGGTTAGGAATTTCGACTTGCCATAAGCTAGTGCTCGAGGTTTGCTCTGCTATAAGGAATGTGTTGATGCCTAAGTACCTTCGATGGCCTGATGAGGAGGCGCTGATGAAGGTTAGGCAGGAGTTCGAGTTGATTTCCGGTATACCGAACGTGGTCGGGTCGATGTACACGACTCACATCCCGATCATCGCCCCGAAGATCAGCGTGGCGGCCTACTTCAACCGGAGGCACACGGAGAGGAACCAGAAGACGTCGTACTCGATCACGGTGCAGGGCGTGGTCGACCACCGGGGCGTCTTCAGTGACGTCTGCATCGGGTACCCGGGCTCGATGGCCGACGACCAGGTCCTCGAGAAGTCGACTCTGTTCCAGAGGGCCAACGCCGGGTTCTACAACGGGACGTGGATCGTCGGGGGCGCCGGGTACCCGCTCACCGACTGGGTGCTGGTGCCCTACACGCAGCAGAACCTGACGTGGACGCAGCACGCGTTCAACGAGAAGATCGGGGACGTGACCGCGGTCGCCAAGGCCGCCTTCGCCCGCCTCAAGGGGAGGTGGGGCTGCCTCCAGAAGAGGACCGAGGTTAAGCTCCAGGACCTCCCCGTCGTCCTCGGGGCGTGCTGCGTCTTGCACAACATATGCGAGATGAACAACGACGCCCTCGACCCCGAGCTCGAGTTCGAGCTCGTGGACGACGAGATGGTGCCGGAGATCGGGCTGAGGTCCGCCGTCGCCATGAAGGCGAGGGACGCGATCGCGCACAATTTGCTTCATCACAATCACGCCGGCACTTCGTTCCTCTCGTAGTCGGGAGCGTTTACTTTGAGTGATCGATCGATCGAGGTATAACTCTTAAAAAAAGGAGAAACTTTGTAGTACTACTATATGAGAAACAATCCTCAATTTGTTGAAGAGGATTGATGATTTTCCCCTTCAACAAATTTAGGATTGTTGGAATTTAATCTCAACAAGAAATGTAGTTCAGAAATTTACAATTGACAGTTATATTTAGTTGAAACTTCAATTTAATTAGTCCCAAATCTTGATTGTGTTGATAAATTATTGGTTTTAGTAGCTTTAGGATGAAAATCAGTATACTTTTTCCGTTCTAAAAAAATGCACTTGTTATTTCGAAAAGTTCTCACGGATTCTAGAAAAGGTGTCTCGTTTCGAACGGAGACGGAGAGAGTATCAATTGATTAAATTAAGATGGGATGATTTTATAGTAGGTTGGTTAACCTGCGTTGCGTGTGAACGTTGTTGACTAGGCAATGGGGGAAGATCCCTTTCACACCATAGGTTTGATTAAATAATTTTGATAAATTCATAATTAGAATAGAAAATTGTTGTTTTAGGTAGACCATCATATTCAAAAAATATATATAAATATTCCATGTTTCTTGAAAAGTGTCATGTTCCCCGCCTTTTGTGTATACGACTAATTACACGCCTTTAATTATTTTTTATTTATACTGGTCTAATGATACGGGGTTAAGTTTCGAACAAAAGTTTCGAGTTTGAGTCCGACGTGGCATGATATTTGGATTACTATTATTAAAGCTTAAGAAAATATAAATAAAGATTTGCCTTTTTCTCTTGGGCTGACAATTATTGTAGAGCAAAATCATTTTATATTGGGCTAGTGGATGGGCTAAGAGTGTAAGCCCATATTCAAATAAACAACCCAAAATAAATACTTCTAAAATGTTTACTTATGACAAATAAATAAATTATTGATTAAATAAAGTTGTAAATTTGTTCTCTTTTACTTCTAATAATCAATGAGCCCACATGTAAAAGTTTAATAATTTATCTCGATCCATACCCAAAAAGAATTGTTTGACAATTGATAATCCAATTATTATTATAAGATTGAAATCGGAAACTCAAGATTTTGTCACAATTTATTGCTTATAAATTGCTTTTATTATTCTATTACAATTCAACACATTCAATTATAGATCATTATCTTCTCTATTGCAGATTATTGTATCAGAAGTTCAGAACGAAGGAAATGAAACAGATAAGTGAGATTGACGAAAATAACAAATGTAAAACGAAACGAGAAGAGAGTATCATTCATGATAAAAGTCTACCAAACATTATCCCCTTTTGACAATTGGGATAAATATAATTTGCCTTTAATTCTCCAAATTTTCAACTATGAGAAAAGACATGAGAAAAATGGAAAATCTCAATAACTCATGTATTAACTGCCCTAGGTGGCCAATAGTTCGTTTGGTACGTAGTACAAGTATTTAATGATATTTATATTACTAATCTTTTGGGGAAAATTCAAAGTAATAATTCCTCTATACAAAAAATGGTTAGACAAAAAGTATAATAATTTTAATTAAAATAAAATCGTAACCAAACAAAGCCTTAAAAAATGCCAGCTGTTAAGTAAGCCCAGTTTAGAGCTCACCTGTCAATTTGCACTAGATCCAAACTCCCTTTTCAGCTGGGCTCCAATCCTCTACAACTACTCCCCCTACACAAATTTCTTCAATCTAGATTTATTATATAAATAAATAAAAAAGAATTGTAATTTGATTCCCCTTTTATTTGGAATAAAATGTAATATAGTTATAATGTACGTCTTTTTTAACCCTTAAAAAAAAAAAAAAAAACTCTTTGACAATTTATTTTAAGCTTTAATGACTTAAATTTAAAACTCTTTAAGACCATGCTAGGGAAGATTCGAACTCGAAACATTTGGTTTCGAAATTTAATCTCCATCGTTATTAAGCCAGCACATACACACAATATGCGGCAATTTAAGCTTTATAAACCGAATTTGTCATAATGTTAGCCTTTTAATGAATGTGCACGGAAATTCGTCCAGTAACAAAGGCTTTTTAAAATAAAAAGAAGATTCTCTGAAACTCTTTATTATCTTCGTAAGCAAAATGCACTTTCTATCGATAACGACAAAATGTGCTAGTTGGAAAATCATTCAGTAACTAAAATTGTCACGTATTTAAAGTTCAAATTAAATCTTTCACAAAATGAATTTACGAGGGTAAATTTGTCGTATTTTACGCGTATAATTACTAAAATGGTGAATGTTCATAGGTACAAGCCTCGATCACTCAAGGTACAAACACTTTGAGCGGAGCGGCGCACGGAGTATAAAAAGGGCGTGAAGCAGGGGATCGCGGCTAAAATGCGCTGACGAGGTAAAACGACACTCAGCGGCCTAGTCAGGTTTGCCCTTTTCTCGTTACTGCAATAAACACACACACTTGCATAAACACGCACACATGTATATGTGTGCCCATATTTAGAGAGAGCCAGAGAGGGAGAGGAAACTAAATTCGAGCGGAAATCTAGAGAGAGAGAGGAAGCGAGGATGGACGAAGAGGAAAGCAACGGAAACGGAGGCGACGAAGTTCTCGGCTCGAGCCTGACGCTGGAGAAAGTTGCTGCTGCGAAGCAGTTCATCGAGAATCATTACAGGAATCAAATGAAAAGCATACAGGAGAGAAAGGAAAGGTGCGTTCCTTCCTTCGTTCGTGCGTGCGTGCGTGTGTGTGTGTGTTTGCGAGTTGCGACGAGCTAATGAGCTGGTGCTGTGTATGCTTTTGTGGTGAATTTTGTTCTAACTGCTCTCAACTAGTGTTCGATTTGTTGCTTCGTCGTGCGATTCGATATTGTTTGCGAGATCTACTGTGTTCGTTTTGCTGCTTTGTGTCTTCATATTTTGGGAGAATTTCAACCTCTGGATTTTAGGTTCTTAGAATTGGTGACGATTTCGGATGGTTGGATGTGTTTTTGAGTGATCTGGTGCTTCAGTTGGAGGAATTCTTCTTTGAAGTAGTAGGATTCCGTTTCTGGCGATTTGTAGGCGTAATGAGATGAGAAACGGTGAAATTCAGTGGTTAATTTGAGGCTGATGCGCTTAATATACCCAGATTTATAATGTGTATGAAGGTTGTAATGTGTTTATTGATTTTCTGTGCATGTATGTGTTTATCGAGTTAAATGCTATGGAACTCTGGCCTGGGGAAAAATCAGCTCGAAATATGAATTTATAATTTCTGTATTAGTGTTAGCTGAATCGTTAGGAAATCCAGCTGTGAGATTTCATGCTTCGAAGCCTAAATTAGGTGAAGATGCTCAGCCTAGTTGAGTAAGGTTTTTGTCGGGACTTGACTGATGAAGGTTGCCTGTAGGTAGCGAACTGCTCGAAAATTTAACACAGGAGGGTGGTTTACTCACTATCTTACAAAGAGTTCTTGTATTTAAGTGTGAGAAATACTCAAAAAATTAAAGATAGCAGGATGATTTACTAACTCCTTTTCTAAGAGTTCTTATGTATAAGGGTGCGAAACAGCAGCAAATATCTTCTATACTTAGTTGGTGCATGGTAGGAAACAGAAAACTTACCGTTGGGATAATCTTTGAGGATTTGAAGTAGCCACCAGACACTTTTCCTTACGAGGAACGATGATATAAAGCCACACGTGGGTTTGGAAATGTTAGTTTTATATTCACATTTAAAATGTAAAGTTTGCATTGATTTCTACTTCTATCGAAGAAAGAGAAAGCAAGTTGTATTAAATAATTTGATAAACGACAACATAAGTTCGATATGCAATTTAAGTGCGTGCAGACAAAGTTCATAATACCGATTCCATCATCTAATTATTTCAAATTTCTTCTAATAGTGATTTTGAACTTGTTATTTCCAGTTTTGTGACTCAAATTTCCTAAACCAGCTCCTTCTTTTAAGATTGTTGTTTTGATGGTTTTACGAAATTTGAGAATCTTATCATTTATACTTCTACTCCAGGAGATGGATACTAGAAAAGAAGTTGGCGTCTTCAGATGTGCCTAAAGAGGAACAAATAAATCTAATTAAAGATTTAGAGCGAAAGGAAACAGAGTATATGCGATTGAAGAGAAACAAGATATGTGTGGATGATTTTGAGCTCTTAACGATCATAGGTCGTGGAGCCTTTGGCGAGGTTGGTGATTTGTATGCATATGAACCTTCTTTTGTTTATTATCAATCCTTTTTGAACATATTGTATATCATCGATATGGATTTTCTTCATTCCCATATTTGAATGTGAAACAGCTACATGTATCAAATTAATCCAGCATTTGAAATAAATATTTTTGGACTTCCCAAGTACTCTTTACTGAGCAACCACCAGTCTTATTTAATAAGTACGTCATGGCATTATTTTGCTTCTTTTGCATCTACTGATAATTTTTTGAACTGCAGGTACGACTATGCAGGGAAAAGAAATCAGGCAATATTTATGCCATGAAGAAGCTGAAGAAATCTGAAATGGTTTCCAGGGGGCAGGTAAATCTTCTACAGTGGACTTTTGTTCCATGATAATCAGCTTGAAGATCCCAATCGAGGTTTTAAAATTTGCATTAGAGGAATTTTTTGTTTTACTTGATATCTCCTGTTCTATGGCTCCACGTCTCTGTGGTAGTAACTAAGTTCATGGAAAATCTTCTTTAGAACCAGCCTAACATATCGGCATATTTTATGCTTTATAGGTGGAACATGTTAGAGCAGAGAGAAACCTGTTGGCTGAAGTGGCCAGCCACTGCATTGTTAAATTGTATTACTCCTTTCAAGATGCTGAATATTTGTATCTTATCATGGAATACCTCCCTGGTGGTGACGTGATGACTCTTCTGATGAGAGAAGACACCCTTTCTGAAAGTGTGGCTAAGTTTTACATAGCTCAGAGTGTACTGGCCATCGAGTCCATTCACAAACACAATTATATTCATAGGTGGGTATTGTTCTAACTTTAAATAAAATAGATATTCAGTACCAATTATTCTGAAGAATTAGTCTGAATAGAGTGCTGCAAAAATTAGTTACTACTGAGGTTTAATCTTTCTATTTATCTTTAGGGACATCAAACCAGACAACCTTCTTCTCGACAAGAACGGTCATATGAAGCTCTCAGATTTTGGCCTTTGCAAGCCACTTGATTGTAGAACGCTAACTACAGTAAATGAAGACGAGGCTATGGATGATGAAAACACAAAGGAGCCAATGGATGTCGATAGGCGCTTTCCAGATGCTACAAATGCTAGCAACTGGAGAAGTCCTCAAGAACAACTTCAGCACTGGCAGATGAACAGAAGAAAGTTGGTAAGAAATCATAAAAAATCAGAGTTTTTTCCTTTCCTTTGAAATTTTAGGTTGGGGTCTTGCCCGTCGATTTTTCCAGATCGGGGTCACCTGAATTGCTGCATCTGGCTCATCATTGATAGAATTTGATTCAATTGAGTCTGGCTTCCCTAAAATTTACCGTTTCAAATTGCTTAAATGGCACAGCCTATTTCATTTGCTGCATATGGTTATTCTCCTCGTGCTTGTCGAGTTAAATCTTATCTGATGGCTGTAAATTTCTGTTCCGTGGAGCTAATGAGTTATTCATATGTATTTATCTATGTTAAGGCATTTTCGACCGTGGGCACACCAGACTATATTGCTCCAGAAGTGTTACTGAAAAAGGGATACGGCATGGAGTGTGACTGGTCAGTTGAGATCTTATTTTTTCCTTTTCTTCTTAGAACATTAGTCATCATGCAACTTATGTTAGTGTGAATTTATACACGCACCTTAGACGCACTCTCTTCAGTTTGAATCTAGATATATACCCTGTGTTCATTTAATTACAGTGACAAAATAGAACTGGATGTCTCTTTTAAATGCAATAACACAATTTCAATGATTCATTCAAAAATGGTAACTCTAGTAAGTAAGGTACAAAATAACAAAAACTATGTTTGTATTACATGTTGCATTACCTGCAATTTAGATACCACAGGAAATGGAATTTTTGCTACTATTTCTTTTTTCGAACCCTTAATAACCGTAGTATTAATCCAGGTGGTCGCTAGGGGCAATTATGTACGAAATGCTTGTTGGCTGCCCCCCTTTTTATTCTGATGATCCTATGACTACTTGCAGGAAGGTATAACAATCTTCTAACATTAAACTTTTTATCCGCTTCTATACATTATATGGCTTCTACATATTGCAATTCGCAAACCATCAAAAATGGACCATGGAATTCAAAACAATCTACAGGGTTTGATTCTGCTAAATATTATTCTTAATCTGATAAGCTTTAAGCAACCATTACCAGATTGTGCATTGGAGAAATCACTTGAAATTTCCTGAAGATACCAGATTGAGTCTCGAGGCACAAGATCTCATATATAGGTTACTCTGCGATGTAGAACATAGGCTCGGAACTGGAGGGGCAGCCGAGATAAAGGTACCAGCTCAGAAAAGTTGAATCTTACTAGTGATATACATGTTACAGGTGTCACTCTCCCTCTCTACATGTGCACGATGTATCTTAAATAATAAATGAATATTTCCAGGACCACCCTTGGTTCGCCGATATTGAATGGGATAAGCTGTATGAAATGGAAGCAGCCTTCAAACCGGAAGTTAATGGAGAGCTAGACACCCAGAACTTTATGAAATTTGACGAAGTGAGCTCTAGTCGCATCCCTTCATTTACCATGTTTTTAGCATCTATGATACTTTGACCATTAAGTATCAGCTTCTCTAGCTACATGTCACTAGTTTGCCCAAACTTCTATGTTTGTGGAAGCATTATTACTGAGAAAACATTTACCCTTGCCATTGTATCTTTGAGTTTTGACAAAAGATAAGTAAATATGGTACTGTAGTTGATAGAGTTATTATTTTTTATTATATGTGCTTTCTATAATCTCATTTTCTCTAAAATAGACTAACTGAAGCAAGTTTTTCATTTCTTCCTACAGTTGGATCCTCCAAAACAAGCACAATCTGGATCAGGACAATCACGAAAGGTTTGTTTTTTTGCTCCTATGCATATGTAATCTAACAGTTGCCCATTCTTACCTGATGCTGCTACGTAGTTAAATGCAGTAATTGTGTAACATTTTGCCTCTTATGGTAACCTTGATAATGACGTGACCCTGTTGTTTTACCAAGCAGCTACATCTTACTCCAAAGGATTTGAGTTTCGTGGGCTATACTTACAAGAATTTCGATGCTGTCAAGGCACTGCGTTGCTCATCAGGTACAGTTTAGCATGTTAGACATCCTTGAGCTCTCATGAATAATTCTCATTTATAGCTATTTTTCATATAACAACATCACACTCTCTAAAATCATCTCTGCAAATGCAAACCGAATCATGGCATACACACACAACCATCTCTAAATATGGTCCTGAACTGCAGATCATACTCGGAACACATCACCGAGACGACCATCCATCAACTCCATATTCGGTAAGAGCACTACACCTAGTCGGTCAAAACTCATTACATATAATGATACTCAACTCCGTCTAAACAGGTGACAGCATCATGCGAACGACAAACATGGACTCAGACGTACAGATGATGGCATCATCGAAGGACGATGTAATGTCACCATAGAACCACTAACTATACCCAAGGATTTAGCTCATGCAGGGAACGTAACTCTCGTAACTACAATTGTACATACGGTGTGCGTATCGAACTAATCGCTATTAGGGCGTAGAAGGTGGTTTAGTTGTTAGGGAAGAGAGAGAGAGAGAGAGAGAGTAGTAGTGTGCGTGCGGGACTCTTCCAGGCTGCCCAGGTTAGCAAGGTAACTATAATACTTTGCTTTCTCTAGCGGCAGCGTTTCTTGGTCACATTTTTATGCTTGGCTCATTTCCCCGCCACTACTACTACTGCTACTACTAGAGAAGAAAGAACCTTTGATAATTAATCCTTTGGGACCACATTATTGGAAATTTGGAATGTCTTTTTTATTTATTCTTTTTTTTTTTGTTAAATAATTTATTATAGCAGCACGTTTTACGGCTTACTAGTATGTCCCCCGTGCCGTTGCACGGGAAATTTTTCTTCTTTCTTTTTTTGAATAAATAAAATACGGAGTATGAAATTTTTAATTCACGAATTAATTAAGTGGTATGATATCTCTTGCCTCCATCTCTTTCATCAATTCCATAAGATTTAAAATGTAAATAGGCAGAACTAATTATAAAAAACAGAATGCCATTTTTGGAAACCCCATCTCACTCTACCCTTAAAAATCTTAAAAAAAGAAAAAAAAAATTAACTAAATAAATAAAGTAGAATGATATATTAAAATGAGATAATAGTTAAAAATACCCACTTTTATAAAAACTAGTACTTCTATACCCACATTATAAGAAGTATAACTTCTATACCCATTTTGCCTTGAAATGTCTTAAATACCCTCCCACTTTTCTAATAAAACAAAATTGTATTGCCAACAACTAAAATTGAGAATTTATGTCGTGGGCCCCACCCGAAAATAAATACAAAATTGAATATTCCATCTACCCCACCCTCCTCTCTCTCTCTCACACACGATCCATTTGTCGTGTAAACTGAATTTACCCCTCCCCTCTCGCCGGAATTTTATTTACCGTCGCCGTCTCCGATGAGTAACCAAGACGAAGCCGGGTCCTCAAACCGAGCCCCACCACGCCGACGAGCCGCCTCCCGTCGTCGCCCGCAGCAGCAACCGCCGCAGCAGCAACCGCCGCAGCAGCAGCCGGCGGAGGAGCAGCCGGCGGAGCCCCCGGTTTACCGCGACCCCCCACCGCCGGTATGTCCTTGTCCTTTTCCTTATTGAATTACATTGAATGTAAAGATGCATGAAACATATTATGGTTTCGAACACATTGTTAATAATAAGCATGGAGCATGTTATGGTTTGAATCGAATTTTTTTTTTTTTTTGTAAAATTTTACTGTTATTGTTCATAGGTACACGATTGGATTTGGCATTCAATCGTGTAACACACGACATAAATCAAAGTTCAATCGTGTAAAGTCAAAATTGTTGACTTTTGAAATTGCTGACTTTACACGATTGAATTCAATTTTGACTTTTGATCGTGTGTACCACGACTAAATTGTGTAATTTATCGTGTATTTTGACTTTAATTGCTTGAAATTGTATTTTGAATTTGCCTATACACGATTAATTTCTTAATTTAGGGGTGAAATTCCGAAATTTTTCGTGTAAAGTCAACAATTTTGACTTTTCAGTCAAAATTGTTGACCTTACACGACTGAAATGGAGGCTCAATCGTGTATTACACGACTGAAATGCCAAATATGTCGTGTACTCTGCCGTGAGCAATTGCTGAAAATTAAAAAAAAAAAAAAATTTGATTCGTTTTGTTTCTTCTCGATTTGCAGCCTAGGTTTCAATGGATGAGGGGCCGTATGCAAGGGTTTAGGGGGCAAATTAACCTCTACATACGGGATGACGTGATCCAGTCGATCCCGAGGGTGTTGCGTCGCGTAGGCGGGTGACGCTTGCTCGAACGATTCGAGGAAGGGCCGTTTCGATACCTCCTCGAAATTCGGAGGAGCGGGAGTGCGAACAACGCCCTCCACGAGCTTCTAGCCCGAGAGCTCGAGGATGCCTCGATTCCCGAGATGGAGAGGTGGTTCCACGTCGGGGGCCGGGACATACGCTTCCGTGCCCAAGAGTACGCCATTGTGACGGGGCTGCCTTTCGGGAGGTCGGCATTCAACCCTAATGGCCGGCACGAGCCTCCCACTAGGAGCCTCCTTCACACGAAGTACGGGGGCAAATCCCCTAAGATAAATCAGTTGAAGCATGACTTCAACGACGATACGACTGTACTGGGCACGGAGGACCAGTATCTGAGGGCGGCCAACCTACTCATGTACTATCTCATGTTGGCCGGCCACGACAACCCGACGATCCAGGACTGGGCATGGTACCTAGTGGAGTACGAGGAATCGTGGAATTCATTTCCTTGGGGGGCGTGGTCGTACCAGATCCTCCACTACCAGCTGAGTGTGATGAAGAAGGACCCCGGCCTCATAACGAACCCGCGGGGTGCCTATCACCTGTACGGGCCGGTCTGGGCCCTGAACATTTGGGCGTACGAGGCGATCCCCCGCATGGGGCAAGCATGCGGTCGACGGGATCGTCCGACACTGTCCCCCCGCCTCAGGAGATGGGCCACGACCACGTCTTCGTGCGACTTCAGACATTTCCTCGACGATCCTCAGGTAATTGATTTATAGTACGTTTTTTTCTTGTTTAATATATTTCACGTTAAAATTCTGTAAATTTGAATTAGAAGTCAACCCTTTTAAAATCCAACCAATCGTGTAAGTCAACAATTTTGACTTTCACAGTCAAAATCGTTGACTTACACGACCAAATTGGATTTTGATCGTGTACATCACGGAAAAAATTAGAATTATGTCGTGTAAGTCAATGATTTTGACTGTGAAAGTCAAAATTGTTGACTTACACGACCAAATTGTAATATTTTTCGTGATATACACGATCAAATTCCATTATTGTCGTGTAAGTCAACGATTTTGACTGTAAAAGTCAAAATCGTTGACTTTACACGACTGAAATTGAAATCCAATCGTGTTATACACGACTGAATCACAATTTCAGTCGTGTAGTTGGCCGAGGGTTTAGGGTGAAATTTATTAATATATATATATATATTGATTCCTAACACCTCTTGTTTTTTTTTTTTTTCCGTTGTAGCTCGAGGTTCGTACGACACTGGAGGCGGATGATTACGATGTTCTCGAGTATGCATTCCATAGTCTCGACAGCACCGAGCCGTTGGGCGTGGCCTTTGTTCCCTCTAAGCGCCACGAACAAACCAATCTCCCGCCCGAGCAAAGGGTGTCGAAGGCGAAGCGGGAGATGGCGAGGGCCGTGGAGAAGCTCAAATGCAGGGACGCTTCTCAGGCAGTGGCCCCTCGTCGTCGTGCTCCACGAGCTGAGCGAGCTCATTCCGACGGCGGGATCGAGATGCCGAGGCCGAGGGCTGAGAGGAGGCCCGAATCATGGGCCTCGAAGAGGCCTCGGAGCGAGCACGCTGACCCCCGGCCCTCCGGCTTGATCTGCTGCGCACACGGAGATCCGTGCGAGCGCGGTCCCCTCGGTGACGACTTCTTGGACCGTTTCGGGGACCGTTTGGTGTCCCGATGGGAGCAGGATCGCTCAGGGACCGGATTTCTGGGTCGCCTTGCTAGAGCTATTGCCGGGGAGCTGAAGAAGTTCGTGGGGAAGAGTCTGAGCCGCAGCCGTTCTTCCTCCGGGGACGAGGGACAGTCCCGTGTAGGTGAGCAGCCGTTTGCGGGGCTCAGGGATCTCCACGTCGGTGAGCACTCGCTTGGGGGGGGAAGGGATATCCCGATCGAGACGGCTGATGATATTCACACCGTACACCGTGCCGAGAGTCAGAGACGGTCGCACGAACGGCACTCCGTGAGCCGCGCCCCCTCCCAAGGCTCCCATCACTCTCAATTGAGTGCTTTTGTTGACGAGATAGATCATATGGCAGCGAGCTCAGATGAGGAAGTCACTCGTGCCTCGACGAGGGAGACGACGAGGGAGACACGCTCCTCAAAAGCTCTACGATCTCCCTACGTTGTAGAGCGTCCCAAAAAGCGACCCTCTACCCATTATCAGAGGTTTAGGGAATCGGGACAGTCCCACGTGGAGATGAGCGGGACCGGGTTCTACCTTACACAGGAGGTCTTCTCCACGATCGAGGACATTACGCAGTGCCTCTCAGCCCAGGTATTTTTATTACATGTTTCGTTATGTTGACTTTTAGGCTTAATTTTGACTTCTCACGACAAGGGTACACGCTATTTTTCATTTTAAATCGTGTAGAGTCAACATTCGTGTAGAGGGCATTGACTTTTATTTAATTTTGACTTTGTTGACCTTACACGGTTGAATTGGATTTCCAATCGTGTATACACGATTGAAAACATCATTCAATCGTGTAAAGTCAATGACAATTTTGACTTTTTTTTTTTTGACTTCACACGATTAATAGGATAATTTGACCGAGTATACATGATTAAATCAAGTATATTGTCGTGTACTTGGCTTAAGGTATCCATTTTATAACACAAAAAAACACAAATTTTCACCAAATGATCAAATCAAACACAATCTGATAAGATTACATCCAATAACATTCTTAAACATCCAAAAACGTTCATTAAGATCCAAAAAACGTCAATTTGTACAAAATAGAAATAAAAATATAATCAAGCATCCGTATCGTACGGACATCGAGGCCTAGTATGCTCCTCGCTCTTGCAAATGCTACATTTTTTCTTACCTCTTGGACGTCGAGGGGGAGCGTTTAGATCAACTCCGCAAATGGGAAGCGAGGCTTGGCAACTCCGTCGCTTGTGCCCGTATTGTCCGCATCTTGAACACCTTTGCCGGTTCGTAGAGGATTCTCCTTCAACGGCTGATCGAGCTCTTGCCATCGATGGTCGCCCGGCTTGCCTAGGTACAAGAGGGGGTAGCACCCTCCATCGTGAAATGAATTCGGGAACACTCCACGTCTCGGGATGAGGAACCGGTTGAATTTGAGGAGAATACGTAGCAACTAACGTGGATTGCCTGAAATAATGGCTCACGTAGTCAGTTGCCCGCCCACCGGAGTGCCTGTAACAACATACAATACAAAAACGTTTAGAAATCCAATTGAAATACGACAAGCATGAAACTAAAATAAAACGAGAAGTAGCCGTACCTTATCGCCGCACAAGCGTGTCGACAAGGGATGCCGTCTAACTCAAACTCACGGCATTCGCAAGTCGAGTTTTGGAGATCGACCAGGTAAGTCTGCTTTTCACCTTCGACTCTCCAAAGGGTGGGCGTAGGCGTTCCTCTGACGGAATAGCGACGGCCCCATTCCGACGATGCCGACATCTTCGTATAGGCCTTCTCGGTGAGTTCATGTTGGCGAGCTAGGGCACTAGTCCGATGTTCGTCGAACCACTTCTCGACGACTATCCGATACACCTCGATCATGGCACAAATCGGGAGTCTCCGAGCCCACAACAACCGAGCATTCATGGTCTCGGCGGGATTCGAAGTCATGAAGCTCGTACGTCGGACGGGACACTTGCACCTCGCCCACCTCGGCAGGCCAATGTCGCTCAACCTCCTGTAGATCCCGCCTCCCTCCCTGCTTAGGTCCCTCAGATTCCCCCAATATTCATCGAATTGGGAATCTCGATAGGCATAGGCTGCAGACTCGAATATAGCCCCCGCATGCCTCCCGTACCTAACGAAATTTCTCTGGAGGTGAACGAAGCAGAGGCCGTGAGCAGCGTGCGGAAAGACGGAGTCGATCGCATTTGCGATGCTCACGTGCTGATCGGATACGATCAACAAGTCCGAGGGCGCCCCGAAACTCTCTCGGACTTTGGCCAAGAACCACGTCCAAGATTCGTCGTTCTCTATGGGACCGAATCCAATGGCAAGGGGGAACACTTGCTCGTTCCCATCTTTCGTCACCGCCACAAAGAGCGTCCCCTTATTCTTCCCCTTCAAGTGCGCCCCGTCTACTACGATCACGGGGCGTAGCAAACCATTTCCCCACGCCTCGATGGACGGACCAAAGGCGAGGTAGAAGTAGGTCAGACGGTGGGTGACGTGGGAGGTGTGGATGTCGTACTGGGTGCCCGGATTCATCTCCTTCAAAAGGTAGAGGTAAGAAGGGAGCCTCTGATAAGACTCGTCGAAGGCACCGTACGTCATCTCTATAGCGACGTTCCTCGCACGGAGAGCGAACGGGTAGTCAATCTGAATACCGTACTCACTCTGTAGCTCGTCCACCATCTCCTTTGGCTTCAACACTGCGCCCTCGGTGATCAATCGACGAGCGTAGAATGCTCCTAATACCATGGCCGGCACCTGTCGTTTGTTGTTCGAATTTAAATCAACTAGACACGTGTGATCGGCCACGTACTTGTTGATCTTCCAAATCCCGCCTTTCTGCGTTGCATTCAACTTGAACTCGCAATCCTTCCCCGAAGTGCACCTAAAACCCACACGGCCTTTGTCGGAACGAGGGATACAATACTCTTTCCGGAGATCCATGTGCAGCAATCCGACGGCTATATGCAAGTCATCCTTCTTCTTGAAGTATCCGTGCTTTCGCAACTGACCCAAAGCCGGTACCACGTCGGGATCGATCCATCCTAAAGGGAGCGCGGTGTCTAGATCGACATGCGGTATCAACCAATGTCGAACCGCCTCCTCGTTAGCGCGAGCACGAGCTTCGTCGTCACGGGGCTCTTGGTTTTGTGAGTGCATGCTACGAAGCCCGATAACCCTATCAATATGGCCGGGCTCGCGGATCCATGCTCCGAATTCAGCCGTTAGGCTCTCAAGTAATTGGGATCGTTCCTCCACATTCCTTGCTTCCTCGCCCTCGGACTCGAGAGACTCTTCTTCCGACTCCGGCTCTTCTTCGTCGCGTACTTCGGATTCAAATGCATTCGATCTCGGGATCGACTCCTCTTCGACGGTATAGTTCTGAAAAATCGTCGATCGTTGGGTAGTATGGGCTGCCCGATTTGCTCTACTAATGACGTAGATCGTCGACATCTCCCTTCTCGCGATGCACATTCTAAGCAAATCCCCGGTGCTCTTTAAAACGGCCTTCACCATCTCCCGCTCGTTGAGGTTCGTCAAGTGGAATAGCAAGTGCTCCGATTCATCACCCAAGTAAAGTTGAACGTCTCGCAATACGTTTTCATAGCTCAAACTCGCTATGGGATAAGTGACGAGAAAAGAGTCTCCTCCTACGTACGATATTCCCTCCCAACGACCGCTATGACGGATATGAATTCTCTGATCACCCATCTCCATCTGTACCAAAAAAAAAAAGAAAATTAATAATCTGAAAAATTTTTGTTCTTCAGTACACGGTTGAAAAGTTAATTCAACCGTGTATACACGGTTAAATTACACAATTTGTCGTGTAAAGTCAACAATTTTGACTTTCAATAGTTGACTTTGTTGACTTTACACGACAAAAACATACAATATACCGTGTATACACGGTTGTTTTGGACACAATATCGTGTACTTAAGAACAATACTTTTTTATAATTTTTTTGGAATATTACTAACAATAAATATACAAAATCATATATTACCTTGGTATTTTGTCTCGAATAAACCACTTGAATCTCTTCCGAAATTTCCAGAAATTCGAGAATGCGTACAAATCTACAAATTTTCACTCTCAATAATTAGGTAGTGTAATGTTGTGATACAATTACGTCTATGCTATTGTTTTGTTCACTTTTTCTGATTTTTAATCAATGCTAACCACCTACCATATTCTATTTTTACTGAATATGCAGATTTGGTTGTTGTAGTTAATTAATGCAATTTTTTTTTTTTTTTATTTCCACGTTAAATTGAATTTTGTTTATGGAATTGGTTCACGACTACAATTGAATCGTGAGAGGGAGAGGGAGAAATCAATCGTGAGAGGGAGGGCCCCACAATCCAATTGATTTTAATTGATTTTTTGGTTTTATTAGACAACTGGGACCCAATTACTAAGGGTATTTATGTCTTTTAACTACAAAATGGGTATAGAAGTTATACTTCTTATATGATGGGTATAGAAGTATTAGTTTTTATAAAAGTGGGTATTTTTAAAGTTGGCCCTATTAAAATTGCGATGAGGAATCAAATTGAAGAAGAAGAAGAAGAAGAAGACGACTAATTGGGATTGAGAACTTAATTACATAGCTTTAAAACATTTGAATTCAAAATTCTGAAATAGCATTGAAAAAACTTAAAAGACATCGTCTGCTCCCCAATGATAATAAAGAGGTAAGCAACACTTTTGTTATAAATAAATAAATGAAAAATTACTATTAAAATTTTGCCGAAAATAGAAAACAATCTTGTTACAAATGTTGCTGATAATTAATAGAGAAAAATCTTTAAACTGATGAGTAGGAAAAGCAATATAGAATAATATAATTTATGAAGAATTTGACCATATGTTTAAAAAACTAATCAAAGATAAAGATAGTTGGTTATATAGTACTCCCTCCGGCTCGCGATTCGTGACGCATTTCTTTTCCGCACGGGAATTAAGAAGTGTGTAATTAGTGAGTTAAGTGTGTTTTCAATTAACTCCTAACTATTTCAAATTTCTCTCTCTCTTTCTCTCTCTGTTTCTCGACATTTTCCCACAGCCTAATTTCTCATCTCGCTCTTCATCCATGGCTGAAAGCCCATGGATCTCTCCAAAGGGAAAGCCTCCATCAATTGGTTCAAAACGTTTGTCGCCGTCGGAGGCTTCATCTCCACTGAAAAAAAGGGCGAAGCACTCGTTTCCAGCCCCTGATCGGAAGGTCTCTAATTTCCCATCTCACTCTTCATCCATGGCTGAAAGCCCATGGATCTCTCCAAAGGGAAAGCCTCCATCAGTTGGTTCAAAACGTTCGTCGCCGTCGGAGGCTTCATCTCCACTGAAAAACGTTCAAAACGTTCGAAGTCGTCGTCAACGACAACGACGTTCAATGGATGTCGGCCTTCGCCTCCGCCCTCCACTCCGCCAACCCTGCCTCCAACGCCCTCCTCTCCATCGGCGGCGCCGGGGCCGACCCCGCAACCTTCTCTGCCATGGCCGCCGCCCCCGCCGCCCGCTCCGCCTTCATCACCTAACTCCAAGAATTCAGCCCCCTTCCCCCAAATCACAAGAAAATCATTGTCGGAGAAAAAATTTGGGATGCCCTAATTTCGCAATTCGATAAATCGCAAATCCACAAATCTACTTCAGCAAAAATCTAATCGTTCACGGGAATCCCACATTGAAGAATGTCCGATCGTCGCCGTGAAATGGAGATACCCGCAGAAACTCGAATTCGTCGGGACGGAAATGGCATCCGCTGAAAAAAAGTTGCGTACAGAAATTTGAGATAATCTCAACTAACTTATTTTCTAATTAAGGACCTAATTGTAATAAGGGAACAACTAAGTGTACCCACTTAAGTCTAATTATTTCCCAAAAAGGAAATGGGTCACAAATCTTGAGACGGCCTAATAAGGAAAGCGCGTCACGAATCGCGAGCCGGAGGGAGTATATAGAAAGAGAGTTAGCAATTAATTCATCCAAAATGTGAAATTTGAATTACTACTCTAGTCTCCAAACAAAAGTGAAAATTGGAAGAAGAAGAAGCCGTGTTTGATTTATTTAATGAATTAGAAGTGAAAAGGTATGCACAGTTATTAATTAGGCAACTAATTCAAGAAACTTTTTGCAAAGAAATGCATAAACAAATACGTAGTAACTTATTAATTGAAGAGGTGTTTAGGCGGGAAAATGAATTGTGAAATATGATTTTGTTTTTATATATAGATAAGAATTATCCAGCATCAGGTGCCATATATTTATGGACGCAATAATTGTCACCAATACAATAAATTTCAAGTCTCTCTCTCTCTAGACTTGATATTAGTGACAACTATAATGAAAATTTTAAAATGACAAAAGAAAGCCAATTCAATCAAGACGGCCTTAAAACGGCCATGATTAAAAATATACGCTATGGTAATTACGCACCCAGTAAAAGTTTGGCAATTACACAAACGATGTACGAAACGACAGATAAAAGAGATATAAGTAGAAGCCCGCACACTTGAAAAACAACTATAAACACACACCAACCAACTACGACACCAACAAACACAAACCAAATAAATAACTCAAGGCACAGCTCGTTTTCATCATCATAGTGTATATCGGTCCTGAGCTATACCCGACTCGAATTACCCTGTCTCTCGACTCTTGCCAACAAAAAACCAGGTGCGGAAACCGGTTCTGTACCTACTTGTCATCGCCAGATTTTTCCTGTTTCTCGGTCTCGTCCTTTTTCTCCTCCTTGGGAGTTGGTTCTTCCTTGGCCTCTGTTTTCTCTACTTTGTCTTTCTCTTCAACGCTCAACTTTGAGATGAGATTTGCTGCGGCATCAGCTTCTTTGTCGTCTCCGCTTTCCTTCGATGAGAGAGCTTCGGTGATTTCTTCAATCTTGTCTTTAAAAGCTTTGCAATCTGAACAAAAAGAAAAACCAGGCGCATATTAGGAGTTGCTTCAATGTGACATAGCACGTAAAGGTGATATGTGCTTAAAAGACTTTCACTAACATTCTAATAAAGGAAGATGACTACTTACAGACAAATTGGAGATATGTAAACAGTATAGACGAGAAACACGGAATAAAACTGGATAATTTGTCCACAAAATTCAACGCTTGAACTCATTAGAGTGAAAGGCAATTCTAACTACACACGTGATACAAAATAATATATACTAAAGGAAATAATACAAACAAATGCAGCTGAGATATTACTAAAGCATATACGAACTAGTCGTATTTTAGTTACAGTACACTCATCTACCAAAACGATTTTGTTAAGCAAAAAATTGACACGGTATCATAATTTGCATAATGAATATTGGAACTAAGAGGGGCAACAGCCATCCATTTTGGCAAATAAAAAGTAGAATAACTTACTCTCCACCGAGGCAAAACGAATACAAAACGTCTCGTCCTTTAGATCTCCATCCGAAAAGTCAGCAGCATGCCACACACAGGATTTGTCATTGCCTTGATGCTCTTGTACTGACATTGTGGGAAGCACTATAATTGAAGGGACAAAGAAACAGCATAAGTCTCACACTATAAAAGAATAACAAATAGAATTGCACATCAAAACTATCAATACTAATACTGCAACTAAACTTAAAAATAAATTTGCGAGGGAAGATTATTAAGAGATTTTCTAACCAAGATGGTTGGCACAGATCTTGAGAGTCTTGTTCTGCCTCATTACAAGCCTAATTTTGCCAGTCTCCTTATGCTTGAGTAGCTTCACCATCCCAACTCCCCTCTCTTTCCATTGGTTACCTTCCTTGTCAAATCTATACAACTTCGCTTTCCTACAAATAAACAAACAATTTGAAATCAGATCAGACCCTAACTACAGTACTGTCACTAACACATTCTACTGTAACAATTCTTTGAAGCATAAGAAACAAATAAGCATTCATCGATTGCATAGATTCATCCAGGAATCCTACATCTAAAGGCTCGCGGTAAGACATCACGAACTGAATCAATGCATTTATAAAATTTACGAGGTAGAAGGATTTCACTTCATTTGGAATCTAAAGTCACTACTCAGATCATATATCAGTTCTATAAGATACGGATCGACCAATTTCAAACTCAAACCACCATTCAGCTGAAAGTAGTGGCATTCTACTTCAACCTAGGTTTTGAATCAGATCACTCGCATCCTACATCTATCACGATACCAGAATCACAAAACACTGCATCAACCAGCTTTGTAAAACTGTACTAAAAACACTCGAAAAAAACAACCTCTCCATCACAGGTCAAATCTAGAGTTCAGACTACTCACAAATCGAGGAGAACGTCCTCATTTTCTTCGCCGGTAGTTACCGCAACTTCCTGAAGCTTAATGATCGGAGCTATCTGAGCTCCGGTATCCTCTTCTTCTCCCGATGGCTTGGAATCGTCCTCCTCCTCCTCTTCTCTCTTCAAAGCAGTAGGCTCCGTCGTGCTCGCCATAGCGGATCTAGAGGGATGAGGTAGAGAGAGAAAGCGAGAGGATCCGGCGTAGGGTTAGGGTTTAGCAGGTTAAAGTGAGGGGAAAGAGATGACTGATGGAAGAGTGAGGAAGAACGAAGGAAAATTGCTTTATATGGGTTTCGACAGGCCCAATCAGCTCGGAATTTGGGCTTTGGAATTTGGATTTTCATATTAAATAATTTTTATTTTTTTTTAATTTTTATAAAACAATTTCAACTTTAAATAGTGCAAAATGGGGTTATAATATTTGGAAGTATACTTACAAAAGTCAATTAATTGCTTTTTATCTCATAGAAAACAATCAGTCGAACTCTTGTATATTGGGACGAGGCAAGTGTATAGTAGTACAGCACCCCTTTACCACCGAATGACGTGCATTTATATATTTTATAAAATGCATATATTCAAGAAACGCACGGCTAAAGAAGGAGTAATGTATTGTCTAAACACCTTCAAGTTTTATGTATGTAAAAATTTACTAGACTAGAGAGATTGAAAAAAGCAAACTGCATTTTCAAACGGATTTACACCTTGTGAACTGAAACCGCAGAAAAATATTGGAGCGAGACAAGAAATTCAGTTTGAAATATGGTTCCAACAAATGATCACATTCACATCATAAATCATAATACAAAATGTTCGTAATGCATCGGTACAATGCAGTGATCAGTAGCGATACTTCGTGGAGTAATCTTTGGGAGCGATGACTAGACCTCGTCCCTTTCTGGCACCACGGTACACGGTCTCAACAATGTCGATGAATTCTTGCTTATCCTTCAAGGCCCAGTTGATCTTGTTGTTGTTTCCGGTGCCAAGGTCGATCATGATGTGCTTGTTCCTGAAGAAGAACATGATAGTGGAAGGGTCGTAGAGCTCGTACATGGTGTTGAAATCAGGCACTTCTGTGATATCCACCAGGTATATGACTGCAAAATTCTTGATTGTTTCAGCTACTCCGGCCAGCACCTCATCCATCTGAAGACGAGAGTGAAAGGCCAAAGCAAGAATGAGAAGCCACAGAGAAAGGTTATGGATCGCGCTAAAACCATTTGGTAGTTATGACAGTATCTAAAAGAAGTTATGCAGAGAACTCAGAAAAAAGTAACATAAAGCTTATCGCATAAACAATGCAATATAAATGAAAAACCGAAAAAAGAACAGTAATCTGTGAGAACCAGTATTCAGATATACTGAGTGATACGATATGCATGATACATAGCAGAGAAATATCAAATAAATGGGAGTTCATCCTCACAAACATACAGACATACAAAAAATGCATAATTGGACCGGAATTGAGATAGTGAGATAAAGCGAAGGAGTT
Source organism: Thymus mandschuricus (assembly GCA_029379335.1). Lineage (NCBI taxonomy): Eukaryota > Viridiplantae > Streptophyta > Magnoliopsida > Lamiales > Lamiaceae > Thymus > Thymus mandschuricus. The sequence goes on along the minus strand of CM057076.1, from coordinate 805,451 downwards.
TTACTCATTGGTGTAGATTAGGAGGAAGTTTGTAGTCAGTCAGTGGAATTCTGTTGCTCAGGTGCTCGACAAGTCAACTTCATACCCCAGAGGGGTATCAAATCCTTATATGCAGACTAGTAAGAAAGTCGATTCATCAACAATAAGGAGTACAGAGTTTGCAATTTAACGTAGTGATGCACAACTTCACATATTGATATAGGAGATCATGAAGGGTCAAGACAGTTATCACCATGAAAACAACTCTACAATGCCATAACAGTGTTCCATTTTATCATATAGAATTTGCAGGTTTTATAGCACTAGCAAGATACAGATCGCAAAAAGCTGGCATGTAAATAAACGAAGGAGCTAAAGACCACCCGGATGAATAGATCTAATTATCAACCACTCAAACCTTAACTAGCTACGGTTGCAAGAATTTTGTCACATTATGTTAGAGGCACAAAATCTTGGCAAAGCTTCAGATCATATACAGTTTTACAAGGGAATAATTCGCTTCAAATATAGAGGAAATCCATCAATTTAGCAACATAAAGCTAACGGGAGAGATGCAGATAAATCGAAAAAACTTTCGAAAACATAGAATGATAAAACACACCGCAACTGGTATTCTTAGAAGATCAAATCAAGAGCATTCTATGTCCATTGCAAAGTATTTCAATGCCTAAAACTTCTAATGTGATAGTAATATGGAGCATCTACAACTTCCACATGAAACTAATTATGAAAAACAACTGAACAAGTATAGATAGAGCAGAATCACAGAACAATGCCACTGCTCATGCAAATAATCGCATAAATCACGACGTAATCCGAACAACAACAAACTTCTCCCGCACCAACCATTACGAAAGCTTAATGTTCAGGATCCGATCCCCAAATTCAATCGGAAAATTCGTTCTACCACTAACGAAAACCTAATTCAAGCATTCAGGCAGCTCGAATTCGCCACAGCCAAGAGAAAAAACACATGCAGAATCAACAAATCAAGCTCCGTAAAGACAAAAATCCCTATTCGTCACACCAAAAGAATGCGAATCGAGGAATCAATAATTCAGTGGATAAACAGAACGCAATTGTGAAATGAAATCCGAGATACCTGCATGCAGGTTTCATCCCAATCGTGGCCGAAACGGATGATGACGAGGCGCTCCTCCTCCGCGAGAATCGCCTGATCCACGGCCCAGCCGGAGTGAAGATGCGGCAGCAGGTACGACATCGTTTGCGGTCTCTCAAAGCAGAAATTCACCAGAAAACAGACAGAGAGAGAGAGAGAGAGAGAGAGAGAGAGAGAGAGGAGAAGCTTTCTGGTTGAAGACTCTAGAAGAATCACAAGGAAACCTGCTTCCAAGTATTTCCCCTGCGGTTCTCTACAATTCGGGGTCTCTTTTGTAAATATCAGACTTTCTGGTGGCTGATTGATAAATTAATTATCCAAGAAATTCGTTTATTTCCCTATGTATTTTTAGTTGGGCCCAATTGTATTTTATTCAAAAAAATAAGGCCCAATTATATTAATATTGGGACAAAATCCCGAGTTAATTAGTACACATATTATCGAGTAAATTCACATTATTTTCACAAAATTGTCACATTTGAAACTTATTATTATTATTATTATTATTATTATTATTATTATTATTATTATTATTATTATTATTATTATTATTATTATTATTATTATTATCCGTCTGTCCTACTAATATAAGAATATTACCTTAAATGATAAAATTTTAACCCACTAAAATTGATATTATCCACCACTGTCACTCTCGTCTTAATTTTCGTATCGAAAAAAAATTATTCTCATATAAACGTGACTGAGGGAGTATATATTAGGTGTGATTAATAGATGTCATGTCACATGGTGAAGCAATGGTGAATGAGAAGGGAAGCAATCAAAATCTTAGCACGCCAATACTTTACTAGAAAAAGATCCAATCACGGTACCAAAAGTTGAAGGTTAACTAGCCATCTTTTCTTTTGTTGCTACTCGTTCTCCTATGCATAAAATCTTTCGATGTCGATTTTACATGTGACAAAATCTTAGCAAAATTCGCATCCTATCCAACAATTAATAACTCATATATTTTGCAACTTTGTTGTCTTCTTTGTGTGTTATTTCTCTGATGTTGAAAGAAATTGACCTAGAAACACATCAAGTTGGGACATGCTTGACTTCTTATCTCATAAATAAAAGTAATTACTCCTTACGTTTTTTTTAAAACGACTATTATTTTTGGTATTGTTATTAAGAAAATTGAGATTTGTTGAATTATAATGGTAGCGGTCTACACACTTTAAATGAGATATATAGTAGTCGTATAAAAGCAGTGTGTACTAAAAGTAAGAGCTAATGGGAAACTGATAATTTCGAATAACACACCTCGAAATAGAAACGTGATCATATCGAGAGAAACGGAACTAATGTTGCATGTTAAGTGGGCTCAGCTTGCTTGAAGTGCAAGCATATTTCATTGCAGAGTTCATCACAAATTCACAACTAATGTTGATCAAACACTTGTAATAATTATACCAAACACCTAAAAATCTAATCTTGATAAATACTTACATGGAATCCTAATTCAAAAAAACAAAAAAAAAAAAAAAAAACTTTAATGCAAAAGTTGATAAAGTTGGAAAGGAAGGAAGGATGCTTGCCAAGAACAGAACAGAAGTGGTGGAGATGCTTTGCTATCATAATATGCTCATCTGGATTTGACATCTGTCATTTCCTCTCCTACATCTCTTTCCCTTTCCTCGAGATAGGAGTATATTTTTACATATTTTTTATAACTATAATATCAAAAATCCAAGATTTTTCCTTTAATCATTTTTCACATCCTCCACTCCACTCACTCCACTCACTTTCTTGGGTTTTTTCTCTCTGTAAATTCACATACCAAATAAAACAGCTCAAAATGAGGATATTGTTCTAATGATTTTTTTTAGCAAAAAAATTTTGGAGAGCCATTTTTTTTTTTTTTTTTTAAATTCTTGTTGGGTTCTTGATTTGCCAGCAGGTGTTAGAGATGGGGAAAGGTGGGGAACAATAACAGTGAGAAATAGGTAGTTGTTGTAGTTACCTTTCCCTTTCTTTCTTTCCTTCTTTTTTTTTCCTTGATGTTTACTGTGTTAATTATGTTTGTTTACCAATTTCTTGATATTTACACTTGATTGAAGTAAAGTAATTATTGGTTGAAAGCGAGAGTTAAGACTTAATAAAGCAGCTCAAGATTTGAAATAAAGGGTTGACATAGATTGCCTCAGATCCAGGGTACTCAAAATCTTCTTCTTGTTGAGAGAGAGAGAGAGAGAGAGGGAAAAAAGTTTGCCTTTTTATTTCAGGGTTTTCCTGTGATTCTTGAAAAACTTTCTTGCTGTGCTTTTTTTTAATAATTTTCTCTTTTTTGTTATATCCAGTTTGAATAAATCATCAAGGGCTCAGCTCAAAATCCAATCTTTATCTCTCTTCTTATTGTTTCTTTCTGTTTCAGTTGACTGGCTGAGCATGAAGGATGGTGGTGATGATGTTTTTTGCCTTTTCTTGAATTCAAGAAAATTAAGATAGAGTTGAGATGATTTAGTTAATCTCACCTTTCTATAAATAGTGATTCATTTTTCACTGATAGTGATTGGTGTTCATTTTTAGCTTACCAGATCTAGCAAGTAATTTCTGTTATAAGCTTCTTTGGTTTTATATAGAGAGAGAGAGATGTAGCTTCAAATAAGGTTTTCATGTGCCCTTTTTGATAATGTGGGGAATGGATTGGTGATATTTTCTAGTAGATTTTTGCTTTAGGAGTTGGGGAAGGGTGGTGAAGTTACTTTGAACAATGACAGGTGATGTAAATTCGGATGGGGGGAGGGTCAACTTTTCGTATCTAGATAGCGATTTCGATGGAGGAGAGGCGTGGGGCGGTGTTGGTGCCATTTAGTTTAGGTAACTTCGTAGTATTTTTTAACTATCTTCGGGGCGTGGAGGGGAGTTGTATGGATGTAGTGATGAGCTTGGATTCGAGGGCTGACGAAGCTGGATTGCTTCCGGATGCTGAGATGAAGAGCTCGGGTAACTCTTTGGATAGTGATAACATTGATGATTGTAGCATTGGTGATTCGGGGAGTGAGGTTAGTTTCTCGGTGGCTGTGGGATCTGGAGGAGAGTCGAGGAGCGAGGGCTCTTCGTTGATGGTTGTGACTTCGGAAGACGAGAACCTATGGCTTGTTCCGGGTGCTATGGTGAGAGAGAGTGAGGAGGATGGTTCCTCGTCGTTGGAGGGTGATGTGATGCCCGATAGTTGTTGCTTGTTGTCGGTAGTTAGTGATACTAGTAGTCTATGTGGTGATGATTTTTTAAACTTTGAGGCCAATTTCTTAGATCATGACAAGAGTTTATGTGATGTTGAGCTCATTTCAAGAGCAGAAGTTTCTACGAACCCGAGAAACGATGGCGTTGCTGAAGCTTCCAGCTCTAGATCTTCAAAAAACGATGCTCAATCGGAGAAAGGTTCGAGTGGGAGGGGGAGTCGGAGTATCTTCGAAGTGGATTGCGTGCCTCTTTGGGGGCTTACTTCCGTGTGTGGGAGGCGCCCGGAGATGGAAGATGCAGTTGCAGCTTTGCCTCGTTTCTTGAAAATCCCGATCGGAATGCTAACTAGTGATCATGGCGCTGATGGAGTGACGGCGTGCTTGAGTCAAATAACGGGTCATTTCTTTGGAGTGTACGATGGCCATGGAGGCGCACAGGTATATATCTATCTTTCGTGTTTGATCCCGTAACATGAAATAATCGTGGTTGAGAAAATCTTCGTTTTCAGGTAGCGAACTATTGTCGAGATCGAATGCATCTGGCTTTGAATGAAGAGTTGGATGCGATCAGAAGCAATCTTGATGATAGTCAAAACTGTGAAGAGAAGTGGAGAGGAGTTTTCACTAGATGTTTCCTCAAGGTTGACGATGAGATCGGGGGGAAGGCGAGTCTCGAGCCTCTTGCTCCGGAAACCGTGGGGTCCACGGCTGTCGTTGCTGTAGTATGTTCATCCCATATAATAGTGGCCAACTCCGGCGATTCGAGGGCTGTGCTCTACCGTGGCAGAGAGCCAATGCCTCTCTCAGTTGATCATAAGGTACATTTATCGACCTTTTTGGGTGGCGATGTTCGAGTAAAGTGGCCTAACGATCCATATTCTTGTGTCTTGTAGCCTAACCGAGAAGACGAATATGCACGGATCGAAGCAAGTGGAGGTAAGGTCATACAGTGGAACGGGCATCGAGTCTTTGGTGTTCTTGCAATGTCGAGGTCTATAGGTACGCCCTTCCCGGCCTTCTCGTTTCTTTCGTACTCCATCACATTCGTTCTTCTTTATTCTATAGGTTATACTGTATATTATCACAGGTGACAGATATTTGAAGCCTTGGATAATCCCCGACCCGGAGGTTATGTTCGTCCCCCGAACAAGAGACGACGACTGCCTGATCCTCGCCAGCGACGGGCTCTGGGACGTAATGACAAACGACGAGGCTTGTGATCTAGCTCGTAAGAGGATACTACTATGGCATAAAAACCACGGCGTCTCCCTCCCGTTGGAACGAGGCGAAGGGATTGACCCTGCAGCTCAGGCGGCGGCCGAGTATCTGTCGAATCGGGCGACGCAGAAGGGCAGCAAGGACAACATCTCCGTTGTTGTCATAGACTTGAAGGCTCATAGAAAGATCAAGACCAAAACCTAGAATAAGTTCATCCTCCCTTTTCTTTTTTTCTTTATAGTATAAATTAAAATCAAGGGTGGAAATTTGTGATTTTGTTTAGATTATGTTTTGATTCTGGGCTACTATAGCTTTGGTTAGTCGTCTTTTGTAGTAATAAGAAGGAAAAAAAAACTCGAATAGAAGGTTCGACGTCAAGAGGAAAATCGAACCCGGACTAGGAAAGTTACATTTTTTCTAAATTACTCATTACTTGAATGTTCAAATTCATACTCTCGTATATTCAAGAAACGCGTCAAGTAAAATGAGACGAAGCTAACCCACACACGAAAGAGTACTAGTGTATTTTCCACAGCAGAAATCCGAAGTTAAAAGCAGAAGAAGATTTTCAGTATTTCCTGTAAGCAAGCTCCTTCACAGCCTGTGGGAGATCCTTCTCGTTCTGGATGCTTTTAACCCAAGCCGCATTGATATGCACTCGTTCGATGCTCTGCTTCAAGGTCCTTGCGATGTAGGGCTTCATGCGGCTGCTGAAGAACTCCTCCACTTCGGCTGCCTTTTCATATGATGAGAACTGGAGAAGATAGCGAGGATCGACATATGAGAATCAAAACACGATGTTCAAGATTATGTGAGGGTTCGAGAGTGTAGGAGAAGAGGAACTTACTGGAGAAACAGTAGCACTGATGAAGCGTGTAATCAAGAATCCGGACCCGTAAGTTTTAGTGAGATGATCCCACTTTGCCTGTAAATCAAAACAAACATCGAGTATAATGTATAAACGCCTCTTTAGACAATTACCTTTCGTTTAATCTTGTACGTAGTAGAATGAAAATACTTGGGCTTACTTTCAACCAAGTCCATGCTATCTCACGAGCTTCGCTGCTAACAGAAAGCCCAAATACGACATCTTGGCTCCTAACCTGCATTAAAGAAGGAATGGCTTCGATTAAAGAATCTGCAAGAAACAACGTTGCATCTAAGAATCTTGATTACTGATGCGAGTGCATCAACATTACCTCTGAAGATAACAAGAAGTCGAGAAATTCTTGAATAACTTCAGGATCTCGGCAGCAACCCAGTGAGCCTTCAGGAGATACAAGCAAAATACGTCAGTGCCTGTAATATAAAAAAATGTAAGAGTTGAAAGATGTTTGAATGATGCGACTGTACCTAGAATTCGTGTTTTCTCCTGGCTGAGGTCAGTTTCTCTATAGATTCTCAGAAGAGAATCATATCCAGATTTGTTAGATTTAGTCACTCCTCGCATCACAGCAACATATACTGCCTGGAAACGGATGAAAATAAGACGACGATTTCAGCAATAAAGCTGGATTAATTATGAGATTCGATTGTATATGAAGTTTTTCAAGTTTTTTATTACTAACCCTTCTCAAATCAGGAGGAAGAACAGCTGTATTTCTATCTTCCAAAAATATGTGGAATCGTTTGTTTGCTTCATCTAAAGTTGCCTCATGCCCGAATGAAGCCAAAGCTGTTAAAAGTTCTCCTCTCAACATGCTATCAAGGTGGCTCTCCCCTGGTTTAGGATCCCAACCAAGTCTCCTGAAAATGAATTAGCAGACATTCAAAGAATAGTTTGAACGAAAGAACGAGCCAAGTACAACGGGCATGCAAAGTAGCTTTCTAAAAGTTCTTTCTTTTTTCCTTTCGATGGGATACTTAATAGATTTGCTAGATTCGATCACATTACTGCACAAAACTATGTCAACTCTTTATTGCAACAGCATCATGAGAATGGGAAAACGAAACAAAGTGGACCCATCGAACACTGTGTCAAAAGCAGGGTAGAGAAAATCATGAGAAACGTACTCGGCTGAATTCTGAAAAAGATTGATGAAGAACAATTTGACCTCATCAACCAATTCAGGTGCGGCATCAGCAACAATTTTTGCCACCTTGGAAGCCACCTGTGGAACCAAGAAACTTTATGTAAAGGAAAAGGTATACAATGACTCGAGGGTGATTTCATTAAATATTGCTAAATCTGAAAAAATAAAATAAAATAGAGAACATTACACTGATCAAGTTAGATAGGACTGTGTACTCGGGCTCTTCTCTATAAGCACTCATCAAGGCAAGTAAAGAGGTCAGTGATTGCTGGCATGACATGGACAAGGAATAGTAGTCATCCAATATTCCTGGTCGAGAAAAAAAATGAATGTTTCTTTGATATTACGTCACCTATTAAAACAAGAAAGCAAATAAATAAAGGAGAAAGAGGTACCCTCTCTGTCACATGTTGACAAGTACTTCCTCTCTATCGCGTTCCTCAGTCCAGCCGATAATTCCTCATCATATTTCACCCGATAAAAACCAGTCTGATCCACATTGACCTTAATCCAATGCTGGCCTGATGAACCTGAGGCACCCATTAAATCCTTAACATCGAGAGTCTTACTTTTGGTTTCCAGCAAGAAACTTTTGCGAGCATCATAAGAGCCAGAGCACAAAGTTATCGGGACAATCCATTGCCCATCACCGTGGCCAGTAAACAAGAATCGTGACTGTATAAACAAGAGATTAACACCCATCAGGATTCCAGTAAGTCAAAAGTAAGCAATCGTGAGACGGAGATGGTTGTGAAGGATTGAGAACAAACTACACCTAACTATATCAAATCAAATATAGTAGTGGATTGTTAAATAACCTGTTCGAACTCCAGGCTCTGGTCTTTGACCTTAACTGAGACAACAGGATAACCTTTCTGTTTTGTCCATGAGTTCATTAACTTGTTTACTGGTTCACCGGATTCTTTCTCGAGAACTGACCATAGATCTTCTGTCTTTGCATTTGAGCATGCGTATTTTTTTATGTAGGAAGCAAGTCCCCTCTAGAAGAAGTCAGAAAAGAACAATGTAATGAGAGAAGATAAATATCGATAATAAGGACATGTGTAGTGCAAATATTCACGTCTCCAGGCTACACATTAGGTAGAAATGGAGAATTCTGCTGGGAGAAAAAAAAAAAAAAAAAAAAAGATAGCAGCAGTACTGTTTATCAGGAAACATGTGAAGAAAAGAAACATCCTAGGTTGATATGGTTAGTGAAGGAAAGACGTAGGTACAAAACTTACTTAAAACTAAAACAAGATCGGAAAACGACAAAAAGATTAGTTAATGTTCAAGAAGCTTATGGGAGGAAACACACTAATTCTAAATGAAATGGTCAAACTATCAACCTGAAAACTTTCTGGACCAAGATAGCTCTGTAGCATCCGAATGACAGATGCACCCTTCCTATAACTGATTGCGTCAAAAATTTCATCAATTTCGCTTGCATGATTGATGTCCACCTGAAATGAGATTGTAAGTAAATTGGGAGTTTCAGCATATGTGTCAACACTGAGCAAGGAACAGAAATAAATTATCTATCTTTGGCAATAACCTCAATAGGGTGAGATTCAGCAAGCCCATCCAGTCGAAGTCCTTCAGTGCATTCATCAAGAAACTGAGTCCAAATTTGCCAATCTGGGAACAAGCTATCAGCAGCTAGATAGCTTACCTGGATTCAAAATATTACACTTTCAAGATCTGCACGGAACCTTCTGCACGAAAATAAGGATTTAAAAATTGAAAGGAAAACAATACCCAAGTAGCAAATCCCTCGTTCAGCCATAAATGAGTCCACCATTCCATAGTGACAAGATTGCCAAACCACTGGTGTGCTAGTTCATGAGCTACGACAGTTGCAACCTAAATAAGAGATAAGTAGTGCATTAGTACACTGAGGACCTATATCCCAAGGGTGATTGTAGAGTTAGATGCGCAATTGACATAATGTGGTGTTTACAGATTACTAAAGCACTACATCAGTATATTACCCTCTGTTTGTTTGCGGCTGCAGAGTGCTTTTCGTCATACAGCAAAGCTGTCTCTCGGTATGTAACAAGACCATAATTCTCCATTGCACCAGCAGCAAAGTCAGGGATCGCAATCATGTCCAACTTGGGCAGGGAATATGGCACAGCAAAGTACCTGAATTTTTGAATCAATAAGCATGAAGTCAGAAAATTCAAATAATTTTGAGACGCACAGAATTATTAACCAAGAGACTAATTGCAAATGGGACCAGACTTTCACTTCCACTGCTTCGCAAAAATCTAAGGTGATGAAACTATTGAAATGCACACCACATACTCTTTATAGAGGCCAAGGGTTTTGACAGCAACATCCAGAGCAAATTTCCCTTGACTTGTCTTGCCAACCTGACAGTACACCCTCACATTGATTCCTGCACGAGAGGTAATACATCATCAAGAGAACAAAACTAGTTCAAACCTCTAAATTGAGATCGTAAGAAAATGAAAATGTACCATCAGGTGTATGATCTTCAACATAGTCAAACAGGCCCACTACAACTGCCACCAAGTAAGTGGACATGATTGGTGATTCTTGGTAGTATACAGTCTTAAGATCCCCATTTTTTTTCTCTTCAATGACTGGCATGTTGGAAAGAGCTACCAAATCTGACGGTACTTCTAATGTAATCTTGAAAGTAGCCTGAATAGCAGGTGTTTAGAGTTAATTGGACAATCAAGATTCTTGAGGAATTGCTTGGGTTGATAAAATTGAAACTAGGTTAACGTCATAGAATCAAAGCATAAAACTTTAAGTAAACACGGTCATAAGAGTTATATATAACGAACCACTTGACTATATTCAAAAGGTCAGATCACTTTTAACTAACTTTAGTCCATATAACATTGCCTATTAAGTTGAAACGAGGTAAGTAGCCCTTAGGATGGACAACTCAAAGGACAGCGCCGAGAGAGACTAATTATGCAGAAGGGATTCACATAGATTGAATTTGAGTGTAAATAATATCCAAAATTAAAGCAGTTTCGTGCGCCTTTTAGTACATGGAGAGAGATATATACCATATTCATGCATAGGAGGCTCAATGCAGAGATAAAATGTGGTAGTAATACATTAATTCCATCTTACACAGGCCATAGACACAAAGAAAAATACCTTGCAAGCGGGCTCATCCCAACAGGGAAAACAACGTCTAGCATCAGCTGGCTCAAACTGGGTAACAGCCATATTTTTCTTCTCGCCATTGTGCTCGTAGGTGCTGCAGTAAGGCATCAAACTTGTTAGCAACCCCAAAAGCATATGGCACCAATTTCACAGAATCTACATTGTGCATCCAATAGCAGCAAGTAGAGCAATGGACATGAGAAAAGGCACCCTATAGGAAGTAAAGATGCATATGAAGTACTGAATGACACACCCTCCATCCCATTTAACATTTGTTCGTTAAGAACTAAGAAGAGATTGAAAGGCTGAAGTGTGCCTTGAAAAGTGGAATCTTTACATCCGTAATTGTGTTATAATAACGTTAGTTGAAGAAACAATATTCCCCATCTAAAAGCAAATAACAATCCGCCCAAAGATGAAATTCATACACACACTGTCAAACTTGTCCGAACCATTCATTAACCACACTGCATCTACAAATCATGAATGTCATAACAAGAACAATCTGTTAGCACCAATAAAAAATGACAATAGCAGTACAGATACATCACCTTCTGTAAAATCCTTTCATCCTATCGTTCAGAGTACCCTCAAACTCCAAACTCAGAACCCCAACGCCATTCGGCAAATTCTCCTTAAATTCGAGAACCACTACCTCATCATCAGCGTATAACTCAACATTCACAGCCTCCAGAACCTGGAAAATTCGAGCACAAGAACTACAATTACAGGCTATACAATAGTAATTTTGTCTTTAAGGGACAGTGTTACATTCTATAGATGAACTCTTCTGATTTTATTCCTCAAAAAACGAAATTAAATCGCACACCCAAAAAAAAAAAAAAGTCTTTACATCAACCGCATATTTATCAAGTTATCCCAAGTGCACGAGCTACCAAAAACAGTCTTAAATCAATATCTTCCTTCTCCCTCGCGATATTGAGTATGATTTACAACAGATTTATTTCTCGAATAGTCAATCAAAACTGAAATAGCAACCAAAAATACAACGATTCAGCTCCAATTCAATGCAAAGACTCGAGAGGCTACCTTATTCGCCGACGTGAAACTGGCAGATTTAGGATCGACGGAGAGTTCGGCGGCATTGAGAACGAGGAACTTAGTGTCGGCGACGACATCGACGGAGATATGAACGGCGCCGGAAAATTTGCAGGCGGAGAGATCCGGCTTGAGCTTGAGATCGTAGCGCTTAGGGATTGCGAATTTGGGGAGACGCGGCTGCCCTCTGAATTGGGAGTACTTCTGATTCTGCTCCGCCATTGTTGAGAGGAGTTCTACAAGGATGAAAAAACTTGGTTCTTGTTTTGTTTGTGAAACAGTACAAGAATGTGAAGCTTCAGACCTGTGATTGATAACATAATATATACTCTCTCTGGCTCTGGCTCTGGCTCTGGCTCAAGATTCGTGACACGTTTCTTTTCAGCATTTATGGCAAGTGTTTTCGAGCGTTTCCTTAAAAATATATTTTTAATTTTAAGGAATTTATTCTTTTACGGGATACCTTGAATATCTTTTAAGGAATTTATTCTTTTACGGGATACCTTGATACTTGTAGTATCCCGTAAAAGAAAAAATTTCTTAAAAAAATATTTTGAAACTTATCATCAACACGCTCGAAAACGCTTGCCACAAATGTTGAAAAGAAACGTGTCACGAATCCTGAACCAGAGGGAGTATAATTTTTATTTATTTATTTTTTATATTATTGAATATTTTTGGTGTGTGAGAATTTAAAAATAATTAGGATGATGATGATGATGGTTCCTAATAATCCGTTACCATATGATCATATACTCCCTCCGTCCTCCATTTAGTGACGTTAATACTATATTTGTACGTCCTCCATTTACTGACATATTCCGTTTTTGGACGTATACCCCACAATTACTTTAACACTTTAACACTTTATACATCCACTTTTTATTATTTTAACATTTTAATACTATTAAACAATTCAAATGGACCCACAATTATTCCACTTTAACACTTTAACATATTAATTTATTATTATACCATAAAATGCGAAAAAAACCCGTGCCCATACCCCCTCCGTCACTAAATGGAGGACGGAGGGAGTATATTTTTTAATCCAAATAAAAATTGTACAAATAAAATCAAAATAATATTATAAAGTATGTTTGGATTGCAAGATAGCATTGGATAAGATTAAAGTTACCTTGCGTTTTTTGTTTGGTTCGTAAGATACTGTCCGTAACTCAATCTCGTAAATATACGGATTAATCTTGCTTAATCATACATATTTTAGTCTTACTCTCCCTTGCATATTGGGTGAAAGCAAGGCTGAAATATGTATGATTGTTCAAGATTAATTCTACGTAGCTCGGTCACGGATCTTACGAACCAAACAATAAACATAAAATAAATTTAATCATATTTTACAAACCATTTACTAAATCATGGGCAATATTGTACGAACCAAACATCAAACGTAAGATAACTTTAATCACGCAAACCATGTTTTTTTAATGTAGTGATATCGAGACCTACCCCTTTAAATTGGTTCACTTTGCTTATAAGATTTGACCTCCTTATTTTAATATCTAGTTGAGTGCGCGTCTCATTTGGAATTTAATTAGGTAAAGTAGTTAAATAATTAATAGTAGTATTATATAATGCTTAGGAAAAGTAAATAATAGCCATACTTTGTTGATAGTACATATTTTTATCTCCATTTTCACTCGACAAATTGCATCAAACTATTTACCGTGTCTCATTTTAGTTGACACGTGATAAATGTAATGGACCCCTTGTACTTTTAATAACAACAATGGTGTATAATATAAGATGTATATTGATTCCTGAAATTATATGAGTAATAGAACAGTAGGCTTCCACCCATGTACGCAATACGGCCAACAAGAATTTTGTTCTTTTTACGAGCCTGATGTCGATAAATCCGCGAGTCAATCTCTAAAACCTTTCCCCAATTCTCCAATTCAACACTCGATCTTTCGCCCCCTCAAAGAGATTCCTCTTCGAAATCTCTCAATGAAAGCACCAATTGTTAGAGGATGGGGCGATTTCCTCTACCAAGACGAACGGGAAGAACAAAAAATACAACGGCAGACGCGAGAACCTTGCTCGTCGTACACGCCACGAAATTACGAAGAAGAAAGAAAAGGAAAAACGACGGCTGATGAACCCTCGATTTGCGGCCCAAATATGTGTGTGATTTAGGTGTGAAAAGTAGAAGGACGCAGGAGAATTTACGTGGTTCGATCAAGGTGATCCACGTCCACGGGGAAGATGAGAGTATGTATATTATTCAGAATAGCGTAAGTGTTTACAATACAAGTGATTCCTCTATTTATAGTTGCTGTCGACGTTGGTTGAGGAGTGGAGGACGTTGAGTTCATGGGCGGTTGTCCTGTTCCGGTTTCTTCTCCATCAACCCACGTTCTAGGTCTTTAGGGCTCAACTCCCTGGGCCTGCATTTAGCGTGGACTGGGCCGATTAAGCTTGTGTCGATCTGGGCTTGCTGGGCCTGCTGGGTCTACGCCGATCTGGGCTTGTTGGGCTTGTGCCGATTTGGGCCTGCTGGGCTTCTGGGCCTAGGGAGATGGGTCATTTCCTATCACATCCCCCCCCAAAAGCGTGGGGTGATGGTGGTGTGTCTTCTTGGCGTACCCCTTTGAAAGCCTAGGGTTCGTGGAATTCAAATTGAACTTGGCGTACCCCCTAGAAAACTTGGGGTTCGGGGAATCCGAACTGAACTTGGCGTACCCCCTCTAAAACTTGGAGTTTGGGGAATCCGAACTGAACTTGGCATACCCCCTCGAAAACGTGGAGTTCGGGGAAGCCGAACTGAACTTGGCGTATTCCCTCGAAAACTTGGAGTTCGGGGGATCCGAACTGAACTGACGTACCCCCTCTGATTTTTTGAGTTCGGGGTAGTCCGAACTGAACTGACGTACCCCCTCGAAAACGTGGAGTTCGGGGAAGCCGAACTGAACTTGGCGTATTCCCTCGAAAACTTGGAGTTCGGGGGATCCGAACTGAACTGACGTACCCCCTCTGATTTTTTGAGTTCGGGGTAGTCCGAACTGAACTGACGTACCCCCTCTGAATTTCTGGAGTTCGAAGGAGTGCGAACTGAGATGACGTACCCCCTCTGTATGTTTGAGTTCGGGGTTTGGGGGATGCCGAACTCGCCTCCTGCCCAAACTCATAAAGTTGTCAGGTGCATTAAATGAGACTGTTGGGGTACCGATAAAGCAGGGATTGGACGGGCGATTCGCGAAATGCCGTCGCATTAACTAGCGTACTCAATACGCATTAACTCTTCCCCCTTTAATGTTGATGATTGGGAAAAATTGATCATTTACTCCCTTCTATTTGTGAAGAACGAAACCCTAACTTTCGAATCCTCTCTACTGTTCATCTTCATCAACCTCATATTTCTGCAAATCCTCGACGAATCTCACAAAAGTAAGTTATGGATTTTTCATTGTCTTTGTCTACTTCTCTCTCTTCGCGTGCGCGATCTTCACATTCACTGTCGATTTCATCTTCCTCCATGGCGGCGGCGGAGGAGACGGCCGCCGCTTCTGTCACAGCCCGGCTTAATTATAAAGGGAATTACGCCGACTAATGTGACTTAGGGACAAACAACGAATGAACGTAAATAAACACTTAGTTAATTTCGATATTCAAACAGAAACGCGCCTCAAATTACATCCAAAGTTTTCTTATAACAAAGAAGAAAAATGAATTGATGATTAATTCAATAAAATTTGAGGCAATGTAGTGAAGTGGTTTTAACACAATCAGGGGGTCAAATGAATATTTATCATAAACTTCTTCAAACTCAATACTTAATCATCACTAAACATTTTCAGAATGGCACAGCGGAAAGGATCGTCATAAGGATGACATGTATGAAGACATGAAATCCGAGAACTTGAATTTCTAACCTCAATACATAATATTAAAATAAAATTCGAACAACAACAAAGCCTTGCTCAGCACGCTCCATCTTCATTCCAGCTATAACCTGCACATTTTAAAGAAAAACATGCAGGGCTGAGTACAAATAATTGCACTCAGTGGACACGTGCCGAAAACATTTGAAAACTTGTATAAATTTCATAACTCAAAAATAATCTTTATAACTTAACATGTACTTAAAACTTCTTCAAAACATAATCATAAGTGTTGGCCAACATTTTATCTTGCTTGACTCATCTACAACTTCTTTTGAATATGTCGAAAGTAGGCCTCCTTACGACATACTGACCGGTCGACACGCAGTCGACTCACAGTCTCTTCAGTGTACACGATCACGTTCTTATACGTGACCCGAATTCGTCTATCAACATTTGACCAGTCGACACACAGACGACTCACGGTCTCATTTCTTATAAATATGTCGGGAGTAGGCCTCCTCCACGACATACGACCGGTCGACACACAGACGACTCACGGTCTCTTCAGTGTACACGACCTTGTACTTCACAAGGCCCGAATTCGTCTATCATCAAAATGTAGACGATCAAGCAAGATAGGCAAGTTATCACTTTCGTAAAA
The DNA here is from genome assembly GCA_029379335.1 of Thymus mandschuricus. Lineage (NCBI taxonomy): Eukaryota > Viridiplantae > Streptophyta > Magnoliopsida > Lamiales > Lamiaceae > Thymus > Thymus mandschuricus. The sequence continues at coordinate 789,171 of CM057076.1, read as the reverse complement.
ATCATCCTTTATCATAAACATAATATTCTTCATATCATCAAGTCATCATGCTTTAACATCTAAACATAATGTACATCATATCTTCAAATCATCATATAATCATGAACATCATATAATCATAAACATCACATAATCATATAATTATATACTTCAAATCATAAAATCATCATATAATTCTCATGAAAGCATTCTTGTCATCTTTGAGTTAGAAAGCCCACCTCATACGACGTTATTCTTACGCTTTTCTTACTTTCTCGTTACTTTTTGATCGACTGCTTCCGTTCCTCATTTCCTTGACTCGTTCCTTCTTCATTCATATGTAACTATATCGTATAAACATAACGTCACAATTAGGAAATAATTTCCTATACTTAACTATCATCAACTAAAATGGTATATTGGTGACTGTTTTGGTAGTCCATCTTTGAAAATTCATAACTTCTTCGTCTTAAATCCAAATTGAGATAAAAAGGTATCATTGGAAAGCTGACTCAATGAGGTTTCTTATAGTATCCATTTTAATATAATTTGGATTATTAAAGCCTCCAAAATCGGCCTATGAAACAGTCACTAAAACAGGGCATCAAATTTTCCAGAAAGATTTCATCAATGTTCAAAATTTCATATAGATTATTTCACACGTCTAAATCGTGTGAAACCAGTGGGAGATCAAATCTTGAGGAGTCTAGTTTATATATCAAAAAGGCTCAAAGCATAATTCCCAGCCGTTTAGGAGATATACCCTTTTGAAATTAGTCTACTAGACTGATGAGTTAAAAACGCGTCCGATTGTAAAATTCACCAAAAATTCATCGTAGATCCAAAAATTCTGAAAATTTTATAAAATACTCTTAACATCTCCTACCATCTTCCCTAAAAATTTCAGATCAAAATAAAATCATTTGCTATGTTAAATGAACCTCGACATTAACGTCTGAAACAGGGGAATTTCTGAAATTACTCAAACCCTAGCATATCATCACCAATCAAATCCAATACTTCACACCATAATTCTAATGATCCAATAACTCTATATTCATGCTCAATTACATCATATAAGTCTAAATTGAAAAGCCCTAATTTCAAGAATTGGTGAATTTGATCTCCAAAAATTCTCAAACATTTAATTCATGCTTCCTACACTCATATAAACATATATTCAAGCTCAACTTCACAAAAGAAATTTCGAAATTAAAAACCCCCAATTTTCCCTAATAAAAATAGAGTAGCTAATTCAATCTTATTTACCTGATCTCATGACCTCCTTATAGCATATACTGATGGAGACTTGTATATACGATTGTAGGCGTAAAGGTGAAAGGAGGAAAGAAGAAAGAACGAAGGAAAGGGGAGAAGTGAAGGTGACGGGCTGAAGAAGAAAGAAAAGAATATGAGGGAAAGAAAATAAATTTGAGGTACACATGCCCTCACTCAATCCTTGTCATTTTCTTTACCTTTTCTTTTTTACTTCTTTTCTTCTTATCATTTTCTTCTTATCATGACAATATTATTCCAAACTCTTAAACTTAATACTTTCACTTAATATCTTCAAATTTAAATCTCCATAGTTTATAAACTTACACATGTACATACATGTGTACCATTTGAATTAGGCCACATCACTTAAAACTCACCACTATTATTCCTTATGTTTATAAGTATAGCTACAATTTAGTTCCTCTTTTTATTTTGTTCCGCCCGAAATATTAAACGGGTACCGATATTTCTAAAAATCCACTTTTAATATAAATATTCCTTTTTCTCATAATGTCTTACTATTTATTTTAATAATAGTCGACATTTTCTTTCCTTCGTTTCGAAATATCGAAAACGAAATATTAAACTTTCAATAGGAAAATATGAAAATTTCCTAACTCGATCAAGATTTAAATAAAATCTTGAATCCTTCGACTAATTTCTTATCATTCGTCTTTTCATCACATCTCATCATCATATATTTTCGATATAAATCGAAAAATAATCGTATAGGAATTTATTAAATTCCTACAAATTTCGGGATTTAAATAAAATCCCTATTCACTTCTTCGAAATTCTTATCGTAATAGCTTAAGCAAAATAATTAAGATAATCTAATCTTAATTAATTAAGCTAATTAGGAGTCGGGATATTACAGCTTCCTCATCTTCCTTTGTTCCTAACCCTTTAATTCTTTCTGATGATTCTCGTGCGTGCGTGCGTTCTGATTGTGAGGACCCGTACGCCATAGAGGTAGAGTTCCCCGAACTTCCTGGTGTTTTCGGGAAGGTTGGGATTTATGATTCTTCTGTTTCTACCTCCACTCTCTATCAAATCGCCGTGAATTTTAACTTCCCTCCTTCTGCCCTTCTGCTTCGACCTACTCCCGGCGACAGGGCTTGTCGGACCCCGCGGGGATTTGTGACTGTTTATGTTGACCAGTTTGAGGCTGGTCTTCGTGTTCCTTTTCCGGCCATATACGCCGATATCCATCGTGTTTTTTATCTCTCCCCCGCCCAAATTTCTCCCAATAGTATAAGCCAAATTATCGGGCTGGGTATTGCTTGTTCTCGGCTGGATATGTCCTATTCGGTCGAGATTTTTTTTTTGGGGGGGGGGGGGGGATGGTGTCCTTCAAGTATAGGAAGGAGGGGTGGTATTACTCCTCATACCGGCACAAGGGTTTTTCTGTCCAAGTGCCCTCGAAAGTTCAGAACTGGCAGAAAAAAAAATTTTAGTGCCAGTTCGAGGGTGCCACCGAGGTCGGGTGGCACTCAGGTCCCGTTAGGCTTTTGCCGAAGCGGAAGCATTTCGAAAAAGTGGCAGAACGTTTTGCCAGTCTCGGCAAAATGCCGATGTCCCTTGCCGATCTCGCGTTGGCGGTACCGAGCCCCGATGAACCTTCCACTTCGGTGGATCCGGGGAGGGGTGAGGTCCCCTTCCCTTATTTTTTTTTTTTAAATTTTTTTTTTGACTTCGGTACTGACGATGTTCGCTGTTCTCTGTAGTGAACATGGTGAAGGGAGGAAAGAAGGCGCCCGCCCAAAGGAAGAGGAAGGGCGAGGCCACCAGTTCGCCTGCTGATTCCAAGAAGCGGGCGACTGAGTCTTCGGAGAGGACCCGGTCAAAGATTCCTACTCTCCGTTCTCACGGGGTTCCCACTTTTGCCGCCGAGGAGATCGATGTGGCGGCAACTGGGAAACTTTTGATGGGCTCGGCCTCGTCCGAGCCCGATGTGGCTATTACCGGTGTCCGAACTCCGACCCCATCGTACCCGGCCGTAAGTTTCGTCCCTCCAATTTTTGTTGTAGCTTTCTCTTTATTTTGCTAACATTTGATTTAACGCAGGGGGTGGACACCGCTCTGGAGGATTTTGACCACGTTTATCGCGTGGTGAAGAGTCTTCTTAAGGGCTCGGTGAAGATCAATGACCGAGCTTCCGAGAAGATCAAGGACTTGGCTAGTGATAAAGCCAAGTTAGCCAAGGAATTGACCTCGTCTTCAGTTCGGGAAGACGAGCTGAAGAAGAAGCTGGCCGCTGCTAGTTCGGGTATACATGAGTAAGGTTTCTTAAGGATAAGTCATAAACTTTTGTGTTCTTTAAAGATCTATGCACTACGATTGAACATTCTTTTAATTCTACAATTGCTCGCATTAGATCTTATCATGGTAAGGAGTTTGAGAATCAAAAATTTTCTGATTTTTGTGCTGAAAAAGGGATCACACAAGAGTTCTCTGCTCCTAAGACACCTCAACAAAATGGGATAGCTGAACGTAAGAATAGAATTCTTCAGGATACAGCTAGGGTGATGTTATGTTCCAGTAGACTAGCCAAAAGTTTCTGGGCCGAAGCCTTAAACATTGCTTGTCACATTTCAAATAGGGTCAACCTTAGAATATGAACTACTAGTACTGCCTATGAACTTTTGCACAATAGGAAGCCTAATGTAAAGTATTTTCGTGTCTTTGGTTGCATTTGTCATGTATTGAACGACAGGGAATACCTTACTAAGTTTGACTCTCGAAGTGACAAAGCTGTGTTTGTAGGTTACTCTGTCAACAGTCACACTTTCAGGGTGTTTAACCTTCGGACTAAAACTATCCAAGAAAGTGTGAATGTTTTTTTCGATGATCTAACCAACATTGCAGGAAAACTTGAAGAAGACAATGTTGAGGGATATGTGCATGTGCATGAGAGCCCAGAACAAGAAGTCACTAGTTAATCGGAAAAGGAAGGAACAGAAGCTGGAGCTGGGGAAGACTCTGTTGACCACACAGAGGACAAAACAGAAGTGCCTACTGAGGAAGTTGCACCAGAACCTGAGACACCTCAAAACACAGTTCTAAATGACGGAAAGAAGAGAGATCCACCTAGTCACATCTCAAAGAGACATCCTCTTACTGAAGTTATTGGGAATGTAGAAGAAGGAGTCACTATACGTGGAAAGACTATATCTAACTATCGTGAAATGCTTAACATGGTTTGTATGTCTTCTATATGTGTAGGTGTTGTGTCCTTCCTGTCGAAAATTGAACCCAAGAATGTACAAGAAGAACTGAAGGATGAGTTTTGGGTCCAAGCGATGCAAGAGGAACTTGCTGAGTTCGAGAGGAACAAAGTCTAAACACTTGTACCACGGCCACCAAATATCAATATCATTGGGACAAAATGGATCTTCAAAAACAAGACTGATGAGTACGAGAACATCATTTGGAACAAGGCAAGGCTCGTGGCACAAGGGTATACGCAGGTCGAAGGAATTGACTACGACGAAACGTTTGCCCCTGTAGCAAGAATTGAGTCCATAAGGCTTCTCATCAGTATCGCATGCCTTTTGGGAATCAAGCTACATCATATGGATGTGAAAGCAGCCTTCCTAAATGGAGTATTGGAAGAGGAAGCCTTTGTTGAGCAACTAAAGGGGTTTTCTGATCCCTCTCTTCCTAACCATGTTTATAAACTGCACAAAACTTTGTATGGTTTAAAACAAGCTCCTCGAGCTTGGTATAGTTGTCTTACTGACTTTTTGCTTCAGCACAATTTTTGCAGGGGTCAGGCTGATAAAACACTATTTATCAAAAGAGAGGGACGAAGGCTGATGATTGCCCAGATTTATGTGGACGATATTATGTTTGGTTCCACCTGTGAGACAATGCTTGCCTCATTTATCAAAGACATGTCAAGTTCATTTCAGATGAGCATGGTGGGAGAGTTGAATTACTTCCTTGGACTCCAGATCAAGCAAATGAAGGATGGGATGTTCATTTCACAATCCAAATATGCCAAGAGTCTTATCAAGAAGTTTGGATTAGAAGGAGCAAAGCCCATGAGGACACCAATGAGGTCATCAGACAAGCTGTCCAAGGATGAGGCTGGAGTGGAAGTGGAACCTACACTTTATAGATCCATGATAGGAAGTTTATTATACCTTGCAACAAGTCGTCCTGACATAATGTTTAGTGTCTGTGTGCTAGGTACCAATCAAGCCCACGGGAGTCTCATATGAAAGCTGTAAAGCGAATTATTCGATATGTGGCAGGCACAGTGGAGCAAGGACTATGGTTCTCAAAAGATACAAGTCTGAAACTTGTAGGGTTTACAGATTCAGATTGGGGAGGTGATGTCGATGGGAGACGCAGTGCAAGTGGTGGATGTTGCTACCTTGGAAACAATCTCATCTCATGGCACAGTAGGAAGCAAAATTGTGTCACTTTGTCAAGCTCAGAGGCAGGGTATGTTGCGGCTGGGAGCTGTTGTACCCAATTGTTGTGGCTGAAGCGGATGCTTGATGACTATGGTCTTGAAGGGGAGGGCATCACTGTCCTATGTGATAACAAAAGTGCCATCAACATCACAAAGAACCCTGTCCAGTTCGGAAGAACTAAACACATTGATACCCGCTACCATTTCATCCGAGATCTAGTGGAAGGTAAAATTTTGGAGGTAACATATGTGAATGTTGAATCTCAGATTGCTGATATTTTAACAAAACCCCTTGATTACGAGAGATTTTCCAAACTAAGAAACTCTCTCGGTATGTGCTCACTCTGATGATGTGATCTTTGTTGCCAGCTCTGTATCCGGCTTTTTGCCACCAACGAATTATATCTGGCATTGAATAAAAAGAGCTGTATAACCATGAGCACAATGAGTTTCAAATATTCTCTATAAAAAAAATTAAAAAAAAAATTAAAAAAAATGCCAGATATATGTTTTTGTACTGTATGATACGGAGCTGTGCAACTGATCTTTTTGGGGTGTGGTATCATCCCTTGATTGCTTTTCTGTTTTTGGATATATCTCGTTTTCTGTGGGGATATAGTTTAAAATGTTCGAATTTGAGGTTCACGTATCCTGCATGCTATCATTGCTTCCTCGTATCTCGGATTCGCCTTTTTCTTCTCTTTTCATTTGAGTCTGTCAGTGTATTTAACCCCATGCGTCTCTTCATCTTCTTCAGTCATAATTATTGCCATATCTTCTTTCTTCTTCCAGTAGCCACTATTCTCCATTGCCATTCTCTCACTATTCGCAACCATGCTCAACGATTGAGTTTGAACCGGAAATAAACAAAATAATCGGTTCACGCCCGATTGAAAATTGGTCCCGATCTGCCGATTAAAATTGGACTTGTGTCGGTCATTTGTGGTGAGTGAAATATGCGTGACTCACCTAATAATTTTCGTTCATTCCATATTCGGTGCCAAGTCTTTTCTAGCTTTTTTTTTAATTTTATTTTTTATTATTTTTTTATATTATTTTATTTATTTTTTCCAATTTCATTTTTCAATACTGCCTAATTTCTTCTACATCCACCTATCCCGCCAACTTGATAAACGTTTACTTCAATATTTTATTATTAAACTAGATTATTATTATTATTATTATTATTATTATTATTATTATTATTATTATTATTATTATTATTATTATTATTATTATTATTATTATTAGTTAGTGGAAATCACGTTTTGGTGGACTCAAATCAATTTCATTACCATGTACTAATTCGTTCTATAGTCTATAGTCATGATTTTAAATTTGATCGGGCGAAATTAATATAAACGTAAACTATATTACGAGGAAAGATATGCTCAATTAGATTAATGTAACATTATACTTTTATTACATGTGAATGAGATATTTCGAATCGTATCAATTTTTGTTCTCTCATCGTTTATATTTATGGCTAATTAAATGTAAGGTCTCAATATTTTAACTTAGAACACAAATCTTGCTTAGTTAGCCCTAAGTTAGAAAATGTGTTATGCAAAAATCCAAAAGCAAAAAGTTATGACTCAAGTCCAACAGCTAAAACCTATAAATACTTATAATGCACATGCATATTGTTCCTTCTACCTTGATGATTTTCTCATTTGGTTTTCATCAAACATGTTTTAATTTTCAAATACTTGATCTTCAGAAGATTTAGAGGTTTAATATAAATTTAGGTTGTTGGGATCTTTTGCAAGGAAAAAAGAAAATTAACAATTCAAACTATAAGTAATCAAATTCAATATCTAATTTCAATATTAAAAACATCCCGCACAAAAGAAAGAAGAAAAGAAAAGAACGGAAAATTATCAAACGACGTGAGTGCGTCGAAAGAAGAAAAGAAAAGAACGGAAAATTCGGGTTTGTATTATGAGATATGATAATACAACTCTAACTCTCTATTTATAAACTAAGGACCCTAGGGTTGATTCGACCTACAATCCGGGAAAGAATCAACAAGAAAACCCGGACAGGAGCTAATAAACGCTCGACCCAATAAACTAAACGTTGTGCTCGGCCCAACGAGTACAAATAATAAAAAATACGAACTAACGATACGGCACAAAATCTCCAAACCTAACGGGCTCCCTTGTACGACGTTTGGGCCTTCCCATCCTCGACTAGTCCCGACTCTCGTCACCTTCATCCATCCTCGTATCAAAAGATGGAGACTCCGCAACCTCTTGTTCCCGAACCTCCGTCACCACCATATCAGACCCCTCAGTTTCTACCAAAAAATACATCCTGATAAGTTTTGCCTGTTATGCATTAAAATTGAACTCATCAGTGGGAATCTTGCGTACACTCCTAAATATGAGTATTTATAATTAGAGATATAGTAGTTGATTAACTTTTTACTTTTCCTAACTCACACCAAGTAATCATACTTTTGCAAACTAATAAGTTATTAAGAATCAAGAAATTTTTCTCGTAATATTTTGATACAAATTGTACAACTTTTTTTGAGGAACAAATTGTATACTACCTAACCCTTATTTTGTATAGTGGTCAATTAAAAGAATGTATAAAATTGTGAATTTCTAACAAACATGAAAAAGGTTACTTTAGTCAAAGAAAATTTTCACTGATATAATTCTATTTTGGAAAGTAATTAACAATATCATGGGACATAAGAAGCCATATTTATCCAATTGGATAAAGCTGAAGAAACTTATTTAGTGGAGCAAAATTATTAGAGGTGGTCAGAATAATTGTCGAACCGAGCTCGAACACAATGCTACTTGGTTCGATATGCTCGTGAACATGTTTGGCTCGAATATAATCGAGCATGTTCCCGAGCTTATTATCAAGTTTGTTCGCAAACTCCTAATCGAGCCCAATTTAATCAAAATTGAGGTTTAACATAATCGAGTTGAAAATAGCAGAATTTCTCAAAATCAAATCAAATTTCGTGCATACGAGAATCCTCATTACATAACGGAATAAAAAAGCTTAGCGCCAAAAATTAAAGAGAGAGAGTAAAAAGCCACCCGATTCATTTCCTTCAACTTCGCTTGTCGCCGGAGCAGGATCCATGTCTGAACTGATACAGCTGCGGCGGCGGCGGCAGCGGCGACGGCAGCGCCGGCGGCAGCGCCGACGCCGGCGCCGGCGCCGTCAGAAGCGGCGGCAGCACCGGCGGCGGCGGCGGCGGCAGTGATGATTAGTATTAACAAAAGAATTGTAAACATAATGTGGTCTAAGGCACACTAAAAATAATAAATTAAAAGCGTTTCGTTTCGCCCTGAAATTTGAAGAGAGAGAGAGAGAGAGAGAGCGCTATATATAACCTGAGGCGAAAAGAGAAAAGAGGGAGAAGAGAAGGAAGGCGGAAGGAAGCTTCAACTTTCAAGTGGAGTCCCTCCTCCTCGCATGCATACGATATGATATGCAGATGCTTCACACGTTTCTCCTTTCTCACATTAGTACCACTTAATAAAATATTAATAAAAGATATTACTATTGAATACTTTTTATTCTTTCATGCAATTTCTATTGAATACTTTTTTATGTAAAATATTAATAAAATATTTTCCCAACGGGGCAGGTTAACAATGGTATTACTCCCTCCGTCTGTGATCTTTAGGATTTAAAGGGATTGATACACAGTTTAATAAACCGTAGTGATGTGTTAAAGTAATACTAATATTTAAAGAATATGATTATAATTTTTTTCATGGACCTAAAAAGGACGGTCCTAAAATTTGTAAACGGACAAATATTAAATTAATTAATTAATTAACATAAATCTTATTGAAATTGCACTATCAAATCAACTTAGAGCATATTAAATATATCAACGGTAGATAAAAGAGCATCTATATTAGTAATATAACAATATCTTATATTGAGTGACTTATAAGGGAGCCATTAAATTTGGTAATGAATTATATTCTATCCATCCGACCCACTTCATACTAGTTATTTACGGAGTATTATATATTGAGTCGTGTCACTTCAATAGTCATATTTCCTAAAGTAGAAATAACTAACTCGTATTTTTTACTTTTAATACTTGCACACAACATCTTGTGTCCAGAAAAAATATAACTAGTAAAGTGAGACGGGTAGCTAATTAACTAAATCTCAAGGTCCATGTTATATGTTTGTCTCGAAACAAAATTCACATTATCAATCAATTGTAATTTCTTTTTCTATATGTGTAATATCCTGAATTTTCGCTATTATTAATTACGAACTAAGTTCTATAAAATTATAGTTTCACTCCCCATAATTAATTATATGGAGTGATTATTTTAAAAATCAATTTATCTGTACATTAATTTATGTTATTGTAACTTAGTTAAGTATTTAAATTATTTGTTCTTATTACCTATGTGAGATTGTGAATATATAAATCATGCATACATGGTAGTATTGGATAAATGCAATTATAATTATATTCATTAATTATATATATATATATATATATATATATATATATATTTATTTATTTATATGATGAATGTGTGTGTGCATGTGTGACAAGTGTCATTGTATGCTTGCTTGCTATATTAGACGAAATCCTAGCTAATTAGCCTAAGATTATACTAACAAATCTAATGATTATAGCTAGAGATTATAGTGATAAGCTTCTAGGGGATACAATTGACATGTGTCAAGATTTAAGTTGGGTGAAGAGGTGCATGACATTCACATTCATGAACCTTCCTCTATTTATTCCTGACAAGCACGTATTTTGCAAGTGTTTTAGAGTGTATTTTGAGCTTAAAGTGTGACTTATGTGCTTAAGTAGGTAGGAAAATGTTAGGGTTTACATCTTTTGCATTTCCTATAGTTCTTCATTTTTCTCTCGATTTCCGTGCTAATTTCAGGTACTTTGGAGGACTTTTTGGAATGAAGGATTCATCCTATCTTGTAGAGGATCGAAAGAGGAATCCATAGGAAAAAGCGGATCTAGATTCCGAGTTGAAACGAGGGAGAACGAAGCAAAATGATGAAGTCGCGCAAGAAGACAATTCACCCCCCGACGGCCTGGGCTCCAGTCGCATTTTCTCCTTCTTTTGCCATGTCACTTAGACTTTTGACTCTCATTGAACCATTAGTATTTAGGCATGTATTAAGCCATTTGTGGCTATCTTTTCACTTACTTTTTGATGCATTAACTCTCTAGAACCCTAAACACTCCCTCTACTTTCCTCTTTGGTGAATTTGAATTTTGTTGGATGATCATGCTTGGATCTTGAAGATTATTGGAGCAATTCTTCTCTATTTTCTTCCCTTGTCATTTTCATTTTGTTTTTGCTTGTTGTTGATGGTTTGATGCTTAGATCCATGCTAGGCTAGATCCATTGAGGTTTCAAATGATGGATGATGTGAATTAGGCTAGGATGTGAGGGCTATCGATGTTGATTTAACCTTTCCTTGAGTTGCCCTTGGATTTGATTGAATTTAATTGCATCAATGTGTGTTTGATGGAATGCCTAGTAAGCTTCCATTCGTAGCACTTAGCATGAATCCTTGCTCATATTAGCTAGCTTTGCTTTTGCATTATTCCTAGTAAGAATTATGTGAATGATTGATAGTTAATAGGTACGTGTTGTGCTTTTAGGAGTTGGTAATATGTTTAGAATGGTAAGCATGTTATTCAATCCACTAGTTATCAAGTCTTTGGAGGATGAGATAGCTTGATTTATGTAAGAATGCCACTCAAGGGAATTAAAATGGTTTGGCACGTCAAATGCCTAATCCTTAGCCTAATTACATCGGAAATCGTTTGAAACCTTATCTTCTTTACTTGTTCCTTTACTTGTTCTTTACATTACTTGCCTTTATTTTTGCTTGTTATTTCACTTACTTATTGCTTGCCTAGTTATATAACACCAAAATCATGAATATGTGCTTAGATAGTATGATAGGGACTAAGTGAACTACTTGATTTTCTATTGCCACATTCACTCTCCGTGTTCGATACTCGGACTTCCATAGTTCGATATTATTGCTAGGTTAGAAATAGCCTAGTCAATTTTTGGCGCCGTTGTCGGGGAGTGATTAGATAGACATTTCAATAGTTTGTTTAGTCACTTGTTACTAATCTAAGCTTGTTTTTAATTTCTTTTTCTTTTTATTTTGAAGGTACATGCTCACAAGGTCCAATGGGAGACTTGTAGAGCCACTTGTCTTGGAATTTGAGAGAAGGCATATGTTGGGAATTGTTAAGGACAACATGTTAAGGAAGATGGAGATGAAGGAGAATCTGTCTTCCTAAAACCAAAGCTAGACTGAGGAAAAGATTTAGCAGGAGGTTTCATTTTTCTGGCCAAAGCATCCAGAGTAAGTACTTGCTTCTTACCTAGCTCAATAGTCTGATCTAGAGTAGTAGGATTGAACATAGAAATAAATCCCCTCAATTCCTCACTTAGACCACTGAGAAAACTGGCAATAAAATACTCTTCAGAAAATTTCCCTGTATCCTCCAACAATAAACAAGTTTTCAGCTCCTCAAACTTGTCCACATAGTCCATATAGGATCCAATCTGTCTGAGTTTATTAAATTCCACAATAACATTAGTGGTATTAATATCCTCAAAGCGGGCAGCCACAATATCCAAAAACTGAGCCCAAGATATACCAAAATGACCCATATCCAAGGTTTGAAACCAAGATAAAGCCCTCCCCTCAAAGTGTAAAGCGGCTAAATGAACCTTCTGTGAGTCAGGAACATTAGGGAGAAGCTTGAAATAGCTATGGCATTGTAAAATCCAAGCTCTAGGGTTTGACCCATCAAACCTAGGAAAATCAACTTTAGGAAGGGGTGTGTGTATAACTGGTTTCCCATTAGGCCCTGATCCTAAAATACCATTAGATTTCTCTCCACCATTATTATGCCTATTTGATAACTGTAGTTTAATCTCAGCAAAGTTTGTGTAACTTGCTCATAATTCTGATGGATACCTGAAATTTGCTCCTGGATTTTCTGATCTGTAGCAGCACGTTTCAGAGATTCAGCTTGAACCAGCTTATCGAGCTGTTTCTGGGCGTCTTGAAGATCCTTGAAGCGAGTGTGATCAGCTACGGACATGACTGGATGATATATACCAATTGTAATGGACCCCTTGTACTTTTAATAACAACAATGGTGTATAATATAAGATGTATATTGATTCCTGAAATTATATGAGTAATAGAACAGTAGCTGATGAATGAAAGAGAGAGAGAGAAGAAGAAGGTAGGTGAGAAAGGATAAGGTAGATGAAAGTAATTCATTCATACCCTGCTTAGGATGAAAGCTACATAGTTATACCCTAAAGTTCAAGATTAAGCCCATGAAATACAAAAGCCCAATGAACATAAAATACTAAAGTGCATAAAAATAAAACACGACTAATGTCTTCCTCTTCAGCCACTTTTCTCAAATGTTTTTCACGTGTCTCCATCTCTTTTCTCTTTTGACTTTTTCCACAATGCCACTGAACTCTCCAACTCCGATCCCCAATTCACAATCGAGCCCTAAATCCCTTTCCACGTTCCTCTTTCCCTTGGCAGAATTCGACTTCAATCCTTCATCATTCATAACAATAAAATACGTCAATTGAATTGAAACGGAGGAAGTATATTTTATTTTAGGCTGAGAAATTATAATTTGAGGTGCCGCCCTTCGCCACGTGGCTTAGAACTAAATCGCCACGTGGCTTTATCTTTCTTCATAACCATCAAAACAACAAGTTTTTTTTTTTTTTTTTTGAACAATTAACAGGAAATTTAATGGCCGCACCACGGAGGACTCGAACTCGAGACCTTTCAGGTTTGAGATTTATTCTTTAACCCCCTACCGCTTAGCCAACACACACACACAAATTCGCTCCCAAAGAGGATCGAACCCGGGTCCCTCACTTAAAGAGAGGAACCCGGTGGCCAGGTGCGCTAAGTCACCTGCTTAACAACAACAAGTTTTTGCTTTCAAACGTTTATTCCTAGTAAATAACAAAATTGATGTTGAGAGAAAATGACGTCTCTTATCGTATACTTTTATATTTTTCAAATATTAAAAAGAAAACATTATTGAACCTTACACAAAAATAAAATATTGCAAAAAAAAAAAAAAAATCCCATTATAAAGTGGACTCTTATTTTCAAAGTCCCAAATAAATATAGGCCCGAATAATCGGCCCGGCCCAAATTTCTCAGTTGGGCCCATTTCATTCAAACAAAATGCAGAAAAATATTTCCAGAAAAGAAAGATTAAAAAAAATTGCAGAACTGATTAACGATCGATTAGCAGCTGAAAAGATGTCGATTCTGCAGAATTTGTAATCGTGGGAAGAAGATGGGGATTATGAGAGATAGGAAATCATCATCTTCTTCTTCAGCTACGTCACCCTGCGCCCATCTCAGAACTGCTTATCACAATTGTTTCAACAGGTAAAAATCAAATCTTTTTCTTTTTTCTCTCGTTTTTTCTTGATGAATCGTATTGTTTGATCATAATATTTATTATATTACGAAGTATGGACGTGTTTTCTGATGAGAAAGGTTGAAGGGTCCTTTTTTTTTCGGAGGAATTGATGAATGATGACCTAATTTTTGAATTTTTGGTCTAAATTAGTTTGATTGTGTTCATGAATAGGCGATATTCGGAGAAATTCTTGAAAGGGTCCTTTTTTTTTTTTCGGAGGAATTGATGAATGTTGACCTATTTTCTGTACTTTGGGTCTAAATTAGCTTTGATTGTGTTCATGTATAGATGGTATTCGGAGAAATTCTTGAAGGGTAAGTGGGATAAAGAGGAGTGCGTTTCTGAGTGGGATAGATACAGGCAGTGTTTATCTGTAAGTAATCTTTGATTAATCGAAGAAGAATCTGAGTCGATTTTTCGAAAAAATTGATGTTATTATTGTTTACTGATTTCCAGCAACATTTGGATGATAAGCATCTGAGTCGGTTCTTGGAAGCTGATGGGGTCTTGGAATTCATTGATAAGGCTAAATTCAAGAGCAAAGCCGATGTTTCGTAGTGATCCGTTCCTAGTGAGGTGAATGCTGGAAATCTGGTGATGTTTTTGTTTGTTCTGTAGTTGTTGGATTAGATCATGGATTCTAACTGATTATGTAGTGTTTCCGTAATTGTTAGTTAACCTCGACTTGCTTATAGTCTTAAGAGATTTGTGATCTTTGGAGTTTGGATGAGTTCGGTTATAGTTATATAAAGATTAATCGGAATGGAACTTTTTTCTCCGAAGGGTCATTCAAACTCCTCCGTTTCTCTTTGATTCTTGCTGTTTCTCGTTCCTAACTACTTGAACGCTTCTGTATGTCCACATTAACTTCGGGATTTCGTATACTGGTTTAGTTTGTGTATTTGATTAGATGTTTGTGTGTTGCTTGATTCGAACTCTATATGCTGATTTTGGTAATCCGAGAAATGCTTCTTCTCCGACTAAATTAGGTAATTCACTAGGCTAGTGACTAGGGATTCATGCATATTTCGATCTTAGTTCAGTACAACTAGCAGATTAGTACACGGTTTACTGAGAACTGTGAAACTTCTAATATCCGAACATTATCTTAGGATCGAGCTTTTTATTGTATTTGATCATCGTAGAGGACAGAATGTTGTCATGTTACATGGAAAAGCTTATGATAAAAGAGATATCGCACTCTTTTATTTGAAATAGATAAGTGGCCCTTTAACTTCTATTTCTTCTTGAAAAGGAAATGGGCAACCATCCATTCTTCTCCGTTGTCGTAGCCAAATAGCTCTGCAACTGCAATGAAGAACGTCCTCCAGTAGACGGTCCACTTCACCGCTGAGTCTTTGCCGTAAGTTGTTTCCATTATTGGTTTGATCAAACTCGAGCTCCTATCCATTCTCTTAAGCCATTCTTCGCTGCAGGCGAATGAATTTGTCAGATTTAACTATAGAACCCCGTAGATTCGACTAGAAAAGAACTTAGAATCTGACTTCAGCTGTAAAAGACGATCAAATTCCTAGTTCTCGTCCTTACCTCGTCTGTGCATAGTGCTTTCCGTTCACGAGCCAGTGATTGACTATAGACACATCATCCTACACGAAAGAATCACGAAAATAGCCAATGAAAATGAAAGAAACCAAACAAGCCAGTGACTGACTATAGACGCATCATCCTACATGAAAGAATCGCTAAAGTAGCCTATGAAAATGAAAGATGCCAAACAAGCCAGTGACTGACTATAGACACACTGTCCTACACGAAGAAATCACGAAAATAG
The DNA here is from genome assembly GCA_029379335.1 of Thymus mandschuricus. Taxonomy (NCBI): domain Eukaryota; kingdom Viridiplantae; phylum Streptophyta; class Magnoliopsida; order Lamiales; family Lamiaceae; genus Thymus; species Thymus mandschuricus. The sequence goes on along the minus strand of CM057076.1, from coordinate 773,211 downwards.
CCAATGAAAACGAAAGAAACCAAACTCTGGCGAGATGCTTTTGAGATTGGAGCTTACCTGAAAGTAAAGGAGCAGATTAGCAGAGGGCATCGTACCTCCGGTGAAGAAATATCTAGTGATCCAGTCATCGTCATTGACGTCCTACATCAGAAGGTGAGCGGGTCTAGTATTTACGGATGAAATTAAACGAGGTTCCCCTTGAGTTTAGGCCGCGGTTACCTCAAAGTGGTAGGCGAACGCTTTATGGCAGAAATAATGTACGAACAGAAGACTGTCCGGTTTCATCCACCCAGAAATCTTCTTAAGAAGATCACGGTAGTTCTTCATATGCTGTTCGAGAGCAAGAAACGAAGATCAAGCTCGATCAGCAGCAGTACGTACGAACTTATAATGTAGACTGGGTTCGGATTTTGTACCTCAAACATTTCAATGGAGAATACTCTGTCATAGGAAGCCTCCATTTCATATGTACTGATATCTGCAACAATGATCTCCACATTTTGCAGCTCGAGTTCCCTGCTCGGAAGAACGAGTGTCGTTAAATCGACTTATCTCCCTACGAAACCAGAGATTCACTATAAGGAAACAGAGCAAGTACCTGCATTGTTCCTCGATGTGTGCCTTCTGTGTCGCCGAATTGCAAATCCCGGTAATCTGGCAATTCGGATACGTCTGTGCTAAGTATAGCGAAAGCGAACCCCAGCCACAGCCAACGTCGAGAACAGAGTGGCCGTCTTCTATCTGCGACCTCTCGCAGTACAACTCGAGCATAGCCTTCTCAGCATCCTCTAACGTGCTCGACTTGTCCGGAAAGTAGCAGCAACTGCACAACGAGTCAGCGACATTTAGAAAACGAGATCAACGCATAACGATATGCTTCGATTTTGTCGGGAATTTTGCCTGTATTTTAGATGCTTTCCGAGTACGAGCTTGAAGAAAGCAGTCGGAACTTCGTAGTGTTGGTACTTAGGCTCTTCTGTTTTGATTGCTATTGGCATTTCTCTCAAAGCTGCAATGAACTCATAATTTATAAACTTGAACTCACCAAATCGAACAGTTCCGTTTCATCTAAAAGCTCGAAATTGCATAGAGGTGTGAAATCTATTCATTTATATAATCGCAAAAAGGTTTAAGCGACGTACAATGCGCGAAGAGGAGGAGATCGGAGAGCTGGAGCTCCGCCGTCGGCCGGTAGCCGGACCGGAGTCGGCTCGCGAGCAGCAGCCGCGTGAGGCGGCGCACGACGGCGTCGGGAAGCAGATTCCGCTCCAGGGAAGAGAGCATGAGGCGCACAGTAGCGGTGTATGGCGCATGGACGATCGAATCAACCACGCCGCCGCCGCCGCCGCCGTTCGCCGCCGCCATTGCCGGAGAAAATTTCCAATCGACGAATCGCTCTGCGTTATCTGTTCGCGCTACCTAATCTGTTAGCAACGTGACTATAGTTGTCCCCACTCGCATATGCAGCTGCAGTATTTATAATTACTTCCTCCGTCTCGTTATTTTATATAAAGTGAGACAATATAAATGAGACAATGAGTACTACTATTTGATGCTCAATAATTGTAAAATTAATTGTAAATTTGTAATAATAACGTCAAATTTGGTGAAATGTTATGAAACAAGATAAGATTTATTGCGTATTCATATAAGTTGAAATGTGAAATATTCTTCGCAAATTTGACTGCTGGTTGACTATCGGATGGGATCATCTGTCCCTAAATTGGTGTACCAATGGTGCCTCGGTACAATATTAGAAAGTTTTGACATACACTAATTACCAAATTTAGAATGACCACTAATAGGGAGAATTTAAAACTTCCTAATTTTATATCGGGGACACCATTAGTACACCAATTTAAGGACAGAGGATCCCATCCGATTGACTATGCATACCATATTTCGGTATGTATTAATATAATGTAATGAATTATAGTAATTAAATTATAGTATTAATTACGTAATGAGTTTATAATATTGTAGTAAAAATTATTAGAATATGAGAGATTCAGAATTTGTGTGGTGGATTCTCATTGCTAGTCTTGTGAAGTCTACGCTGCCACGTAGCATCGGTCTGCTCCGCCCCAAAAGGCAATTTTTTTTTATTGACATTTGACGAAACGCATACGCCGTACCGTCGTTAAGGAGAGAGTGTAAAATACGAAAAAGGGTATGAACGTCGAAGAAAATGCAAGTCAAGAGTCATTGAATGTCACGTCGGGAACTGAAAAATGAAAAGAGCGACGGACTTTCCGGTCATTGAAATTTGGCTTCGGAACGACGAACGGAGAATCATTCGTCGTTCTCTCCCTCGTACGTTTTACAATTACAACATCAAAATGAAATTCAAATTACAATTTGATGCATGTAATGTAATGATCCTAGCTAGGTAGCATGATGGTTGTGGATTCCTTGGTAGGTTGTAATAACGTATCGTCGATCGTCTCTATCTCTCTCTACTCTCTTCTTCACCACGCACCCTTCCACCGAGCATTTGTAGTAATTCCTGCATGTGCATTCGTTCATTCATTATCAATTTTTAACGATAGATATATCTATATACTAATAACAGCTACGTACGAATTTACATACGTACCTTGGATTTGGGCTGCTTTTAACCATCTTCTTCCCATACTTTCTCCACTTATACCCATCGTCCAACACATCAATCTCCGATTTAGTCTTGAAGGCAACCTTCTCTCTCATCCCTCTCCTCTCTCTCTCCACCCCACTCTCTCCTAAACAAGCACATGCATAACATCCATTCAATAACTCAGAACAATCAAACACGTATTGAAAAAAAACATCGCTTAATCTGCTCACCGTTGATTGCGTTGCTAGATATACCGGACTCAACCTCGACCTCGTTCCGCACGCAACTAAGGAGGTTGGAGAAGGAAGTGAAGTCGGATGGAATAGCATCGAGCCAGTCCTCGAACTGCGAAAAATCGGAAACCTCGAAGCCCGGGGCGTGGGCCCGGGACGAGGAGTCGTCGGAGGCGAACGAGGCGCCGGAGATGTTAGTGTCGTGGTAGTTTGCTGCAGCCATGATCGTGGATTGGTGTGAGGAGCAGTGATAGTATATATACAAGTGTTTGTGTGTGTGAGCTTCCTATTATGGAGGAAGAAGTTTCTTAGTTACTTCTCGTTAGTTATGTATATCTTGGTGGTGGCTAAGGTAATCGACTTTTGTTTTATAGTTTCCTCCCTCCGTCCCATCTATAAAGAGATAAGTTCCGTTTACGAATAGAACTATTGATTGGGTTAGTGTCCCTACCCAAGACCAAGACTCCATGCCCTTGTAAAATGGGACAAGAGAGGCGATGACCCTTGTGCGTAGACTTTTGGATTCTCTGTGGTGTGAACTGTGAATGGAAGTACGTACAGTGCTGGTCTCAGCTCGTGCATAGACCTTGTTTGAACCTTTTTCCTTATATAATGACCTCTCTAAGTCCCTAACCTTAACTACAGGCATATGAAAATCGAGTAGAATGAGACGGAAATAATATCGGTAGCATATGTAAAATTGGAAAATTATGTACTCCCTCCGTCCTCCATTTAGTGATATTATTACTATATTGGGACGTCCTTCATTTACTGACATATTCCGTTTTAGGACGTAGACCCCATAATCACTTTAACACTTTATACATTTACTTTTTATTATTTTAACATTTTAACACTATTAAACAATTCAAATGGACCCACAATTATTCCACTTTAACACTTTAACACATTAATTTATTATTATACCATAAAAAATGCAAAAAAATCTGTTCCCAGAAAACAATGTCACTAAATGGAGGACGGAGGGAGTATATGTTTTACATTATTACGTATTAAGTAGAATGAGGCGGGAATAATAATATCGGTAGCATGAGTAAATCGGAAAAGTATACATATATTTTACATTCTTACGTGTTAAGTAGAGTGAGACGAAAAGAATATCGGTATCATATATAAATCGAGTCTCGAGTCTCTTTGACTACCAAATACGAAATTTTCAACGTGATAGGTGCTTTATGATTAATATACCATCCACCTACCATATTAAGTAATGCTAATATATTATAAGCATAAGGAATGCAATTTGTTTTAGTTTAATCCCTTGAAGAATATTCAACGAATTAATGATTAAAGAATTTAGAGTGAATGATTTTATTATACTTTGTTTACTCAAATCAGTGGGTTCAGACACACAGATTGAGAATAATTAAGTCAATGTCAATAAGGAATTTTCCAATTCTACTATAAAATGACTTGCATATGGAGTTGTCAAAAACGTGAGTCGAGCTAGTCTGAGGTCGCCCGGCTTTAAAAAATCGAAGTGGGTCGGCCTGGCTTGAAATTTAATCGAGTCGTTAAAATCATTGCCCAATCCTAATACGCAAAGAATTGATCGTGTAAAAATGCTCCGACCAACACGATCGATCCGAGCCCGTCAAACTTTTGAGCATTTTGGCACGGACCAATCTAAATTTGGCAGGCCTCTAATATCAAAACATAAGCCCGCCAAAAAATATTAGCGAAAAGGGGCATGATGCGTGCAAGGGAAAAAGCGCGCCAACAGAGTAGCGCTTTAAATCCTTAGATAATTTTCAAAATGCGATTTTAGCAAAAACAAAACCCTAAAACCCGAGTAATCAAAAAACCGAGAGCTATGGCGGGGAGGAAGCCGGCCAACTCATCGGCGGGGAAGGAGCAGAAGCCGGAGGCGAAGCGGCGGGGCAACGCCGAGCGGTCGGCTTACTTCGCCCGGAGAGAAGCAGCTAAGGTGTTGCGCAGCGCGCTTCAGGGCGATGCTCGGCGGCGAGCCGTCGGCTCAATTAAGACGCTCGTTTACAGCCCTTCCATCAGGAATAAGAAGGCCACGTTTGCTCTGGTTTGCCAAACTCTCAAGCGTACGTTAGCAGCCACCCGTTTAATTTGATCCTGTAAATTTTCAATCAGAAATGTTCATTTGCTATTAATAATTGGAGAAAATGAATAGTGCAATGAATCTATTATGCTAATGAATTGATGTCGAATGAGCTAGTTGCTCTTCATATTTGTTGTTATGGTGTGTGCTGCTGTGGATTATCGTGCTGCTGAAGCTCAATTTCGAGCTGGATAGACTTCTTATTCATGGATATAACATCTAATGCTGCATATTACCAAGCCGTGATTGTAATCTATGCGAGTAGGTTAGATTTTATGTTTGTTGATATGCCATGTAAGGCTGCAGGTTATCTCATTGAGATCTAACTTAGTTCGAGTTGGTTAGACTTTTTATATGTTGATACGATAATCGAATGTGGTAGATCATGAAGTTGTTATTAACTTATTATGCCTAATGCGAACTGGTTAGAGTTTATGATGGTTGATATGATATGAAATGTTAGAGATTATCAAGTTGTGATTAAGCTCGATTCGAGTTGGTTATATTTTGTTCTTGTTGATATTATGTGTAAAGTTGTACATAATAAAGTTTTGGTGGAGCTCGAGATGCTGAGAAGTGAGCTTTAAATCAGTTTTTGAAATGCAGATCTCTCAGTTATTAAGGAGGTTATGGAGGAAGCAGATGTTGTCAGTGCTAAGTGGAAGGTAGAGCTACTAGAACTGATAATGTTGTCAGTGCATTTCCTGTAACATATTTGTTGCAATTCTGTTGATATTTGTTGACTTAACATTATTTTTCGTTTCGTTCCACAGAACCAGAGCGAGCTATTGTATATCATCGTGTATGATTTACTTTTTAGACAGGTGAGATATTTTGCTTCTGCTTATTTATTCACTTATACCAGTGCATGCAGTATGTGATATTCTATGTATCGAAGTTGATCTGATTATGCAAGTTTGCCTCAATCAGTCTGTTGTGATATATATACCTCTCACTTACTGCTTCAACATGGCATTTTGATTTAATATCCTTTTTCCTACATATCTATCATCTTGAACATCTATTCCTAGGAAAATTTATTAACCGGTGATGCCGAAAAGCACCTGATATCAAAAAAGTATGCATTGCAATCAGCGTTATCACGGATTTTAAGGCTCAAGGGACTGAAAAGTGTGAAAGATTTGATGGCTCTTGATAAAATTTCTGGTGTGTATTTCTAGCATTATTAATTTTAAAAGAGACATCATTCAAGATTTGTGAAATTCCTCTATTAATTCACACTGTTTGATTTCTGCAGAACAGAAACCTCGTTATGTTCGAGTAAATACTTTAAAGACTGACACTGAATCTGTCAAACACGAATTAGGAAAACAATACATGGTATGCTCTTCAACCATACACGGCATGCCTTTAGGATCTGTCTGAGGCTTTTTGTTCGTGCTAGATTTCTGGACGCTATGGGATTTTGAATATCATGTTTGTCTAAGTTCATGAAGTTTTTTCTTCGATTGTTGCTCTATCATTCAGGTCCAAGAGGATGACACGGTTCCAGATTTACTAATCCTCCCACCGGGTGCTGATTTACACAAGCATCCTCTAGTCATAAATGGAAGTGTTTTCCTGCAGGTATTAAGTTTCAAGTGTCTTTTAAAGTAAAATCCCATTTTGTCCGTTGCCAAGTTCTTTTAGAAAATAGATGAGCTATCACCAACCAGCAATACCAAAGTCTGTCTTGTTTTCAGGGTAAAGCAAGCTCCATGGCTGCCGTAGCACTTGATCCTAAACCTGGGTGGGAGGTATAATACTAAAAAATCCTGATATGTATGTAAACCAACTTCTCTTGACTAAGGAAATCTGCTTTCGTAAAGGTTATCGATGCCTGTGCAGCTCCGGGGAACAAAACTGTCCACCTTGCTTCTCTAATGAAGGGCAAGGGAAAGATCATAGCCTGTGAACTTAACAAAGACAGAGTCGAGCGCTTGAAAAATAACGTCAAACTAGCCAGTGCAACAAGTATCCTTCATATTTATTGAATGGTTAAAATCCAAGTCTCTGTTCTCTCCTAGCTCTCTTTCTGCTTCATATAACATTGATCGCGGGTTATTATTGTCGTCGTTCACTTAACTGTACGTAGATATACAAGTTAAGCATGGAGACTTCTTAAACCTTGATCCCACTGATCCATCACATTCGAAGGTAACCCTCAATATCACATTTACATATGCAACTATTTTTCACTTTGTAGTCTCATCGAAAATAACTGTAATACTCTGCAGATTCGAGCTATACTTTTGGATCCATCATGCTCTGGATCTGGGACTGCTCTTGAGAGATTAGATCATCTTTTTCCATCACATAATACAGGTCACTTTTAGTTCTCATTGTTGCAGAAGTTCCCCCAACATTCTCTCCCTCACTCAATTTGATTTCTTTCTCGACTTCTTCTGCAGATTATGTCGATGAAAGACGTCTCCGGGGCCTTGCGGCTTTCCAGAGAAAGGTCCTCGAACATGCATTATCTTGTGAGCCAGCTTTTCCCCCTTCTCTCTTTCTGTAATTGAACGGAGATGGCAATGATAAAAGCTGTTAACATATGTTTTGAGCACAGTTCCATCAGTGGAGAGAATCGTCTACAGCACGTGCTCGATACATCAAACCGAGAACGAAGATGTCGTTAACTCTGTTCTGCACCTCGCCTCCTCTCGTGGCTTCCAGCTCGCCACACCCTTTCCCCAGTGGCCTCGCCGCGGCCTCCCCACGTTTCATGGCTGTAAGTTCCTCCTCTCCTCTCTCTCTCTCTCTCTCTCTCTCTCTGAATATTTCACTCAGTTTACTTCTCTTTTTTCAGCTGAACATCTGTTGAGAACGGACCCTGTAGAAGATAAAGAAGGGTTCTTCATCGCTCTGTTCGTTCGGAGCAATCCTCCGATGGATCGTCACGTTACAAAACACGTGATCCGAAAGCCTCTCAACTATTTTGTTGCCAGAATTCTAAAATTGCAGCAATACTAACCCTCCATTATCACCACAAGGTACTTGATTATTTCCCAGAACTTTTGCTATTCAAATTTGTATACCTTTTCTTTCGGCACAATTCTACAGTTCAAAGTCACTGATTTTTTTTTTATTTTTTTTTTTCAATTCTGAGAAAACGTTTAACATAACCATTTCATACTTCATTAAGTAGAAAACGATATCCAAATACATCGATTGTCCATCAATCACAAACGGTGAACTCCATACTCAAGTGCCAAATCCAATCAAACACAAGGATGATGGATTTGATACACTAATAACATCAGAAATTAAAAAAAAAAAAAAAAAAGAAACCATCAAATTATTTAGTAATACTACTAACTCCATAACTCAGCTCCCTCTCAAGCGATCTTAACCTCAACAGTCTTAGGCTTCTTCGGCTCCGGCGGTGGCAGCTTCTCCACCGTCACCGTCAGCACGCCGTCCTTGCAGACCGCTGCGATCTTGTCGGTGTTGGCATTCTCCGGCAGCACGAACTTCCTCATGAACTTCCCGATCCTCCGCTCCATCCTGACGTACTTGGCCCCTTCCTCCTCCTCCCTCTTCCTCTCGCCGCTGATGTTGAGGACGTTGTCCTCCTCCACCTGCACCTTGATGTCGCCGGACTTGAGCCCCGGCATGTCGATCACGAACACGTAGGAGTTGGGGTACTCCTTGACGTCGGCGGGGGTCGCCGCCATGGCCCTGGCGTCGCGGACGTAGGTCCTGGTGGGGCCGCTGGTGGACTTGGCGGCGTCGCCGTCTTCCTCGTTGAGCATGTGGTGGATGGTGTGGAGGAGCGGCGCGTCGAGCCCCATCACTCTGAAATCCATTTCTCTTCCTCTCTTCGTCGTAATCCTGTTTTTGTGTGTGTGTGTTTCTGTTTTGATCGACTTGACTGCTTGCGTTGATAGTGAGAGTGGCGGAGGGTGTGGTGGGTTATTTATGGGGGTGGTTATGGAAGCTTGAAGAAGTTTCTGGAGGGAGAAAGAAAAAGAGACTCTCTCTCTCTCTCGGCCTTTCTGGTAGACTGGACATTATTCTAGAATGTGGATGTTCGCTTACGTGGCAGTACGTTGGGAGTTTTTGATATTTTCATTCCGTTCCCTCCATTTTTAGTATTTCTTTTGACTTCCCATTTCCGAAAATGGTGCCAGCTCACATATTTTTTTTTAATTTTTTATTTTTTATTTTTGTAGATACTGGACATTTACGATTTATATGTGTGGGCCCTCCTAATCCAAGTTAAAAGTTTATTATACGCTTCATTTAATCTTTTAATTAGTACTATACCTTTATTTTTTTTAAGCCACAAATCACAACACGATGTGTAACACAATAGTCTAGTGAAGGCTACTAAAATCGTTCTTGATATTTTTGCATTATAACATGAAATTTAAAGACTCGACTAACTAATAACACATCGTAACAATACGATAACACTTGTAAGTTAATGTGGCTCTTAACTGAGGTCACTAGAACTATTTTCAGAAGTGGGATATTAGAATTAATAATTTAACCAAAAACTCACATAAAAACTGAAAATAATACTAGTGGTAGCTCATTTTTTTTTTTTGGGTGATTGAAGCCTAATTTGTTTCACATACTGTACTTTATTTGCCATCCTCCAAGTATTGTTGAATCATGTGTTTTTTTTTTTTCTTTTTCGAAAGTTATTTTCTACTAATACATTTTTTTTTTTGGTTGTTCAATGCTAACGCATTACTTGAATCATAGAAAAATCACATCGAAAACTCCACCAGTAATAATATTCTGAAAATTTCATCTCAATTATATTCAATAAGAAATTTATTACAAATATTTTAGCACACGCTCGTTACAAGCACGACCAACACTCACATAAACACATAAGTGACATAACCCCCTCGACTTTTACACACACATAACGCCGCCATTACTAACCACCAACCTTGACCTCGATCGTCTTCGGCCTCTTGGGCTCCGGCGGCGGCAGCTTCTCCACCGTCACCGCCAGCACCCCGTCGCGGCACACCGCAGAGATAGCGTCGACATTCGCGTTCTCCGGCAGCGGGAACTTCCTCATGAACTTCCCCTGCCGCCTCTCCATCCTCAGGTACTTCACCCCCTCCTCCTTCTCCCCCCTCCTCCGCTCGCCGCTCACCACCAGCACCCTGTCCTCCTCCTCCAGCTGCACCTTGATGTCCGCCGCTGCGATCCCTGGCATGTCGACGAGGAAGACGTAGGAGGTTGGGTACTCCTTCACGTCAGCCGGCGTCGACGCCATTGCCTTGGTGTCGCGGATGTAGGCCTTCGACGCGTTGTTCTGCGACGGCTTCTCGACCTCGTCTGCGAGGTCGAGGAGCGTCGTGAGGAGGCCGTTGTCGATGCCGAGGTGTCGTAAGTCTCTCAAATCCATTTCCTTTGCTAGGCGGAAGGATTGATGATGAATATTTCGAGCAATTCGTGAGATAATTAGATTTGTTTGAGTAGTGATGGAGTGAAGTGAGTGATATGGTGTTAATTTATAGTTATTCGTTTGGTTGTTGCTAGAGAGTTCTAGTTTTAATATATGAGAAGGGATGAATTAATTAGATTAAGTGAGAGATTACTATATTGCTCTCATCTTTTCAAGAAGAATCAAGAAGAGGCAATCCCACCTTCAATTGGGCTTTTTGCTACATTTCTTTTTGGCCAATAGTGACACGAGCCCAGCACCACACTCTTATTGAACGAACGAATTAATGTAAGGTATAAAATATACGAGGTGTCAAATCAAAATAAACGAAAAAAAAATAGTAACCAAGTAGCTAGCTTTTACATATTTAGAATAAGTTCCAATTGTTTATAGAATACTACTAATACTAATAATAATGGAAGTATCCACCCTTTCAAAGCTCAAACCACACCTTCATCTTCACCTTCCCCTCCATAAACCCACACCTCCTCTTCAACAGGCCAATCTTTCGGTATCACGTGCCACCCACGAGCCACGAGACACGCCCACACGAGAGCGGAGACCATCGGCCTCATGTGGAACGAGATGACAAAGAAGGCGAGCATGAGAGACGAAACGGCCGTCCATAGCAGGACCATCTGGAGGCGTACGCGCTCACCAACCCTCCAACTGATCAGTTGTACCGTGATCACTCCCCAGGCTGCAAAGAACGCTACGACGCTGAGGACCATGTGCTGCCCGAAGACCTCCGGGTGTGTGTACGCCATCACGGCGTGCCCGACCCTCTCCGGATGATCGGAGAAACGGAAATGCTCCTGCCAGTAGCCACCCGGGGGTCGTAGCATGCCACGAGAAGCCGCGATACATATGAGGCCCGCGACACCTATTAGCAACACGCTCCCTCCGACCCAGCCTTCCTTGGACGTAATCTTCAAAGTAGCCTGGATATAGAAAACATGTATACTATTATCAAACTATTTGGATAGACTAAAAATGTAGAAGTAAAGTACTAGTAAGTGATACTACCTTGCAATTTGGCTCATCCCAACAGGGGAAACACCACCTAGCATCAGCTGGCATGAATGTGGTCTCAGTCTCAACCATATTTTTCTCCACACCATTGTTCTTGAAGATGCTACAATTGATTAAAACATAATCAAAATTGCCACCAACCTTAATACCCCTCTGTTCCGCCCAGATAATACGTTTCATACGTATCTGAGGACGCGATCATCTAGGACGGGACGAAGGGAGTATTATAATAGGAAACTAATTTCACAAATGAAACAAAGTTCTTTATAATCAATCACCATATTTAACTCATCCAAATAGAAACTATGCAAAGAACAATATATATGTAAAAAGGGCATCACCTTCTCAAGAATCCTTTGACCTTAGGGTTGAGGGTACCCTTAAATTCCATGCTAAGAAACCCATACCCAACAGGCAATTTCTCCTTGAATTCAACAACCACCATCTCTTGTTTCGCCAACAAATCTACTCTCACAGCCTTCATAACCTGAGAATTTTACTCCAAAAAATACTAATTACTAACATTAATTTCACTATATAGGGAAAAATATTTCAGATCTATAACCCAAATTATCTTATGTCTTAGGAAAAAAAAGAAAAAAAAAAAACTTATAACACAGTGGAAAACTTGTAGGTGCTTGAAAAACAGAGAAAGAGTATTAAATTGTTGAAACTCATACGTTACTCCTGGTTCATCAGTTTAAAGGAATTAGAATAGGAAAGAATAGAGCGCCACCTTATTCCCGGAAGAGAAACCAACGGAGTTGGGATTGACGGTGAGCCCGACGGCGCCGAGGACGACAGAGTTGGTTTGTGTCGTTACGGAAACCGACACCCGGAGAGCGCCGGAGAACACTCTGGCAGAGCGATCGAGTTTAAGCCTGAGGTCGTAGTGTTCGGGAATCGCCATTGTTGAGTTGTGCAGAGAAAAATTTTGTTCTCAACTTGTGCTTCTAGTTTTCAAGACCTTCTGTTTTAGCATTGAATAGCTCTCTCTGTGTATGAAGATCAACGGCTGAGATTGGTTCTCATGGTCATGGAGGAAAGCTCTTTAAATTCATGATCACGTGAAGAAGAGCAAAAATAGCAGTATTCGTTTTCATCTTCCCTTATTCACTCTATTCTCTTGAAAAGTAGATATTACTATATTCAGCTAAGAGTATTTTACATACTTGCTCGTATTTATACACCACACTTTCTTACAATACTATACTATACTATACAACAAAAGTACTGCATATTACTATACGTACGTATCGAAAGAGAGACGTTTCTATATTATATATCACACATATTAATACGTGTATATATATATTGTATACTTATTTATTTGCATCTCCATCTCCGTCTCCGTGGCTCCCTTCACTCTCATGCCAATCGCCGTCACGCGCCACCTCGCTCCGCCCTCCCCCACCGGGGCCGACCTTCACCTCGATCACCTTCGGCTTCTTCGGCTGCGGCGGCGCGCTCTTGGCCACAGTCACGGTCAGAACCCCGTCTTCGTAAGCGGCCGCCACCTTCTCCTTGTTGGCGTTCTCCGGCAGCACGAACTTCTTGAGCAGCTTCCCCAGGCGGCGCTCCATCTTCAGATACTTGAGCCCTTCCTCCTTCTCGCGGTGGCGGCGGCGCCGCTCGCCGCTGACCACGAGGACGCTGTCGTCCTCGATGTGGACGCTGATCTGGTCGGATTTCAGGCCGGGCATGTCGACCACGAACTCGTAGGACTCCGGCGTCTCCACCACGTCGGCCGGCGTCGCACGCATGGCCTTGGTGTCGCGGAGGAAGGCGCGCGACGGCGGCTGCGCCTTCCCGGCGGCGGCGCCGCCGTCTTCGTCGGCGAAGTCGAGGAAGTCGTGGAGGGCCGATATTATGGCGTTGTCTAAGCCCATCTCTCTTAGAGCTACTTCCATGGTTGATAACTTTTCCTTTTTTCCAGAGTTTCTATTATGGAGATGAAGTGATCCTTTAGCTGCATATATGTATATGTAGAGAGAGATAGAGACGGAGTGTGTGTGAAGGTGGCGGTGGCGGGTGACACGTGGCGTCTTGGATGAGAGGCGTTGCCACGTGGGCGTATTTTATGATTAGTAGGATAATTTGATATGTTTCTTTACCAAGAGAGATGGGCTTAGACAACGCCATAATATCGGCCCTCCACGACTTCATCGACTTCGCCGACACGACTGGCTAATGACGTGGCAACGACTGATAACACCACACACGTTGGCAATAACGGAGGATGGAAGAAGTGCCGAAAGATCATAACGACATGGGATAATCATGCATGGAGAAGGCTTGCAAGCAGATAAAAAAGTAAGCCTACGAGAAGAGACAAGCATTGGGGTTCAATATGTATACATGAAAGACCAAAGTTGTGGACAATCGAGCCCACAAATGGGGGAATCGATAAGCGTTGAATTCATTTTTATCGTAATTCATTTAAATAAATGGAGGAGCGGAAGGAGTAAAATCGGGGATGTACATGGAATTAACTTGATTCAGCCCACAAATAATAACCTGGTACAATATCTAATGAAAATAACGTAAATATACAACAAATGTTACAAAAATCCTCCTTTAAAAAAAAAAAAAAACAAGAATGAATCCACACTCTATCAAAGCACATCTTCATCATCTTCTTCCTCATTAACACTCACCACCCTCTCCTCCTCCTCAACGTACCCATACTTCCTCAACACATACATCACCACCCTCGTAACATTCCCGACAAACACGACCGCCACGAGCGCCAGCCACACGAGGACCGACACCTTCGCCACCTGGTACACCGTGTTCTCGACGTGCTTGGGCGTCATGTTGATCAGCGTGACGAAGTAGGTGAGCGTCTGGGCTGAAATTGCGACCCACATTGTGACCATCTGCGTCCACATCCACCGCCTCCGCCTCATCGGCAGACCACTCACCTGAAGTAGGATAATGCTGAGGGACGCGAGGAACGCGATGGTGTTGAAGATCATGTACTGCCCGTACTTGTCCGGGAGGGTGTATGCCATCACAGACTGGCCTGCTCTGTGAGCCCTATCAGCCCTGGCGGTGCTGTTAGGGTTCCCAGAGAAGTCTCCCTGCCAGACTCCGCCTGGCGGGGAGAGGCCAGCCTGGAAGGCCACGGTAGCCGTTAGAGAGGCGACTATCATCAACGCGCTCCTCTTCCTAGCTAGCCAGTCCGTGTTCTTAGGCCTCTTTACCAATTTCTTCGAGGAGGAATTGGACGGGGAAGACGTTGATTTTGATGAGACGGGTGCCAGAGATCGTTTGTTATCTTTTTCCAAGCATTGTTTGATCTCCATGTCCCTTAAGTCTCCCGGGCTTTGCAGTAGGAGGTCTAACGGTGTTAATCCGTTTGCGTTTCGTGCTTCTTTTTCGATTCTCGTATTATCCATCAGATGCTCAACCATCTGCAGATTTGCATTTGGATGTATAAACTTTCATCATTCGTCAAAATTAGTATTCAAACTCAATCTATCAAATTCTGGTAGTTAAGTTAGTTATGTTCCTCTTCAAACTAACAATTTCCTATGAAGCTAATCTACAATCTGCAGTTATATACACAAATTTGCATCAATTTCAACAAATTTCAGATCTAATTCACTAAAATCATCCCATCAAATTCAGAATTTAATCCAAAAATCAACAATTTCTTGCTCAAAAAAGTATACCTCAATCTGTTTCTGGGCAACTGCAATATGTAAAGCAGTGTTTCCATTTTCATCCTTCCAACCGACCAATCGACTCTCTCTCTCTCTAAATTCTGCAAAATCGCCTTCATCGCCTCCACCCGATTGTACTTGACGCACAGATGCAGGCAGCTCTCACCTCCGCCGGTAAGCGCCGCCGCGGCGGCCGGCTCCTCCGTCAGCAGCTCCTCCAACACCGCCGTCCGCCCCTTGATCGCCGCCAGATGCAGCGGTGTCCGCCCCTCCCCATTCCTCACCCCACACATCGAAGAATCCGCCAAAATCAGCTCCTTCACCATCTTCGAATTCCCCTTCGCCGCCGCCAGGTGCAGCGCCGACGAACCGCTCGAGTCCAGCGATTTCGATAGCTCGGGGCTTGCGCTCAGCAGCTTCTTCGCGAACTCCAGGTGGCCGAGGAGCGCCGCCGCGTGGAGAGGGCTTTCCGGCATGGCTGAAACCTCCGGCGATCGGAGGATTTGGGGATTTTCTTTCATGATTTGAGATAGAAGCTCCACCGATCCGTTAATTGCTGCTTCTCGAAGCTTCTTGAGCTGAATCTGATTCTTTTGATCATCTTCTTCTTGCTTATTGTGATCCAGCAATCTCAGAAGCTCCATTTTTTCCCCTCGTATGGAGCTCAAGCTGCAGAGATAATAATCAACGGAGCTGAGAAGCTTCTGAAGGCCGCCAATCAAGACTTCAGAATTGGTAGAGTCAACCCTACCCAGAATATGAATTATTAATGATTATGATTATAATTAGTAGTTAGCTTCCATTAATTTAATCTGAAATCATCAAAGAAAAACACTTTTTCCTTTTCCCATTGAATTCTCTGTGACTAGCATTTTCATGAAAATTAAAGGTTTGATTGTTTCTGGGTTGGATTTTGTTCTTTTGTTCATGATCTATCAATCTCCATTGAAATTTAAAGCTCATGTATGTAATGCTCTCTAACTGTTCGACACTTGGCCTCAGAGAAATGTGAAAGATACAATGAGATAAAGAAAGAAAGAAGAAGACTGATTCAGACAGTTTCCACCCCACCATTTTCATGGCTAACCTCCACCGAATTCCTAAACCTTCTCGGCCTCCACACGAAGACTCCTCTGTTCTTGAGCCACCGGTCGATCAACCTCACTGTGTTCCCGACTAGCAGAATCCCCATCACTCCACACCACACAGCCAGTGAGATCTCGATCACGTGGCTCAGCGATTTGCTGTCTTTCTTCGGGGTCACCACCACGATGGAGATGGCGTAGGTCACTGCAACGGAGGTGACGGTCAGCCACATGATCATCATGAGGATCCACATGAACAGCGGCCGCCTGAAGGGCAGGCCGCTGATCAGGAGCAGGATCGTGCTGAGGGACGAGACGAATGCCACTGTATTGGAGCGCGTGAAGTTCTTGAACGCTCGGGGGTGGATGTGCGCCATCACCGCCTCCCCTGCCCTGTGTGGATTGCTAGCGAGGGTCCCGTTCTCATAGTGCGTGAAGTCATCTTGCCAGACGCCGCCTGCTGGGGTGATCCCGACTTGGAAGGCCATGGTCGCTATGAGGACGGCCACCACCATTTGGCGAGCCATTTCTCTGGCTGAGTGTTTCTGTTTTTGATCTTGGTGAGTCCGTGGCAGAGAACTCGAACTCCTGCGTTTGCTGTTGGCTTTGGCTGGCTTTGTGCGAAGATGGCCTTCGCTGTTTGCCCGTCGGAGTTCTTTACGTTCGCGTTTATGTTCGTGCTTTCGAAGAGGTACTCCATAATCTGCAACCATTTGTGTTTGAATTCTTAGAATCAATCAATAATTAGCAATGAAACAGTAGAAATCAATTGAAATTTCAAATACCTCAGACTTTTTTCCTATAACTGCCATATGCAGAATGGTATCACCATCACCATTCTTTACATTGATCAGCTCATTCACTTCCTTCACCAGCACCTTCAAAGCCTCCAGCTGTCCATGTTTAACGCACAGATGCAGCACGGTGAGGCCTCGATCCACCTTCTCTCGAGCTGCTAGAGGAGCTCGCGACACGAGCTCCTCTAGCACCTTGACGCGGCCTTTGATGGCTGCAAGATGGAGAGGATTCCGGCCTCGGGAGTCGAGGGACAGGCACATATCCGGAGCAGCATCGACTAGCTTCTTCACAACCTCCGTATGGCCTCGGTCCGAGGCCAAGTGAAGAGGCGAAGATTGCTGGGAGTTGAGCTCCTCAGCAAGGTGAGGATTGAGCCTCAAGATTTCCTCAACAAAGGGTAGGTGACCTTTGATTGCTGCTATGTGTAAAGGAGTGTTGTTTGGATTTGTGTAGGAGACTCTCTCTAGAAGAAATGGGTCTTTTTCGAGTATCTGGAGCAGAGCCTTCACATCCCCTCTTGCTGCAACGTCGTAGAGCTTTTCCATCTCTCTCTCTCTAAAACATTTGCAGAGGTTCTTGATTTCTGCTGAATGTTTTGTTCAACAAAGAGTTGACTTAGGGGTGGACTTTGATATTCAGACAGTTGAGACTTGGTCGTGGATGAGTAGTTGTAAGAAGATGAAGAGAGACGAAGTTACTGCGACAGCAGCTAATACTACATCACCTCAAGGCTCAAGGCAAGGGTCCCACCTGCTCCAAATCAAGGTACTACGACTGTTTATAAATTGAGAATACTGTATGCCACTTAGATTAGCGAAGTAAAGACGGTTTCTTGAATATATACGAAGGTATTAATATGATAAACATGAAGGAATGGTACAATAATACATTATTTATTAGAGCTACACACATTATATTATATAAGTCCATAGTAGTACTATAAATGAATACAGGCAGCTTCATGGGTTTTGGCGAGTTAAACTCGACCCATACCTCCTCGTCCTCATCTTCTTTTCAAACCACACTATCATACGAATGGCGTGGACGAGGAGGACGAACACGATCAAGAGGATCCACACTATGATTGCGTTACTTATACCATTCCCAAGAAGCTTGATAGGCACAACCGCAGTTATCGCGATCAAGTAACAAAGTGCAATGGATGAGATGGCGATCCACGTGATCACCATGAGGACCCACATGTAGAACCTCCGCTTTATGGGCAGCCCGCTCGTGAGAAGGAGTACAATGCTCAGGGAGGATAGGAAGGCCACGGCGTTGACGACATAAAAGAAATCGTAATCGCTTTGGTTTTTATCTGCGTATATGGACTGTCCTGCTGTGTGTGGATTGGTTACATTCTTGCCCTGTGCGTCGACGGTGTAGTCATCCTGCCAGAAACCGCCGGGAGGGTTGACCCCGACTTGGAAGGCCATGGTGGCGATCAGCGAAGCCACCACCATTAACGCTTCTTTCTTTTTGTCAAGCCAATTGTATTGTAGTTGCATCAAACTCTCCAAGCTACCGTTATGTTTTTTTTTGTTTTTGTTGTTGTTGTAGTTGTTGGAGGAAGCTGCTACGGGGAGGCGGCTGCTGTCGTTCTGCTTCTCCAGTGAAGTAGTCCCGGCAATGTTAGTGAGGGATTTTTCGATTTTGAAGTCCCTCATATCTCTTCTGCTGCGGACCAGAACATCCAATGCTGTCATCCCCTCTTCATTTACAGAATTCACTTCGATTCCCCCCACACTTACCAAGAGTGTCACCGTCTGTTTCAAAAACACACGTTAGAAATGAATTTAGCAGAACATACCAATATATCGTGAACTGAGGGAGCATATAAGATTATAATTACCTCAACTTGCTTCTCCGCTACAGCCAAATGCAGAACAGTGTTTCCACCACCATCTTTGGAGTTAAGGAACTTCTTACTACACACACCACTCTCCACCATAACCCTAAGAGCCTCGACCTGGTACCTTTTCACACACAAATGCAATATGTTCTCTACTCCTATGTATTCCGTTGATGCTTCGGGTCGAGCCTCGAGCAGCAGCTGCATGGCCTCGACCCGGCCTTTGGCGGCCGCCACGTGCAGAGGCATCATCTGGTTCCTATCTCGAAGCAAGCACGCCCGAGTATCCACACGCAAGAGGGCCTTCATGGCTTCGACGTGGCCTTCAGCAGACGCCAGGTGCAGAGGAGACGATCCGTCCAAGTTCAACTCGTTCGCCAGCTCCGGCTTCAAGGCTACGATCTCCTTCACGAACTCCACGTGGCCTAACATGGCCGCCACGTGGAGAGGGGTGTCGTTGAAGTGGTTCAACGCCGCCCTAGCGAGAATGAGCGGATCGTCTCGCAGTAACTGGTGCAGTGAAGCCATGGAGCCTACTCTCGCTGCTTCAAGTAGCCTTGCTTGCTGCTTCTCCATCTCTCTCTCTCTCTAGATCTGTAAGAAATAGTATTTGATTAAGGCTGCTATGGTTTGGGTTTTGTATGCATAATGCATGCATGCATGCATATATATAGGCCTAGTTTCCAACAATAAGTTTGACTGGGTATGAGACTAAAATACCCTTTTCAAATTAATTCAGCGTGAATATTTATATAATTTATATTTATTTTATTACTTTCACCTACTGCTGGAATAAAATGAAACCATGTTGTGTTTAATTTATTTAAATTTGGTAGTAATTTTGTATTGTAATTGATCTTTCTGTGTGAGTGTGTGTGGGGTCATTGGCGGCTTTTATCATGTAATTAAATCACGATGAAGAGAAATTTCTTAGAAGTTTAGACATCAAATCAACACGTGTAGTAAAAAAGTATAATCAACTCGAATTCCACATAGAATATTATTAATGTACTATTGACTTAAAACCATTGGAGTCGTCGGCTTATTATACATCTATCACTTGTGGAAACCTTTTGATAGGTGAAAATGCCCTAAAAAAAATACTCCCTCCGTCTCACTTCATTTGTTTGATTCATTTTGATATACGAGATTTTAGGGATAGTGTGAAAAATGAAAAATACTCCCTTTGTCGTATTTATAAAGGGACATTTTCCCTTTAGGGACGTCCCCTTATATAGGGACATTTCCCAACATAGAAAATTTTAACCCAATAATATTATTTATTTTAGTATAAAAAAATTAATTTCGATATAAAACTATAAAAGTGGGACATTTTAATATAGCATAAATAATGATTATTAGAATGATTAAAAAAAATTCAAAATACAAATAAAAAAAAGTACAATTAATTAAATTAAAGCTTATAAAATAGGGGGAAAAATAAACAAATGCCCTAGGCTCCGAACCCTCGGTGATTTCTCCTCGGCTCCGAACTCCACTGCGTCGTCTTCGCCGTAGAGTTCGGAGCCGAGGAGAAATCACCTAGGGGCTAGGGTTTTAGTTTTTCCGTAATTGTTTATTTTTTCCCCTCTTTTATAAACTTCAATTAACTTTACTTTTTTTTTTTAATTTGTATCTTGACTTTTTTTTTTTTTTTTTTTTATCATTCTAATAATTATTTATGCTATATTAAAACTTCCCACTTTTATAGTTTTATATCGATTTTTTTTTTTTTAATATTCGCTTTTAACACAATTACCATAAGTTTGTAGTGAAAATAAATAATATTATTGGTAACAAGAGGCAAGCCCATGCCAAAGTTGCAGGACGGAGTCCGATCAATCTAATTAATGACGTGGCAACGACCGGTAACACCACACACGTTGGCAATAACGGAGGACGGAAGAAATCACGGAGCTACCAAAATGGCTAAATCGAGGGAAGAATCATAACGACCTCGGACAATCATGCATGGAGAAGGCTTGCAAGCTGTGATAAAGTGGGCCGACGAGAAGAGACGAGCATTGGGTTTAATATTAAAGACCAAAGTCGTGGACAATCGAGCCGAGCACCACCGATGATGACCAGACCATTTGACAAGGAAGTGGACGAGGTGCTCATGAAGAGGGTGTATTGCAACCGAAGCATCCAACCACGTACTCAGTATTCAATCCGATAGAAGGGACTACATAAGTCTAAGGCTACATAGGAATAATACGTTGTACAATATTTAATGAAAATAACGTGCATATACAACAAATGTTACAAAAATCCTCATTTTACAAAGAAAACAAGAATGAATCCACACACCATCAAAGCACATCTTCATCATCTTCTTCCTCATTAACACTCACCCCCCTCTCCTTCTCCTCAACATATCCATACTTCCTCAACACATACATCACCACCCTCGTAACATTCCCAACAAACACAACTGCCACGAGCGCCAGCCACACGAGGACCGACACCTTCGCCACCTGGTAAACTGTGTTCTCGACGTGCTTGGGCGTCATGTTGATCAGCGTGACGAAGTATGTGAGCGTCTGAGCCGAGATGGCGACCCACATTGTGACCATCTGTGTCCACATCCACCGCCTCCGCCTCATCGGGAGCCCGCTCACCTGGAGCAGGATGATGCTAAGGGACGCGAGGAACGCGATGGTGTTGAAGATCATGTACTGCCCGTACTTGTTCGGGAGGGTGTATGCCATCACAGACTGGCCTGCTCTGTGAGCCCTATCAGCCCTGGCGGTGCTGTTAGGGTTCCCAGAGAAGTCTCCCTGCCAGACTCCGCCTGGCGGGGAGAGGCCAGCCTGGAAGGCCACGGTAGCCGTTAGAGAGGCGACTATCATCAACGCGCTCCTCTTCCTGGCTAGCCAATCCGTGTTCTTAGGTCTCTTTAACAATTTCTTCGAGGAAGAATTGGACGGAAAAGACGTTGATTTTGATGAGACGGGTGCCGGAGATCGCCTGTTATCTTTTTCTAAGCATTGTTTGATCTCCATGTCCCTTAAGTCTCCCGGGCTTTGCAGTAGGAGGTCTAACGGTGTTAATCCGTTCGCGTTTCGTGCTTCTTTTTCGATTCTCGTATTATCCATCAGATACTCAACCATCTGCAGATTTGCATTTGGATGTATAAACTTTCATCATTCATCAAAATTAGTATTCAAACTCAATCTATCAAATTCTGGTAGTTAAGTTAGTTATGTTCTTCTCTTCAAACTAACAATTTCCTATGAAGCTACTCTACAATCTGCAGTTATATTCAAAAAATTTCATCAATTTCAACAAATTTCAGATCTAATTCACTATAATCATTCCATGAAATTCAGAATTTAATCCAAAAATCAACAATTTCTTGCTCAAAAAAGTATACCTCAATCTGTTTCTGGGCAACTGCAATATGTAAAGCAGTGTTTCCATTCTCATCCTTCCAATCGACCAATCGACTCTCTCTCTCTAAATTCTGCAAAATCGCCTTCATCGCCTCTACCCGATTGTACTTGACGCATAGATGCAGGCAGCTCTCTCCTCCGTCGGTAAGCGCCGCGGCGGTGGCCGGCTCCGCCGTCAGCAGCTCCTCCAACACCGCCGTCCGCCCCTTGATCGCCGCCAGATGCAGCGGTGTCCGCCCCTCCCCATTCCTCACCCCACACATCGAAGAATCCGCCGAAATCAGCTCCTTCACCATCTTCGCATTCCCCTTCGCCGCCGCCAGGTGCAGCGCCGACGAACCGCTCGAGTCCAGCGATTTCGATAGCTCGGGGCTTGCGCTCAGCAGCTTCTTCGCGAACTCCAGGTGGCCGAGGAGCGCCGCCGCGTGGAGAGGGCTTTCCGGCATGGCTGAAACCTCCGGCGATCGGAGGATTTGGGGATTTTCTTTCATGATTTGAGATAGAAGCTCCACAGATCCGTTCATTGCTGCTTCTCGAAGCTTCTTGAGCTGAATCTGATTCTTTTGATCATCTTCTTCTTGCTTATTGTGATCCAGCAATCTCAGAAGCTCCATTTTTTCCCCTCGTATTGAGCTCAAGCTGCAGATATAATAATCAATGGAGCTGTGACTGTGAAGTTGTTGAAGGCCGCCAATCAAGACTTCAGAATTGGTAGAGTCAACCCTACCCAGAATATGAATTATTAATGATTATATTTATAGTATTTCTGCATCTAGAAAGCCTAATGGTAGTAGTTAGCATCCATTAATTTAATCTTGAATTATCAAAGAAAAACACTTTTTCCCTTTCCCATTGAATTCTCTGTGACTGGCATTTTCATGAAAATTAAAGGTACGATTGTTTCTGGGTTGGATTTTGTTCTTTCGTTCATGATCTATCAATCTCCATTTTCACTTCTCACTGAAATTTGAAGCTCATGTATTTAATGCTCTCTAACTGTTCGACACTTGGCCTCACAGAAATGTGAAAGATACAACGAGATAAAGAAAGAAAGAAGAAGACTGATTCAGACAGTTTCCACCCCACCATTCTCATGGCTAACCTCCACCGAATTCCTAAACCTTCTCGGCCTCCACACGAAAACTCCTCTGTTCTTGAGCCACCGGTCGATCAACCTTACCGTGTTCCCGACTAGCAGAATCCCCATCACCCCACACCACACAGCCAGTGAGATCCCGATCACGTGGCTCAGCGATTTGCTGTCTTTCTTCGGGGTCACCACGACGATGGAGATGGCGTAGGTCACTGCAACGGAGGTGACGGTCAGCCACATGATCATCATCAGGATCCACATGAACAGCGGCTGCCTGAAGGGCAGGCCGCTGATCAGGAGCAGGATCGTGCTGAGGGACGAGACGAATGCCACTGTATTAGAGCGTGTGAAGTTCTTGAACGCTCGGGGGTGGATGTGTGCCATCACCGCCTCCCCTGCTCTGTGTGGATTGCTAGCGAGGGTCCCGTTCTCATAGTGCGTGAAGTCATCTTGCCAGACGCCGCCTGCTGGGGTGACCCCGACTTGGAAGGCCATGGTCGCTATGAGGACCGCCACCACCATTATTGAGTCGCGCTTCTTGGCGAGCCATTTCTCTGGCTGAGTGTTTCTGTTTTTGATCTTGGTGAGTCCGTGGCAGAGAACTCGAACTCCTGAGTTTGCTGTTGCCTTTGGCTGGCTTTGTTCGAAGATGGCCTTTGCTGTTTGCCCTTCGGAGTTCTTTGCGTTCGCGTTTATGTTCGTGCTTTCGAAGAGGTACTCCATAATCTGCAACCATTTGTGTTTGAATTCATAGAATCAATAATTAGCAATGAAACAGTAGAAATCAAAATGAAATTTCAAATACCTCAGACTTTTTTCCTATAACTGCCATATGCAGAATGGTATCACCATCATCATTCTTCACGTTGATCAGCTCATTCACTTGCTTCACCAACACCTTCAAAGCCTCCAGCTGTCCGTGTTTAACGCACAGATGCAGCACGGTGAGGCCTCGATCCACCTTCTCTCGGGCTGCTAGAGGAGCTCGCGACACGAGCTCCTCTAGCACCTCCACGCGGCCTTTGATGGCTGCAAGATGGAGAGGATTCCGGCCTCGAGAGTCAAGAGACAGGCACATATCCGGAGCAGCATCGACTAGCTTCTTCACAATCTCCGTATGGCCTCGGTCCGAGGCCAAGTGAAGAGGCGAAGATTGCTGGGAGTTGAGCTCCTCAGCAAGGTGAGGGTTGAGCCTCAAGATTTCCTCAACGAAGGGTATGTGACCTTTGATTGCTGCTATATGTAGAGGAGTGTTGTTTGGATTTGTGTAGGAGACTCTCTCTAGGAGAAATGGATCCTTTTCGAGTAACTGGAGCAGAGCCTTCACATCCCCTCTTGCTGCTACGTCGTAGAGCTTTTCCATCTCTCTCTCTCTCTCTCTAAAACATTTGCAGAAGTTCTTGATTTCTGATGAATGTTTTGTTCAACAAAGAGTTGACTTGGGGGTGGACTTTGATATATGTTTGATATTCAGACAGTTGTGACTTGGTCGTGGATGAGTAGTTGCACTAAGATGAAGAGAGAAGTTACTGCGAAAGCAGCTAATACTACATCTCCTCAAGCCTCAAGGCAAGGGTCCCACCTGCTCCAAATCAAGGTACTACGACTGTTTATAAATTGAGAATATTGTATGCCACTTAGATTACCGAAGTAAAGATTCTTGAATATATACGAACGTATTAATATTAAGAGAGGAGATGTTATAATTAAATGTTAGGAGCAGAATAATGAATTGTGAAGGATAAGAACACGAACACACTTCGGCCGTAGCCGCCCAGCCTCCAGGCTTAACTAAATTCTTCCGTGATTTTATTAATGAAAGAATCCCTATTAAAACTAATACCCTAGGGTTGGTTCGACTCTCTTTTGCGATACGGGAAAGAACCAACAAAGAAAACCCGTAAAGGAGCTTATAAATCGCTCGACCCAATAATAACAACAAACTAAATAATAAAAACTAAATAATTCCCCTAATCTCAGCCCACGAAAGTGGGCCTCCTTCCCAACCTCACGTCCTTGCCTTCCTTCTTCGATACACGACGATCGGCTTATCGCCATGCACCCTATGCAAGGGCTGTACCTCAGCCTCATCCTCTTCCTCCCGTCTCCCTTCCACATCATTAAACATGAAGGAATAGTACAACAAACAATACATAAAGCGGCCGGACATTTATTTATTAGAGCTACACACATTGTATAAGTCTGTACTATAAATTAATACAGGCTCATGGGTTTTGGCGAGTTAAACTCGACCCATACCTCCGCTTCCTCATCTTCTTTATCATCCACGCACATGCTTTTATGGTCTTCTTCACAAACCATACTATAATACGAATGGTGTGAAAGAGGAGGAGGAGCCCCATCACGGCCATCCACACCACCACTGCTTCTGTTAAACCTTTTTCAATAAGATCCTTGTGCTTCTCGGGCATATACGCAGCTATCGCGAGCAAGTAACAATATGCAATGGATGAGATGGCGGCCCAGGTGACCACCATGAGGACCCACATGAAGAACCTCCGCTTTATAGGCAGCCCGCTCGTGAGAAGCAGTACAATGCTCAGGGAGGTTAGGAAGGCCACGGCGTTGACGATGTAAAATCTCTGGTAGCTCACTATGTATTTATCCGCATATATGGACTCTCCTGCTATGTGTGGATTGGTTACATTCTTGCCCTGTTCGTCGACGGAGTAGTCATCCTGCCAGAAACCGCCGGGAGGGTTGACCCCGACTTGGAAGGCCATGGTGGCGATCAGCGAAGCCACCACCATTAACGCATCTCTCTTTTTGTCAAGCCAATTGTATTGTAGTGTCATCAAACTCTCCAAGCTACCGTTATTTTTGTTTTTGTTTTTGTTTTTGTTGTTCTTCTTGTTGTTGCTGCTGGATGAAGCTGCTATGGGGCGGCTGCTGTCGTTCTGCTTCTCCAGTGAAGTAGTCCCGGCAATTTTAGTGAGGGACTTTTCGATTTCGGAGTCCCTCATATCTCTTCTGCTGCGGATAAGAACATCCAATGCTGTCATCCCCTCTTCATTTACAGAATTCACTTCTATTCCTCCCACACTTACCAAGAGTGTCACCGTCTGTTTCAAAAACACACGTTAGAAATGAATTTAGCAGAACAGACCAATATATCGTGAACGTACGGAGGGAGCATATAAGATTATAATTACCTCAACTTGCTTCTCTGCTACAGCCAAATGCAGAACAGTGTTTCCACCACCATCTTTGGAGTTAAGGAACTTCTTACTACACACACCACTCTCCACCATAACCCTAAGAGCCTCGACCTGGTACCTCTTCACACACAAATGCAATATGTTCTCTCCTCCTATGTATTCCGTTGCTGCTTCGGGTCGAGCCTCGAGCAGCAGCTGCATGGCCTCAACCCGGCCTTTGGCGGCCGCCACGTGCAGAGGCATCATCTGGTTCCTATCTCGAAGCAAGCACGCCCGAGTATCCACACGCAAGAGTGCCTTCATGGCTTCGACATGGCCCTCAGCAGACGCCAGGTGCAGAGGAGACGATCCGTCCAAGTTCAACTCGTTCGCCAGCTCCGGCTTCAAGGCTACGATCTCCTTCACGAACTCCACGTGGCCTAACATGGCCGCCACGTGGAGAGGGGTGTCGTTGAAGTGGTTCAACGCCGCCCGAGCGAGAATGAGCGGATCGTCTCGTAGAAGCTGGTGCAGAGAAGCGATGGAGCCTAGCCTTGCAGCTTCAAGTAACTTTGCTTGCTGCTTCTCCATCTCTCTTCAAATTTGAGTTTTTGTATGTAAGAGAATTGAATAAAGATACGTTTTCTCTATAACTATGTATGTCTATTTATAAGCGTGTATGAATATCTTGGTACGTCTATGCATGTATTTGATCTTTCTCTGTTTGTGTGTGTGGTTCAAGTTCAATTAAACTTACGTAAATATGAATGACGAATGACGAGTGACGAGTGACGAATAGTCGATAAGGAGAAGAGAAAATTCTCGGACACCACATAAGTTGATATCAACATTACTGTACAAAAATCAAGTCCAAAACTACACAAAGAATTTGGCTGTTTTATAATACTCCTACTTTTATTCGTCTTGACTTAAACTTTATGGAGTCGTTGGGGTTATTATCTGTCACTGTACCTTTTTAATAAATTAATTAAATTATTTAAATTATGGGATAGCCCCATCGAATGTTGGGCCGGGCTATTTATAGATAATAGAGTAATAAAGCTAAATGGGCCTTAGGGTAGAAGCTTAATCTTGACCCGGTTACAAACTTAACGGATCCTAGCTGACCCTTTTTTTTTTTTTTTTTTTTTTCCATCCTTCTTTAAAAAGTGTGTTGAAACGAATGTGGTCAAGTCGGATGGAACGGAGGGAGCAGTAGAGAAGATGATGTGGTGGTGCAGGGGTTTAGTTGGGGGGATCAAGTTTTGATTATAAAATTTTGACAGTTGAAGACTTTGTCTTTCTTAATAAGAAGATGAAGAGAAGTTAATTACCCACTCAAAGGGTCCCACCTCTCATGTTTTGGTCCTTCACTACCTACCTTTGTAACTACTACTTTCTCCTATTTTTTTTAATTGTCTTTCTAGCAATTTGCACACATATTAATAAATAAAAATTATGCCTAAATTAACTTCAATTTATGATACTTGTCTCTTTATGAATGAAAATTTTTAATACACAATATAGGGAATAAAGACAATTTAATAGGGATATTATTGGAACATTTATTCCAAACGACATTTAAAAACTAAATGAAAAATGACATATAACAACTAATAATCTCTCGTTCGATCTGCTTCATTATTTTATACTTCATGTTCATGGGTTTTGAGGAGTTAGCCTCACATATCTCCTCGCCCATGCTTTCTTGATCACCTTAACGAACTTGACAGTCATACGAACGGTGTGAGCCATGAGGAGGAGAGCCATCACGCCTATCCACGCATACACTGTTTTTGTTACGACTTTTGTTAACATATCGTAGTGGCCGGTGGGCGTCACCACTACTAGCACCATCACATAACACAGTGCGATGGCCGTGATGGCGATCCAGGTGACCACCATGAGGACCCACATGAAGAACCGCCGCCTCATCGGCAACCCGCTCGTGAGAAGTAGCACGATGCTCAGGGAGGATAGGAACGCCACGGCGTTGGTGATGTAAAATAGCAAGTAATCGTCGGGGTATTTGTACCCGAATACAGATTCCCCTGCTATGTGTGAATCGTCTACTGGCATGCCCTGTGTATCGACCGAGCCGAGGTCGTCCTGCCAGACACCGCCAGGAGGGTTGACCCCGACTTGGAAGGCCATGGTGGCGATTAGCGAAGCCACCACCATTAACGATTCTTTCTGTTTGTCGAGCCATTCGGCATGCTGTTTCATGAAACCCTTCCAGCTGCAATCGTTGTTCTTCTTCTTCTTGTTGTTGTTGCTGCTGTTACTACTGTCGTCCTGCTTCGCCAGTGAAGTAGTTCCGGCAATTTTAACAAGGGACTTTTCGATTTCGGAGTCCCTTGCGTCTCTTCTGCTGCGGATCAGAACATCCAATGGTGTCATCCCCTCTTCATTCACAGCATTCACTTCTACTCCACCAATACTTACCAAAAGTGTGACAGTCTGTATCAAAACACAAGATCAAGATCAGTTAATAAATACTCCCTCCGTCCCACTGGTATAGGGATAGTTGACTGCCTTTCTGTCCTTATACCAGTGGGACAGAGGGAATAGTAATTGTCAACGATAATAAAATAAATAGTATTATACACATATATACCTCAACTTGCTTCTCATCTACAGCCAAATGCAGAAGGGTGTTTCCATCGCCATCTTTGGAGTTCAAGAACTCCTTACTACACACACCACTCTTCACCATAACCCTAAGGGTCTCAAGCTGGTACCTTTTCACACACATGTGCAATATGTTCTCTCCTCCTCCTATGTACTCAGTTACTGCTTCAGGTCGAGCCTCGAGCAGCAGCTGCACGGCCTCGACCCGGCCTTTGGCGGCCGCCACGTGCAGAGGCAGCATCCGGTTCCTGTCCCGAAGCAAGCAAGCTCGAGTATCGACACGCAGAAGTTGGTTCAGGACTTGGACGTGGCCTTTAGCTGAGGCCAGGTGCAGAGGGGACGATCCGTCCGAGTTCAACTGGTTCGCCATCTCCGGCTTCAAGGATACGATCTCCTTCACCATGTCCACGTGGTTTAACATGGCAGCCACGTGGAGAGGGGTGTCGTTGAAGCAGTTGACAGCAGCCCTATCGAGAATGAGTGGATCATCTCGCAGTAACTGGTGCAGTGAAGCCATGGAGCCTACTCTCGCTGCTTCAAGTAGCCTTGCTTGCTGCTTCTCCATCTCTCTCTCTCTCTAGATCTGTAAGAAATAGTATTTGATTAAGGCTGCTCTATGGTTTGGGTTTTGTATGCATAATGCATGCATGCATGCATATATATAGGCCTAGTTTCTAACAATAAGTTTGACTTGGTATAAGACTAAAATACCCTTTTCAAATTTTCAAATTAATTCAGCGTGAATATTTATATAATTTACACTTATTTTATTACTTTCACCTACTACTGGAATAAAATGAAACCATGTTGTGTTTAATTTATTTAATTTTGGTAGTAATTTTGTATTGTAATTGCTCTTTCTGTGTGAGTGTGTGTGGGGTCATTGACGGTTTTTATCATGTAATTAAATCACGATGAAGATAAATTTCCTAGAAGTTTAGACATCAAAATCAATATGTGTAGTAAAAAAATATAATCAACTTGAAGAGAATATTATTAATGTACTATTGACTTAAAACTATTGGAGTCTTCGGCTTATTATATCTATCACTTGTGGGAACCTTTTGTAGGTGAACATGCCCTAAAATATATATATATATATATATATATATATATATATATATATATATATATATATATATATATATGGTTCGTGTGCAAATAAATCCTCACTACAACAAAATTCTTAATATAGGACACTCATGAATGTCCTATTATCCATTGTAATAGGACACTCCTTTGCTTAGGACACATACTTAATGTGTCCTATATTCGCTAGTCACAATATGTCAAATGGGACTCTTGCGAGTGTCCTATTTTGTGTAGATTATTTTAGGATGCTCATGAGTGTCCTATTAGATAAACAATTGATATTTACACATTTACCATATTATAATGCTATATTTCACCTGCCCGTTTTTATATATAAAATTAAATTGCTAGCAAAAATGTGAAAACCAACAATGAGCATGCAAAAGATCTTATTGCTCCAATAAAATTCAATACACGAAGATAACAAGTGATCCAATGCCATAATACTTGTGTCAAATGTTGGCAACATGGTTAAAAATAATTCTTCTACACTTCATTCCTCATGTGGAGTTGCCTGTTTCTCTTCTTCACCTTCTAATTAAGCTTTTCCTCAAGAAGTACCTTCAAAAATTCAAATAAACAAACATCCATTACCATGCAATCATTGAAAACAGTTTTTCATTATCGACACCAAAAATTTCATATCATATGAATTATGAACAAAACAAAACAGTCTTAGAAACTCAAGAACTCTACACATAAGCCACCCTGCTCCATGATCACCTAAAGGAAAGACTAAACATCCTAAAAGGATCGCATGCTATAAAGTAACCAGCATTATCATTCTTA
This sequence comes from Thymus mandschuricus, assembly GCA_029379335.1. NCBI lineage: Eukaryota > Viridiplantae > Streptophyta > Magnoliopsida > Lamiales > Lamiaceae > Thymus > Thymus mandschuricus. Next base: position 742,287 of record CM057076.1, on the reverse strand, counting down.
GCACAATCTATGAAATTTTGGTGATGGCTGCAGTAAAACAGAGATGCATGAGTTACCAATTATCAAGTGGTCACTATATATCAACACGAAACAGCAAAATGGGGTTCTTCTACTACCTACAGCCCCACGAAGAAGTTCCTTAATAGAAGAAATGAGATTGGTATGTTGAGTACCTGTGACTGATATGAAGATTCAATAAAATCTGCAAGAAATTTGAAAACATGAGTAATTGAGTAAAGTTTAGACTGCTTTCAAAGAAAGCAAAAAAACAGATCGGGGTGCAGAGCAATACAAGAGTAATTAATTCTAAGAAAACTTCAAATTTAGAAGAGTTTAGAGAGTGTAAATGTCCAAAGGTTCAAACGCATTCTCATAGAGATCTATTAGAGGCACTCCATTATATAAAAAGGGATCATTTCATTGGTTCTACAAGAAGCTGCATAAACGAAAATTATTCAAAAGGTTGATAAAAGGAGAACACAAAGTTTTACCGAAGGGCAGAAGGTGATGCTACGGCAATAACAGGAGCAACAAGTGCTAGATCTAAAACCATTTGATCCACATGACTAACAGGCTCCTGCATGAAAAGCATGCTCAAAGATAATCCTATAAACTAAATCATAAATATTCAGTTTTTGAACTAATGTACTGATCCATCAGGATTCGCAGCAAGTGTAGGTTTAACCATCAGCTTGCTGAGAAAAATTATATTTACACCTCAGCATTAGTGAGAAAAGGACTAATATAAAATTCAATTCGAACACGTTAGAATGTCATCGTCCAGTCTAACCCCTTAAAACTAGTATGAGAGTGTATTACCAAGCAAAAGTATTTGTTTCAGACCTTTTACTTACTCTACTCTGATACAAGTCGAATCAAACAGATTAAAATTGTAACGACGTATGAAGACAAGACTACCCTGATACAGCACATTTTCCATTCTCTTTTGCAAGTTAATCAGATACCTTACTCAAAATGGGTTCAATTTGGCATGATTTAAGATAAAATAATTATGTTACATGAGTTAGTTCTTATGCATCGCTATTCTCAACTATCGCATAGTATGATCATCTTGTGTTCTTCTATATAGGATAACTCTTTGAGCAGACCTAACTTGGATAATATCCTCTTATTCAAGAGCTCATATTCCTCTGGTCAGTATATATACCTAGAAATTTGCAAGCAGGACTTACCAATTGCCTGCAGCAGATGAGCTGTTTTCTTCCATATGTTCCTTCTCAAATTCTTCGAGAATAGCACGCTGTTTTTCAGTTACAGTTCTGAAAATCGACAAAAAACTAAACATGACTCCATTTGCAGCAGTAGTACAACTGTTAAATACTAGAAGGAACTCAAAAAAAAATTCTCAAAGACAAAAGGAGAGAAAAGGCCAACTTATCATCACTACTGGCCCTCTAGGCACATTTATCATCGTCACCAAACATGAATGTAATGTATGATGAGTTGGCCAAAATAAGTGAACCATATAGCTTATTTTCTTTCAAACAAACGCTGAATAATTGAACCACCAGAGAACATAAAAGAAACTACAGATGAGACTATGGTCGCCAGGCTACTTTACTCACACACACCAACCCAAATACAAGAAACTTCAACCTCAACTCCATAATATGATCAAATATCAGGCACTGATGATGAACAAAACATAACGAGTTCTCGATAAAGATAACTACCGTGATTCAAAGCTTCACACTATTTTCAGGGAAGAGCATTCGAGAATGAAAACATATAGATTACCCCTGCCTCATAGATTATCTATACATTTTAGTTAGTTTCTAGCCCACAAATTGATCATCAACATCACATTACAAAACTCAGAGAGTACAAATCTCATACAATCAATCAACTAGATACATTGATGTTCAAGATAAACTGACCTTATAAGGTACCAGAACTGTGAAAGCCAATCACTCAGCTCTTTTAGACAGAACTCTAATTGAATCCACATAAACGAAGAAGGGAATGAAACGAATTCAAGCTTAAAATCAAAGCTCGAACATATTATCTCGAAAATTGACAATTGTTGTGAGAAATTCATCTTAGGAAACTTACCCCCAAATCGTCGAAGAATTGCAAAAATTCGCTAATCCCCCAATTTATCCCAAAGCAAAAAGTTCCGCAGGTTATTGAGCTGAACTCGAACTCGATTTCACCTTCGTCGAACGTTTAATCGATTGTTTGCGAGCGAGCGAGAGAGAGAGAGAGAGGGCGGTGGCGGGGGGAGAGGTGGCAGATGATTGTGATGAGAGAGAGAGAGAGAGAGAGGCGTTGCAAACGTGTTTGAGGAAGTGAGTAATATTAAATTGGAAATACTCAAATTAAGTTGGTAATACTTAATTGATGGTTTGCGATTTTAAAAAAAATAAAATATATTTTTAATAATATTAATAATTATTTTCTTTTTAATATCAATTATATAAATATTAAATGACTTGGTAAATGGTTAAGGGTTCAATCCTCTATGACAACACTATTTTTAGGACACAATAGTGAGTGTCCTATTAGAAGGAAAATAGGACACTCTTTTAGTGTGTGTCCTATTAAAAAGGTCCTAATAGCTGAATGTTGTTGTAGTGCCTTGTGTGCTAAAATGCGAAAGATGCTTAAAATTATACAAAATCATGCTTAAATCAGTATATATTTATGCTTACAACACCATTATGCTTTTTAATGTACAAATTCATGCTTGAACCTAGTCATGCTTATGATAGCTTATAATCATGCTTAAATTAATTACAACCATAGATCAAATCAAGATCAATGGTCCAGATTTATTCATATTTCTCACACCAGGACTTATTTCTATATGATCCATCCTCTCTCTCTCTCTCTCTATATATATATATATATATATATATATATATATATATATATATATATATATACACCCTAGCTCCGTCTCACTTCATTCGTTTGTTTCACTTCTGTAAGAGAATTTAAGGATACTATGAAAAATGAAAATTACTCCATTTGTCCTACTTATAAAGAACATTTTACTTTTGGGACGTCCCCTTATATAGGGACATTTCTCAAAATAGAAAATTATAACCCAATAAAATTAAGACACATCACTTTAACCCACTGCCTTTCAATCTAACACACTATCATTAATCCCGTTTTAATTCTCACGTCGAGAAAAAATGTCTCTTTCCCAAGGGGGACAGAGGGAGTAATGGTTAATTATTCCATTTAAAATTCAAAACAATTGAAGTAGGAGGCCTCAGTTAGGAAATGAGTAAGCTACTATAAATTATGGGCCAATTAATGGGAAATTTTATCAAACTTTTTGGTCTACAAATTTATGGCCCATTTCTAGAGGGAGTAGTAAAGCTAAATGGGCCTGAGGTAGATGCCATTAAATAACAATATCTTGCTATTTCCTTTTCCATTTCTTTTTAATTTCTAAAATTAATTTTGTGTATATGTATAGACCGAGTCTTTTTCCTTTTCGAGCAAGAAACAAGGAGGCTCGAACTTCTTTAGATATTATGAGTTCCGCAGAGGAAAGCTCAGCTGCACAAATCCACCTTCCCGCCAACACAGAATGGGAAATGATCGACAAATCAAAGTTCTTCTTCCTCGGCGCCGCCCTCTTCTCCTCCCTTTCCTGCGCCCTCTACCCCGTCGCCGTGCTCAAGACGCGCCAGCAGATGCTGCCGCAGACGATCCCCTGTTCGAGCATCGTGCGATCGATCCTCCGCAACGACGGCTACAGAGGCTTCTACCGCGGCCTGGCCGCTTCCCTCGTTGGGGCTGTCCCTGCTCGAGCGCTCTACCTAGGAGCGCTCGAGCTCACCAGAAGCAACACTGCTAGTGTTGCCTCTGGCCGCCTCGGGTTCTCCGAGGCGTCGGCCTCAGCAGCCGCGAACGCGGCTGCTGGGGTCAGCGCTGCCCTGGCAGCGCAGCTGGTCTGGAACCCTGTCGACGTCGTTAGCCAGAGGCTCATGGTCCAAGATTCCTGCTCTCTGTCCTCGAGGAGGTACGGAGGCGGAGCGGATGCGCTTGTGAAAATCGTGCGTGGGAGTGGAGTGAGAGGGTTGTACAGAGGGTTCGGGGTGTCTGTGTTGGCTTCTGCACCTTCCAATGCTTCGTGGTGGGCGTCGTATTCCGTCGTGCATCGGGGAATTTCGCGTGGAGTGGGCGTCGAGAGGGCGGAGGTGGCGGTGCAGGGGGTGAGTGCTACGGTGGCTAGTGGAGTGGCTACATTAGTGACTATGCCACTCGACACGATAAAGACACGAACCCAAATTCTTGAGAGTAGAGAAAGAGAATGCGGTGGATCGGTCAGGGTTGTGGAGATCTTGAGGGAGATGGTGAAGGAAGGTGGATTGGTCGCTTGTTACAGAGGATTAGGGCCGAGGTGGGCTTCGATGTCGGTGTCGTCGACCGCCATGATCACCACCTACGAGCTCCTCAAGAGGCTTTCAACTAAGAACCAAGGAACCATTGCTTAATCCATCCCTGTCCATGATTCCTATTTTACCTGTTCCTCTATTTTAATCAGTGATGCATATTAGTGTATTATCATACTTGATTTCTAAATTTAGCCAAGATTTCAACTGCAGGGATCTAAATGTAGTGTACTACAAGTTTTGCAATCATACATTCATACTAATGAGTTAAATGAATATAACAATAAATCGATCCGCTAGAAACGGACTCATTATCAACGAGATTGAGACGGCGAGAAAATGATTAAAGGAGGGAGGTAGCATCTGATGTTGGGGCGTTGGCCTTACTTGAGTTGAAGAGTCAACTTTTTTACTGCCTTTCAAATATAAAAAGGCAGAGGCCATTTCTTGTTTCCCAGGAGTCAAATCACCCTTCCATAAACAACCCTAAAATATATAACAAAATATCTTAATCCTTACATCACTACAAATTCGAACCAAGAAAATAGTTTGGTGTAAAGTAACATGAGTGATGAGTAATTACCAGAAGAAGTGTGCACAATCGAAGCAGAATTTCAATACAACTGCAGTAAATCAGCTAACAAGCAAACTCATTCAAGATACTCTGATAAGTTACCACATCAAAACTCGAGCAACTGTTTCTCATCCGATCGAAGAGCTTTTCCGCCTCGTTCACCAAACCCCTCGAAGACAATTCCCTAACGAAAACTTCGAAGCTCTCTCTCTTGATCACGAAACGATCATTGATCATCTTCTCGAAGAGATCAATCGCCTTCTCTACGTTCCCGTTTGTACAGTTTGCTTCTATTAACAAACTATACAATGTGGTGTCGAGGGAATGGCCGTTACGGATCAAGTCACTAACAACTATATCGATATCTTGCATCCTGCCTTTGGATGCAACGAGTCCGGTTATCACCTCATTGTAAGATAAAAAGTTGGGGACACAACCCCATTGCACCATCTGCTTCAAGAAACGAATGGATTTATCGAATTCTTGCGACTCCGTGTAACACCTCAACACAGCATGACAGCTAGTTATGACTGGTGTAATGCTTCTAACCCTCATTTCTTTCAATATACCGACTGCTTCGTCCGGCCTCCCCAATTTGCAGTACTCTCTAGCAATCAACGAATACGACTTTAGATCAAAACTCATACCGAGACTAACCATTTCTTTAAAATGCTTAATAGCTTCGTCCGATTTCCCAGCCATTGAATACCCTTTCAGCAAGCTCGTATGCGTTACAATGTCATCCCTCAACCCTTCCAACCTCATCCTGCTCATCATCCTCTTTGCTTCATCAAGATCACCATTCGTGCACAGTCCGTTTATCAAAGCGTTGTATGTCAACTCATTCGGCTCGTAGTGTCTCTTACTCACCATTTCACCCAAGCACTTCAAAGCATTCCCAATCTCCCCTTTCTTGCAATATCCATCGATCAGAGTCGTGTATGCTACAACATCGGGGTAACAAGCGTCATCCTCGGCCATCTGCTCTACAATTCGGTGAGCTCTCTCCACAAAACCACTCTTGCACAAACCATAAATGATAGTGTTATAAGTCAAGGAGTTTTTCGCACAAGTCATTTCATCAAACAGTTTCTCTGCATCCTCAACCATTCCCATTTTACACAAACCTTTGATCATCGTTGTGTATGTAGAAACATCAGGTATAACAGCGCTCGATTTGATAACGACATTCCCATAATAGCCCCAAGCATGGCTAACCCTATAGGCCCTAACAAGAACACCTAACAACGAATTGAAAGAAAACAAACAGCCGCCAAATTCCTCCCTTTTCATCTTTTTAAAAAGCTTCACGCACCAATTAAAGTGCCCCATATCGCCGTGGGCTTTGATGAACTTACCCACCATGAAATCTGTAAACTTGTTGTGGCATCTCAACAAACTAGCTGCTAATGAGAACAATTTGTGCGAGAGAAGCTTGTCGGTTATGGCGATGTAGCAAAAGTGGGAGTGGCGGTAGTTGTTAGGGTTCGGAAACGGACTCGATGCCCAATTGAAGAAGAATAGGGAATGATAAGGGTTTGGCTGGTGCTTGATGAACTCGATCACGAACTCCGGCGTCAAATACTGAGAGAATTGATTGAGAATTGCAGGATTGGGGTTTCGGTGGAGTTCAGGGTTCTGGGGATTTAAGGAATGGAGGAGAGAGTTAATCGCAGGAGCGATAGAGCGAGCGTCGGAGAGTTGCTGAGAGAGGGGTTGACGCATGCGCCGAGCGGCGGAGACGGCGGCGGTGGAGGCGGAGGCCATATTGCTGTATCTTCCGTCGAACGGCGGCGGAGAGAAAAAGAAATATTGGGAGAAATCTTTCTATTTACGGCAACTTTCTTTTTTCTTTTCTTTTTCCTATTTGAGCATTTGATCCATTCTATATTCTTAAAAAAACTCACTAATATTTAATATTACTAGTGAGTATTATCCATAACAGATTCATTATCAACGAGACGAGAAATATTCTTTACGTTTGCAAACTTTGTGTAAGTATAAGTAGATTTGTATTGATAGCATAAGTCTCATTACCTAACACACTTGTGAAATTCATTTTATTATGAGATTGGTCCGTACATTGCTCGTTCACATGAGTATAAAATGTCGATCATCAACCTAACTGATATTTTGCTCTTATCCTTATTCATTCCAATTTCCTTCCAAACACAGATCATCAGTGGCTTTCCGGAGGTCTGAGAGCTGCAACGGCCGAAACCGGAGACGAGGCGACGGCCTCGTTCGGCCACGACATCAGATGGAGCTGAATGCTATCCGCTCTCTCCATAGCCAAGAACAGTTCTTGCCTTATATCAGCATTGTCACAACAATGGATCAATCCATCCGAGTCGACCGTCGAGGGCATTAGGCTCTTCCCCTTCAGCCTCGAGATCACGAGCAAGTGTCGCGTCCTGTTTGCCTGCTCGAATAGTGTCCCGAGGCCGGCTCGCTCTGCAGCCGACCCTCGGGCCACCGAGTATATGCAGATGAAGCCCTGCAAGTGATATCCAGAGGCTAATAAGCTTCAATCTGGACTTGTCCCTACTTATAATGAATCTGTTAAGTAATTACCTCTTCGGTCCGTTTTATGTCCATCCCGAACCTGAATTCGCCTTGTTCGGGGAAGAGCTCGACCGGGACCTCAGCGAGGCCCGGAAGGAACCAGAGACGAATGCCTTGTACTACGTTCACCGTAGTCGTGTTCGTGTTCGTGTTTTGTTGTTTGCTTACCGCCAGCTCCTTGCTTGCTGCTTGAGTACTCCTCTCCTTGAGAATGAATTATCAGATGGAGTACTTATGCAGCAAGAGAGGGAGAGAGAGAGAGAGAAGGGGCGTACGTACGATGATTTGCTCTGTTTGAATATTTGTGAAGACTAGAGGAATGCCGGAAGAGATGGCGGCGGAGAACCAAGCCATGGCTCGGACGGTGGGGGCTTCGGTGCCTCTCTCTCTAGAAAGAGGCATGAAGAGAATGGAGCTGACGACGGTGGAGCGGCGGTCGGGTAAATACGAACCTACCTTGTTTTTCCAGTCGTACTTCATCCCCTTCCGGTGGAATCCCTTGAAATCCAAGTTCACCACTCGCCTACTCATCTCTGCAACACAATTACATCACTTTCAGAGAGAGAGTGAGAGAGAGATGAAAGCAGAGGAGGTAAGCTAACCTTGAAGGTCGAAGCATTCTTGAAATGTCATCTCCGCCAAAACTGCAACATGCCTCTCATCGGAGGCTGCTCTAATGGTAAACTTCTTCTGCAGCTTAACATTCACATCGGGCACTACGCAAACCCTCAGCTTCAGCGTCCCTTCTCCCCTCCTCACCTTCAGCCACAACACCTCCGCCACCCGGTGGATCCTTCCCAGCTGGAAGTTAAGCTCCGACCTCGCCTTTGCAGAGACGAACGAGGCGTCCGCGCTGTCCTCGCCTACACCCTCGATTATATCCCCCGGCAAAGGCATCGTCTCGTCCCAGTCCTCCGACGTCGCTGGCTTCACGTTCTTCACGCACATGACTTTCTGCGATGGAGCCATTGTGGGGATCGAGTAACATCAAGAAGTTCGAGGCGATTGCGTACTTATGTATGCGGAGTACTCTCTCCGATGAAATCGAGGAGATGGGATTTTAGTTCTCACCGATGGGAGTTTTTATCTATCTTTTCTCTTCGATCCTTTGTTTTGGTGCTTACTATGTCTCTTTCCTTCTTATAATAATGTTCTTGTTTTGATTTCTTGCATTTCACAATGCAAAATATTATAATGCTACTTGTCTATTATAAAATATAATGGTGTTTCACTACATAAACATAAAATGTATGTAAACTTGTCCAAATCTCCTCTACGATCCATGATCTAATCGATCATCAGCAGTTTTCTTGATAGAACTTGCCGAGTTTTTGTTGAAGCCGTTGCATCTCTACGAGGAGGCGTGGTTTCTCGTTTTCGTTAGCCGAGTTCAAGCTCTCCTGCACCTTTGCAATGTCTTTCTTGATGCTCCTTATCTAAACAAGAAAAGAAAAGTTAGGAATGTTTAACATTTCATGATTTTGTCGTCTCGATGTTAAGAGGGCGAACGGAGAAGAAGAGGGAGGCGGAGACCTTTCTGTGAGGCCATCTTTTCAGGCCGCCTCTCCGGCATATGCCCTTTATCGCGGAAGGGCAAAGGTTCAATTCGTCGGACGCCTCGTTTATCGGAAGGTGGAAGTACATAGCCACATCTCTCAGTGTCATCTTTGCTGCTCTTTCCCTCTACAAAAAGAATGAGATTTCATCATTACAAGAATGAGGTTTCAGTCTCAAGCATTAAAACACTAACCTGCAATGCAATGAAGCTCTTAGGCTCAATGCCCTCTTCCTCTGGCCGGTTAAGCCCGCCTCCGTGGCTCGATTGCCCGTCACCTACATTGCAGTGCAAGTGTCACGAATGCGTATTGTGATCAATGTAGATTAGGACAATGATAGATTTGAGCTAACCTTGTGATGTACGATGAGGACCGGCTCCCGGGCTGCTATTGCCATCGAGGCCGGTGCACAAGGCGTTGTAGAAGCTCGACAGAGGATCCTGCAACATGATGTAGCCTTCCGATCTTCGATCGTTGCAGTATTGGATCAAGAACTGCTTCACATTGCCTATCCCTTCATTGCAGAAACTAAAACCAACCATTCATCAAATTAGCCCAAGTTTTTCTTAAAAATAGTTATAACTGAACTGGATTCTCTGTTGTATTTCCGTATCACATCTTCTATACAACGACTGATGATTAACGACACGTGTAATAGAAGATGCAACACGAAAATTAGATACTTACTCAAACATGTAAAACTCTTGATTTTGAGATGAAACACTGGTGTCATATCTCTCAAGAACAGCATGGCTAATAATTCCTAATCTTCCATGGATTCCAAGCTTCAACACATAACTCCCTATCCAAACAAAATTATATAATTCGAAATAAATAAATGAAATTTAATACAAAAATCAAAAAAAGAACAAACACATACCATTAACATGGCAAAATTCTCTTAGCGTTTGACAACAACTGCAACTGTACGGCGACGGCGGAATTGGCCAAACCGGAATGTGCATCGGGTTCCCGAAAGCCGGCATCGGATGAGAATCGGCGAACTGCGTCGTTTCGTCGATAAAACTAATGTCGGGAAATTCGGTCCCGTGATCGCCGCCTGCGGCGGCGGCGCCCATCTCCTCCATCATCTCGTTTACGACGTCATCGAGTAAAGGATCGTCGTCGCCGTGGTCGTCGTCGTCGTTGTACAGTAACTGTTCCACGCTGGAAATCGCGCCGATGAAGTAGTGATGGTTGTTTGGATCGACGGGAATTTGGTCCGCCATCGGTGGTGGCGACGCCTGGCGTGAACCAAGCGCCGCGGCGGCGAGTTTCGTAGTGTTTGGTGTTACGGTGTGCGTGTGCTTTTTGGTTCGAAATGGAAAAGGGAGAAATGGAATTGAATTGAGAAGATGAGATTAGATTTAAAGGGAAGAGGAAGAAACTGGCGGGAACGATGAGGCAGTTAATCTACCGTTAATGGCAAAAAAAAACAATTTACGAATGGAAAAGATATAAACTATTTAATTAATAAAAAAAAATGACGAAATGCTTGTTTTCAATTGGGCCAAGGTCTATCCCAACAAATTTTGAATTTTAAAATTAGGCCCATATTATATAATAGGCCCAACAAACTCAGCCCAAATATCGATATCAATGCCACAAAACGTGACATGTAATATGTATTATTAAATTATTATTATTTTACGTCAAACTATTAGAAAAAAAGAAAGAAGAAAAACATAGTCATTTTCGCATTGAAGAATGGCATCTAAAAAAACATAAATACGTGACACCACACCCATAAATTGAAGGGTAGTAAAGAGAGGCTCGCTCACAAATAGACCAACACACACATAACTATATACTAATGCAATTACACACATGCATGCATGTATACTTAGGGATGTTAACATGCAAGGGGGGCATGCCCCTCGCACGTGACACCGCTTCAGTTGAGATTGCGACGTCGCCTCCCTCTCCCTTCGCACGTGAAGGTGGTGTGCCTGCATGCTGGCCAAGAGAGAGAGATCTAGAGAGAGAGAGAGAGAGAGTTGAACTGGGTTTCTGAAAAAGAAGGGTCTTTTATTTTCCGATCGATCGAGATTTCTGCAGTTGTAACTTTTGTTTGAGGCATCCATCTCTTTTCAATAATTCAAGCACTTGAGTTTGTCTCTCCATTTCGAAATAGACCAATCAAATGAACAACAATATGTACAACACCTTTAATCAATACTACTAGTACCAATTCTGTAATTCAATAATCCACACACATATATGTAATTCGTTACGTCACTCGTAAGCACATTAATCAGGTGTTGTTAATTGTTAGGACTCCTGATCAACCGTGTTAAAACTATTCATGGTCATTTTATCATCTTTAAATTATCAATATTCATAAATACTTAACAGTATAATCCGTCTAAAGATTTCTATATTAAGAGAGATATTTAAGTGAGAAAATGAATTAAATAGAGAAATGTTGGTGAAATACATAAATAAGTAATGGAGAAATGGTCCCCTAACATTGGGATCTCCACTCTTTCTTTCACATAATTCGAAAATATTCAACCAATCTTCTTTTCTTTTGAATTCTCTCAAACACATGACTAAAGCCCAACGACACTGACCCTTGTCGTCTCTCTCTTTCTTATTTCATTTATCTTCTTCATCAACCAAAATACTAACATAACTTTCACAATACTAAGGGAGAAAACGGATACGCGAAGTAACGTTAAGGGCAATCGGGTCGCCAATGCAACCTGTAAACCAATGGTCACACGAAAAATACAACTCGTAACGCACATATACCAATATTTCCCGAAGGTTACCCTTAATTTTGAGTTCGGGTTTAGGCTCAAATTGTCACACCTGTAATAAAGTACTAAATAATAATCTGACAAGCATGTTTGGAACTGGATTCAATTCTACTAAGCTCTCAAATAAATAAATTAAAAATTAAAAATTGATGAAATTTGCACAGTTGATGAGTGTGTCTGTGAAAGAAGAGAGAAGGGAAGCACGAGCAGAGTAAAGATGTTCCCTTCTTCAACACCTTCATCTCTGACACGGTCGATGACGTCAGCTGCCGTTGCACGTGTGTCTTCCGCACGTGCCAACACGCAGTCTTGTTCTCAAACTCGAGTAGTATGAACAAGTAAATCGAAATTTAATTAATTAATTATCAAATTACTATTTTATTTAATTATGGGCCGGTCAAAGAGAGAGAGAAAGATGAGACACAAGATGGCCCATTTCACAAAAATTAATAAGAGTTTGATATTCAAAAAATAAAATAAAAAATGAGATGCAGTGCCATAAAATTGGTCCATTATGGGTTTTGGGTCAAAGTTTACACATTAGTGAGTCTCAATGGCCTACGAGTTTCGTCGCATGTTCGTCTCATTTCAATTAGTATCATATTCTTTGAATATCGATCTGTAAAGTATAAATAACAAGATATGCATGCAGATAGAAACGGTCAAACGAGACAAAGTGAATATGAAAAGCATTTAATTAATCTATTAACAATTTCTTTAAGCTAGCTTAAAGTGTAACAAGATCAAACCATAAGATCAGAATTGGTCCAAATCTGCAGCACAAATGTATGAGAATCTCAATCAAGAAAACCCCAAGAGTGAGACCAAAACTGAGGGTTCGAAAGTGATGTTGCTTCTTGAAAATAAAATAATTGAAAATTAAAAAAAGCATGTGATCTTGACAAGGATTATGGGGGCAAAGGAACCAGGCAAATTCCTCCATTTCGGATTACTAAATCCAAACATCTCGCTTTCGAGTTTGCGTTTAATCATGTTTCCATGCCCCTTGCTAAGGTTTCTCACTTGAGGGATCGTGACCGTCACGTGCGTCATGCCCAATCGGGCCCGTCTGTGTCCGACTCGTCGTACGCACGAGACCCCTCTCTTCTAATGTATCAAGACACGTTTCGGTTTTTTCTCTCTTATATTAAGCGCTACGAAAACTCTGACCGGAAAAGTCAGACCACAATGTGATTTTATTTTTTTTTGGCCACGATAAGTCGGATTTTTCTTATTATGATTAACTCCTCCCAAATTTTTAACCGTACTCAGTCATATTTTTATCGTTGATAGATGGAGTAATTTTTAAAAACATGCAAGAAAGTACTCCATGATCGCGACCGACTAGCAATCTTTTCGATATGATCAAATTTAAACTCACACCATTCATATAATTTAACTAATCATAGGAAGAAAGAACATATATTATTATAATATTTGAAGAGAATCATATATTAGAATATAGTATTTATTTTAGGATGAGACATAAAATTCATTTCAAATATTCTTGGTGAATATTGATATCCAATCCAGATGTGACACCATATAAGAATATTAATATATAGTCCAAATTTTATCCTTTATTCATTTGAAATCAAATTTTTGGATAAAGGCCCATTATTAGTTTGAGTAAATTTTTCAAGGCCTTTTTTTTTTCCTTGATAATTTTACCCAACGCTCTCTTTATAAATTACTTTTTGGAGCTATTTTAAGGCTCCTAAAAGCCCAAATTTTAACGTTTTAAGTTAAAGTTTTTAGCCCAATAAGTAATGATTATCAAGGTAAAAAATATTAATCTTCATTTAAATATGATATTTGATCATTGATCATTAATTTAGCTATCTACAATCACTACTTATCATTGTACTATGTATTATTTTATTTAATTAAATAAATAAGCGGCCATATATTATAGTATATAGGAATATAGGAGCATAGATTCCATTAATTTAATTTGTATGCTTAATATATGAATTAATCAATAAATTCAAATATCCCAACTGCAATTAATAAAACATTGAAGTAAGAACCCAAAAAAAAACCCATTAATTATCAACTCAACAAGATATGAAAGTTTATAAAATGAAAACAAATAATATATACCTCAACTATAAAATATTCTTTTCATTTGGCATTTTGTAATTAAATGATGAAGAAATTGTGCCAAATTTGTAAAGAATAACAATTAGTTGGTAAGTGCATGTGCGGTTGTTTGGTAGGGAAAATTATTGAACGCGTTACAAATTAAATTAAATTATACAATACATTAGAACATAGAATAAAATAAATAAATATATAAATAAATAAATTTGGGATGTTAAATTCAGTTGAGATAGAAAAAAAGATGGCCCCTACTTTGTCCACCAAACTTCCTAAAAGCTTTAAAGAAAGAGATAAAATGGCTTCACCTACAATTTATTCTTAGTAGTTAAAACCCAACAAATTTTTGTTATGGAAGCATATACTACAATCCATAGTACTAAAAATGAATGTATGGAGGGTAAAATGGTCATATTTTTTCAGTGTATTGATTGAATATACATGTAATATGGTATGTGCTATCATTTTATTTATTTATTTGTATTGAATTGGAGCTTGTTGTATATTGCATTCACTACTTCTAGAGTTCTAGGGGCTTTGCATGTAAATACAAATTTGAGTACCTTATGATAATTGACAACATAAATAGCATGCCTACTATTTCAAACAATGACAGAGCTAGAAAAAATCGACGGAATTGTTGCATGAGCTTTTCAACGATAATGTGTATAAATGACAAGGATTAGATAATTTTCAAGAAATATATAAAAAAAAAGTGTATTGGGTTGGGCTCAAGCTAAACCCAAATATACTTACCCATGGGTAAGTATAATAAAAACATATACTCCTTAATTGTTTTTGAAATCAAATTTTGGGATAAAAGCCCATTGTCAAATTAAAATCTTGGCTAGATTAATTCAAATTAAAAATGAGTATATATATATATAGTGCTGCATTCAACTAGTTATATTAAAAAAACTATTGTAACTATTTATTTAACATATGTATATTTCATATTCTCAACTTCCAAAGTGAGCAGCTTTATCTTTCCAAAAGAAGTGCAACACTATTTTGTTAGTATATTATTTAAGCAGTAATTTTCTCCCACTAAAATTGCTCTTTCATTTCAAACAAAATCAGAATCTATATATGTGTAATAAGTAGGTCCCAATTTAGTTGAGATTATTTCATCAAATTTTGTTAGACTATAAAAGTAGATATATGTATATCTCTCTCTCCCTCTCTTAAAACACTAGTTTATTTGCTTACTTTTTCTGTTTTGCACACATAATTAAATCAAGAGAAATCCTCATCATCTTTTATAAAAGAAGAATGTACATTTTTCCACTTTAAACTAAACATATTTACTAGTAGTTAATGTTGAATATCTAAGGGAATGATTTTTTTCCCCTTAAGTAAATCATTTATTTCAAAGATTCAAACTTGAATAGTCATTTTCATGTTCATTGCTCCAAATCAGAATACTAAACATTCCTAATAAAAATGTTTTGATTGGAATCAATCAATATATATACATGACAAGATATCATCACTAGTTTTGGTAAGTGAAGTATATCTAATTCATTTTGACCATTGATTTGGAGGAGGAATTTATCGACATTTCACGACTACTGTCAACACGTTTTTATCAACTATATTATCGCTGCGACAACATTTATCTATCTCGTTAAGGGTGTCAACTACGAGTAATTAAGTGCATTCCAAATTAATAAAGCAATTTTTTTTAGTCTCTAATTAAATAAAGATTTTTATTTTTAAAAAAAAATTGTTTGTAAATAGTAGTTGTATAAAAAAGGAAAAGGGGGAAATATTTAGGGAGAATTGAATTAAATAATAAAATGCCAAGCTGGCAATGAAAGACTTAAATTTAGACCGCGCGTGCTGACTCCTCCTTTCCTTTATATTCCTCTCTCTCCTATTCCTCTTCTCTACTCCATCTCCATCTCTTCATCCTCAACTCAACCTTCCTCTCCCTCTCCATATTATTCTCTCTCTCTCTCTCTCTCTCTCTCTCTCTCTCTCTCTCTCTCTCTCTCCCCATTCCTCTCCCTTCATAATTTCCTTTTCCTCCTCATCAAGCAAAAATGTATACCCGAGAGAAACTATGCAGGGATGAAAACTACAAGTCAAGAAAAAACGACATCAATCCTCCCTCATTCTCCTCCACTCTCCTCGACGAAATCTACCGCTCCATCGACGGCGGCGTTGAGATCTCCGGCGATATCAACGACTACAAGGAGAAGAACCCTCGCAGGCAAAGTGGCGGCGGCTATGGAGAAGCCGCAACTGCCTCTCGAAAGGTGGAGAAATGGATGGAGAAGGAGGCTAGTGAGAAAGCGGCGGCGAAGAAACGGCAGCAGCTTCTTCAAGAACTTGACAACGACTTGATCTTCTTCAGCTCCACCTCCAGCTCCTCCGACAGCTCCGGCGCGCTCTCGTCTTCCGACACCGAGTTCTTCGGCTCGACCGCCCGGTCCAAGGCGAAGCCGCCCAAGGTTTCGTGCTTCACCACCCGGCCTAAGCCGGTTCGGACCGGAACGCGGTCTGAGCCAAAGGATGACCGGGTCGGGGAGGACGAGTTGATCAAGTCGAAATCGAGGGCGTTGAAGATCTATGCGAATTTGAAGAAGGTGAAGCAGCCGATTTCCCCCGGTGGGAGGCTTACGACCTTCATCAACTCCCTTTTCAGCAATGCCAACGGGAAGAAGTCGAGGAGTGTCGACTCGGGCAAAGGGTTTCAAGAACCGGGCCCGTCCACGACCTGCTCCTCGGCTTCTTCCTTCTCCCGGTCGTGCCTAAGCAAGTACTCACCCCGGTCGAGGGAGAAGATGAGAACCGGGGAGCAGAGGACCGTCCGGTTCGAACCGGTCAGCGTGATCGTGGACCAAGATTTGCGGCCCTGCGGGAACAAGAGCACATACAATGGCGGGTCTGGCCGGTTCACGGTCGACTCGGGCCGGTTCGGCCGGCCACCTCTGCACCCGACCGCCCTCTCCGAGTTGAAGCTCAACAAGAAGGCCGAAATAACAGTCACACACGATAGTAATCGGTTACCGAAGGGGTACAATAGCAAAAAGAGCGACGTTTTCTACAATGCCGACGAGTACGAAGAAGACGACGAAGATTGTCATAGTGACTCGAGCTCGGATCTTTTCGAGCTCGATCATTTAGCGATATTCGGGAGCAATAGGTATAGCGAGGAACTACCCGTGTATGAGACTACTCATTTTGGTAGGAATTGTGCTATAGCTAGTGGCTTGATTCGATGATCGATCGGAGATTGAACAATTAACTTCTTAATTAATTGTTGTTTTTATTTATTTTTTAATTAATCATTATATAAATCTTAGGTTTAATTTGTACATATTATTCTCTTTTTCACTATGCTTTTTGATCATAGAATATAAGTAGATGTTACTATTTGTTACTTTCCGATTTATGGAATTTGATGGTGTAAAAAATAGTGCGGAAAAAGCATGATTTGGAATTGAGACCAAACACTGAAAAAGAAGAAAATGGGAGGAGGGTTTGATCCCAAGTTGCTAAGAGAGTGACTGATTTTGATAAAGGAAAAAGAACCCTAAACCTAAAATCAAGAGAGAGAGAGAGAGGAAGAAGATTCGAGATCAAAATGAGAAGCAAAAAATGTAAGGTGGTGATGGTAAAGGGAAAGACAAATCTTCCCCATGGGAATAGGGGAAAGTGAATCTCTTTAACTTTATTTTTATTTTATTTTTTCCATTGTTTTTTTTTAATAAAAAAAAAAGGAGGGAGAGAGAGAGAGAGATAGAGAGAGAGGAGAAGTTTGAAGGAATTTTGTGTTGCTTCATGAGATTGTAGTGTCAACAGATCCCCAGGAGAGGCCAAGTAAAGTGCAAATTGTTTGGAACTATTTTTTCTTCTTCCCCACCTTTTTAGATCAATTCAATTTCTTTAATTCAAATAAAGCATCACATGTATTTAGTACATTCGACTATCACTTTATAGACGAGACGGAGAAAGTATCAGACGAGGAACGTTTAGATGAAGGAGTTGTGTAGAGTAGATAAATTGATTTGATGCATGAACCATTTAATTATTTATGGGGGAGGGGGGGTTTGGTGAAGGATGAAATGCGAGTAATAACCATTTTAGTACTTGCAATTTTCATTCCTACGAATCTTATATGTCTCGTCACTTGTCAATGTTCATTATCTAAATATTGCAGCAATTATTGCTGCCTAATTTAATACTACTACTATAATATATATTAAATACCTATATTTTACCAGTTATATCGTCCTGTTTCCATAGTCAAAACACTTTATACATAAATTATCAACATATCGCATGATTTCTTCGATTGGCCTATAAATTATATGTATATGAAGTTTAAAATGGTAAAATAGGTCGACGGAAGGAGTAAGATATCGAAATTTTGTGCCTCGTATATATAGTTTTGTACATAAGTCATATACTATAGTCTTCAACTGAATTTAGTGATTTGTGGTTGTACAATATTGGGACCATTTTTGGATCAAATTTCAACCCAAATTTCACAAAGATTGAACCACCCTAACAAATACTATTATGCCGTTGCACTCTATGTAAAGCAACCTTAATTTACGAAATTGACGTTACATGTAGACAATAATTAGTAACGGAGATATTTCATTTTCGAATTTCAGCGTAGACGAAGAAATTAGGGAAGATTATGAAGCTGGTGGCCGACGACTTCCTATTATCTTCTTTAACTTTTCTCGTTTAAAGATTAGGTTCTTAATCCTAACATGTGTCTTATTTAGACCTTAAAACTTTCATTATCACCGGCTCGTTGTTGGGTATTTCGCGTACTCGCCTTTATCGTTATGCAACAAAGGTAGATACAAAAGGTACAAGATGGAATTACTAGTACGTAAGGAAATGTCAAAAGAAAAGTCTAAGGTTCATAAAAAGATACAATAAATAGCATAATAATAGTTCATTGATACTAATATATGAATGAAGAAAATGAGAGGGAACATTAATATCGATATAATTGATGGACCTAATGCAGTTCAATAGTTAGAAATCTCAACAAATTGTTAATTAATGTCTATTATTAACGAATTGGACCACGCTCATTTCCTCTTTAATTTTTTTTTTTTTAACTTTTCAATTTATTATAAACTAATTACTTCTACTATTTTTATGTGTATTTTTGCGTACAAACACTATTCACATGTATATAAATTTGTGAAATTATTGGATCTTTATTTTGGGGGTTTGAAATAATTTTGGTATCTTAATTGTAAAATAAGATTTGTTCCTTTTTGACGTGTATTTGTGCCAATCTTTACTTAAGAAATTTGGGGGGAAAAAAAAGATGAATATATTTATTTCCCTTTAAGGAAAGTTGTTCAAAGCTTCAAATTAGTTATATACTCCCTTTTCTTCTGTCCCACTTATAAAGAGACTCTTTCCTTTTTGGGACGTCCCACTGATATAGGGACCTTTCTCAAAATAGAAAATTTTAACCCAATAAAACTCAGACACATTACTTTAATCCATTACCTATCACTTTAACACACTATCATTACTATCGTCTTAATTTTCGTATCGAAACAAAAGGGCTCTATCCCAGTGAGACGGAGGGAGTACTAATCCATCGTAATACAACTTTTTTATTGAGAGAAAAAGTTTTTTTAGGATGATTCTTCCTAGTTTCGTAACGGCAACAATAATGCACCAATCTTTTGTGGGTCACAACAAATGCTAACTCCTTTTCTTTTTATTCCTTTTGATTTTTTCTCTCTCTTTTTTGAGGGGAAAAAATGGAGAATATATTTGTTTGTTTTAGAAAAATAAAAAAAAAATATTTAAATAAAAGTTTAACACAAACTTTTCACAATTATATACCCCTCTGTCCATGATTTACCGACTCCAATGGAGTATGGGCCCATAGAGATAAATTAGTGTCATAAAGTGGGTTTAGGCCCACATCATCATGGGCTTATGTAGTAGTGTGAGCCCAATAAGATTGATAGTAGAATGAGTTTAGGCCCAATTCATAAACTTGGAATTGCTTAATTAAATGTTTTAAAATAAATATCAATATATACACTAGCATAAGCCCAATATATATATATTATTCGAATCATTATTAAATAGATAATTCCGCCAATATTATTACCCAAAAAAATCTACATTGATTTTATCGTCAATTATGTTTTCTGATATTCTAAAGTACTATATATATAAAAAAATAATAAATATTGCTTACGATCGAATCAGCCGGCTTTTTTGTTCTATGTTGCTTCTAATTTTATTTTAACAATTAATTTATTCCTACTAATTTTTGTGAATAAGATTTATCCAATCCTAGAATCTAGTGTGTAACTATTGGGCCCACACCAATCAAATTCTTCAAAATAGTAGTGATAATTTTGTTAGAATCTAATTAAACCAATTGATAAGTTCATCAACCGATTTCGGAAAAATCAAAGAGTAAACAACAAAAGAGTATTAAAAAAAGAAAAAGATTGGAGTGTTGAGTTGAGCCCAATAGTTTCCTTGTTACATTAGTAGTATTAAACAACATCCAGCTTTTTTAATTAAATAAAAAACTAGACATGAAATTCATTAACATCTCCGCCCTAATTACAAATATAAGGCCCAATAATTATAATCCATTCGTGTTCCCATTTTTGGACCTCATTATTTAATTTCTCCTTTTGGAGTAAACATTAAACTTTACTAAACATAACAAAAGAAAATGAGTGAAAGTGGCATCAAATCTCCGGAGAAGAATATTATCCCATTTAGTCCCAACCGCCACAGCTCTTCCACCTCCAGCCGGAGGAGGAGAGCCGCCGCCACCGCCACGGTCACCAAGTCACGGGGATTTTGTCGGAGGCTTGGCGACTGCATCGTTATGGGCCCGGCTTCGACCCATAGAGTTGACCTAAATCGGTACTCCATAAATCTTGACCAGCTGGCTCAACAAGTAAGAGATATTATGTTTCATTATTATCGATGCATGTCACGTGTACGTACGCGCACTATAAGCTAATGCTTTTGCTATTACACACGAAGGTTGAGGCGATCGAGAAGGAACTCGTGAAGCAGAAAGAGCTGACGGGCGCGTGCAGAGTGAAACTAGAGAATGCTCAACTCTTCCTCAAGCATTGCCTTCAAGTGGCTCAAGACAATGGTTTCTTAGACCTAGTACTAAACAAAGAAAAGTACCAAGAGTTCTTGATCTCTCCCACTTTGACACAAGCCGGTATTAGCCCTAAGATACAGAACGCAGATCAATTCCATCACGAGCTCGCTCCCCTCGTAGATCAAGCAAAAATCAATGGATGGTACATCGACCCTCAGGAGGTAATTAGTCTTCGTCCGCTTCAGTGGGGACAACGTCCCCACCGTCAGAATTGTTTTTTTTTTTTTTTTTTTAATAATATAATCTAGCTCCGACATCAATTTAAATAATGTGACTCACAGGTAGAAATGCTCCACCTATCAGCTCAAGGCACCACGGCAGACATCTACAAAGCAAAATGGAGGGGGCTCGACGTCGCCATCAAATGCATGTACCCCGACTTCTTCCGGTCGAACGAGAGCGGCGCGGCCTTCTTCGGACAAGAAGTCGAGACGCTCTCAAGGCAGCGCCACCCGTTCGTGCTGCAGCTGATCGGGGCGTGCCTCGACCCGCCGGAGAACTGCTGGATCGTGACGGAGTTCATGCCGACGGACCTGAAGGAGTGGCTCCACGGGCCTGGGAAGCGGCAGAGGGAGCGGAGCAAGCCGCTGCCGCCGTTGAAGGAGAGGATCTCGAAAGCTCTGGAGATCTCTCAGGCGATGCAGTACCTCCACGAGAGCAAGCCCAAGATTCTCCATCGAGACCTGAAGCCGAGCAACGTGTTCTTGGACGATGCTTCCCATGTTAAGGTTGCCGATTTCGGACATGCCAGGTTCTTGACCGCCGGAGAGAAGGCGATGACCGGAGAAATCGGTAGCTAGTTGTTCTCTTTTTTTTTTTTCCCCTAATTAATTATTTCACTTTGATAATATTTTATAGGTAAAATTTTAATTTAATCAGGTACGTTCGTTTACATGGCGCCGGAGGTGATCAAATCCGGGCCGTACGATGAGAAATGCGATGTTTATAGCTTTGGAATTTTACTTAACGAATTAATTACTGGAAACTACCCTTATATCGAAACTGATTTTGGACCTTCTAAGGTGCGTTGTAATTTATTTAATTTTTATATTAAAAAAAAAACATTAATTTTTTTAATTATTAATTTTTATAATAAAATTAAAATATACAGATAGCGAAGGAAGTAGCGGAAAATGGGCTGAGGCCCGAAATAGCAGAGGTGGAAGAGGAATTGGAAGGTGTGGTGGGCCTGATTTCGAAATCATGGGCCCAAGATCCTGATATTAGGCCCACTTTCGATGAGATTACTTCTGTTTTGAGAATTTTAGACAAGAAAATGAGAGAGAATTAATAGTGTTTTTTTGTTTACAATACTAGAATTATTTATTTAATGTACTTTTAGCATTCAATTTGAATGATATATATTCTCCAAAAATAATGAATATAAATATTTTATTTTGGTTAAATTAGTCCAAAACAAGATAACCATAACATGATTGTGGGGTATTGAATTGAATTATTGATCTACTTTTAGATTAGTGGCATGAGATTAAAAGAAAATATGATTGTGGCTTAAAGTGTGTTTATTAATTAGGGTGTTTTGTCGTCTTACATTTGTGCATTAACTAACCACCCTAATTAATAATGTCTCAATGTATATATATAGCCATTTTGACTATAACTATAAGTTTTTTAGCCACAACTTTAAAAGTGTGAGTTTTATAGCCACTTTTGTGTAAAAAGACACACTTACCCTCAAAAAGTTGTTCCATGTCATCATTGACAAATTTAAAAAAATGAAAAGAAGAGGAATATTCAGAAACTTCCCCAAAAATAGATTTTGTGGGGCCTTTAATGCAAAATTAATTATCCAACCACCACCTTCCTTCTCCCTCTCATCTCTCTCGACGGAAACAAAAAAAAACCCCAAAACCTCACACAGTCGTCGTCGCCGTCCCCGTCGTTTCCACCGTCGCCGTCGACTCCTACTGTAGCCACCGCCGCCACCAACGAAGAAGATGTCAGGGTCCGATTCCGACCAAGAATGGGTTACTCCTCCGCCGCCGGTGAGTTTTAAAAAATTTCTCAAAATTTTTTTGAATTTTCTTGTTCGATAATGTATTCGATTAGTTTAGTTCTTGGTTGTTAGTTTAGGTTTATGGGTTTATAAATCACGAAATAATGCACGTTTGAACTTGGAAAATCGACGGCGACGGCGACTGTGTAAAACACGGTTGAGGCACGGTCGAATTTGAATTTCGACCGTGCCATACACGGTTGAAAATCGAAGTCAACCGTGCCTAGTCGTTGACCGTGCCCAATCGTTGACTAGGCACGGTTGAATTGGTAATTCAACCGTGTGGCACGGTTGAATTTCCAATTCAACCGTGCCTGTACCGCGGTTAATTTTTTTTTTTTATCCGTTTTTCATCTTTTTTTGTTATAACTATACTAATATGTTTTGTTTGTATTATTTTCAGCCTAGGTTTGAGTGGATGAGACCTCGAATGCAAGGATATGCCGGCAAAGTAATCCTATACACACGGGTCCAAATTCTTCGAGATATCCGCGATCAATTGATAGAAGTCGGGGGACAGCCGCTCCTCGATCGATTTCTAGAGGAGAGCCCCTTCCGTTACATCATGGAGCTCAACAGGAGAGATGTGGCAATCAGTGCCACACACGAGTTTCTGGCCCGGGAGTTGAAAGACTCGTCGATCCCGGAGCACGAGAGGTGGTTCTCGATTGGGGGGCGTGAAATAATATGCGGCCCTCGAGAGTGGGCCATTGTGACCGGATTAAAGTTCGGGCCTTCCGCTTTCGACCCCTACGGTCGAAACCATATTATACCGTTGTCGAGCCTGTACCACACGAAGTACGGACGCTCGAAGAAGAAGATCAAGTCGAACCAATTGAGGGATGACTTCTTGAAAGATCCCCGGGAAAGTCGGCTAGGCACGCCCGAGCAATACTTGAAGGCCGCCAACCTTCTCGTCTACTTGTTGGTTCTACAATGCCGTGACAATGCGCCCATCGATGATTGGGCTTGGGCGCTAGTAGAGAACGAGGAGCAGTGGAGGGATTTCCCGTGGGGATCGTGGTCGTGGCAAATCCTTTGCCACCAGTTGGACGTTGTGAAGAAAGATCCATCGGAGATCGACAACAAGCAAAAAAAATACCACTTGTACGGGCCGGTTTGGGCGCTCAATTTATGGGCGTACGAGGCAATTCCGGCTTTGGGACAAGCCTGTGGCTACAAAGCTCCACAGAGAGCTGAGTTGATGCCCCGACTGAGGAGGTGGGAGACCTATTCGACATACTCGAGCTTTGCCGGTTTCTTTGACAACCCCGAGGTAATTAATGACTTCACTTGTGGCTATTAAAATTATTTACTTATTTAGTCGTGTTTCATGCGTACGTTGTTAACTAATGAATTTCATACGTGTATACAGCTCGAGGTACACGCGAGGCTCCGCCCATCCGATGAAGAGCAACGACAGCCCTATCTCCTCAGTCTTGAGAACCCGAACCCTCTGGTGTTGGAGTACGATGCTCCGAAACGCCACGCCCACAAGAAAGCGGAGCCAGAGCAGAGGAGATCGAGGGCGGCCCGAGATATGGCCAGGGTCGTGGAGAGGTTGATGTGCCGAGACCCTGAACAGGTCGTGATTCCCCGTCGAGCGACCCGTGCTTCTTCTGAGGGACAGTTGCCTACCCGTCCTCTCCGTCTCGGAGCCCTGGATCGGGACACGCTTGACGAGGCGCAGTCGAGGCGCCGTAGAGACGAGGGACGGTCGAAGCGCCCGAGAGCCGAGCCATCTCGTCACGAGGAATCGAGCGACGTCGTCTGTTGCATCCACGGGGATCCGTGCCGGCTCGGATGTCGTGGAGACGATGCGTCGATGGACCGGTTCATCGAGAGGTTCGGTGATCGACTGGTTCGGGATACAGACGAGAACAGCATTGTTGCTCGTTTCGCCAGGGCCGTCGTCGAACGTGCTAAGGGCCTTCTCGGGGGCCGAGGATCGAGGAGGCCGTCTCCCGAGGCGTCGTATCACTCGCACGTGGGCGGGGGCAGTGAGAGGATCGAGGAGGCCGTTAGGAGGTCGAGGAGTCGGACACCGACTCAAGAACCGGTCCGAGGAGGGGAAGCCTCGTCCTCTCACTCATCCTACATCCGAGGGCTTGATCGAGATATCCCCTCGCCTGTTCGTGGTGGTCGAGAATCACCCGAATCGGAGGGTTCGGACTTAGAGTTTGATCCGAGAGCCGGGCAAAGGCTAATCTCTACTCAAGCCGGCCGGCAAATCAAGCCTTCTGCCTTCCTCCAGAGTCCGTATATGGCGAACACAGACTCACGGCTTTCTATGCGGACTGTGAAACAAGCTTATCGTGCACATAGAGCTGCGGGGAAGGATGCCGTAGTGTACACCTGTCAAGAGAATGGATTCGAGTTGGGGCAACAACTCTTTGATGAAATCGAGGACCCGGAGACTCTAATCGAAGCGCCGGTAAGTGTTTATGGAATTCGTTTATATTTGTGTGTTTAGAAAACAATTCGAGAGTTCATTAATTTGTGTTTTGTTTGTGCGTTTTCAGGTTATTGACCTCTACATCCTGTATTGGAGGGCTCGATTACGGCGTCGAAAATCCATAGCTCCCGGAGTAGGACAAGGTCATGTCATACTGGCGGGGTGTGATTACTACGTAAGTTGTATTATTAATTAACGTTTTTTGAATTACCTTATTACATACAAAGTCTAGCTCACATTGTAACTTGTTGTTGGAAATACAGAAGGCGTTGAATCGAGCCCTCGTGGCGGAGCACAAGAAAGATCCTGAGCTAGGCTTGAATGCGGGCAAGACGTATCAGAGATGGAAGGCCAAAGAAGAGCTGTTGGAGGTTTTCGAAGGGACAAATACGTACATCCCTTGGAAGCATGGCAAATATGTAAGTACGATTCATTACGTGGTTTCCTCTCTTTTCCCGACTTTAGTGTGCATCTAATTATAGCTAGCTTGTTACAGTTTATCATGGTTTGCCATGTCTCGACGGATCATTACGTGGTCGCTCGCGTCTGCGTCCCAGAGTGGAGGGTTGAGGTGTACGATTCCATATTGTATCGCCTCGAACCGGGTGAGACTGGAGATCATCGCACGATACAACTCCTATGCATAAGTCGCCTCTTCCCTAAAGTCCTTGCCCAGACCGACTATTGGAACCAACAGGTTACTCTAGGGAAGAAGAGGACCGACTTTATGGAAATAAAATTCATGCCTGAAGATCAACAGTACATCCAAGTCGACGGTGTGAGCTGCGGCGTATACGCATGCTTGTACTTGGATCGTCTCCTCGCCTCGAGTGCAGCTCCTCTACGAAATACTGATGAGGAGAAGTTCATCAAGCGGCAACGAAAGATATTGGCTAGGAGAATCTTTAGTCTTTCGTTGTATCCTATCGACGGTCCGATCGATCTATCTAGGATTGATGTATAAAAAACTTTGATTCGTTTATCGTATTACATTATCAAATGTTCATGGTTTGTCAATTTGCAATTATCGTATTAGATTATCGAATGTGGAATCATCGAACAAATATCGAATGTACAAGAGTAGGCCTTAGAGGCAATTTGGACTTAGAAAAAATTTTAGCCATTTTTCCCCCAAACTTTCGGTAGAGGCACGGTTGAACTGAGGTTTCAACCGTGCCTGGCACGGTCAAACGTGGAAGTCAACCGTGCCTCACACTGTAGACGGTTGACTTCCGTCAGACACGGTTGACTGTCCCTTTGACCGTGCCAAACAGTGCCTGTTAGAACACCAACCGTGCCTAATTGATCAAATTGTACAAAATTCGATTTTTGGATCGTAATTCGCGTGTGACGTCACTATTATATGCCATAGTTGATTAAAAACAACAAATAAAGCGGAAAACATTGAGTTTTAATGATTAAATTAGCGTAATCTAATCTATCTAATGCATCGGCACTTCCTAAGATGAAACACTCCTACAATGTATATGGTCCCCTACCTCATTATCCAAAGATTCGAGTGTCGTTTGAGTTCGTTGTTGTTGTTAACGTCATATAATTGATGTATCGTTAGCAAATAATGTGTAATTGACGGTTAATTTATGTACTAACATCGAAATTAACGATTTTTTAGAAGGTTGACTTTCGAAAATTGCCCCTTGACTGTAGGCACGGTTAGGGTACACTGTTAGGGTACACGGTCAAACCGTTTAGTCAACAGTGCCTCGAAAGTCAACCGTCCAGAGGGCAGGCACGGTTGACTTACTATATTAACCGTGTGAGGCACGGTTGAATATTCATTTCAACCGTGCCTCTACCGAAAGTTTGGTGGAAATTTTGGCAAAATTTTTTCTAACTCCCCCAATCAACCATGCCAATTTTATTTCCTATACCTAGTACAACAGTCAATCGACATTTGAAATCCATTCAAATCCAAACATTCAATTCAATCTATCGAAATAAAAATAATCGAAAAATTATTCTACCACTCGCAAGGGGCATCGAGGTTTCGTGTGTTCCTGGCTTTGACATATGCTACATTTTTTCTTCCTTCTTCTACCAGGCTCCGCATCTTGGGGCGGTACATTCAAGTCGACACCGCCAATCGGAATTGGAGCTCTACACACTCTCCTGTTGTGCCCAGCTTGTCCGCATCGAGTGCACCTTTGTCGAGCCGTCGATGTTGACGTTCCTTCTTCTCCTACGGCTCTTGCACGTGACTCCCTTGGTCGTCCGGCTTGCTTAGGTACTAGAGGTGGACGCACAACGCATGAGGTCACGTAGTCGGGCACGTCCCACGACTCCGGATGAGGGACGGGTTCGATGGTTGGTGTATAGGTGGCTACCAAGGTAGACTGTTTGAAATAGTGACTCACGTAATCACTTGCTCGTCCACCTGAATACCTGATTGAGCATGAATAAATAAATCAGTCGTACAATTCAATCTCGTCTATGTATAACTCACATAAGAATATGTCGTACCTTAGAGCCGCGTGGGCGTGTCGACAAGGCATCAAGTCCAAGTCAAACTCACGGCACGAGCACGTCGAGTTTTGAAGGTCCACGAGGTAATTGCCGTTCTCGCCTTCTACCCTATACAAATTGGGAGTCGCTGTCGTCCTACACGGGTAGCGACGTCCCCATTCATGGGCTGCCGACATCTTCTCGTACGCCTTCGGAGTGAGATCGTGCTCCCGAGAAAGGGCACTTTGACGGTGTTGGTCAAACCACTTTTCTACGATCGTGCGATACATCTCAAGCATCGAGCATATCGGCAGCCGACGAGCCCACAATAGCCGTGCATTCATTGTCTCGGCCGGATTAGAAGTCATAAAACTCGTGCGTGGGACGGGACACTTTGACTTCGCCCACTTCGGAGGGCCGATATCACACAACCTTCTGTAAATTCCGCCCCCTTCACGGCCGAAGCATCTCAAGGCATCGAAGTTTTCATCGAACGTTGAATCTTGATTTGCGTAGGCCGCCTCTTTGAAAATTCCCAAGGCATGTTGCCCGAACGATTTCAGATTCTTCGTGATGTGGTAGAAGCAGAGGCCGTGTGCTCGGTTAGGGAAAACGGCGTTCACGGCATTGATGATACTCACGTGTTGATCAGAAACGATCAATAGATCGTCCGGCGCCCCGAAACAACTCTTCACCTTCGACAAAAACCATGTCCATGATTCATCGTTCTCCTTCGGACCTAATCCTATTGCAAGAGGAAACACCTGCTCATTCCCGTCTTTAGTCACAGCTACAAAGAGGGTCCCCTTGTTCTTTCCTTTCAGATGTGTCCCGTCAACAACAATCACGTGACGGAGCAAGTCACTTTGAAAGGCTTGGATGGACTGTCCAAGGGCAAGAAACATGTACACTAGTCGATCGTCAGCATGCGATGTCACCATATCGTACACACTTCCCGGATTTCTCTCCTTCAGCAAGTAGAGGTAAGACGGTAGCCTCTGATACGACTTTTCGTAACTTCCGTACATGCTCTCGATCGCTACGTTTCTGGCACGCAGTGCAAAGCTGTAGCCTATCTGAATGCCGTACTGAGTTTGTAGCTCATTCATCATCTCATTCGGCTTCAACACGGATCCCTCGACGACCAGTCTACGTGCAAAGAATGCTCCTAAAACCTTGGCACAGATCTGTCGCGGTTTGTTTCCGTCTAGAACCACTTGACACGTATGGTTGGGTTCATATTTCCTAACCTTCCATATCCCGCCCCTTTGTCGTGCACGCAGAAAATATGCACAATCATCCTGGGTGCACACAAAATTCAAACGCGTTTTGTTTGACCGTTCGGTGGTATACTCTAGACGGTTCTCCATGTGATAGAGGCCCACGGCTATTTGCAATTCATCTTTCTCCTTGAAGAGGCCACCCACACGCAATTTGCCAAGTGAGGGGCTGTAATCGGGCTCGATAAAGCCTAGAGGCTCTGCCGTATCTAGGTCGACGTACGGAATCAACCAATTTCTTATGGCTTCGTGAGTGGCATGAGTATCATCGGATCTTCCATCTTGATTATCTGAATGTATGCTTCGGTGCCCGATGATCCTATCAACACGCCCCGGCTCCTGAATCCATGCTCTAAACTCCGTAGTTAACGACTCAAACAAGTCGGACCTCTGTTGTTCATCAATCGCCTCTTCAGCCCTCTCATTTCTCTCCTCCTCAGCCCTCGCCTCCTCATCTCCCGCCTCCTCATCTCCCGCCTCCTCATCCCCCGTCTCCTCATCCGAAGATTCTGATTGTTGATGACTAGAACCTCCAATATTCAAGTTCTGAAAAACCGTGGATTGTTGTGTCGTAGGAGTGCGAAAGTGGATGTTCTGTGTCTTCTCGATCACATACACGGTTGGTGAATCGTTCTGCTCGACGATAAGCCTAAGCAAATCCGTGTCGTTCTTCAGAACAACCTTCATCCTCCCATGATCGGTTAGGTCCGTCAAGTAGTACAATATGTACTCCGATTCGGAGCCCAATTGATCACGGATCTCCCTAAGCACCTTATCACGTGTAATTCCTAATATGGGGAAGTGCACGAGGAAACTATCACCTCCCACGTACGAGGTCCTCTCCCAATGCCCACTGTGATGCACGATGATTCTCTGATACGACATCCTGAAAAAACACAAGTTTTTTTGTTAGAATTTTCGGTATAGGCACGGTAAAATTGACATTTCAACCGTGTCACACGGTTGAAATCTCAATATAACCGTGTCAAAATTAAAAAATTAATTTTTTTTTTAATTAATTAGGGCACGGTTGAATTGAGGTTTCAACCGTGTGACACGGTTGAAATCCCAATCCAACCGTGTCTATACCGTATTTTTTAATTTTTTTTTTTTTAAATTTTGGGCAAAGTTTGCCCAACCGTGCCACTATGATCCAACAGTGTCACTATGGTCTCAACAGTGCCACGAAGAACAATTTCAATATTTTATTTTTTTGAGCCAAAAAATCCTCGAAAATATGCGAAACGAAATGAGATTACGATCGTACCTTTATATTAGTCGGAAAAACCTTGAATATTCCCAAATTCACGGCCGAAAATAGTCCCTCGATTTCCCAGAAATTAATATACGAAAAATAGAATGTTTTGCAAAAAAAAATCTCTCTCTCTCTCTCTAATTTTTTTAGAGTTCGAATGAATGAATGTTGTTGCAATTGTTGTGTATTCAATTCAATTTTTGACACATTTATTACTACCATCTACTCTTTTCAATTAATGAAGTGAATCAAAATAAGATTTGGTAGTTGTCATAAATGCATTACTATTTAGTTATTGATTTTTTTTTATAAAATAATTACAATTTATGTGAAAAATCAAATTATTAAATTAAAAACAAAAAAAAAATAAAATAGATCAACCGTGTTCATGAGTTGAACACGGTATATAATTGAAGACATTAAAAAAGTAGAAAATTATAAAAAATATATACTTATTTTCGTCTAAAAAAAAATAAAAATAAAAAAATATAAAAATGGACACGGTAGAAGTAGAACACGGCCGGATAGAGAGAGAGAAAGAGGGGAGAGAGAAAACATTTGTCAAGTATAATTACAAAAATAAGAAAATAAAAAGTGGTGGGACCCAATTTAAAAGTAAGGGTATTTATGTATTTTCATGCAAAAGTGGCTATAAAACTTACACTTTTAAACTTGTGGCTATAATAGTTATAGTTATAGTGAAAGTGGCTAAATATGAGTTTCTCCCATTAATAATACCCAATGTTTTAAAAAACCGAACCGGAAGTCGAACCGGCGAGACCTTCGGTTCATAGTTTTGTCGGTTAAACCGTGATTCAATCGGTTAAAATCGGAAAAAATCACGAATCGGATTATGATGGTTCATGGTTCAACCGGGTTAACCGACGGTTCGATTCGATTTTTAAAACAGTGATAATACCACAAAATTATTGTTACTTAAAAGGAAAGCGGAAATGTTTAAACAACTCTCAAAGTTGACTATTTGACTTTTGAGTGAGTGAGGGTCTCGGCTCTCGAGTTTCAGACAAGTTGACATAGAAAAATGAAAGGAGAAATGAGGAGAGAGAGAGAGAGGAAGAAATGAAAATGAGGAACACTCGTTAATTTTTTTAAGCACATAAAAGTTGAGGAAACGCTCCAATCACAACACTACTGCTACATCGTTCTCAGATTTGGTGCCGCCGGCGCCGCCGCTCACGGTATTGAAACCACCGTACTTTTTTTTTTTGGATGTATATAATTGTTTACTACCAGTAGCTAGAGAAGAAAGGGGGAAGAAGAAAACCATAGCGAACTGCTTTCACTACTGTATCGCAACTAGAGTAGTGTGTGATATTTTGGGTGTAAATGAGCTGAACTGGTTTTTGTAAGTTTGTAGATCGAGTTCTTAATCGGGTGTATGATGTTTGTCCAGTATAGATGATTTAGTATTGTACGTGTTTATGTGCATATATTAATGGTTGGTAGCTCAAGTTCTTCTTGATGATTTGATATTGTGTTTTCTGTTCGATATTATGCATTTTTAGTGAGGAATTACGCTTGTTCTGTTGTGAGCTTCGTTCAGTTTTCCTTGTCGAGCTTCACAAATTTTAATGCAGTC
The DNA here is from genome assembly GCA_029379335.1 of Thymus mandschuricus. NCBI lineage: Eukaryota > Viridiplantae > Streptophyta > Magnoliopsida > Lamiales > Lamiaceae > Thymus > Thymus mandschuricus. The sequence goes on along the minus strand of CM057076.1, from coordinate 710,143 downwards.
GAACTGTTTGTTTAACTTCCTCAAAGAGATACTGTGTTTGTGTGCAGGATTAGAATGAATGCCAACGGAAAAGCTGCAAGGGAAGGTGAAGAAATCAGCACATCAACGAGTGATGTGATCATTAATATCCCAGGAAAGGAAAAGGGTTCGACATCAACAATCCAAGATGCTACGGGTGAGCAACGGCGTAAGCTATCGTCTGATTCACCGACCAGAAGTTCGAATGATCCAGCAGGCAGTGGTCAGAAGTCGGTTCCAGCATATTGTCCTTCGCCTGAGCTCAGGAGTCTCACACCTAGCCCGAATAGGCCTCCCAGATCCCCCAAACCCGAGAACCTCACACGTAGAAAATCGTTTGCAAGGACTTACACGAAGCCCAAGTCTAGATTTGGTGAACAGTCCGTGCCAATTGATGATAACACGGTTGAAAATCGAGCAGCAGTAGTAGAAGACCGTGTAGTCTCTAGGCATGGTTCTCCTAGTATTATAATGGATCAGAATATTAACAGACCGTTGACAGAAAGTCCGAAGATTCCCCTAGTCTCATCACCTGGTGGCTTCGGAGGAGTTGAAAAGGACGAAGAAATATACATAAAGGTCAGCAGCAGGAGGAAGCTCAAGTCCAGGAAAATGAAAGTCAAGTTTTCAATTGAATGGTGTTTGTTTCTTTTGATACTTGCTTGCTTGATCATTAGCTTGACTGTCGATAGGTTGAAACACCTGACTATCTGGGATTTGAGAGTGTCGAGGTGGTGCTTACTAGTTCTGGTTACGTTTAGTGGGATGTTGGTTACGAAAGGGCTAATGCATTTTATAGTACTATCGATTGAACTGAACTATTTGCTCAAGAAGAAGGTTCTGTACTTTGTTCATGGCCTGAAGAAGAGTGTTCAGTTCTGCATTTGGCTGTCGTTAGTTCTTCTAACTTGGATTCTTTTGTTCCACGAAGGGGTTAAGCGCTCTCGTTTAGCTACTAAGATCTTGAAATTCATAACTTGGAGCATTGCCTCATTGCTCATAGGCTCCTTCGTGTGGGTGTTGAAAACTTTGCTTCTAAAGATTCTTGCATCGTCGTTCCATGTAAATACGTTCTTTGATCGGATTCAAGAATCTACCTTCCATCAGTATATCCTCATGACCTTGTCTGGACCACCAGTTATGGAGTCAGCCAATGTGAGTAGACTGAGTTCGGCTGTCTCGGAAAAGGGGAAGGCCGGGAAGGAAAAGAAGGCGAAGAAGGTGATCGACATAAACAAGCTCCATCAGATGAAGCAAGGCAAAGTCTCGACTTGGACTATGAAAAAGTTGGTTGATGCAATATCAAACTCCGGTCTTACCACTCTTTCGAATGAAATTGACGAAGGCGATTACTATGGAGGAAACGAACAAACGGATAAGGAGATTACCAACGAAGAAGAAGCCATAGCTGCTGCTTATCACATCTTCAGAAATGTAGCTAAGCCATTCTGCATGTGAGCTACTCCATCCATTGGAAACTGAATTCTATCGATGCTTTTTATTTAATCTTCGTTCTTTGCATAATAGTCTTCTGTTTTCAGGCACATTGATGAACTTGATCTAAGAAGATTCATGATTAAGGAGGAGGTCGAGGTTGTGTTTCCGATGATCGACGTGGCTGAGACTGGGCAGATTGACAGAAAAGCTCTTATAGAGTGGGTGGTAAGCATGGCCTTTCACTAATTTTCAAATCTTTTGCTAATGATTTGTCCTCCAACGCTGTTCTTGTTCGTGTTCGTGCAGCTGAAGGTCTACAAGAGCCGAAAAGCTCTAGGCCATGCTCTGAACGACACGAAAACAGCCGTCAAGCAGTTGAACAAGCTCGTCTCATCGGTTCTCATAGTCATCATGTTAGTAGTATGGCTTCTCTTAACCGGAGTAGCAACTACGAAAGTGCTGATCTTCTTCTCATCGCAGCTCGTTCTTGCAGCCTTCGTGTTTGGGAACACTTGCAGAACCATCTTCGAAGCAATCATCTTCGTCTTCGTCATGCACCCTTTCGACGTTGGGGATCGCTGTCTCATTGATGGTACTCAGGTAACTTAATCCCATCAAAACACGCGCTCCCAAACTCCCAATCATCGCCTTCGAATATTCATGTTTGCGATTTTGGCACGATTTTTGCAGATGATTGTGGAAGAGATGAACATCTTGTCGACTGTCTTTCTCATGGCCGATAATACTAAAGTATACTACCCGAACAACGTCCTCGCTGTCAAAGCCGTGAGCAACTTCTACCGGAGCCCGGATATGGGGGACAATTTCGAGTTCAACATAGATTTCAAGACTCCATTGGAGAAGATAGGCCGTTTGAAGGAAGAAATCAAGAAGTAAGTCGATTTTTCGCCCTCCCTCTCTTCTCTTCTCTTCTCACGGCCTTCATACATTCAAATCATCGTTACATTTGGCAGATATCTCGAGAAAAACTCGCATATTTGGCATCCGAACCACAATGTGGTGGTGAAGGAGATCGAAAACATGAACAAGATCAAGATGGTTCTGTTTTTCAACCACACGATGAACTTCCAAGACTACGGAGAGAAGAGTCGACGAAGAACTCAGCTCGTGCTGGAGGCGAAGAGGATCTTCGAAGAGCTGCGAATCAGCTACGATCTCCTTCCACAACAAGTACACCTCGTTGAGTCGAAAATAGCTGCTCCAGAATCTTGAAACTGATCAAACATCTCTCTCTCTCTCTCTCTCTCTCTCTCTCTCTCTCTCTCTCTCTCTATCTCTCTCTCCTGTATAAATAGCACTTTATTAGGCCTTTGCTCAAAATATTGGTGATCAAAGTGTAAATTTTTGGCTAAAAGAGAGAGATGATTTTATTCATTGTTGGCTAAGTTTTCTTCAATGTTTAAGATCTGTAATCTAAAGTCGAGCATGCCACGTTCGACATAGAGATCTATTATTTTATTTTATACCTCGTGTATATTAAAAAACGGGTAAAAAAAACACATTCGAGTGCATTTCTGTTATTTCTCCACTACATCCAGCATGCTTGAATAGCCATTACCAGAAAATCGATACACAATCAATTGCTTTAGCCGAAAATAGTTGCACTAAAAACAAGAAATCTTCTCCAATTTAAAAAAAAAATTGCAGCAAAAAAGTAAAAATAATAAAGAATAAAATTGAAGTGACAAATAACTGAAATTTGATAAATGGAGGGAAAAACCCTGATAACATTTGAGAATTACATGAAAGTAGTCCAACAACCTAAGAGAAGAAGCAGCAGCTTCTTTAAATTTAAATATTCATTTTCCCACCTAAATAATTTCCATTTCCACTTGATATTCCCTTCTCCTCTCTTCTTCGATCTATACACGCAGCATCGTTCTTCGTCGTCTTCTTCAAATCCGATACGCGATGCCTTGGCCATGGATGAACCTCGCGTTGTCCTCAGCATAAACATGAGTCTCGTTCTTCAACCTAAATCAATAAACATGAATTTTTAGGCAAAAAATTTTCCTACATTTTCTTTTTTTAATTTAAAAGGGGTCGTACGTTTTTGCAACGGTCTTATTTAGGATGGTGGACGCGACAAAAGAAGGGCCATTCAAGTACAAGAGCTCCCCATCAACTCTCTCAGCTATTCTCTTGTCCATTTTCCCCGCCTCGATGCAGAGTGGATAATCCGAAGCCTGAAATTCACCCCCGAATTCAAATTATTTTCCCGCTCATCACGTGCCACGTAAAATTGAGTACCAAAAAACTTAGAAAATGCGTGGATCTGTTTCACTCACAATGACCCATCCCCACGTGTCAGCAAACGAGGGCACGTGAGCCGTGTAGGCCCGAACATCTGGATGAACACACATACAAATTTATAAGTACTAATAATCTTGAATCAAAAGTAGTAATAATGTAAACTTATTGGTAAACTCACACTTGAAAACTTGTTTAATAGTGTTGTAGATTGATGAGAAGACCTCCTTGTGAGTGAATACCCCTGCAGGTCCAGCCTACACCCAAATCCACACACACACACAAAATCAGAATTTATTGTATTTATTTTTTTTTAAAGGTTTTTTTTTTAAAAAAAAAAAAAAAGAAAGAAAGAAAGAAAATTGTGTAAGTTAATTGGATTAAAATAAAAGAGTGACCTGAGTGACGAAAATGCCCTTGGTGTTGAGTTTGGGCTTGAGGATGTCTTCATAGAAGGATTTGGTGTAGAGCTGGTAGCAGGGCCCACCTTCAACTGGATCGGCCAAATCCCCCACTATTATATCGAACTTTTCCTTCCGACTTTCCAATTCAGCCCTTCACAAACACCAATTAATTACAGAATTGCCACATGATCGGAAGTAGAAATGTTTTATTTAACTACCAGTAATCTTACTTGGCATCATTAATCACTAAATCAAGCTTAATATTTCTAAAGGCCTCGTGATTGGCTGTGAGGTGTGTTTTGCAGAAATCCACAACCTCCTGCAATACAGCATATACATGGCAATTTAATTATTAATAGAAAAATTGGATTAAGTTAAATACACGTGGCGTGATTTGAGTGTACCTGATCGATGTCGCACATGACAACTTTGTCAATGGACTTGTGCCTGAGGGCCTCTCTCGCAGCGGACCCTTCGCCCCCGCCCATTATAAACACTGTTTTTGGGCTGCAAATATAATAATTAATAGAGGAGGTTAGAGAGAGAGAGAGAGAGAGAAGCAGTACGTAGAAGCGATATGATTATTAGGCCCATGCGCATGCACTTACTTATATATATATATAGTGAATTAATTAGGTAGGGAGTTGTTGGAATGGTTAAGTGAGTAAATTGTAATTAAAAGTAAACTGACTTGGGGTGACATAGGAGAGGAGGGTGGATCAAGCATTCATGGTAGATGAATTCATCGAATTCTGCACTCTGCATCTTCCCATCAATCACAAGAACCTGCATATATATGTAAAAATAAGTCGCCTTGTCTTGATTCTCACGTCGAAAAGAAAAGAAGCACGTCAACAAAGACTAGTGAGTATATTCCGGACCTTGCCAAAATGTTTGGTGTCGAGGAGAGCTATGTCTTGGTACTCACTAGTTCCCTTGTGCAGCACTCTGAGAATTAAACACCAATTAATTAATTAATTTTATTTGAATAAAGTAAATGGAAATTCAGAAAGAAATCAAGTTATTCTCAATTAGAAAAAACAAAAACAACGTGGTGTGTGTGTAGTATAGTAGTACCTGTTGAGAGCAAAAGACCACTTGAGATGAACATCAATCTCTTCTTCAAACCATGAATTGTTGATCTCGCTTTCTTCTTCGACACGATGATGATTTTGTTTGTCGGCTATGGTGATAACGTGGGTGGTTTCAAAGAGAGCCTTGGGGAAGCCATTGTTGCAGGGGATGAACTCCATTGCTTCACCCATAATTGATTCTCTTTCTTTCTTCTAAATCCAAACTAGATATATAGTTTCAGCAGAGAGCTAGAGAGAGAGAGAGTGTGTTGGGGGGAGTGAGTGAGTGATTGAGAAGTGAAGGAGGAGATCCTTTTATAGGCATATATGTATTAAACAAAGTGCATGCTGCCAAACTCTCTATCATCATATATACTAAGTAATATCCCCCCATTTTATTTAATTAATTTCTCCTTTCCACTGCTGCACCTTTTCTACACTGTGGAGTATGATTTATTTTATATAGTAGACGTCAGGCATATTTAGATATTATAGGAGTTGATTTAATTTATCAAAGTAAAGAGAAAATTAATGAATGAATAAACAATTGTTAGTATTTGGTTTTGCATTTGCATTTGCATGCACAGATCTGTGATGATATGAAATGCATCAACAAAACCAAACCACTTGCTTGCTGTAAAATCCAAATTAAAACATGTGTTTCTTCCATTTACATTTACTAATTTCACATAAACTCATATTTATAAACCCCCGAAAATAAAATTAATTGTGGATTATTATTATTATTATTATAGAAGTAATTAAAAGAGAATTAAATGGGGAGATGATATAGTTTTAGGCAAAAGATAGAAAGGGAAAGACAAGAGGGGGAATTGAAATGGAACAAGGCACGCTCAAGAGAAAGAGGAGGAGATGGAGTCGAGCGTGACAAAAGTGGGACCCATATTTGCACACGCTCAAGACCCCACGCCTTCCACTTCACTTGATCGATCATCGATGCCTCTCTCTCTCTCTCTCCCCTTTCCACATCCTAGCTCTATTTTATAGTATTCAAAATTCAACCTAGCTACGTGCGTGTATATGCATACATACATACTTTGACATCGTAGTTGGAATAAGTATATAGTAGGAATATTTGTTGATTAAATAGTTAACTAAAATACAGGATTAATGCAACGAGCGTGCGTAGCGTGGCGCAAGACAAGGTCTCTTTGATTTAATTTGGTGTATACATATATATTAATTTTATAGTTTGGGTCAACTTAGAGGGCCCAACCCAAATGACTTGTGATTATATTATATAGTAGTAGTAGTAGTACAAATAACATGGCAATACCATATACAGTAGTATGTATGTATGTATATAGGTTGTTGGGCAGTAGTAATCTTAATTTGTCTTTGAATATGTATTACTCCTACTCCTACTATAATGAAGTTGAAGGTAATGATATTGAGTGGATAAGGGAGGGAGGGTAATACTTATAAGCGTGGTGGTGGCGACATTATATATATAAAAGGATAAATTAGGAGACAGACGGCAGCCGGCAACTGCTGGGCCCTCTCTCTCTCTCTCTCTCTCTCTCTCTCAGTTAGAGAAGAGAATTACTAGTACTACTACTTATTAGAGAGATATGGGGGTTGGATTGGTTAATTAGTTTGGGGGATTCTGTCTCCCCAGCGTGCTCCTTTTCCACTTCTATTTTCCCCATTTTGCATCTCCATTTGCACTTGCATGCTGCTGCTGCTGCTGGTGGACACCCCACTCTCTCTCTCTCTCTCTCTCTCTCATACTGCTATAACCCATTGTGCATTTGTATATCACTTCATGACATGTTTCTTCATCAATCATCTTCGCCTCTCATTATTCTTTCTTCCTTCTTTACTAACTATTCTCCACCTCTTAACCTAATCAATCGGGATTTTACTTCTTCCATAAATCAAATTCAATAAGTGTATATGGTACCATGTTTATGTACTTCTTTGAACACCCTCCGTCACTCTTTAGAGATTGATGAATATACATATACACACACACGTTCAACAAACGTATCATCTCTAAAAGAAATACTTATAAAATAGTACTAAGTTACGTAATCGACATTCTTTCCCTTTTATCCGGATTAATCTACACAACTTTTATAAAATAAAAACGAGGATGAATTAATGGGTCACTAAAAAGGTAGGCAAAGAGCAAAAAGAAGTGGTGATTGGGCTCTAAAACTCTCTTGTAATGGGGAGACAAACCTCAAAAGGTGCTCAAAGACATTCTTCTTCTTGGTACAAGTTGTATAACAAGATTTGTTACTTATTAGTATTATTGCTAGGGCCGCCGCAATCATTTTCACTTACTTTTAATGCCAAATCTTTTCTTTCCTTTAGAAAATGAAATGTCATCATCCTCCACTAAGTCAATCTATTATTATAATTCAACACATTTTTATAATTAAAGGGTCAATGCCTCCCACCCTTCCTCATCATCTCCTCAGTTTTTATGCAGCGTGCCTTTGGGAGCCACCCTTTACCTATAATTACACTAATTTTGAGTTACTATTTGATCCATGTAAATATATTTTTTGTTACAAAAAAATTTCTTTAAATTCGAGCGAATGAATAGAATGATCATCGTATCGGAGTTGAAATCGAATACTTTATTTAGAAGAAGTGGACCGATGATGAGACTTGATTTGATGATATAAAAATTACTTCGCATGCAAAGATATGTTTATAATATCTTGAACATGGTTTGTTTGTTACATTTTTTTATATTGTCAATTCTCATAGTTGAGTTGATTCAATATAATTGATATGAATTCAAACATATTATTATGATTATCTCTACCCACCATTATAGTTGGTATTTAACTAGTGGGAATATTCCCGCATGAGAAGATAACAAAACTACCTGAAGTTGCATTTGCACAAAACTCTGAAAATGACCTTTTTTTTTTATGATTCATTACCATTACATGTGTTATTGTGTTGGCCACACCCACCTCAATTATAGCAATGGATACCAAAATAAACTATGTTTTCCATTGCATGCGCTTCTAAAGCGTGGACTTCATCATATATATTAAAAACATAATAGAAAGAAAACAAAAATACTCATTCCGTCTCGTTTCATTCGGCCCGTTTGCAAAACGTAGTGATCTTCCAATCCAAATTAACAATACCAAATTAGATTTTAGTAGGATCCGAAATCATAACACAAACGATGTTCGTACTCGAAGAATGACGCAAGAGTGACATCATCGTGATGAATTTCGATTCAATCTTCGAAATTGCACACTACATCATGCTTTGGAAGAAAATGATGGAAAACTTATATGAAAGTGCTTCGCCCATAAACGTGAAAGAACTGCAGAAAGTGGATCACTACAGAAAATAAAAGAAAAAGATTAAAAAAAAAAAAACAACAAACGCCACTAAATCTAGCGTGCCCACAAAAGACAGAACAAGGTGTGGGGAAAATACTTTTGATGATAAGTCTCACTCATGTTAAAAACATTACAAAATTGATAGAAAACAAAAACATGCTTTTTTTTTTTCCTACTTCAAAAAAGGTTTATAGTCATTGCAAAAGGAAATATAGGTAAAGTTCTACTAGTACAGAAGAAGTAAATATTACCAGCAGCAACAAAACATAGATATGACCATACTATTATGGTGAAGAAAACCCCATGCTTCAGGCTTCGACTTCGATGGCAGGTGCAATAGTTTGAGGGATAAACACCTCCTCTTCCTTCGGGGGATGGATCGTGACAAGATCCGGCATGGGGGTGATGGGACCAAGCTTGCCCTTCGGGTCCCAGTCGAGCATGATCTTAACCTTGATACCCAGGACACCCTAAAGGATTGAGTAATTTGTAGTCAGTAAGAGTTGGAGTTCGAGTTTTACAAACTTCAGAGACCATATTTGGGATTGCATGTATTTAGCATATGAAAGGGGAATAGAAACAGACCTGTCTAAGAAGAACGTGTCTGACTGCAGAGTCGATGTACTCCTTAACAGGCTGACCAGAGGAGATCATGTAGCCGTCCTTGAATTTCATGGACTTGGCACGTTGAGCACGAAGTTTTCCACTGACAATCACCTGTAGAGAAGGTAATGGAAATCAAGAGTGAAAATAGAGAATCATATGAGAAAATATATAGCTTAGAAAAATGGTATCTTAAACCCACCTCACATCCCTTGGCACCATTCTCCATAACAAACCTCAGAACACCATAGCAAGCCCTAAACAGAATAACGGAAAAGTGATTAGTGAAGGTAATGGAAAACCGTGCAATTCAGATACATAGAAAACGGATGTAATCAGCACACAAGCTATAATATGAGACATCATCTTCTGTATAAAGATGTTTCACAAGTGATTGAAGTGGAGCTATATAGTATGGGTCCCAAATTTGCAACATTGTTATTCAGAGTTCTATAGTCGGGTGCTACAAACTATCAACTGTATAATTCATGAGATTTTAAAATAAAATCTCAAGATGACCGAATAGCATGAAGAATATGCAGGCAATTCTGAAGCAGTTCAAGCAAGAAAAACTTAAGGAGATCAATAAGTAAAAAGAGAGTGGGAGGTTGTTCATTGCACACAGTAAATATCTTCCCATTTTAAATCTGCACAAGAGAAATAAAATTGTTCTTTGGACAGATACTAAATGGGAAGATAGATTTTGTCATCTTCAGACACGAGAAAGGCACTTAATACTGCCATCTCGCTGTAACAATGACAAGTACAACAACAATTAATCTACACATATATCCAAAATCATAAAGATAATAACTCTAACATACATCCTATGCTCAAAAACGGAGTGCGTGACATATACCTCCTGACTGCAAGGCCTCCAAGAAGCTTGTATCTCAATGACTCAGCCTGAGCTATAGCGCAGAGTCCCCTGTTGTTCACCTTCTCAGCATAGAGCTCAACGTTGTTCTCGGGAAACTTGAAACGCTTCTGAACAACTGAAGTCAGCTCTCTAATTCTCCTACCCTTCTCTCCTGAAGAATTTCAACATAAACACGATACAATCAGCTACAACAACAAGTAATCTAACCACTAAAAAGTATCTACACTACACCAAACAGAGGAAGATTCACTGCTCGCACTTCTCACGGCATACATGTAAATTACGATCAGATTAACAATTAGACTAAATCCTTTAAAACTCAGAAACTAATCTCAATGATTCTATCATCAACAAAATCACAAAAACTGATAAAGAAATTCAAAGCAACGCAACAAAGAAGGAACCAAACTCTGTTATAATCCAGTACTACGCGCTTAAATAACACTAACCATAACCTAGTGCTCAAACAAGCACAGTACAATCGACGCCAATGCATAAACACATAACCAAATCGAACTATTCGTGATTAAATACGACCGTATAAAACCAATTACCAAGTACGTTCTGCGTGCGAGTAGCTCGGATGATGATCTCCGTACGCATCGGCGTGACTCGGACCTCGCCTCCGGAGTAGCCATCCTCGGCAAGCTCGCGAGTCAGCATCTCGTTCAGTTCGGCGAAGAACACGCCGTCGGCAACAAACTGAAACCAACCGCAACAATCCACACAATAAGCAACAGATAAACTCGTAATAAATCAGTGAAAAACTCAATCTCCGTATAAATTATCACGGAATTTCTCCCGATTGAAACAAAACAGAGTTCAAATAATTCAGTTCGATCGAAATTTGATAAGATGAATGAGAGAAAACAGTAGCTAACCTTCCTCTTTTTGCTCATCTGCATCGTCGACGCCATAGTTTCTGAAAGCTCGGTGCAGCTGCGTTTGGCTCTGATGCAAGTCTCTCGAGTCGAATAAAACTGTGGAAGAGAAACCCTAATCGGGGGAAAAGTCGCTTATATCCTAATTGCTTTGGGCCTTCAATACCCATCTGTGCCAATTTCGGCCCAATATCTGTTTTGTTTTTTATTTTATTTTATTTTTATTTTTTATTGTTATTTTTGTGATATATGTTTGTGCTGAAAATTGCTACTACTATATAATTATAGATAAAAAATACTCACTAAAATGGCTAGATGAAATTAATTAATTAAAATTTAGATCAAATGTAATGTGACAGTGATACAGGATTATATTCATATATTATATTTATTAATAATTAATAATATAGGACGTCAAACACGAGTACGTTAAGAATGTCTATGGTAGGTAGGAGAGTATTCCTCGATTATACATAATCATATTAATACGTTCAATTTTTTTCAAGCATAGTCTATAACTCTATATTATTATGAATAAAAGGTGAGGTGGTATATATGTATAAAAAACAAAAGCGGGAAGATAGCATTTCTTTGGCAACGAAAGATCCTTGCTTTATCCACTCTCAACATAACGTTAACTAACTAAACCCAAACACACTCACTCACAGAAAAGCTAACCATGGCTGCTGCATCATCGGCTACCGTGGCAAGCAGCGCCTATTACGTACCTGCTCGAAAACGAGTTTCGCTCGAAGATCGGCGTGTTCGGACGATGATACCTTCGATTCCGAGAAACAGCCGGCGACGGCAGCGGTTGCTGGTGATCAGAAGCTCGGGAGAGGAGAGCACGACGACAGCTGTCGATGAAGAAGAGCCCCAGACGCCGGCGGAAGTTCCCAAAGGGCCGCCGTCGCTGATATCAGCTCTCAACGTGGATAGAGCGTTGCGTGGCCTTGGTATATTATTGTTTTCCTATTTCTTTTATACCATTGATTAAGTTTTGCAATGAAGGGTTGTTAACGGGGTTTCGTCTTAGAGTTGCAGCGATCACGGATGCCGATCACTACGGACGGCTGGGGCTCCGGGCCGGATGTCCGTATAATGAGGTCGGAGTTTTAATTCTACTTTTTATATTTACTAGTATTCCTTTCGTCTCATTCAGAACATTCATTTTCTTTTCTATGCATTTTTCTCAGTGAAAACTGCAACTAACTCTATATGTATAATTAGGTTGACGTTGCTTACAAGAGGAAGGTAACGGAGTTGACGGAGAAGGGGCTAGAAGAAGAAGAAGCTAGCAAGGAGCTCGAGCTCTTGAAGGTTGACGTGGCAGAAATTAATTCTAAAACGATATTATTTATATATTTGTGTGCCAAAATTGATTGGATTTGGGTTTGTTTGTAATGATCAGGAATCATACTCGATACTGTCGTCGGTGGAGGAGAGGAGGTTGTACGATTGGAGTTTGGCCAGAAGTGGGGATCCAGATAATTACAGATGGCCATTTGAGGTTGATATTACTCAAGCCGATACTATGCAAGGGGACCCTCCTCCACAGGTATTTTACCAATTTTACCCCCCACTCACCGCTTATTTTACCATGGATTAACAGTTTTATACATAATTAAATCACTTTAAACAGCCATAATTATAGTCCCATGTTTCCTTAGGTTTCTCCTTTCATGCGTCCTCGTAATAGTCCTTTGTTATGTGTCGAACGAATATAAGTTTCAAATCATGTCATACGCCGTCTCCGTTGGAAAAATAGTCCAAGTGTTCTTTTCGTCTCCAGATACATGCCATAGGAATTAATAGGAAATACGAATCTCATTGCGTTAAAATTGTTTCCTTTCCTTGTTTGCAGGAGCCAGAGGATGAATGGCCAACTACATTGTTGGGATACTTCTTCTTAGGATGGTTACTATTGTCCTTTGTATTATTTATCGTCTTGAACCGTTAAGGCAAACGTACGTGTGATGTGATTACCCGCAGCTTCTCATATTTTGTTGTAAAGATCCTCTTAGTTTAAGTTTTTAGCCTCGTGGTGAATGACAACTCGACATACGTCTATATAGTGGCTCACCATACTCTCGTGCAGTTCGAATAATTGAGATCCGATTAAACGTCGTGGGAAAGAACAAGATGTACATGTTCTTAAGTTTTTGAGTGATGGTGGCCGGACTATATAGCTTATACTCCCTCCGTCCCACCTTATTAGCTCCCAAGAGTGAATACATGTGACGTGTTAATATTACTTGGGGACTAATAGGGTGGGGACATGGAGAGTATTACTCAACCCGAATGGAATTTTTACGTAGGAGATTTATACAGATATAGTATAGTATGTCGAGAGAGAGAACGAGAGAGACCCGTTACAAAAAAAACATACCTTGAGCAGCATCAGCAAGCGTCGGACCTCTGTGCAAAGAGTGATTGAGTGAGAAATAAATACTTCCCATACAATATCTCAATTGCCAGAGGTCTGATTTGAACCTCACCTTAAACAAGGGAAGAAGGTTAGTAAGAGAAAAACGATTATAAATAAATAAATAAATTATAAAATATAGTAAACCGAAAAGGAAAGATTATTTACCATGTGTATATAAACTGTAAACTGTAAATATTAGACCAATCTAGGACTGGTATGTATATCATTTTTTTCTTTCTAATTTAGGTAAGCCTTCGACCTAAATGTATTGTAGTTTATCGATGCCGTTGTATGTAAAAAAAAGACTCTTACCATGATACACCCTAGTAAAGATACAGATACCTATTCGAAAGGACAGCAGATGGATCGCCAGTTGTTAACTGGCACATCTTCACGTTTATATTCACCGTCGAAGTTCAATCTGCTCGTCGTCTCTGGTGGCGGTGGTCATCTACACGTTGCTCGTTCAGGCCACGATGTCTCTCATGTGAGTGCTTGGTGTGAATCCTGGAAGAATCATGACGGGTTTCCTTCTCACTATATTTGGCCCTTCTGTCAACAGGTTTCGGGGGCTGAAAACCAGACTCGGGACGGTTATGGAGATGTTTTCTGTGAGAATCATCGACATCAGAGTCGACCCTTCTCTTAACACCCCTTTGGGTCGAGTGATGACCAAAGCTCGAATCACTATCGTAGTGTCCCCTTCTCTCATTGTCCTCCTTTGAATCCCTGCGATGATGCCTGCGTTCGGTGCTCCGGGATTTATTGTCTTTGGCAGAATTTGGCCTCTCCCCATGAGAGAGCCTCTTCTCCTTTCCAGAGAAAGAAGGGCGGCTCTTTTCATGTCTTTCATGGGAATGCTTACGCTTTTCATGCCGATTATCTCTCCCTGCTCTTTGACCCATGCTATCATCAGAGCGACTGATACTTTGCTCCTTGTCTTTATGGGATTTATTATGATGTATTTGCTGGGGACTGAAACGCTGATAGCATTCTGAAGAACCGTCCTTATTGTCCGAAAGTCGGTCACTGTTGCAGACTCATTGTCAGAATTCTTTGTACATAGCAAACAAAGTGATGCCTCTGATCAATTTACATAGACGACTAAATTTTGTACCTTTTGAGATTTTCATTTGAGTGCTTCATTCTCTTATTTCCGCAACGCTGAAGCTCAAAGTGCTCGAAACGAGGAGGTTCGATATTCCCCGGTCTCACATTTCCACTGAAAGATGTATTAGGCTGTCATAATCTGCCCAAATGCCTTATCATTGGACCAGCATTAAGATGATTGAAACACTTTAAACGTACCCGGGGCTAGGCTGGATGCCACCCATAGATGAAATGTAGGGAGGAGGAACAGCAAAAGGTGAAATAGGGACCATGGCGGGATTGAATGGCATCATCGAAGGGTGATTATACATATTTGCATATGGTGTATACGGGGGAAATGAAGGGCCACTCCAGTAAGGTGGTGCATAGCCTGGCATACCTCCATGAAACGCTCCAGATCCTAAAAGGATTGACGAAGTTAAGAAAATGCAAATGTAAATAAATAAACAAGAAAATTTTGATAAGTACCTGGCTGAAACATGGGATTTGGATGGGAAATTGGGCAATCTCTCATGAGATGGTCGGGAGAACCACATGAATAGCAATTGCGGACACCCTGAATTCAAACAAATTTTTAGATGTATAATGGTTTCTTTCAGCACGGCCTGTATATAAAATTGTAGCCATAATTTTCAGCAAATCAAGTACTGCAATAAAAGGGAACACACACATGCTTTGGAATATTTTCTCATGAACTTAAAAAACAAGTCAGATGCTAGTACTAGCAAAAATTTAGCAAAGATTTAACATTAGAACTACGGAACAAATTAATAGATATTTATAATAACACAGTATAACTAAATTTACCTTTCTATAGCTACCAAGACCTGATAAGTTTCTCCCACCAACTGAAAATAGCACAATAGAAAGTTAGAGATGAAATGAAGTACAACTATTTGTTAAAGGGGTAATAAGAAATCAGCACAACTTCATGTACCAATAGCAACGAATGTGCATTCATGTTGAGCTAATTAGCTTTTTCGGCGGGAAAAGGGTAGGTTAGTAAATAATCTGAAAACTCAGCTTTTAAGTATAGTATATATACAAGCCTACCTTAATACTAAATCTAGAACAATTTCTTCAACTAATCTAGCCTAAGCAAATTGTTTAACATGTCATCTCTCCTGAAATATTCACATATCATCATCTAGGGTGAAGGAATATTTGCAAGGTAAGAGATTTTCTGGATTTCAAAAAGTGAAATATCTTCTGTTACTGTGTCCAAACATAAATAATAAAAATCATATTCCCGGAATTAGTACAAAAAGGCCGTATAACAGGGTGACTTCAGTCGGATGGCCTGAATCTTTTCATAAAGCTTAGCATTGAGCAAAGACAAGTAAGTACCTTCACCATGGCTCTTAACATCAGGAAGAGCAGGTTGATTTTCACCCTGAAACTCTGTGGATTGTGCAAAATCTTCAGAGTCTTTTTGCATATCATTATCATAAGGATATAAGCCTCTTACAGCAGCATCTAATTGATTGGCTTTCCCAGATGGGTCAAAAGTTCTACTACCAGGGTTGCCATATGGAGTAGGAACCTGATTAGATCCTTTTCCAGTAGCAGAAGAAGACTGAGGAGCTTCCACTACCCTCCTAGCAACAGTTATAGTACATGAAACATCATTTGCATGGATTCCGGATTCTCCATCTACATTTGCAGGAAAAAAATACAAACAAAAATCAGTCATGTACCATTATGAAGTTGTTCAGTCCTTTGAGTCTAATATTTGCATAAGAATAATCTACAGACCTGGTGCATATTTCTGCATTACGTCCTCAAAACCAGCATCAAACATCTGAGATTCAAGCAAATGCTCAATTGCTCGACGCAAGGACAAATTTGGTAATAGATCTCCTACAATGCATTTTCTTGAAGAACATTTGGGGCACATCCCTTTTGCAATAAGCACTTGACGTATACCTGCAGTAGCACCAGAAAAGAAAATCCACAAGTGAATTAGATAGATAGGAAAAATTATTCCATTAGGCATTAGATCAACACGGAATTGAAATTAAAATATTGGCTAGCAGTGGTGGGTGAGAAAAATAATAGTAATATGAAATATCGAGCATCTGAACACGTAGTTACTGCATAAGGAACTCACACTTCTCACAAAAGCTATGCTGGCAACAGGGTATCATCACTGCATCCGTGAAGAAATTATTGCATAGCGAGCACTTCAATTCTAAAGGCAAATTAGTACTTTGGACAGTCGGGAAATTGGACGCGTGCAGCCTTTCAACAAATCAAAAGAAGGCATTATATTATGAAAAACATAGACCTCAAGAAAAATTGACAGATGGAGAGGAATAATACTTGTTAAACTTCATCTGCTCATCAACAAATGGCAAATTATCCCTATCATTTCCATGTTGACCTAAACCTGCCATTAACATCATGCCATTGTGAGCAAAGGAAATAAAATAGCAAATATTGGAGAGGGAAGATAACTAAGAATAGCAGACCATTTGGTATGGCAACAACATCATCCTTCTTGTCGCCCATGTAGTTAATTTTATCAAATCCTTGATAACAGCCAGGCGAGTCTGAATCGGGTTTGGGGCACAGATCAGCACCTTGGTCATCAACGTCATTCTTCAGTCCAGTCTTCTGAAAGTATAAATGTCAGAAAATTATTTGGCTTGTGTTCGTGATGTAAAACTGTGTCATGCCAAAACTTCCCACCCCCAAGGTAGATCCACCGTTGGTTGAAAATCCACCATGATATTTCTAAAATAAATACTCACTTAAATGAAGGCGGACATATGCAATATGAAATAGAACATAAAAACAGTATCCAACGAATATGAACATACAGCTGGATCCAGATTGTGCGACTCTTTCACGTCGACATGCTTTGCAGCTTCAATGGGTACCCTGCAGCAGAGGTAAAATACTAAGGTTAACGTCAAGGACAATTTTAAGTGCTTCTAAGCTCACAAAATAACAGCGCACTTAATCAGTAGAGACGAAAACTCTGAAACGTATGAGGTCAAGGAGAAATATAGAAAAAGTAGAAAGACAATATACAAACATAGCTTGTAAGACCACCATGGATTAAACAAAAGAAAGTAATTATTCTTCAATGCATGCAAAGAGAGGATTGGGTTTTAAAATATATATTGAGCTCAATCTACGTAAGAGCAACCAAATGTCAGATTTATACAACTTTTTCTTAGGAGCTGTATTTATACTTAATTCCTTTTTCTTTTGTGTAATAAACATGCTAGCAAACAGTCAACACAGTATGTACGTCATACGCTAACATAAATTAGGTAAATATTTCCTATTTTTAACAGGAAAATAAATCAATTCGAGCAAGTTAGTAGGCAAAATATAAGTTACTTTGTTTGAATCAACTCGGAGAAGATCTATATTTAATACCGAGTCGCAAATAAAGAAGCCAATCCTTTTTGTTGACGCGAGGGAACCGGCACTAACCGGCAAGCAACACGTGTCACCGTTAGAAGCTTATGCAATGCATCATCAGTCAATCGAAATAAATATATAGTTAATTGCCGCTATTCAATGTAGAATCTTCGGTTAACATAACAAATCTGCCTTCAATATATTCCCAAAGTACGGAATTCCGTGACTAAATTCCCCTGTACGGCATCACTTTCCATGATTTTGGTATTGATCAACACATTCGATCCAAATCATCTCCAAACATTACCATTAGACCATCATTCACTGATCTAAATCCTCAATTATCCACAAACAAGTTGCAGTCCCCGGAAGATCGACACAAAACTCATTAACAGTAAACAACACAACCCAAAACCAGAGCAAATTCACACATATATCCATATTAATACGTTATAGAAATGTTCTACACGCTAGCAAACAGTACAACTCAACCAGAATCATGAACTCATTCCAAGCAGACATGCAATCAACTCAATCAAGGAAACAAAATCTTACGCTGGCGCCGGTAGCGTTCCGCCGGGAACTCTCTTAACAATCACGCTCGATCCGCTCGGAATTTGAGAATCGCACTTGTACTCTGCCAATTCATTTAACCAATCGAAAATCAGCTCATGCAAATCAAACGAAATTCCATCGACACAAAAAGCATTCCAAAAAAAAACAACAAATCGAGAAAAGCAACAACCACAAATCGAATAACTAAATGAAATGGAAACAAATCAAAACTCGGAGGAAAAAAAAAAAGCAAAAAAGCACCTAAACCGGAAACCGCATCGGAGAAAACGAGATCAAACCCTCGCTGCTGCTGAGAGTCCTTCCCGCGCAGAATTCTCGACCGCAGCTCCGCCACGGAGATAGAGGCGCGATTCCCGATCTCCACCGTATCAAAATTGACGGAGCTCCTGAATTTGAACCGGATCGACATAGCTCGAGCTTCTCCTTCCCGAATGGAAACACGATTGTATATGAATATATGCTTCCACAACTGCTTGTGCTTGGGGGTGCGAACTTGGTAAAGGGTTTTGCATTAGCTGGGGTGTGAGTATTAGGAGACGGGGGTAATGGCCGGTGACCCGGGTAATTTATACCTGCTGCGACTTCTGTACGGACATTTTTTTATTTTATTTTTTCCCTTTTAGTATTTTTTATCTCAATAATTAAATTTTTAAAAAAATATAAAATCTCATGGGCCCAAACAAATTTATGCAAACCTAGTCCAGTAAATCATAGAGACTTTAGTCCATCAGGCCCAATACATAAATCGGACAAATAGTGGTCCAAGTCCAAAAGCAGCCAAAAATGCTAGTTGTAGAAATATTTCGAAAACGAAACGATCACTCGTCAATGCAATAGAATTTACGTTCGATACGCAAATACAATAGATAATCGATTCACTTAAATTTAACTTAGATTGTAGAGCTTGGGTTTACGCAAAAAAAATACGAATGGGGTTCGGGATACTAAATGATTGACGAAAGTGGTATGAAAATGCAATAGAAGATCTGGAGTCGAGTCGAGGGGCATTAATGGGGGATGTCTGTATTCGTGCAGGTGCTGTGAATGCCAATCCCAATCAGTTCGAGTGAGAACGCAAACTCACATATAAAAGCTAAGTGGGGGCTCTGACCTGACCCTGACCGGTTTTTCCTCCAAAGCTTCTGCCGCCGGGCCCCGCCCCCACCACCACCCCCGCCACGTCACGCCGGAAAATATGCCACTTTCATTTACTACATTTTCTTCCCCACTTCCTCTCATCCTACTTTCTACATTCAGCTTACCACCTTCGAGGACGATGTCGTACTCCACTAACGATTTAATTTTAATTAATTATTAGTTGTTTGTGATTAATTTTAGACCGTTTAATTATATGTTAGGTTAAAGATGTACGTACGTAATGTACGTACACCTTAATTTGTCGCAATTTTATCTAATTACGCCTATTTTTATTTGATTTTGACGAGAAAGGATTTTGCATGTATATATGTAAAAATTAATTTGGCACAAATTAAACCATGTTACAAAAGAGAAATTCAAATATTTTTAGTAGTAGATTATCCAACTTAATTAATATGCCAGCAGTTAATTAAGTACTCCACCTCACATTGCAAAAGAATGATTAATCAATGTATTATCTCCGTCTATTTAATTATTTCAAATCTCACATATATATTCAAAAATAATATAAGTTGTGAAACGGGACGATGAGTGTAATGTCCGAGCCGATAAACCTATATTAATTGGAAATTAAGGAGAGAAAAATTAAAACTCAAGGAACAATGGCATAACACGAATTTTTGCATGCTAGGAAAAGCTTAATGTTACTATAAAAGGAAAGAGTTTCAATTAGGGCTAAAATAAAATTATGTATTTAATCGAAGTAAAAAACCAGATATAAACCCTAGATTTTCCTCAGAAGAAGGTAAGCAGTGACCGTACTCTCTCTATATTTATAAAAATGCTTAAATAAACTAAACTCAATATTATTAATTAAGTACTAAATTCTTATCGAAAAATTCCTGCTTCTCTTCACCTACAACCAAAACAGTTATTCCTCATTGAAAATCAAGCAATACCAATTTTTACCTAATTAGTTTCCAAACTCCCGCCCTCGATTCCGATCGTCGTCGTCCTCTCCGCCGCCTCCGCCGCAGTTGGAGTGGTCACTGACGTTGGCCGTGGCGGCATCCGACGGCGCAAGCGGCGGGAGGTTGATTCTCTGGCCGGTGATCTTCTCCAGATAGGAAACGATCATCGCCTCCCTACTCCTGGCCATGGCCTTCTCATGAGCCCTCGCCGCCGCCTCCCGCTCGAAATGCGCCACCTCCTGACTCCGCCACTCCTCCTCCCTCGCCCTCCGCTCCTCGTTCAGCCGGTCCATCGCCTCCGTGAACTTCCTCTGCAGGCTCTCCTGGTGATCCACCACCTGCTTCACCAGATCCTCGAAGAACTCCGCCATCGGGCTCATCATCTGCCGATCGCCGCCGCTCCTCCTCTTCGCCGCCTTCGCCTTCGTCTTCGCCTTTTTCGCGCCTTTCGAGGATCTGGAAGCTTCCTCCTCCTCTTCGTCTTCGCCGTCGGCGGGCGGGGGTTGGTGGTGGTTATTAGGGGGTGTTTGGATGGCCTCATTGTTGCCGAGGCGCTTGTAAATGGCCTCCAGCTCGCTGAAGTGGAGGCGAGCTTTGGCATCCAAACAGGCCGTTAGAGTTTCTCTTTGGCGATCGATTGTTTCACTGTTTTCATTGGATACTTCTGCTGGGAGGGTTTCCCTACACAATATTTATTAATTAATGCACACATTTTTTTATTTATTTCAAAGAAAAAAAAAAAGGACACTAGCTGTGTATAGTGTGTATACTGTATAGTACATGAGATTAAAATTTTTGTTTTTGTTTTTTGTAGAAAAATTGAGAGAGGAAATAGCTTAGTAGTGAACTCCATTAATGGATTTCTTGAGTAATGGGGGAATAATTAAAAAAAAAAATAGAGAAATAAGTATTTAAATTACCAAAAGGGGGAGTGGAGCATTCCGAGGGAAGATTGTCTGGCCTCGGGCAGTTGGTAGTGCTCACTCCCACGAAGCAAGGCATCTCCTCCGGCGGTGACGGCGGCGGAGGCACCGTTTCGAGAGCGAATGTCGTTGAGGCCGAGCTTGAAGTTGAGGGGGAAGTAGGCGGATGGGGCGGCGGCGCCGCCGGGGTAGTGGTGGTGAGTGGGGAGGTAGTGGGGGTGGTCTAGGGCTAGTTGTTGCTGGGAGTGGATTTGGTCGAGGATGTGGGTCGGGTTCATGGAGAGCAGAAGTGGAGGGCAGCTGTTTTCCGGCTGCTGCTGCTGCTGGTGTTGGTGGATGCCGGGGATTTCGAAGCCAGAATGCATAGCTAGCTTATCTCAATCTATAGAGAGAGAGAGAGAGAGTACCAAGGTTTATGTGGTTTTGGTTCTTTTGGAAGTTAGATTGGAAGAAACCCTAGTATTGAGGGGGGGGGGGGGGGGGGGGGGGGATTTGGGAGGGGAGAGGGGGAGAAGGGGAGAAGGGAGGAGGTGGAAGGGATGAGGAAGGTGATAGGAGAGAGAGAGAGAGAGACCCGTTGGAGGAAACTGTGTGACAAGATAAAAGGGGCGGGGACCGGGTTGTCGGGTCGAACCCGTTTAGAGAGAATTCAAAACCTATTCTCTGCTCCATTTCATTTTCTTAAACAACTCTTGAATGAGACAATTCATCTACATTCAAATATACATTTTTCTTCTTTTTTCTATTATCCGAATTAAAGGGTTTTTGCTTCTATATATTATTTCATTTCTTCATTGGATAATATATGCTACATTACAATTGAAATATTGAGTAATTAATTTGGTGGCGATCGATCTACTTTATTTGAGTTTATACTTTTCTACCAAATTATAAATTCTTAAAGTAAGCCATGATCCAAGTTTTTACGTGCTTAAATAAAAGTGTTACTTTTAAGAAAGTGATAGTGATTGCTTTTCCGTTTATTTTGTATTCGACTTGGATCAATGTACTCATAAGTTCTTGTCGTCCCTTTCCTCCATTTTTCATGCCACTTATTATTATGCTTATTGAACATAGTATGATAAACGAGCTCGTTATAAAGTCGACAAAGTACGCCCTTGTTAGAATGTATAGAATATAATATAATCGGCGTGTTCGTGTAAAAACACTAAGATTATACGTGTAATTGATCGTGTATCATAAAAATTACTAGATGAGTAAGTTCTAACTATTGATTCCATAGTTGTTATTTTCTTAACAATGGGAAGATAATTCTCCGTGTATGAATATAAGATAAAGAATATGTTGTGACAGATTATGATTAAATAACGACAAACAAACAAAAACCTTAAAAAACAAAAAATTACATGGCTCGCATCATAAATATAAGGTGGACGAATCTTATTTATAAATAAGCACATCACTACATTAGTAGTACGGGGCCTTTTAAATAGGAGTCCAAATACAATTGTATGGGCTTGACCCAAATAAACAATATCATACTAATATTGTTCAATTGTACGTATAGCCGTATAGGCAGTCTATGTATATGCGTATATCTCTCCATTTCATTTTATTTTGCATATTCAAAACATGATGTACTTCATGTAAAATATAAATATTCCACCAGAAACAAAATCAATTTATTGAGCCTAGTAAGCATTAATTTCTACCTATAACAAAACTCATCCTTCAAATCGAAATTAAATTCTTAAAAAAAAAAAAAAAAAAAATGAGAGAGAGGGAGACAGAAGACAAATGACACGTGCGGTTGTGTGTGCAGCAGAGCAGGGCAGGTAACTGCAGAGAAGACATTCTGAAACGGAAGGTGGCGCACGTGAATGTGTCACTGTGTTACTGTCTCCTTCGCTGCATTAATTTCTGTGTCCATTCAGCCCCCTCATCCAACGGCCCTCCTTCCATCTCCCCCACCTCCCCCTACCTGATCCCGCCACGTGTCCCCGGCGAAGTACCAGATTTTTTTTCAAAATGTAAAATCCCGATTGTCTCCTTTTCCCCCAATCATCGATTAAAATTAATTTTAAATAAAAATAAAACGAGACATATTTATGTAATACTCCCTCCGTCCACCTATTTCTGACACGTTTGCTTTTTGCACGAGTTTTAAGACGGGAGTGGTTAGTGTGTAAAGTGTATTGTGTTTATGGATGTAGTGTATAAAGTGTATTTTGTAGGGAATAAACATATTTTAGAAATAGAGCATCATATATGCATAAAAACATGTTCTTGTCTGATCTTAAATGAAAGATCGTATAAAGACCTTTAATTTGATATAAAAATCATAAAAATCCGATAACAAACGAGCAAGTTATAATAATTTAAACTTTCGAAATTTAAATTATATTGAACTACGTGCAGAAAAAATGAGTGGATGAGATTTAAGTATGGAATGTTAAGTGTAATAAGGGATTTACTAATTGTACTACTTAGTGGCTAATTCTTTCCAAAAAAGGAAACGTGTCAGAAATAGGTGGACGGCCCAAAAAGGAAAGCGTGTCAGAAATAGGTGGACGGAGGGAGTACGAGACATTAAATACGACAAATGAGTGGGCCTAAAATGCGGGTTTTTAATTTGTAGGAACAAAATTTAATAATAATTGTATTTAAATTAGGACATTAGGTTAAATAATTGTGATTAATTATGTTGTCTCATGTTTATAGACTATATAATAGGATTTCGTACTCGAGATTATGCAATTAATGTTACTCCGTCTCGTCTCGTTTAGTTTTTGTCATTATATTTTGTGTATTTAATTAACGGGTGAAGTGAAATGGGCCGGAACGAATAACTGAATGACAACACATTATATTAGTGTTTATGGGCCCACTAACATTCAAAGGTTGATACCCCATTAGCCCATTAACATTTAATTGAAGCCCATTAAAAGACATAATTGGACCCGGCCCATCAAATCAGTTAATGGATATAAGCCCATTTAATTAATCATCCTAAATGTGTTAACTCCTATTTGGGCCTAAAATACATATAAATTATTAGTGGCCCTGCACGAGCTCGGCTCGATTAAGGTCTTGATCGAGCTCACGATCGACAGTTAATTTTCGAAATCGAACTCAACTCGTCAAGTACAAAGATGTATTTAAGCTCAAGTTCAACTTTGACAAGCGAGCAAGCCCAACTATATAAGAGCTGAGTGTGTTCGCGTGCATGTTGAGTCATACAGCCTATAACTCAATTTCTGCTCGATTGATAAAGAATTTGAGCCACTAACAGGCTTTTCTCTAACCGATAATTTTTCTATAATCGGAGTGATGCTATTTGGTCATAATATGGCCGGCCATAATTTAACTTTTTTTAATTTTTTTAGTATCAAATAATTTATATATTTATGCCAAACTTTTTTAGATTATAAAAAACTTAAAATGTGATACTCCATATTTTTTACGTATTTTTTAAAATTAATCCTTTAATTATTTGGTAATTTTAACTATTTTAAAGGATTTATTACCTTTTTATATTAAAAAAAGAGAAAAATATGTAATTTTGGGGGAAAAAATATTTTTAAATTAAAATATTAAACTAATAAATTATAGTTATCATTTACTATTTTTAAAATTACGTATATTATGAAAAATGTCGTTGTGTGGCCGGCCACATTATAGCCAAGTAGCATTATTGTTGCTTGATTTCTTGCATAAAATAGAAGTCTCTTCTCTTCCAAGTAGGTGATGCTAAATAGATTTGGAAATCATAGATTAGATTTAGTATGGATTTGCTTGAATCTCTCTCCCCATTTTGATGACTATTCAATCATATTTTTTAGTCAATGAAGAAAATCAATAACAAGATTACAAAGACTTTTGCCTTCACACATATATTATTCTTCACTCTAAATCATTTGTTTATTTAAGGAACAAAATAAGATTAAAATCCCATTATACGCAGATTACTACCATCGTTTCATCTTAATCGATTATAAAATAATAAACCATGTCAAGTACAAGATGTAATTGCTTACAAGAATGAAGATTAGTGTGTAGTAATCCACAAGTTGACAATACATGGGAAACAAGTAACTGAAATGACAAAACTACCCCTCAAGTGGCATAATTTTGATGAGCACATCCCCTATTCCCTCAATGATTTTGTTTGTTTTTTCTCAAATATAATATTTCATGGGGTGATTATTTTGTCCTTATAATGTCAGCACAAAGATAAATGATTTTAGGTAAACATCATGTGTCAAGTTATAGTAAATTAAATTAAATAAATGTGATGATGATATGATCCTCCCAATATATTTCTTGTAATCAAACTATATTGAAACTCCTCCCGTCCCCATATCAGTGTGATTACTTTTCGTTTGAGACGATCTTCAGATCAGTATGATGGACTAAAAAACTAGTGTTAGAATTCGTGGGGTAAGACCCTTATTCCTTATTCCACTATGACCGTCTATCTATCGTTTAAAAAAAATATGTATCGTTTCTCTCTTCATACTAATACCGGATGCGGAGGATTTGATTTTCTTGGAATTGAAATCTTTTTGGGACCACATTTTTTATTTTTTTATTTTGATTTATCCTTTTCTTCCACAAATTTTTAAATGAAAATTCAGAAAATACTGCAGCTTCAGAAAGCTGTTGCCATATCAAGTTGAACTACGTAAGAAATCTAAAACAGCAGATGCAAAATCTTGCTAACTGCCTTGGAAATTTATTTTTTTATTATTTTTACAACTTTTTAGGTATTTTATTTTGAACAAAATGTCAAATCAGCTGACAATTTTAAGATTTCCTTGCTTTCTTTTGGAAAATTTTGTTTAGTTTAAGCTAATCTTTGTTTTTATTCATAAACCCTTTGTCACCGCCAATAGTAAACACACGACTAATATACCCTCGGTTGACGTGTCTTCACGACTGATATAACAATGTACTGTAATGTTTATAAGTTGCGATCAGTTCAGTAAATTTTTTTTTCATCTTTTTTTTTTCCGATTACAAGTGGGATCGTGACTGAGGATGGTCAGCACGGTCTACCGCAAAGGGCCACCAGAATAAGGGTTCATGAAATTACTTGAAAGAGAGAAACATTTATAATATTTGTAGCTCGATAACTTAAGTCCATTAACAACATGACTCATTTCTCATAGTTTCGATCAGGGCTTTTTTTTTTTGGTCAGTAACGTTCATAATTACAACGGGATGAAAAAGTTATCGATTATTCAATTACTACAAGTGCAGCATTTTGATTATCACTTTTAACCTCTTGTGTTAGTCTTATTACCAATTTGAGCTTCAAGTACGAATTATTGAATTCAAAGATACGTTTCTGAGGATAATAAATTACAAAATTGGTGATGCATTTGAAATACTAAAAAAAGGGGTAAGCCCACAGAGAAAATCAATACATACGTAATTTGGATTAGTCAAATAATCTTTCCTAAATTAATTAGAAGTCAACATCGAAAATAATCCAACTAAATTAAAATAATACCGACTCGTAAAAGGTCTTAATCAAGCCAAGGATTAGTACGCTAATTAAGAAATTTAAGATTTAATTAGGTGCCAAATAATCTTGTCTTTCAATTTCTTAATAATTTCAAGAAATTAATCAAATCAACTATGTTTATTTTTAATTACTTAATTAAATGTATTTTTATGAATTTAATGTGATTAATTATAAAAATGAATGATTGAATAAAACATATTAAACGTTGACGCATACTTATTGGGCTTGGGTTTTTCTTTTTTGATGGGGTCAAACGCCCAATAATTATTTATTTATTATAACATCGAAATGATTAGCCCATTTTTGGAGTTACCCCCTTTTCCTATTTCAATTATTATTTCTTGATAGATTTCCTCAACTCCTATATAATCCATGTATACATGTTAATAATTTTCTTAATATATGAATTATTCATGTTACTAGTTTAAACTTACATACTGAATTTATTAAATTAGTGTAGGTAGCACTAGATGTGCCCAAAAGAATCGTAACTGGAAACCGAACCGGAATTGGACGGTTCGGAACTGAATAAAGGATTGTTGATTCAATTCGGTTAAATTATTATGGTTTTGAACCGTAGCGGATGGTTCCGATTCTTGGTAATGGAACTTGGATCACCTTGACCGAATTGGAACCGAAACCGACACCGTTGAAGTAGTTGGTCTTGTTCCGGTTTTGATGTTAAGAATTGGGAACCATCAGTTCGGTTTTGATTTGAACCGAAATTGAAACCGTCGAAGTAGTCAGTCTTGTTCCGGTTTTGATGTTAAGAATAGGAAACCATCAGTTCGGTTTTGATTTGAACCGAAACCGAAACCGTTGAAGTAGTCAGTCTTGTTCCGATTTTGATGTCAAGAATTGGAAACCACTAGTTCGATTTTGATTTGAACCGAAACCGAAACCGAAACTGTGAATCGAACGGCCCATGTAGCGCCCCTCGAAAATCGACGGGAAATAAAAGGAGTATATTAAAGAAAGAAGTGGCAGACAGATGAGGTGAAGCTGATAATATACCCAGCCAAGAAGATATTCAAACCTCTTTTCCCTTTTCTTTTTTCTTCCTTTCCTCTCTCTCCCTCGCTCTCTCTGACTCTCTCTCTCTCTCTCTCTCTCGCTCTCTCTCTCTCTCTATTTATTCTCAATAATACTAATCCACAAGTATTATTTGAAGCCGTTTTAATCCCCAAGAATTCATTCCATTTCAAGAAAAACCAACCGTTTTCTCCCCCACCAACATGATAGCCTACATCGAGCGATTCGTCCACGAAAACGACGTCGAATCCGCGCCGGAGCCGGACTACGACGCCGCCGACGAGGTTCTCCCCCTCATCACCGCCGCCGACCTCCGCGTCGCGGCGGAGCTGGCCGGCTGCGTCTCCGACGCCGGCAGGGACTTCGGCGGCCTCCAGTTCTCCAAGCCCCGCGCCGTCATCCGCCCCTCCGACGCCGCCGACGTCGCCAAGGTCGTCCGCCTGGCGGCGCAATCGCCGCACCTCACCGTCGCCGCCCGCGGCAACGGCCACTCCGTCAACGGCCAGTCCATGGCCCACCGCGGCCTCGTCCTCGACATGAAGGCGCTCGACTCGACGATCTACGTCGACAAGGCGGCGATGCTCGCCGACGTCAGCGGCGGCGCATTGTGGGAGGACGTGCTCAAGCACTGCGTCCGCCGCTACGGCGTCGTGCCGCGGTCGTGGACGGATTACTTGGGTTTAACGGTCGGCGGCACGTTGTCTAACGCCGGCGTCAGCGGCCAGGCCTTTCGCTACGGGCCACAGACGGAAAATGTAACGGAGTTAGAAGTCGTTACCGGAAACGGCGACGTTTCGGTCTGCTCGAGTCATCAGAATTCGGAACTCTTCTTTTCCGTGCTGGGTGGACTCGGCCAGTTCGGGATTATAACTCGGGCTCGGGTCGTGCTTCAACCCGTACCCGACATGGTAGGGATTTTTTTTTTTATATTTATTTTAACACGTGTCCGAACATTCAGATACTCGACTCGACTCGGCTCGTTACACATTCGAGAAATGTTATTATCAATATCTACTCTAATGAACAATTTTATATGTGGTGGTTTGTTTCGGTGATTAGGTGAGGTGGATAAGGGTGGTGTACACCGAGTTCAGCGACTTCACTCGCGACGCCGAGTTGCTCGTGACTCAGCCCGATGGCGAAACGTTCGACTACGTCGAAGGTTTCGTTTTCGTCAACAGCGACGACCCGGTTAACGGATGGCCCTCGGTCCAATTAGACCCGTACGGCTCATTCGACTCCGACCGAATCTCCCGCAAAGCCGGCCCGGTTCTCTACTGCCTCGAGGTGGCCTTGCATTACAAGAACGAGGACTCCCCTACCACCGTCGATGCGGTAATTAATTCGAACACTTCATTATGCTGTTCTACTCACCTCGTCTCGTCTGTTCGATTTTACTTGACACGTTTCGTTCCGTGAGTGCGTATATTTATAAAAAGAAAATAATTTTGGTGGTTTAGATCATAGAATCTGTGGGCCAACGGCCCAATGGGTAACTAAAGGGGAAATAGAGACTAGAAGGGGACTTAGTTTTGACCTAGGCATACCCGATGTTGACATCCAAGCCCAAAAATTTGTAGGGCCCACCTCCCCGCGGTTAAAAAATAAAATTAAAAAAAAAAGTCAAAATTCCTCACCGCCACGTCAGCCTCCGCCGTCCTTCGCCGGCGAGAAAAGCTGACCGGACGGCGGTGGCGCTGCGTTTGTATCTTCCATTGGATTTTCTGACAGCATCATGGCATGGAAGTGGGCACAGAATCCGGTCCTTATTACGAGATTGACACCGTACTTCCCCTCTGACGTACCCTTCGCAAACGCCAAAATTCCCCCAAGGGCTAAACCGTAAATTCACACTCATGGTCCCCGCCAACCCCACATTTCGTATATTAATAAAAGGAAATAATTATTTGAATGAAAAATGCAGAAGGTGGAGAGATTGATCGGAGGGCTGAGGATATCGGAGGGGGCCCGAGTCGAGATAGAGGTGGGGTATACGGAGTTTATACTACGAGTGAAGAGAGTGGAGGACGAGGCGAAGGCGAAAGGTATATGGGGTGCCCCACATCCGTGGCTCAACCTCTTCGTGTCCAAAAGGGACATAGCCGAATTCGATCGCCTTGTTTTCAAGAATATTTTGAAGCATGGCGTTGGTGGCCCAATGCTCGTCTATCCCCTACTACGCTCCACGTAAGTATCTCCTCCGTCTCTCGACCTAAAATTTTCGTTTAATCTGTT
This sequence comes from Thymus mandschuricus, assembly GCA_029379335.1. NCBI lineage: Eukaryota > Viridiplantae > Streptophyta > Magnoliopsida > Lamiales > Lamiaceae > Thymus > Thymus mandschuricus. The sequence goes on along the minus strand of CM057076.1, from coordinate 679,999 downwards.
CTTACGGATGATCGTCGTGTGTACGTGTCGTTTTTACGAATAATGGACGGACCACCCCTAGTGTACGATAGGATCCGCTGACAAAATTGTTGGGCCAAATATTTTTGTGTAATTATTGTGTGAATATATAATAAACTATTTTTTGTTTATTTTGGGTGTGATATGGGCTAAATTTGGATTAGATCTTAGTCTATATCACGCTAAATTTTTATTTATTTTTTGCATGTGAAGGAATAATAAATAATTATTTGATGTGATTGCCTTTTTTTTTTTAATTTATTTTTAGACAAAAAATGAAGAAGTAATGTTGCTTTCAGGTAGTGTTTATACTATTTATGCGACGACAAAATTTTCAACTGGACAAGCCCACTAGCTGTTGACACCTCAATCCTTTTGTAATTACCTAATTGCCCTCCATATTATTCTAAAATAATTAAGACCGTTCAGCCTGGCCCGTTAAGACCGTTGGGTTAGTTAATTGGGCTTAAGAATTTTGTCCACTAAAATTTAAAAAAATAAATCAATTTTATGTTTTTTTTTTTAGTTTTAATTGTTGGATTTGACATAGATTGAATGAACTAATAGGTGGGACAGTCGAAAATCGGTGGCTCTACCTCAAGGGGAAGTATTCTATTTAGTGGCGCTGCTTCGTTTTTGCTCGCCGTATCAGAAGGGGTTATCCGTGCATCAAATGGTTGTACAGAATCAAGAAATCCTTCAAAGCTGCAATAAGAATGGCATTGACTACAAGTTGTACCTTCCCCACTACACCTCCGTGGAGGGCTGGAAAAACCACTTTGGGAACCAATGGTCCAGGTTTCAGGATCGAAAAGCCCGGTTCGACCCGATGGCCATCCTCGCCCCCGGCCAGAAAATCTTCTCGAGAAACCGGCCGCACTCTTGATATCGATATTTTTTTATGCATCTAGTTTTTTTTTTGTTTTTTTTTTTCCTTAGGTGTTTTGATTTTTGTTTTGAATTGGTGGAAGAAGTTATGTAAATGAATTTCTATGGAAGAAATTTTGAGTTTTTTATTTAATTTTTGTTTTATTTGGAGGGGTGGTTACAATAATTGCATGGGGTGTGACAAAATCCAATGAAATTGTGGCAAATAATGGAATTCTAGAAAATCCAAAATTAATGGGGTTTTTTGTCGTTTAGAATGGAATGAAAATCAGCCTTAGTCACAATCGATACAGTTCAAGTTCCCCAATTATTTAAATTGGTGGGTTGTAAAGTAACCTGATCTCCTAATTTTGATTGTGATGTTTCCTAATTTTTCGATGTTTGGAAGTGCAGCTCGAACGAGCTACAATGTTCGACAACAATAACACTTACCTACGTCGATTGAGAAAAGGTTTGAAATTTCGAACCCTAGTTGCAACTTGTCACCTTCTCGAATACCGTCCCATTTCAAAAGTCTTGTACGTCAGTCAAAGGTTTCTTGCCCTAAATCCACACTTGGATTATGAGTTGGGAATTCACAAAATCAAATTGGGTATCAGATTCTATATTCTCTCATGCAGAATTTTTTTTTTTCAAGAAATACAAAAAACTTTTTTGTGAACTTTTTATGGCCCCGATGGCTTCATGCATTTGATAAAAAAAAACATATATATATTTTAATAAATATATTTATGAATAGGTTAACCCTATCTTTGTATAGCTTCAACTTTGTTCATTTAATCTTTTCCTTTTGGCCTTTAACTTTCTCATTAAAAGTAGGGAAAAGTTCCAACAATATCCATGTTATATGAAGCAAAAAAATAAAATTAAAGGGTCCAATCGATTTGTTTGCTAACTTCGAGTATTCCTGTAATGGATAAGAGTCCCAAATTATTGACGAGAAATCGATATGCATCTCTTGAATATATATGAGGTGTAATATTTTGAAACACGTATCAGTTGGTGAAACGAAAGAGTATAAAATATGAGGGAAAAGGGAATATTCACCATCTACTATTTTTAATTCAAGAAAATATTGTTCCAAAATTTAGGAGAGTAATTATGAGATTATGATTTATTGTGAAATAATATACACGTACCCTTTTAATTTCTTTATTCTGTTTTATAAAAACGAAAACTTTTTCGTAGTACAATTCCATGCAGAGTATTTAATGGTGGTATGCGTGCCATGCAAAAAGAGATACGTACGTCCTCGGCATTCGTTTCATGCAATCCACGTACTTTTCCCCCAGATTTCATTGATAGAAGCAAATCTTAGAATAAGTTTATCTTACTGATCTTCAGCACGCTCGTTATCAACGAGACGAAACGAGATAAAATTAGGGATTAATTAAGCATACAGTTGGTTGATAATGGCATTTTTGTTTCTATGCGTTCTTGATTATAAAAGGTTGTATTCTTTTTCTCAGTGGGGCTTTCACAGTTGTTAAAATCATGATAGTGAATCAATTGCACAGCTGAAATTAGAGGGGAAAATAATTTAATTTAATTTAATTGTAATTTAATTTAGGAAAAAATGCATTTAAAATCGTGAACTTTATCTGACATACCGTTTTAACTGTTAACTTTTAATTTTTTCCCTAAAATCACAAACTTTTTAATTTGTCCAATTTTTCCTTAATTTCTAATTTCCCCCAAATCAAAGCTGATGTGTCATTGATGTGTCAGTTGGAAATTGACATGTCATCGACATAGCTTCCACGTAGATTTTATAAGACACGTATACATCCACGTAATTAATTTTATTTAAATAATATATGCAATTAATTTTATTTTTTCTAGATTTATCTCCTCCCTCGCTAAATTACGGCCCTCCGATCAGTTCCAGGTGCAGATCTACTTCCCTGGCCAAACATCTATGTCGGAGGCGATGCAGTGGTCGTATCCAAATATGATGTTAGGCCTTTTCGGGGGACTTTATTAATTGCATATACTATGATTTAAATAAAAATAATTATGTGGATATATATGTGTCTTATAAAATCTACGTGGATGCTATGTGGATGACATGTCAATTTCCAAACTGACACATCAACGCCACGTCAGCTTTGATTTGGGGAAATTTAGAAATTAAGGGAAAATTGGACAAATTAAAAAGTTTGTGATTTTATAGAAAAAATTGAAAGTTAACGGTTAAAACGGTATGACAGGTAAAGTTTACGATTTAAAATGCATTTTTTCCTTTAATTTATATATATGTATATATTTTGTAATTAAAAATTATTTCTTCTCCACTCATTTTCCTTTACAACTGTAATCTCCTCGCACACCTTTTGTTAAAAATTCTGCATTATTTTTTCTGTTTATTTAATTGGCATTTTCCCCTTTTCTTAATTTCGAAATATATAATGTTGTCGTTTTCTCCCCTTTTTTCAGTTGCTTTTGTTAACCATGTTTGAGTTGCTTTTATTTTTCAGTTCAAGATTTGTTTTTAGCTTTTTGCTCCTTTTCTGCATTTACCTTTTGCTTTGATTAAATAATCCTACGGTTCAGTTTTCGATCTTATCGAAACTGGATTTCGCATTCTCGTCTATTGCATTTCGACGTGATATTTATCATCGTATGATCAGATCCTCGTCACATATTGAAAATGTTTTCGAAATTAGCCATTCTCCAAATATTAATTTTGTAAATGTGACGAACGTGCAATGGAATTTTGAATGGGCTTTGTGGTCCATTCAAGGAAAGCTAATTCAGCCCAAATTAGTTATATATGGGCCATGCTAGGGCAGTGTTAATTGTTTTATAGGCCCAATCCAAATTGTTTGAACTGAATAAACATGAAAATAATTAATTAATAATAAAGTTAACTTTTTTTGATAATTTGAACATTTAATTACATTTTCTAAAGTGGAACACAATTGTTAATAACTCTTACATGCACATACTTATTTGTTTGAGAATTTCAAACCATTACTTTCATAAAATAAATGTCTATTTTTTTTAGTCCAGCATAATAACTCTTGTGGTAAAATAAATTTGGACATATTTTTCAAACAAATTATAATTTTTATTTGCATTATTGTTCTTGATTAGTCCGATTAAGTTAAATGTTCTATGCCAAGAAATACCAACCGGTCCAAAATTTTAAAATAAACATCGCCTAAATTCGACCGGTTTTTTGTACCGGCCAAATTCCTAAATCACAGTTACAACAAATCCCTAAATTGAAGAACATTCAAGTGCAAAAGCGAGTTGATAATCAGACTGCTGTGAAACGCTACATGATTCTTTGGCGACATGACTTATGATGAATTGGAGCCTGAGAGAGAATTAATCCAATTAATCGTTGCCCAAAACCGCGAGAGACGTGAGCAAGATGCCAAGTGGAAAGCCGAAAGGCTTGAAAAGGAAAAGGAAGAGCCATGGCCACCTGTGTGGAAACCGATCAAGGAATCCATCCCATACGAATGTGGCCTCATTCAACCCTTCGTCGACGATCGTAGGGGTATTCTGAATATGGACCAATCCCACTTCAGTTCTAACCCCATATACAACAAGTTTGCCAATGGTCATCCTGCTGCCTTCCATGAGAAACTTAAAGATTTCATCAATCTAGTTCGTGATAGCAGGGTAATTTTTCAGTTTTATTTATTTTATATTCTAAACCATATTCCTTTCATTATTTAACCATATATAATGTTGAATTTTTAAGGGATTTGATGTTAACTGGGTACCCCCACCCCTGCATGTATTCTCCTTTCTGCCCAATCGATGTCGACGACGAGATGAAGTGCCGGGAATATAGGAAGTTTATCAATCCGATGTTGAAATGTGCGCTTGAAAGAATCAACGCGCGAGCTAAGGTATGTACGTTCCATTGTTGTTTGTTGTTGTTTTTTCATGATTAATTAGGGTATATATGTTGAATGCAGGTTCATGGTGAAGTGTACAATCGGCCCTTCAAAGTAAAGAAAATTGTTGAAGCACTGAGCTTCTCCAAGTGTTTGATCACATTCTCTGTCAACTTAGTTTCTGATGGAACGGTGAAGGCTGTAAAGGATGTCCAAGCCTTTATACGTTTGTAGGGAGGTGGCAACTACGATTGTCTAGAATGGAGATTTAAAGATGAAGAACGGAAGCAACCGAGTGAAGATGAAGATGTGCCGAGTACTAATGAACGTTCTAAAAGAAGAAGAACGTCTCCCAGGTGGTTGCACTATAGGATAGGATATGGTTTTATGGTGTAATTTAGATTGAATTTCATTTCAACTCTTTACTAATTGCTGATTTGAACTCTTTAACTCTTAGCTAGGTCAACTAGCCACTCTAACGCTGCCGAAGAAGACCGTCATCATTGAAGACGCAAGAAGCGCATAAATAACTAATTCCTAGACAAAATGTCTATTTTTTTTTAGTCCAACATAATAACTTTTGTGGTAAAATATCAATACTTTTTTATCAATAAAATTTGGACATATTTTTCAAGCAAATTATAATTTTATTTGCATTAATGTTCTTGATTAGTCCGATTAAGTTAAATGTTTTATGCCAAGAAATACTAACCGGTCCAAAATTTTAAACTAAACATCGCCTAAATTCGACCGGTTATTTGTACCGAATCCCTAAATCACAGTTTCAACAAATCCCTAAATTGAAGAACATTCAAGTGGAAAAGCGAGTTGATAATCAGACTGCTGTGAAACGCTACATGATTCTTTGACGTGTTTTCCTAATCTTCAACTTCGGCCTTGGTGGTTAGTATTTGTGCTTTGATTCACTCACTTGAAAATTGAATTCTTATGTCATTTTAGTTTAGTCTGTGTTCTTGAAGCTCTGATTTTGAATTTTATATCCGTGTTATAGTAATTATGTTTCAAGATCGGAGATGCGCTTGGGTAATAGGTAAAATTGAGAGCGGGAGATGAAAATTAGCTACTTGTTTGGTAGATTGATCTGTATTTTTTATCTGTTTGTTTCTTCATTTTCGTTTACCGTTTCTATCGAGGGCAAGTTGAAGATGATCGCAATTGAAATATTGGTTTAACTACAATCTTCTGTTTATACTTTATAATCTACGAAGAAAACCATTTTACATGGATAATTGATTTTTGCATTGGTATCAATTCTCGGCTTGAATGTTTATTGGCAGTGTGGAGCCATATGTTGGCTTAGCATTAGCCAACCAAGAATAAGTTCAAATAATTTTGTAGATTTCCATTTTATTTGGAATTGTAAAATCATGCCCACTTTTATGTGATTAATGACTTTGTATTTGCTATATAGTTGGCCAAAGTAAGGGGGGTTATGTTATTTAATTTTTCTGAGGGTTTGTTATGTTCGATTTCAATGACATGAGAGTTGATTAACATACTTGTTAGCAGTGCTTTTACGCCAACTTTTGGTGGCAAAAATCTCTAGTATTTCTAGAAATCGGGCCGTGTTTCGTGTAATGACTAGAAATATGGTGGCAATGTTGTTGAAGATTTTCTGGTCTATGATGGTGTGGAATCGAGATAATGGTTAAGGTTTATGGTACTGTTGTATCCTTTTTGTCATAGAGATAGAGAGAGAGAGAGATGTTCCCTTTTCTTATCCGACTTTATGGCTAATAACTTAGTTAGTTCACACCTGATGATTATCATGGTCATCTTGAAGTCCTGTAGTTTTCAACTCTTGAATTTTTCCAGTCACATGAAGTCTTTGATGCCTCGAGGATCTGATATTTGTCTCCTTATATATTTGCAGCGTATATGTTTGCACAAGGTGGTAAGAAAGAAAGAGCGGCACATAAAGCCATAGAGGAGCCTCCGCCCGCTCCTCATGCAGTCACTCCTCCTCCCCAAGAAGAAGAGCTAGCCGATAATCGCTCCTCCAATAGAAAAGCATGTGACAGTGTGAAAACCGGTTCTTGAGGATCAACAACGAGAGATTTTCAAGTGGATACTGGAAGAGAAAAGAAAGGTAAAACCCCAGAACCGACAAGAGAAGAAGGCGCATTGACGAAGAGAAAGCAATTTTTAAAGAGTTCATTCGTTCCGAGTCGGTCCCAAAGATTTGAGTTGTTGTAGATTGATGTTTACTCACTAACTTGTTGTGATTGTTGTTTGTCACTCTGTAATCTTTGTAAGGTTTCTGCTATTGAAACTGCATCTTCATCATTTGACTTGTAAAGAAATATTCATTCTTTTGTTCATTGGTTGGAACAATAGTCAAATGCTTATGTATCATTTCCATCCGAAATAAGATAATACAAGTTTTGTTTTTCATTGTTGCTTATTAGATCTACATTGACTAGAGAGAGAGAGACTTTGAAAGAATACACATTAATTAAGGACTGGGATACCTCTCTTCAACAAATGATGCAAAAGCAAATCATCTCCTCTAAGTGCTGCAAAGCATAGAGTGAGAGGTAAGTCCATTCTTCCTCGTGCAAGCATGTTCTCGATCTCCACCAGAATCCCCTCCATTATCGGATCCTTCAAATGCTGCAAAAATGTTTCATCGCTAAGTGTAATGCAGCAAAATGTTTGACCAACACAATTTACTTACTTGTTTACATGAAATAAGTTGAAACATTAGGCAAGCAAAGAGACATATAAAGTTATATATATGTATACCTGAAGAAGATTATTCATGATTATTGTCCCGTCTCGACATTGGCTTGAATAATGTTTAGGAACGTGGTACGGTTCAGCCTCAATAACTGAGTTAGCCTTTTAGTTCTCACCAGTTTTGGCCTCGCCGAAGACCTGCAAAATTTTATTTATTTATGTCGTTCCTCTTCCTACGAAATACTAGAAACATTTTTGACAAATACTTTCAGCTTAGGAGATAAATTTACCTCCATTTTTCATCACCAATAGCTCCTGTAAAGCAATTTATACATAGTGAGATTGGAATATTCGACGTGGTTTCAAGAATCAAATACAAATCTAGAGAGAAGGTTTTAAGATTACATCTTCTTTAGGAGGGAAACACTCTGCCCTCATCTCAGAAACCTAAACCACGAAAAAAGGAAATAAGAATGAGAAAGGTGGTGAATGCAAAACACAAAGGAAAAAAATTATTAAAGAACCTTGGGAAAAAGAATAGTACAAGCTACTTACGAATAGCCTCGTCTTAATTACTAGTTCCTTGAACCACCAAATTTGTCATATTTCTGAAGCATATATGTTGAAGGCAAGTTCAGAAGGCATCAACAACAACACATGTGCTACGAAGAACGTGAGGATGATATCAATTGCGAAATGTTGTCCATGATAGGAAGAGGAAGAGGCCCTTCTGGTTTAAACCCAAGCTTCCCGAATTCCAAGGGGAAACCCAAGCAGTGTAGATAATCAGAAATACCTCCCATACATGCTCTGCAAAATCAAACTAATAAATCTGGGCCATGAATATTATTAGCTTGGCCCAAGTGTCCGACCCACTCAAACACAACCCCAACCCTTTTTAGACCTTCCAGATTTCGAATGTCCCTTTCTTCCACCTTTCGAAACTTCCGCCGCCGCCGACGTTGAACATTTTCTCTGGAGCCGCAGCAGGCCGAGTCAGTTTATGGTAAGCAGATGATTTCTTTGAGAATTCTGTTTAGTTCTTAGGAAGATATGATTTGTAAAAATCGACAAAGGCCGATCGACCCATAAAACAAATTTATTTACAATGATATTAAAATTAGGTGAAAGTGCTAGTTTGTGCAAAAACTAAAAACGATCTTAATTCTGTTCTTAGATGCAATAACAGAAAAGCAGTAAAGAACACAGAACTTTGGTAACCCAGTTCGGTGATAACGCACCTACGTCTGGGGGACAATATCCGAGAGATTCAATCCACTATAAGTAGTAGAGAGACTTACAGGACATTACACCAAGGACTCCACCTTATGTCACCTATTCGTCTCGATTACAACTCCCTTACAATGAGATCGAATACAAACTACGAGATGAACTCGTGTAGTGATAAAACACTATTTTGGTTCTAAGCAACACGCCTAGATCTAAACTGAACAAAGCCAGGGAAGCTTGTCCAGAAACGCACGCTCGCTCAACAAACAAACTTGCACAACACACGTTGCAAGAACACCAAAACTCACGAACAATAATCTTGCAAAACACACGTTGCAAGAACACCAAAACTCACGAACAATAATCTTGCAAAACACACGTTGCAAGAAGAACAATAACTCACGAATAATAATCTCTGGAGCGGCAGCGTGCTTTAGGGTTTTCCTTAGAATATATACTCAGCACAGGAAACCCTAGAAGATCTTCAGGCTGATCTTCTATGCATGGAAACTTTCCATGCAGAATAATCTTCCTTCTTTGAATAATAATATATATAATAATATATATATATATATATATATATATATATATATATCTTTAAATACTTGATTCATGCATTTATCCAGTCAGCAAACGCAGCAGAAGACTTAAGAAGAAAATCGCCAATACAAATCTGAGATGCATGCACACATGCACTAACAATCTCCCCCTTTGGCATTTTCGAACACAGCATGAATTGCATGAATCAACTCACAGCAGAAGATCAGCAAAAACAGGAGCAGATAGAAGTACTCACACAGCAGACAGTACTTCATAAAACATCAGACCAGAAAACATGCTCCCCCTTAAACCAAAAACCATATCTTGATAAGAACAGTGGCAAGGAGCTCACCCACAATACCAAACTGTTCACAAGATACACACACAAACAGATTTTGAACAAATGGTGGCAAGGAGCTCACCCACACTACCAAACCATTATCAAAATCACATAACCCTCTGCCAGCAACACAGAACAAACACAGCGGCAAGAGATAAATAACTCTGTTATCATATCAGATCATAAAACAGAGAAAGCCATCACATGACTGAAACATCCAGCAGATATCATGCCTACCATTACAATTACCGGCCATGATCAAAGAATCAGAATTCCAAAAACACCAACCAAGAAATCCAGAATTCCAGAAGACCACCTACTCACTATTACAAGCCAGCAGAGAATATCCATATCCACAAAACAAACAGAGAGAGAGAAGAAGAATTTACAAACATCTTCTGCATTTTACTCCCCCTCAATTCATGCCATCTGCCAAAGGACCTACAGAGTGGGCTTGCTGGTGACATCATCACCAACATCAGCAGCCTCCACTTCCACAGTGCGCTCCAACTCCACAGTGCGCTCAACCTCCTCATTAGCAGACAGGAATTCAGAGTCTTCATGAACAGACTCAGCAGCAACAGCTTTGTCTGCAGCAGGTTCCACTTCATCACCAGTCTGCACAGCTGGTTCCTCATCATCAATATGGATGGACTCATCCACTTCCTCACTCACATCCTCAACAACAGGAGGAGGAGCATCAGCTGCCTTTTCTGCAGGAGTCAGACCAGAGGGACCTGCAACATCAACAGCAGGAACAGGAGTGGGAAGAGTATCTTCTTCAACTTCTGGCAGTGCATCAAGCATAGACTGCACAAGCTGCCTTTGGAGACTGATGTGTTTCATCATTTTGTGAAGGGACACCAATTGAGCTTTCAGTCCCTCTCTCTGCTTTTTAACAGTAGCAGCATCAAACACAGCAGCAGGCTTCTTGGAGGATTTTGCAGGGCCTTTCTTAGAAGACTTAGCTGAACTCTTCTTGGTGGGTTTAGAGGCAGCTTTCTTAGAAGACTTCCTAGAGTACTTCTTCGAGAACTGAGCTGCAGACCTGCCTTCATCACAAAACAGATCCTCACCACCAGCAGAAAGGTTAACATTTTCAGATGACACTTCAGCATCACTCTCATCTGCCATATCATCATCCAGGTTCACACCATGAACATGCTTGAGTAGCTTAGAGCTGAATCTCATAGCCTTGAGCTTCACAGGTTTGGAGTCTGTCCTCCTAGAAGAGACTCCCCGTGACTTCAGAATCCTACCAATTAGCCCAGGGAAGTACATCCTCTTCATCTGGCCAATGTATTTGATGAAAGAGCAAATTTTCTCAAAGATCAGTTGCCCCATATCAATATCCATGCCCTTGCCTATAGCATACAGAAGAGCCCCCTCTCTTCTACTGACTGAGTCTCTATGGCAAGTGGGGGTCCAATTCCTCACCGATAAGCTATGCAAGTTAGCATACTTGGACTCCAACAGGATAGCATGGTTAAGATGCTGATCATTTGGCCATTTTGTGATCTTGCCATCAGTAAGGGTAGAAGCAACCTCATCAAAGTTGAGATCCCAGAGAGCATCCTCAATCACCGCCTTTCTCCCTAAAGCCCTCTCAATAACATCTGGGCTAAAATCAACCATTCTACCCCGCACAAAAACCTTGTGGAAATCTGGTGACCTTTCATCAGTCAACCCCTCACCCAGATTAGCATAAAATTCTCTAACTTGCTCAGGAATATATGTGTGACCTCTTAACACAGCATCAAGCAGATTTGCCTGCTCCAACCAATCATAAATCTCACCTCTGTGAAGATAATGTTCAGTAACGAATCTATCATCAAGAAAACCTCTATGCTGGAAATATTCCCATCTCATATACTCATAAATGGACCTATGAGTGTTTGGATCAAAATGTCCAACCATATCTGCTTCAAACGCCTCGAAAGATTCAGAGGGGGTAGAAATATCATACCCATCAGCACGATAATTGCGCAGAGCTTCCTTTTGAGCAGCAGTAAGCTTGGTGCGAGTAGCGGGAGCCTTCACTCTCCCTTTTCCTTTGGAAGCTTTTGCAGTAGCTCCTTTCGCAGCAGTTGGAGGAACAGCCGCACGAGTGCGAGCGTGAGAAGGAACATCAGGCACCTTCCCTTTTCTTTTTGCGGCTCTCTTAGCCACCTGCTCTTCATCCTCCTCAAGATCCACAATGGGCTCTTCAGACTGAGCCTCATGCTTTTTACCATCTTTCTTCTTGCTATCTTGCACCGCAACTTTCTTCTTCCCTTCAACAGTTTTCGCAGAAGAAGATTTCTTAGGGTTTGAGGAACTTCGGACATTCCTAGGTGCGAGTTGAATGGGAGGATTAGCAACCCGAACACGCTTGCTACGAACGCAGCGACCCCTTCTATTACCATCTTCTCCATCGTCGGAGAAGCCACCAAATTCAGGATCCATTTCCCGAATTTTATCCTCAGCCGTGGAAACACCACGCTTTCTCTTAGAAGAACCAAGACCCTTTCTCTGACTAGAAGCAAACAGGGGACAAAGCTTTTTCCCCAAAGGATCCATAGATGACTCACTTGAGGAGTTGTTGAGAGACATTTTACTAGTAGCACAAGGATTGGAAGCACACAGAGATGCAGAGAGAACGCTAGGGCTACAAAGATGAAGAGGAATGAGAGAAATAAACTCCCTCCTCATAACATTTGAATATATACCTGTCAGATTCCACTTAGTTTCTGACAGTTGTAACTGTTCAATACGCCATGCTCCAGTAGCCCATTCAAGAGCCAAAAACAAGAGCAGATGCTCTTTGTGCATAGGATCACCAACAATACTCAAACTACAATACTGACAATTGCAGTATAACTCGAAAACCAAGCTGAACATATCACCACCCACAAACTTCCAGATAGGAATAAGATCATCATCCTCCGTATGCAGACAAGAAATCCAAGAAAACCAAGAAAACCAGAAAATAAAATTATGGTACATATATACACTAACCTTCAATAATCCAGGAACGGTTAGTCATAAGATGCAGAGCCCAAGAGAGGCTCTCAAAAGCTCAAATCTAGCAGTATCAAGAGCTTTTGTGAAGATATCAGCCAGCTGATGTTCAATGTGAACATGCTCAATCTTCAATGTACCTTCTTCCACCAATTCTCTCAAATAGTGGTATCTAACATCAATATGCTTAGTCTTAGAGAGCTGAACTGGATTCCTAGATATATTGATAGCACTCTCATTGTCACATAGAATATGAATGATATCTTGCTTATAGCCATAGTCTGCCAGCATCTTCTTCATCCACACAAGCTGAGTGCAGCAACTACTGGCTGCAATATATTCTGCCTCTGCAGTAGACAATGAAACTCCAACTTGTTTCTTGCTGTACCAAGAAATGAGATTGCTTCCAAGATAGAAGCATCCACCAGAGGTGCTTTTCCTATCCACCAAGGCACCAACATAATCTGCATCACAGTAACCATGCAGCTGAATAGATGTATTGATGGAGAACCAAAGACCAATATCAGCTGTCCCTTTGATGTATTTGATAATATTCTTGACAGCATTCAAGTGACTCTCCTTTGAATCAGCCTGAAACCTAGCACAAACGCCAACACTGTAACAGATATCAGGTCTGCTGGAGGTGAGATACAGCAGACTCCCTATCATACTCATGTAGAGAGTATGATCAACAGAAGCACCTTCTGGGTCCTTGTGCAGTTTCACAGTAGAACTCATTGGAGTTCTTTTGGGCTTAGCATTCTCCAGCCCAAACCTCTTAACCAGATTTCTGGCATAGGTACTTTGAGTAACAAAGAACCCTTCCTTTGATTGCTTAACCTGAAGACCAAGGAACAGATTCACATCACCAAACATACTCATGTCGAACTCTTCCTTCATTAGCTTCACAAACTCATTCACCAGCTTCTCTGATTTAGACCCAAATAGAAGATCATCAACATAGATCTGCACTAGGAGCACATCAGAATTTTCCATCTTCACAAATAGAGTTTTATCTGCACTGCCTCTCTTATAGCCTTTCAGTAGCAGATATTCAGACAATCTGTCATACCAAGCATGAGGTGCTTGCTTCGGACCATACAAAGCCCTTTGCAGTCTGTACACATGGTTTGGAAATTCAGGATTTTCAAAACCTTTTGGCTGCCGTACATATACCTCCTCCTTGAGAACACCATTCAAGAAGGCACTCTTAACATCCATCTGATATAGCTTGAAATTCAGATAACAAGCAATTCCAGGCAACAGCCTGACAGACTCCATCCTTGCCACAGGGGCAAAAGTCTTATCAAAATCCACTCTTGTCTTCATACCATCATTCAGACTTCCAATGACATCATTTACTGAATGATTTCTGTGAACTTGAGTTACTCTCTTAGCATCAGAACGGTTCACATCAGACTCTTCTCCAGTGACTAATTCTTCTGCAGGTTCTGGCTCACCTTCAAGATCAGTTCTGGGAGCATTCTCAAAAATACCAGCAGCACCAACTTCAGTATCACCAATTGTGGATATGTCGAAGCCTCTTTCATCATCAAACCTAACATTCACAGATTCAATGACAGTCACAGATTCAACTTGAGTGGCATGAATCTGCTTCCCACTCATACAGGGACCACACTGCCCTTCATGATCCATATTCAGCTTAGGCAGTCCAACAGTAGCATCATTCCTCATCAGCGTCTTCATATGCCTGAAGCTAGGATGTCCCAGTCTTTGATGCCATATCTGGAACTCACTCATAGTAGCACTGAAATTCTTGAGATTGCTCTCAACCTGATAGCAGCTGTCAGTAGATCTCCTGCCAATCAAGTACACCTTCTGATTCTCATATACAGTGCATGTGCCTTTGTCAAATCTGACATCCATTCCTTGGTCACAAAGCTGACTTATACTCACCAGATTTGCCTTGAGTTGATCCACCAGAAACACATTCTTAAGCATGGGCATCCCAGGAACAGCCAAATCTCCAACTCCAAGCACTGGAACTTTAACACCATCAGCGAAGGTAACTGTTTGACCATTGACAGGCTTGATGTTAGTCAAACTTCCTCTTTTTCCAGTCATATGTCTGGAGCAGCCACTGTCAAAATACCATGTATCTTCAGTCTCAGCTAGAAGAGCAGTATGAGCTGCATATCCTCTGTAAGGACCTCTGTAAGGTCCTCTTCCTCCATAGACTCCAGGAGCATTTCCATAAATTCCTGGCACTCTGTGATATGAGTTGTATCCAGGATGATTAGGAAAAGGTCTTCTAGCCATATTGAGCTCATCTGCTTGCAGCTTCTTGCAGTGGGGCTTGATATGCCCAGGAATCCAGCAATAATGACATATTTGAGAACTAGCTTGCTGAGAGGATCTTGTATCTGTTCCCCAATTTCCATGCTGATATCCTTGAGGAGCAGTAGGATAGGCTTTAGTCCGAGTTCGAGGCTGTTTCTGTTTACTCTTGCCTCCATCAAAGCCTAGACCAGACTTATCCTTGCTAGATTTTCCACCAATTTTGAGAATCTCATCGAGCTTGGCAGATCCAGCAGTCATCATTTTCATCAACTTAGCCAAATGATCCATGTCACTTGGTTGTTCAGTTTCTTCCACTTGAGTTGAAACAGCTTGCTTCTCTAGCTGATCAAGCCTCAAGACCAATTTATCTCTTTCTTCCTTTACTTGCATTAGCTCATCACTGAGGGATTGATTCATCTCAGCAACTAGAAGGCACTTGTCATACATTTCCTTGTATGCAACCTCAATCTGAACTTCAGCATTTCCCTCTGTGCCTTCTTCTTCATCTCCACCAAACAGATTATTAACATTCTCATCAGATTGATCACCATCAACTTTGACAGTATAGGCTTTGCTGGGACCCTCAGAAAACACATTGTCTTCAACTCCCGAGTCATCACATTCTTCATTGTCACTATGTGTAGCAGCATAAGATTTCCCAGCCTTTTTCTTCAAATTCGCACATTCTGGCTTGATGTGCCCATTTCCACCACACTCATGACAGATAATAGGAGCCTTATTTCCACTTCCAGCAGCGCTGTTTCCACCTCCAGCAGCACTCTCCCCTTGATTCCTCTTTCCTCTAAACCTCTTCATGGCTTTATTGAATTTCCTTGTGAGAAGAGCATATGACTCCAGCAGTTCAGCTTCATTACTAACACCAATCTGGGAACTGGAATCAGTAGCAGCAACAAAGGCTATTTCTTTCTTCTTAGGGACATCCTCTTCACGCATCCCCATTTCAAAGGTTCTGAGAGAACCAACTAACTCATCAAGAGTCATGGAGGTAAGATCTCTGGCCTCCTCAATAGCAGCAACTTTGAAATCAAACCTTCTTGGGAGAGATCTCAAAACTTTGGCACATAATTTCTCCTGTGACATCTTCTCCCCAAGCATAAAACACTCATTTGAAATATTCTTCAGCTTGGCATGAAACTCAGATATGGTCTCATCATCTCCCATCTTTAAAGCCTCAAATTTGGAGATCAACTGCTGAAGTCTTTGAGTCTTCACTCTGCTATTTCCTTCATAAGCATTCTGCAGAGTATCCCAGGCCTCCTTAGCTGAAGTGCATGTGGAAATCAGGTTGAAATTTTCCATATCAACTGATGACAATATAGCATTCAGGGCCTTCTGATTCAATCCTGACAACAAGACATCATTGTCATCCCATTTTTCTCTCGGCTTTTTGTCACCTTCGGCATTTGCAGGTTCAGTCCAGCCACTTAGCACCATCCCCCACGCCTTCTCATCAACAGATCGAATATACGAGGTGACTCTGACTTTCCAATAACTGTAGTTCTTCCCATCCAATATGGGTGGTCTGTTCACAGAACCTCCATCCTTCAGAAAGTCCATCTTTGCACAGCTTTTAGCACACGAATCCCAGGATCTCCACAAATCCAAACCTGCTCTGATACCAATTGAAAGTGCTAGTTTGTGCAAAAACTAAAAACGATCTTAATTCTGTTCTTAGATGCAATAACAGAAAAGCAGTAAAGAACACAAAACTTTGGTAACCCAGTTCGGTGATAACGCACCTACGTCTGGGGGACAATATCCGAGAGATTCAATCCACTATAAGTAGTAGAGAGACTTACAGGACATTACACCAAGGACTCCACCTTATGTCACCTATTCGTCTCGATTACAACTCCCTTACAATGAGATCGAATACAAACTACGAGATGAACTCGTGTAGTGATAAAACACTATTTTGGTTCTAAGCAACACGCCTAGATCTAAACTGAACAAAGCCAGGGAAGCTTGTCCAGAAACGCACGCTCGCTCAACAAACAAACTTGCACAACACACGTTGCAAGAACACCAAAACTCACGAACAATAATCTTGCAAAACACACGTTGCAAGAACACCAAAACTCACGAACAATAATCTTGCAAAACACACGTTGCAAGAAGAACAATAACTCACGAATAATAATCTCTGGAGCGGCAGCGTGCTTTAGGGTTTTCCTTAGAATATATACTCAGCACAGGAAACCCTAGAAGATCTTCAGGCTGATCTTCTATGCATGGAAACTTTCCATGCAGAATAATCTTCCTTCTTTGAATAATAATATATATAATAATATATATATATATATCTTTAAATACTTGATTCATGCATTTATCCAGTCAGCAAACGCAGCAGAAGACTTAAGAAGAAAATCGCCAATACAAATCTGAGATGCATGCACACATGCACTAACATTAGGGTTTCTGATAACTGAAACAGGCAGAGACGATGGACAACACCCACACCCTGTCGGAGCGCGAGATGAGACTTCGCAAGCGGAATATGAACAAGAACAAGGTAGAGTTTCTCCTCAAGGACAGGAGCGACATGACTTATGAAGAATTGGGGCCTAAGAGACGATATATATATCCAATTAATCGTTGCCCGAAACCGCGAGAAACGTGAGCGATGTGCCAAGTGGAAAGCCGAAAGGCTTGAAAAGGAAAAGGAAGAGCCATGGCCACCTGTGTGGAAACCGATCAAGGAATACCTCCCATACAAATGTGGCCTCATTCAACCCTTCGTCGACGATCTTAGGGTTATTCTGAATATGGACCAATCCCAATTCAGTTCTGACCCCATATACAAGAAGTTTGCTAATGGTGATTCAGCTGGTCTGCATAAGAAACTTAAAGATTTCATCAATCTAGTTCGTGATAGCAGGGTAATTTTTCAGTTTTATTTATTTTATATTCTAAACCATATTCCTTTTATTATTTAACCATATATAATGTTGAATTTTTAAGGGATTTGATGTTAACTGGGTACCCCCACCCTGCATGTATTCTCCTTTCCGCCCAATCGATGTCGACGACGAGATGAAGCGCCCGGAATATAGGAGGTTTATCAATCCGATGTTGGAATGTGCGCTTGAAAGAATCAACGCGCTAGCTACGGTGTGTATCCATTGTTTGTTTGTTTGTTTGTTTTTTTTTTATTATTATTTTTTTTAATGATTAATTAGGGTATATATGTTGAATGCAGCTTCATGGTGAAGTGTACGAGCGGCCCTTCAAAGTAAAGAAAATTGTTGAAGCACTGCAGTTCGCCAAGTGTTTGATCACATTCTCTGTGAACTTAGTTTCTGATAAAGGGGTGAAGGTTGTAAAGGATGTCCAAGCCTTTATACAGTTGGAGGGAGGTGGCAAATACGATTGTCTAGAATGGAGATTTAAAGATGAAGAACGGAAACAACCGAGTGAAGATGAAGATGTGCCGAGTACTAATGAACCTTCTAATAGAAGAAGAACGTCTCCCAGGTGGTTGCACTATAGGATAGGATCATATGGTTTTGTGGTGTAATTTAGATTGAATTTGATTTCAACTCTTTACTAATTGCTGATTTGAACTCTTTAACTCTTAGGTCAACCAGCCACTCTAACGCTGCCAAAGAAGACCGTCATCATTGAAAGCGCTGGACATGGATATGGTGGAGAAGATCATCATTGAAGGCGCTGGACATGGATATGGTGGAGAAGATCCGGTGATGGTTAATTAGGGTTTTTTACTTCTACTTTATGTCTTATTAGGTAAAGAAATCAGGGGTTGAGTTTTGGAAATCTAAATACTCTGGTGTTTGCAAAATTTGCTAATCTTGCGTAGTACTACTTTTGACAAATCTTTGCTTTACGGATATTGGGGATTATTATGTTATCGGTACGATGTTTTTACGTTTTGAGTCGGGTAGTGGATTGTTCATGTTCGTCTTCGATCGAAGCTTTATCTTGGCTCAATTTTATAGATTAAGATTGCTTCGACCCCGAATCACGAAATAAATAGAATTTTATTTGAATTGTACGTTAAGTTCGAGCTTCAAGTATTGAATTTATCAGGTTCACGCACGGTTGTAGTGTTGTGGTGATGAACATCCTTAATATGACACTCGCGAACACACTCAATTGCATATGGGATGGGATGTACGTCTGTTCTTGAGCATCATATCGAGCTCGAAAAATCCGTGCTTGAGCTCGATTCACAACTAATTACCAGTTTGGAAATTACAACTTCACAACTAGCTAGTTCTCTTCGAAAGAGCTCAATTCACACACAACGAAATTCGCCATAAGTAAAGCAGAAAACAAATGCGAGAAAATAGCTACCTAAAGCAGCAAATAGTTTCTTTATGATGATATGATTTCTACTGTAACATTGTTGTCACTTTGGTTATGCATGAACAACTTCGTTCAAGCTCAAGCTGGTGCTTCTGTTATTCAGATTTTTGTTGGCCGCCTTAGAGTAGGATATGATAATAGCAATCCTTCCTGTTATTAGGACTCGGCGCGCAACCATACTTGTGACTAGGAAGTAGAAGCTGATTATATTATAACACCGTTGAAGATACTGCAGTCTTTTACCTAAAAGAGTCTGTGACACCTCCTGATGAGAAATGAAATATTCTTGTGTAAGACGACTGTCGCCACAGTCAGCTGCATCCTACAATTTCAGCAACGAGGAGGTGTGTGATGTGTAGCTGGGCATTTCTTTGAGCATTTCTTCGAACAGGTGTGATGTGAGTTTGAAAACATTCTCAATCAAACAGTTGGTGTGCAAAATAAAATTGTGCTTTTCTTGAAAATTATGTTTTACTCTATCAATCATTTCATCGAACACCTGCCATACATTACTAAAACTATATTTTCAGCCTACTTCACTGCATAGTTAATGAATATCGGGTTTGGCCGAAACGGTTTTCGGTCGGGTTCCGGTCGGTCGAGAACACGTAGGGCGGTCGGTTCGGCTATGAATCTGAGATGAATTCGGTCCATCGGTTATGTCGGTTTCGGTCGGTTTTAGACCGAACCGGCCGTATGTTCTGCCCTAACTATCGTAGTAGATTTCAATGATTGCATTTTTTCTATTATGCACTTTATGAGATTACACAATGTTAGGATTATTATCTACATGGATTTATTTTTCTACATGGATTTAAAAATATATATGTCAACTTCAGTTTGCTTTATGACATAAATGTTCTTGGATAAGTGTTTGATTCTTTGTTGTAGATTAGTGTTCTAATGAACGTACATATGACTATTTGGAGCTTTAGTGGAATAAGCTTTTCGAGGCATTGTGCGTCACGTTTCTTATAGTGTGATTTTCTGCCTTAATTATCAATGTATATATAATACGAAAACGCATCTCTCCTCTGCGTGTGGAATCCCGTGATTCGATAATACGACGTCGTTTTATGATTTTAATAGCAAAATTAGGTTTCACGTAAACAAATCCATCTCGTTTTCAGAAACATAATCTAGAGGAAGAAAAACCAACGAAGTCCAAAAACGTTGCTCCCTTTCGTCTCTCTTTCTCCAGTGATGTTTCTAAGAATTCAAGAATTTGAATACTTTTGTTCATCAAGTTTTCCCGCCCAATTTCATTAATTATTTTCAATAAACTAGTATGTCCCCCGTGCCGTTGCACGGGAAATTTTTCTTCTTTCTTTTTTTGAATAAATAAAATACGGAGTATGAAATTTTTAATTCACGAATTAATTAAGTGGTATGATATCTCTTGCCTCCATCTCTTTCATCAATTCCATAAGATTTAAAATGTAAATAGGCAGAACTAATTATAAAAAACAGAATGCCATTTTTGGGAACCCCATCTCACTCTACCCTTTAAAATCTTAAAAAAAGAAAAAAAAAATTAACTAAATAAATAAAGTAGAATGATATATTAAAATTGCGATGAGGAATCAAATTGAAGAAGAAGAAGAAGAAGAAGAAGAAGAAGAAGAAGAAGAAGAAGAAGAAGAAGAAGACGACGACTAATTGGGATTGAGAACTTAATTACATAGCTTTAAAACATTTGAATTCAAAATTCTGAAATAGCATTGAAAACTTAAAAGACACCCTCTGCTCCCCAATGATAATAAAGAGGTAAGCAACACTTTTGTTATAAATAAATAAATGAAAAATTACTATTAAAATTTTGCCGAAAATAGAAAACAATCTTGTTACAAATGTTGCTGATAATTAATAGAGAAAAATCTTTAAACTGATGAGTAGGAAAAACAATATAGAATAATATAATTTATGAAGAATTTGACCATATGTTTAAAAAAACTAATCAAAGATAAAGATAGTTGGTTATATAGTATATAGAAAGAGAGTTAGCAATTAATTCATCCAAAATGTGAAATTTGAATTACTACTCTAGTCTCCAAACAAAAGTGAAAATTGGAAGAAGAAGAGGCCGTGTTTGATTTATTTAATGAATTAGAAGTGAAAAGGTATGCACAGTTATTAATTAGGCAACTAATTCAAGAAACTTTTTGCAAAGAAATGAATAAACAAATACGTAGTAACTTATTAATTGAAGAGGTGTTTAGGCGGGAAAATGAATTGTGAAATATGATTTTGTTTTTATATATATAATAGATAGATATTCTTTTGTCTTAATTTAATTTTCTCATTGGATAGTACTTTTAAATAATATTTAATGGAAAATTGAATTATCTTTTTGTTATATTATAGACTTATAGTATGATCTACATGTATTAATCTAGTAATTTTATTTTGAGAAAATTATGAATTTAATGTCTAGTGAGAATTTTTATATAATTTTATCTAGGAGTACTTAAAATTTTATCTAATAAACAATGAAGAAAAATAAATTATACTATAAACTGAAATGACATAAAAATTAATAGGGGAAAGAATGGAGACAATAATTAAATAGGTGGAGGGGTCCACCTCATTTGTCAAAACCGGATAAAAATAAAAACCAAGAAACATAGCATATGTTTGAAAAGAAAAGAAAAGGAAAAAAAAAAAAAAAGAAAAGAAAGAGAGTTAGCAATTAATTCATCCAAAATGTGAAATTTGAATTACTACTCTAGTCTCCAAACAAAAGTGAAAATTGGAAGAAGAAGAGGCCGTGTTTGATTTATTTAATGAATTAGAAGTGAAAAGGTATGCACAGTTATTAATTAGGCAACTAATTCAAGAAACTTTTTGCAAAGAAATGAATAAACAAATACGTAGTAACTTATTAATTGAAGAGGTGTTTAGGCGGGAAAATGAATTGTGAAATATGATTTTGTTTTTATATATATAATAGATAGATATTCTTTTGTCTTAATTTAATTTTCTCATTGGATAGTACTTTTAAATAATATTTAATGGAAAATTGAATTATCTTTTTGTTATATTATAGACTTATAGTATGATCTACATGTATTAATCTAGTAATTTTATTTTGAGAAAATTATGAATTTAATGTCTAGTGAGAATTTTTATATAATTTTATCTAGGAGTACTTAAAATTTTATCTAATAAACAATGAACAAAAATAAATTATACTATAAACTGAAATAACATAAAAATTAATAGGGGAAAGAATGGAGACAATAATTAAATAGGTGGAGGGGTCCACCTCATTTGTCAAAACCGGATAAAAATAAAAACCAAGAAACATAGCATATGTTTGAAAAGAAAAGAAAAGGAAAAAAAAAAAAAAAAAAGAAAGAAAAGAAAGAGAGTAGTGGAATCCACGTGTACAAAGATTAGGGGAGGTTTGCATTGCAAACGATTTTTGGCATTTTCAAGATCGAATTTGCAGCTGCAAAACTTGTGAAAAGGCTGATAAAAAAATAATAAAATATTCTTGTATTTAACAGTTAGGCGGGAATTTTTTTTGTGAATTGGTTTTTGTTATTATATATATAATAGATTTTAATTATTATCAATTAATAGTGTTGTTAATGTGGCAATTATTATCTTCGAATTAAGTTTCCTATGAAATTGGCTACCCAAAAAATGCATTGTTGCCCTTTCAGATCTCCATTGCATCACTGCCTAACCTTTTCCCCTTCTTTTATTTACACGAATTGAATCACTCCTTTTATCTTCATTACTTCGAAAAATCAGTACATAAAATAATTAGTTCCAAACAAAAACAGATTTTGATATAATTCCTTTCAAGAACAAGGAGTAGAGATGTTGCTCAAGGATTTTGATATAATTACAAAATAATTTGAAACTCGTCGAATTTTGACGGGCACTGCACTAGTTTTGTATTGTATGTTCATAATTCAAGATGAATCAAGAATCTGTCGTAGCCTCTCCGTTCTAATTTGTTTGAATGTGGAAAAAAAAATTGTTTTATTTTTTATTTTTAAAATTAAAATCAAAACTACGTCATTTTGCCCAGTTCATGTGCCACGTATTTGACATCTATGCGTAATTGAGCCACATTTGCAGCTCCGGCTTCCACCACGTAGGACTCAAATTGGCAGGAAGTCAAACACGGGGACGACATTACAACAAAAAAAAAAAGGGTCATGTATTTTTACCACATGTGAAAGTTCATGTTAAAACCCATAATTCGAAAAAAGTTGGTGTATTAACGAATTACCCATTTAGTAAAATACTAGTATAACCCTTTTAAACTAATAAATCTGGCCCATGAATATTACTACCTGAACCCTTTTAAGACCTTCCAGACTCTTCCTCCTGTCTCTATTTATCTCTCGAATTTCCCTTTCTTCCGCCGCCGCCGACGCCGACGTTGAACCTTTTTTCTGGAGCCGCCGCAGGCCGAGTCAAATCAGTTTATGGTAAGCGGCTTAATTTAATTTGATGATTTCTTTGAGAATTCTGTTTAGTTCTTAGGAAGATATGATTTGTAAAAATCGACAAAGGCCGATCGATCCATAAAACAAATTTATTTACAATGATATTAAAATTAGGGTTTCTGATAACTGAAACAGGCAGAGACGATGGACAACACCCACACCCTGTCGGAGCGCGAGATGAGACTTCGCAAGCGGAATATGAACAAGAACAAGGTAGAGTTTCTCCTCAAGGACAGGAGCGACATGACTTATGAAGAATTGGGGCCTAAGAGACGATATATCCAATTAATCGTTGCCCGAAACCGCGAGAGACGTGAGCGACATGCCAAGTCGGAAGCCAAAAGGCTTGAAAAGGAAATGCAAGAGCCATGGCCACCTGTGTGGAAACCGATCAAGGAATCCAACCCATACATATGTGGCCTCATTCAACCCTTCGTCGACGATCTTTGGGGTATTCTGAATATGGACCAATCCCAATTCAGTTCTAACCCCATATACAACAAGTTTGCTAATGGTGATCCAGCTGCCTTCCATGAGAAACTTAAAGCATTCCTCAATCTAGTTCGTGATAGCCTTCCATGAGAAACTTAAAGCATTCCTCAATCTAGTTCGTGATAGCAGGGTAATTTTTCAGTTTTATTTATTTTATATTCTAAACCATATTCCTTTCATTATTTAACCATATATAATGTTGAATTTTTAAGGGATTTGATGTTAACTGGGTACCCCCACCCTGCATGTATTCTCCTTTCCGCCCAATCGATGTCGACGACGAGATGAAGTGCCCGGAATATAGGAAGTTTATCAATCCGATGTTGAAATGTGCGCTTGCAAGAATCAACGCGCGAGCTAAGGTATGTACGTTCCATTGTTGTTTGTTGTTTTTTTTTTTCATTAATGATTAATTAGGGTATATATGTTGAATGCAGCTTCATGGTGAAGTGTACAAGCGGCCCTTCAAAGTAAAGAAAATTGTTGAAGCACTGAGCTTGTCCAAGTGTTTGATCACATTCTCTGTCAACTTAGTTTCTGATGGAACGATGAAGGCTGTAAAGGATGTCCAAGCCTTTATACATTTGGAGGGAGGTGGCAACTACGATTGTCTAGAATGGAGATTTAAAGATGAAGAACGGAAGCAACCGAGTGAAGATCAAGACATGCCGAGTACTAATAAACGTTCTAAAAGAAAAAGAACGTCTCCCAGGTGGTTGCATTATAGGATAGGATATGGATGGTTTTGTGGTGTAATTTAGATTGAATTTGATTCCAACTCTTTACTAATTGCTGATTTGAACTCTTAACTCTTAGGTCAACCAGCCACTCCAACGCTGCCGAAGAAGACCGTCATCATTGAAGTCGTTGGACATGGATATGGTGGAGAAGATCCGGTGATGGTTAGGGTTTTTTACTTCTACTTTATGTCTTATTAGGTAAAGGAATCTAAATTGCTTTTGAAGGGTTGCTTTTTGGAAATCTAAATACTCTGTATAAAAAATACTCACGGTGGGCATGTTCAATGTACCCATGGATGATGTGGCGGTTTTATATTTTAGGAAATTATAATTAATATACTTTATAAAAATAACTCCTACCATAAAAACTAAAACCCTAACCTTATCCCACCAAACCCTAAATGGAAAAATGATTGACGTGCCACTGCCACGTCAGCCGTGGGCACATTAAGCGTGCCCAAATAAGGATCTTTTATAGTACTTCATAATTAAGTTACATAGTTATAAGATATATATCCATAAATATAATCATTCGTGTGTAATAATAATAATAATAATAATAATAATAATAATAATAATAATAATAATAATAATAATAAACAAAATGAGTTGTAGTACATCAATCTTTATTCTTTATTATTCAACTGTATCTATATATCTTTATTATTTATCGACAGTACAACGAATCAACCTTAATTTGTCTAAAACGGACATGTATAAATCTATGTACTGCCACTTTCTATGCATATAAATCTTGCTATAAAACGAATACAAATGCAGAAATACTAGCTATTATGAGATCAACAGTTGGGAGAAAATGAAGTTGGAGTCGAGAACTTGACATTGTTGCACACAGCTTTAGAATTCCCTGCATCTTTCCCTCCTCCCAAATTCACATTATGCATCACGATTCCTTGGCATGGATGATTCTTGCTGCAGTCGAACACGATTGCCTCGTCGGACGCACTCGTTCCTCGTATATTTTGGTACAGAACGTTCTCCACTTGTACGGCCGAGCTCTGCCAAATCAATGGAGCCATGCATGCATGCATGTGAATTAGTACGTTGCATGAGAAAGATGATGAATTAGGGTTCGGGTTTCGATCATTTAGAATTAGGGTTTAATGAACAGATTTTAATCATTCACCTGTTCTCCACAAGGCTTTTCTTGATCACAGTAGTGTTGGTCTATGATTATTGGATTCTTCACATTTTCCATTTCTATGTTCTGAAATCTAAAATATTTCAAAATCAAAATTTAAAATATCTAAAATATTTGATAATTCAAATTTTAAAAAATGCGTATAAAAGAATAATTTAAAAAAAAAATAGATATTTTTTATATGTATTTTTTAAAATTTTAATTTTCAAATATTTTAAGATATTTTAAACTTTTAATTTTCAAATATTTTTAAATATTTTAAACTTTTAATTTTTAAATATTTTAAACTTTTAAAAATTAACGTCGGTTCTGTCTCAAATAGTAGGAGCTAAGTTGTTTGGATCTCACCCTATAAATATAAGATCATTAAACACATTATTTACAACAAGTTTAATAAGAAAAGTCTTCAATGTAAAAATTAAATATATGAAGAATGATTAAGTGATTAGGAAAAACATTATAGAAAATTGAACTAAAAGAATAAAAAATACAAAACCAATGTAAATCCATCGAAATGTATAAAAATATATATTGAACAAAAAGCTTGATCCATGAGTGTTTTATGCACGTTTAGAAAGAAATCCAACTTCACTAGGAGCTATGTTCTTCATGTGACGCTTTACCATTAGGATGTAAAAGACTTGATATTAATTTATTCTAGCAAACATTCTCCTTTGGCCCCTACATGGTCGATTTAACATTGTTTTGTACACAAATACATAATTTTATCTATCTACAAACTAAAACAAAACTTTGAAGAATTTAAACATGATTTTTCTAACTAAATAAATGGGAGAGCAGCAGCTAGAGAGGCAATGAAGAAAAGATAAAAGGTATAGGTTCGTACCAAGAATTCAATGTGGAGGAGAGGAGGAGTTCTTCAAGGTTGGCGATGCGATGGAGTTTTTCAAGGTTGTTCTCTCTCCTCTCATAAACACAATTTATAAGAGATGGGAACTAACCTAATTTTGTATATGGTAAAATTCTAATTTTGTATATGGTAAAATTTTGGTATATACCAATTTTATTAGTGTAGCAAAAACTTCCTTTTTTGCCTACTACAACACACAAACAACAATTGCATTAAGAAATTAAATCATTGTCTTTTATGCGTTGCCTATATTTTTGTAGGAGTATGTAACACTTCAGATTGAATTTTGAATAAGAGCTCATGACTAGCTATAATTAATTGTGAATTGAAGTACTTCCTATAGAAAATTGTATACTTCTTCGAGTAAACTGAACAGATGATTATAAACTGTAATTAGCTAGCTATATATCAAGTCTTGGGCAAACATGTTCTTTTAACAATACTGCAATTTGAGAGCACAAAGCAAACAACTTATTCGATCCTTCTTATACCACAATTTAACAATACACTTAGTATACATTCAGAGCACAAAGCAAACAACTTATACCAATAAGATTCTGAAAATAAATAAACGAATTGAACACAGGTAACAATGATGATGTACTTGGAAAAATACCTGGATTGAAATCCAACCATCGTCTCCGTTTTCGACCGGCCATCGTCGTCTCCATTTTTGACCAGCCATTGTCTCCGTTTTCGACCGGCCATCGTCTCCATTTGAGACCAGCCATCTTCTCCGCTTTCGGCCGACCATCGTCTCCATTTGAGACCAGCCATCTTCTCCATTTTCGACCGGCCATCGTCTCCGTATTATCCCAAGACATTAGATCCGGCTACAAAGAAGCCTCAACTCCATCCTCATCTTCATCTTCTTCACTGCAATCCAGCGCTGCAACTTGCTCCTTCTCCTTCGTTTCAGTACCACCAACCACAGCATCTCTACAATCTTCGTACTCGGTTCAACTCTTGTCGGTGCAGAGGCAATTGACAAACACGAGGGAGGGAGCGGCGGAAGAAGAGAAATAGGTTTTCACCCATACTCGGGTCGATCTTGCATGGCTATGCATGTGCAAACCCCCCCTAATCTCCCTCCACGTGGTTTTCCACTATCTCTTCTTCCTTTAGCCTTTTCTTGTTTACTACTGTACAATATTTGGTTTTAGTATTTCATTTTAGTTTATGTTTTTGTTTTGACATAAATTACGAGACCCACCTAGAAATATTCTAGTATTTTTTTATCACTAATTTTTATATAGTGTTATTTCCTTTTGTCTGTGATAATTTGCTTAATGTAGCATTTTAATTTTTAAAAGATTTAATTCCCTCAGTGTATTTAGACTTTAAAATTTCCTTCTTTGTGAGAATGTTCCCAATTTTCCACATATATTAATTATGTTTTTGGATTGTTATGATATATTTATTTAAACAAAAAGTTAGATATAATTATATAGTGACAGTGAATAATACATTTAAATTAATTTTTTACTATATAATAGTATAATCTGTTGGAAATTTGGTCTTTTGATCAAATGGAAAATAATTTATATTTAATTTATACAATTAAATGATAGATTATTAATCTACTCCGGGAGTAGAATCTCGTGATATATTTATATGCTCAAGACCAATTTCCGGTGAGTAAGATATAATTATTTTGGAGGTTGGAGAAGTCGTATAGATACGTCTCTCGAACGAATCTACGTGAGCATCTCGTCCAGGTGCGTCCGTAAGTGCCGTGTCTAGGTACATTCAGGAGTAACTACTAGGAGTTACACCCGTAACCTCCAACGATATTAATACGTTGAGAGTAACCCCGGGAGTTACGCTCATAACCACCAACACCATGATGAGTCGGGAATAACCGCTAGGAGTTATCCCGTAACCCCCAACGAGGCATTCATGAGCCAGGAGTTACTCACGTAACCTCCACCGACACATTATGGCTCATCAATTTCTCGGTTGAAACGTAGCCTATAAATAGACGTGTTTAGATTTATTCTAAGACACCGATCGAAACTACATCGATATCATTTACGAGCATCTCGTTGCATTCATTTTCTTCGAGCTCAGTTCCTCGTCTGCATCCAGTTCGCCGGAGCTTGATAGTTTGTGGTGCTACTACTATCAAGACGAAAACCGTTTTACCTTTTGGGAAGTTACTTTATGTCTTATTAGGTAAAGGAATCTAAATTGCTTTTGAAGGGTTGCTTTTTGGAAATCTAAATACTCTGTATAAAAAAATACTTACCGTGGGCATGTTTAATGTACCCATGGATGATGTGGCGGTTTTATATTTTAGGAAATTATAATTAATATACCTTATAAAAATAACTCCTACCATAAAAACTAAAACCCTAACCTTACCCCACCAAACCCTAAATGGAAAAATGATTGGCGTGCCACTGCCACGTCAGCCGTGGGCACATTAAGCGTGCCCACGGTAGGTAGAGGATCGTTTCTGTATGATTTAAATCAGAACTCACTACAAGAAATTAAGCTTTTAGTCACACAAAAATTAGTCACAGATAATTATGTGTGGTAGTTTAACCACACATAATACAAAATGTGTCGATAAATTAACTTACACACTTTTAATTTGAAATCGACAATATAATAGGTGTGAATAAAAACTTTTAACTACCTTTAGAGTTTTCTATAAGAAACTTTATTTATATCCAATTTAATTTAGTCAATAAATCTATTTATATGAAATGACATGGAAATTTAGTAAAAGATTTATCCAAAAAAATATAATTTAATTATTGTATTTGCGGTTAATGAACCACATACTTTCCACGACCTGAACAGAATGAGCCACGTTCAATTTTATAATTAATTTTCTGTATTAGTTTTATTAAAGTATATTATTTTTTAAACATAATGCTGACATGGAAACAATTAATTAAATCTAAACAAAATTACTAAGACAAATATATTTCAAAATTAAGTGCACTTAAAACAAAGACGAAAAAAATTAAGCAATCGGATTCCCGCTCTTTGTTACCTCAAAACGCCTCAACTGCTCCTATATCAGAATTTTATATTCTTCTAATTTTTGCAAATCTAAACTTCAATATTCTTATGCTTCCCTTTTATGAGTTTATCTAATAAGGCCTATGAAGGTGAAACTCTATACCATCATCTAAACATCAATAGCAGTAGAAGAGGTGAAGGGCTCAGTCATTAGTGGTTGATAAAACTCACCACCAAACTCTACGGCGAGATAACCCGATGAAATACATACTTCGACATCTATAAGTACAATTTCCTCCTCAAAACATCAGATCCGGCAGCGGAAGGAGAGCTACACAGCGACTTCCTTGTAGTCAATTCTCTTTGTTCTTTTCTCTTTCTTTCATTATTTCTTTTCTCTTTTATTTGTGCTTAACATTGTGAACACTCTTCTTTACACTTTTATTTTTATTTTTGCAGTGGAAACAATTAGGTGCAGAACACTTCAGGTAAGTTGCAGACGAAGCAGTTCGTTGTGCATCAAGAGTTTGTATTCTATTTATTTTTAGATTTCTGATCTTAATTAACATTCAATATTATCTTTTTTCTATTTTTTTGCTATTGTTTGCAGGTATAAGAGTTTGAAGATCTACATCTACAAGTTCACCACAATAGTTTTCGTCGGTCTCGGCTTGTTGTGCTACCTATTATCATTCGACCAACATTTACTACATATTTTTTTTCTTTTCTATTTGTATATTTTGATTTTATTGAGTAAAATTCATTTCTTTTAGGCTTCTTTGTCAATTGCTTGATATGTGTTTTTATTTAATTTGCAATATAATATAATATTCTCAAATACATGGTTGTATTCGAATAAATAAAATTACTAAATAAAAAAAAATCGGAATATTTTATTACCAATTACCTACACATAATTTCTAAGATTTAACCACACATAAAAAGTTGCCACATCATCTTTATAAAAAAATTGCCATGTCGTCATTTCCACGTCATATTTATAAAAATTGCCACGTCGACATCCACATCATCTTTATAAAATGCCACATCAGCATCCATGTCATTTCCTTGTCATCATTATAAAATCATAAAAATTAATTATCCACACATAAAACATACATTTAACGACATCTATATGCGTGGGTAAAAATTGGTGTTTTATCCACACATACATACAAGTGTGACTAAAAGTATTTATCTACAAAATTTTAACCACACATATCATAAATGTCAACATTTGTGAATAAAAATATATAACCACACATAAGTCTATTATTAGCCACGTTTGCATATGTGGCTAAAAACCTCTTTTCTTGTAGTGACTTTATTTGTTTTTGTAAATTAAAATAAGGATCTTTTATAGTACTTCATAATTAACTTACATAGTTATAAGATATATATCCATAAATATAATCATTCGTGTGTAAGAATTCCTTATAAGGAAAAAAAAAAAAAAAAAAAAAAAAAAAAAAAAAAAAAAAAAAAAAATAATAATAATAATAATAATAATAATAATAATAATAATAATAATAATAATAATAATAATAATAATCTATATACTATATAAAAACAAAAAACAAGGGCTACTTTTGTAATTTCACTTCTACTTTTAAGGGTATTTTTGTAATTTTACTTATAGTGTCAATATTTAATTTTAATTATCTACCGTTTGTAATCTGCCGTTAAAACTACTATTGAGGGGATTTTGGGTTTCTTCTATCGGTAAAAAATAATAATAATAATAAAAAAAAATGTTGAACCAGCGCCAATCTCATCGAAACAACGCCACCCTTTCCTGCAGTTATATATCATTTATGTCTCCCTCTTTATAAGCATCAGACACACATCAATCACGAATCGAAACTTTGAATATCATCTATGTGTGCCGCCTGCTCCAGTTTTATGCGAAGCATCATCATCATGAAGCTTTATATCTTTCTCTAAACACTTTTTGATGCTGAATATGGTTGGTTAAGCCTTTAAGGTATGATTTAATCATTTAAATGCTTCTCTCCAGTATGATGATTAATTTTGTCGCCCCATCTGCATCTAAAAAATAGATGTAATGTGATGATTCACCTTTTTAAGACTGATTCCTCTTATGATTTTTGTTTTTAAAAGAACCAAAGATTTTTACTCAATTTTCAGATCAAAAATTTAGAATTTTTGGACTATTGAGGTATAGAATAAGAGACGTGGTGATTACCCCATATATATATTTTCTGCATTTGAATGATGAATACTACACTACCATCTGATCTCTCTCTTCTACATCTCACAATTCCATTCTTTTTTTTTTTTTTTTGAATTTTTAATAAATTTAAAATTGGATTATCCTTTGATGCAATCCGTGATGAATGTTGTATATATTTGTTCAGATAAATAGTGCGTGATGAAAGTTGTATATATTTGTTGAGATAAATAGTGATTATCTAAACAATATCACCATCTTTCTGTTGAGATTGCTCCTTGAATATCAATTCGATTTTGATTTGAAATATATCTTGAATCTTGCCCATGGTATCTAATGTCAAGGAATATATCTGTTCCTTGATTTTCATTTTTCTGGGCTAATACAACATTGAACAGACCTTGCGAGTTGCGACAAAGTTAACTTTACTATAATAAGCTTTCTCTTTCTATATTCCTATGTACATTAATTATATCTTCTAAGCCGAGCGAGATTTTTTCTCTCTAGATTCCTCTCTAGAACTCGGCGACAACAGCTAGTTTTCCGACAACCTTTTCCCGTTCTCCGGCCACTTTCCCGGCCAATCTCACAACATAAAGCACATTTTTGGAATCTACTCATTGAGACGCACACACTGTTATAATCTTGCACGATTCTGACGGCGGAGACAGATTGGGGGTCCGGCGCCGCCTCCGCGTTTCCGGCGAATCGGGCCGTGCGGTTGTCCCCAAACTTGGTTGGTGGGTTCGTTCGGCTCCAAGGGAGATTCGGTGTGAATTTCAAGCCAATCTAACGGTCGGATCTCCGGCTGCGGCGTTTAGGGTTCCGGGGCTGCTGTTTCTTCTCCGGCGAACCTGGCCGTCCGTTGGCCTCCAAATTTTTTCTGGCACCTCCCTACATCCAGGAGACATCCCATACGAAGTCTCAGAGTCTGTCATCAAGCCGTTTGGCTGGGCTGGTTTTATCAAAATCGGCATCTGCACTGCGAATCTGGTCTGCAATTCCCAGCAGCAGCGCAACTGTTGCATCGAATTCCACTAAGTCTGCTCGTGCGATTGGCCTGGTTTTCCTGGGAGTCTTTCTACTCTTCTATTCGAGAGCCTCCACCAAGTTTCAGCCGATTCCACCGGCCCTACAAATTTGGGAGATCTTTACAGCAAACCGGCGGCGGGAGACTGTGTTGCTGGAGGCAACGTTACTGTGCTGCCATATCCTTTAGTTTCTGCTCGTGCGATTTTGCTAGGAATTTTTACTGTGTTATCCTTACTGTCATACGAGCTATCCATTCAATCTTCAGGTCATTCTGGTGTTTGGGGGAATTATCTGGGATTTTCTGAACTTCCGGCGCTAATTGGCCGGAATCAATGGAATCTCACGGCGATCCCTCCCCCGACGTGACGAGGCTCCAATCTGCCAACCCTCCCCTGCTCAACCATGGAGGTGTTTTGAATTGGAAGGACAAACTTCCACCAGTGGACCCCAACCCGGCCCCGGCCGATGGCGGGGTCTCCTCGCCTACAACGGAGGAACGGGCGATTGCTCGTCCGGCGACGGATACTGGGCAGAATCGAAATCCGTGGCTACATGACGGTAACCTCAAAGTCAAGCCAATTATACTCAAATCTGACTTAGTACTTCCGAATGTGCAGGTAATGTAGATGGGGATGTTCTTTGCCTCGCCCCGGAAGACTACGTGCCTATCACGGCGAGTTGGGGTTATTGCTTGCTCGGCTTTATGGCTGGGAAGTTCCCTGGCAGAGATGCCATTGAACGTCTTACCCTCACATGGCCGTGGCCTGCCCGGGTGGCCTTCCATCCTAACGGGTGGATGGTTTTTCAATTCGAGACTGCTGAAGATATGGAGGCGGCTAGAAGCGAGGGCAATCTCGCTGTGTTCGGCACTCCTCTTATGCTATGCACCATGCCGGCAGATTTTAACTTCGACAAGGCGCCGGAGTTCAAATTCAAAGTCTGGGCTTCTCTCCCGGGACTTCAGTTGGAGCTCTGGCAGCCTTCGACACTTGCAAAGATAGCTAATATGGTGGGAACTCCTATCGAGGTCGATCACCGCACTGTGACTCGAGTCAATATTGACGGGCCACGAATCCACGTGATGGTTGATGCGAAAACCCCACCCCCGGAATTTATCAAAATCAAGCTGCCCTCTGGTAAGATCGTTAATCAAAAGATTGTCTTTGATTTTTACCCTACCTACTGCACCCACTGCCGGCGCATGGGCCACGCCACGGCCGTGTGCCGGCGGGCGGGGAAAACTTACCCCGACCCGAGAAGCAATTCTCGAGGCTTTGCCAATGCAGAAACTGCCCCTTCGGGGCCCGATGATGAAGGGTGGCAGCAGGTACGTAGGCGTAAGGGACGCAACGAGAAGGCTGCACCCACAGCAGGGGCTGGTCGGGGGGCCTCACGCCCGCCCCAGCAGGCGGGGTATCGTGGGACTTCTCTGCCAAGGCAGGCTGCCGGGGGCGCACGGTCTCGTAGCATCTCCCGTCCCCCCCTGGGGCGTATGACTGGGAACGGGGGTGGCCCGAGACCAGAGCCTAATCTTGATAATGGAGGGGAACAACAAAGATCTGTCACGGGACGAGCTTGGGGAGCCATCCCGAATGAAATAGTTAACAACCACACATATCTTCCCTCGCCTACGCCCAACCCGGGATTGAAGGATAGTCAGATTAAGAACAGGACTGAGGAAGGGCTTTACTCCACCCAGCCCCTCCCTTTACATCCCCGACCTAATGGGCCTACGCCCTCCACGGCGGATGCTGGAGACGAATCTAGGACGGAGGATAAGGAGTACGTGCAAATCCCACCCTCGCATCCTCTTCCTAACAATCAATCTGACACGGCCGGGGAAGATGGAGACGTGTCCGAAAGTAAAGCCACCGAATATGCCTCTGATGAGCAGGCTAGTGAAGCACAATCCCTTGCTTCGGATTTTCTACATGAGGAGCGGGATGCGGAGGATCTCAACGAACCAACAATGGTGGTTGGGTTCCAAAAAGAGCCCAGCCCTCATTCTGATGCAAAAGCGGGTGAAACGGAGTCAGTTCCAAAGACTAGCTCCCCACACAACTCCTTAACGAATTCAAGCGAGTCTACTTGTGGACCCGAGAAGGAATTAGCATACGTCAACAACACCAGGGGCAACAAAGGAAAGAAGAACCAAGGAAGTTCAGCGGTTCGGCGCTCAAAACGTCATCAATGAATCTAGGTTTCTGGAACGTTCGCGGGCTCTGCGAGCCGCATAAACAAAGGAAGGTAACATCTTTCATCGCCAATAATAATCTTGATATTTTCGGATTTCTTGAAACCAAGCTTGATGCCTGTTCGTTAGAAAGTTTTAGGAAAAAATTTCTTAAAGGGTGGTCTTCGGCGGACAACTTCCACACCGCCCGTAACGGGAGGATTCTACTCATGTGGAATCCTTCCCGGTTATCTACTAATATTTCCCATGTTGAGCCTCAGGTTATCCAGGCCACGGTGGAGTGCCTATCCAACGGCAACAAATTCCAGCTTGCGGTGTGTTACGGGCGTAATCAGTTGCAAGATCGAAGACAATTGTGGGATGCTCTCATCAACAATTCGGACCCTGAAATCCCCTTGCTTGTGTGCGGCGATCTCAACAATGTCATGGACTTCGACGAGAGGGTGGGCGGGAGACCTCCGATTGAGAGAGAAATCAGGGAACTCGTGGATACGGCTGCATATCTTAACCTTCAGGATGCCCCGTCTACAGGGTGCTTTTTCACGTGGACTAACGGCACCATATTCTCCCGAATTGATAGAGTGTTGTTCAACAGTTCTTGGCTCGACGAGGGGTGGGAAATCAAAACACACTTCCATACGAGAGGAGAGCAATTCGACCACTCACCATGTACGGTCGAATTATTTAACCCGATTAAAAAATTCCGGAGGGAATTCAAGTATTGTAACTTTTGGAATGATGATCCAAAATTCCTTGAGTTGTTGAGGAACAGTTGGGGCTCGGAAGTGGGGGTGATCAACGCTCAGCAAAGGCTAACCCTCAAGTTGAAGAGGCTCCGACGGGATCTTGCCCCCATGAAGAAGAAAGAGTTAGCCAATATTTCGGAGAGGGCCAAGGCAACAAGGGAGCAGCTTCGTTCGGTGCAAGAAAGGGTTGATAAGGAACCCTTGAACTCGGAGCTAAGGATGGAAGAATCGCATCTTCGAAAGAAATGCAAATTCCTTAGCAAAGCCGAGCTCTCCTTCCTCTCCCAACGAGCTAAGTCGATTAACCTTAACAATCTCGATAAAAATTCTAAATATTTACATTCGATTGTTAAGAGTTCGTTTACTCGTAATGCTATTTCCTTTATTCGTAGGAACGACGGCTCGATAACGAGTGATATTAAGACTATTATTGATGATTTTACAAGATTCTACCAAAATTTATTTGGAGTGTACAAACCAAGAGTGAGCGTGGACTGGGAAGTTTTTCGCGAAGGCCCTGCCCTTTCAATGGAGGAACAATCTGCCCTCGTTCATGCTGTTACGAAAGAGGAAATTAAGGAGGCGTTATTCAGCATCGGGAATGAAAAAGCTCCTGGCCCCGACGGCTTCCCGGCGGGTTTTTTCAAAAAGAATTGGAGTTTGGTTGGGAAGGAAACTTCTAAGGCCGTGCTGGATTTTTTCGAGAGGGGACTCATTCTTAAGGAATGGAACCACACAACGGTTACTCTCATCCCGAAAAAGACCCACGAACCTACGGTCGCTGATTTCCGACCGATTGCTTGCACGAACGTGGTATATAAAATTATCACGAAGATCTTAAATGCTCGCATGGCGCCACTTCTTACGAACCTGATCAGTCCGGCCCAATCAGCCTTCATCAAGGGTCGAAATCTCTCGATAATTACATGCTGGCCCAATCCTTAATACACAGATACGGCATGAAACAATTGGCTCCAAAGTGTATGGCTAAGATTGACCTTCAAAAAGCGTATGACTCGATCTCATGGGAATTCCTTCAAGAAGTACTCCGTGGACTTCACTTCCACCCGTGCTTCATTTACTGGATAATGACTTGTGTCACGAGTCCAACGTATTGTTTAGCTATCAACGGTGGAGTCCACGGGTTCATTCGAGGCAAGCGAGGATTAAGACAAGGGGACCCGATGTCCCCTACACTTTTTCTTCTCTGCATGGAGTATCTTTCACGGCTGCTTAAGAAGAGAACGAGAGAGAGTGATTTCTGTTTCCATGCCAAATGCGAAGAGCTCGGCATATTCCATCTCGCCTTCGCCGATGATCTACTCTTATTCGGGCGTGGGGATCTCTCTTCAATGAGTATATTGGCGGACACTCTAGCAGAATTTTCCCACACTTCTGGACTCGACGTTAGCCCAAGTAAGTCTCGCCTTTTCTTCAGTAATGTTCCCGGCTTCATTAGGGATGAAATATGTGCGAAATTTGGCTTCCCCGAAGCCCCGCTCCCGGTAAAGTATCTCGGGTTGCCGCTGTCACACAAGAATCTCCTTATTTCTCAATTTTCGCCGCTCATTGAAAGCATCACCAGCTGCATCAACAAGTGGAGTAATTCATTCCTTTCATTGGCTGGGAGGGCTGAATTGATTCGATCCGTGGTTCAAGGAATCGAATGCTTTTGGCTCCAATGCATCCCCCTTCCCGGTGGAGTGACCGATAGAATCCATACCCTCCTCCATCGCTTCCTTTGGGGTGGGAAACATTGTCCGGTTGCATGGAGGACGGTGTGCCTTCCGAAAAATGAAGGGGAGCTTGGTTTTAGGAACCTTACGGCATGGAATAGGGGCTGTTGGCGAAGGTGATCTGG
Organism: Thymus mandschuricus; assembly: GCA_029379335.1. NCBI lineage: Eukaryota > Viridiplantae > Streptophyta > Magnoliopsida > Lamiales > Lamiaceae > Thymus > Thymus mandschuricus. Next base: position 642,053 of record CM057076.1, on the reverse strand, counting down.
AACTTCCAAGCTAAGGCTGATTCCTTGTGGGTTATATGGATTCATTCGGAAATACTTAATGGGAGGGATTTCTGGTATACTCGTGTTGAAGCAAGGACCCGGGGCTCCTCCGTAACTTGTTAAGATTAGGGATGAAATCCTAGCAGCGTGTAATGGTGATAGGAACAAAGGAAGAGAGCTAATCGAGGGGTGGTTTAAAGGCAAGGGCGTCCCGGACGCGTATGACTCTTCCGACCGAAGGGCGACCCATTGTTTTGGCATTCGGCTGTTTGGAAGCCCTACATCCCGCCCAGGTACTCTATTACCTTATGGTTTGCTCTTCATGGGCGCCTAAAGACGGTGGATCGATTATCTTTCATAGATCAGCCTCCCCAATGCCGGCTTTGCAACTTACATGGTGAATCCCACGAGCACCTTTTCTTCAGCTGCCCTAAGACGAACTGCTTATGGTCCCTTGTTAAAGAGTGGATTGGAATCAAGGGTCGAGTCTCAAACATCAACGCAGCTATTCGGTATTGTACAAGGAACAAGTCCGGATCTGGTGTTCTTCGCAAAGCACGATGGATCGCTCTTGCAGCAACCGTAAATCAAATCTGGTACGGGAGGAACCTCCTCAAACACCAAGACACCCGTTTCGGATCGCTACCATTCTTCGTGAGGTAAAAATCGATGTCTTTCACGTTCTTTACAACATCTTCCCAGTTGGAGTTGTCCTATCCCATATGGACGTCAACACTACTAGTTAGCTTCACTGATTTGTACCTTGTATTTTTTATGAATAATAAAATGATGGGGTGTGTGAGTGAGGGACTGGATCCGTGTCTCACGGACAGTGCACCTCGAATTTTACTTGTGTTCGAGTGTTGGGCACTGGCTGGGTTCCACTTGGCCTGCCTACCGCGGGCTATCAACTACCCGGGGCGCCGGAGGCGCGCTGGGTGCTTGCCTAGCTGCTCTTCCCGGCGCCTTTGTTGCCCATCGTGTGCGACGGGGCGGATGGGTGCCCCGACCAAAGTCATGGGCCACTTCCGACCGTTAGCCCTTCTTCGTACCCCACATATTTCTTTTATCCCCTTTTCTCTCCGTACCATTTTCTTTTGGCTTGTATTCCGGCCACCCTAGTTTGTCATTTTCCGGGTTTGTATTCCGACCCATCTAGTTAGTCACATTTTGGGCTTGTATTTCCGGCCATGAGTCACAACTTTTGAGTCAGTCTGATGTTGGATTACCCGGCTTTGCCGTGGGTTTCGGTGGCAACTCGCACTGCGAGGCCATTCTTTTATTTTTTTTTAATAGAATGTTTATTGTTTCAAAAAAAAAATAAAATTATATCTTCTAATTAGTTTACTTTTAAATTGTAACAATTCTTGAGTTTTTACTTCAATTTCTTTTTACATGCATATAGTTGATTTTTTTGCAGGTATCTACTTTAAATTGTAGTGATTTTGATTTTCTTTGGTGTATGAAGCAATGGACCATGGACATATCTGATAGTATTTAGTTTTTGGCTACCGTTTTTTATCTTCGATAATTTGGCTTGTGATTTTTTCTTTATGTGCCTTCTTTGTTTTTTGGTTTTGCCTGTATTTTTTTTTTTTTTCTTTAAATTATCTTATGTCCAGTTTTCTTTATCTCTATCACAGTTTGGGGGACAAAGCAATCATGAGTTGCATCTTCAAGTTGTGTTTTAAAATTGGAAGGGTCATCAACAATAGTACATTTACTTTCTCAAATGTCGCATATATAACCCAATATGGAAAATATTGAATCTTCGTTATAATGTTTCAATTACTTTTTTTTTTTCCTGAATTATCGGGTTAATGTTATAATTTCTCTTGCGGTTTTTGTCCACTTTGATATTTTAAAAGGCTTGCTTAAGTTTCACAAATGTGTTTATAGATTTTGAATTTTTGATCATATGATTTTCATAGGCATCGGCAAAAATATATATATATATCCTTGCCTCCTTGGTGCCATGGTAAGAATAATTTAAGAAACTGGTCGAGACTTGATGGAACAATGTCTCACTAATTTAGTGACATTTGCAATCTTCCAACAACAGTAGAAACAAATGAAATAATTATTCAAAGGAAATACTCTGATCATATTATCTTCTACCAGAATTTTTTCTACATTGTAGAATTAATAAGTTGAGTTTGTCACCACATCAAGTGTGAACTGTGAAATACATTATTCTTTTGCGTAAATATTAAAAACACTGTCTTTAAATATTAAATTGCAAAAAGTACACCCAAAAAATTTATTGTGGCCATACGATCTGAGTGTTTAATTTTCATAGAAACGGGTTTATTAATTGAGATATTATACCAACTTGTCTATATAGCTTAGTAGAAACTAATATTTGTTGGAAACTTAAAAAAACACAATACATAGACAAGTTTCAAGTGTTTAGACAAAAATACCCCTAAGTACTATTCACCTTTTTACTTTTGAAAATATCACTTTTCAGATTTATTTTCTTTCCCTCTTCTTTCACCATTCTCGTTCCAGACCTCTCTTTCTCTGTTCTCTCTTTCCTCTCTCTCTCTCTCTCTCTCTCTCTCTCAAAACCGTGTCTCCTCGTGACAGTGGCTAGTCCCCCATCTCTCCGGCAAAAATATGTCTCCGGCGAAGGCTAACCAGTTGCAGGTGCTGGCCGGAGCTGCTTCAATTTGCTTCAGTCCGGGGCGGAAATAAGAAAGAGGAAGCAAGTTGTCGGATCTCTGCTCGTTCTGCCGGAATCTCTGCTGCACCAGATGAAGCAAGTCGTCGGATCTCTGCTCGATCTGCCGCCGGCGGTCAAGTCGAGGAACCGCGGCGCCGGCGGATGAGCAGCGCGTAATTGAATTGGGGTTGCTCCCCTTTTCTGTTATTTTCTGTATTTTTTTCTTTTTTTAATTTTCCTTTTTTATTTCCCCCTCCTTTTTCCTTTTTTTCTCCATCCGTTTTTTCATTAGATTGTCGGCGCAATGGGATATTTTTTTTGATTCTTTGGGATTTTTTTTTTTTCTTTTCTTTTCTTTTCTTTTCCTTTTTCCTTTTCTTTTCTTTTCCTTCCTAATTTGAATTGGATTTGGGGCTGCTCCTCTTGTGAAAATCAAGGTTTTTTTTAAAAAAAAAAAAAAATTATTTTTGGGATTTTTTCCTTTTCTTTTTTTCCTCCCTTTCTTTTTTCCATTTTTTTTTTCCTCGATTATGTTGATCATGATTCATACCCAATATCCACTCTACTACTATATCATTTCTTGCACATTTATCTCTTTAATTAATACAAGCAAGGTTAAAATGGTTAGAATTTATTAATTCTTCTGAAAAACTCCTCCTGATTACGGCGGAAGAATGGTTAGAATTTATTAATTCTTCCTGAATGTATGATTAGATTTTAGCATATTATTACATATGTCACATGCTCAACGCAAATACGAGAATGATGTTGGTTAGATTGTGACATACGGAAGAATGGTTAGGATTTTAAGAGTTCTTCGTGAATGTCTAGTGAGAATTTATGAATCTTACTTAATTTTTTCAGAATATATGGTTAGAATTTTGTATATTATTATGTATGTCATGCAAATGCAAGAATGGTGTTTGGTTAGATAGTGACATACGGAAGAATGGTTAGAATTTTATGAATTCTTCCTGAATGTCTAGTGATAATTTATGAATCTTAGTTATTACGACGGTATTAAATGGTTAGAAATTGTTAGAAATAGAAAATTCTTATTAAATGGAAAAAAGGAGACGGGGTTCGACTAACTCATTTTTTGTAATTTTGCCAGATTGTATATATAATTGAATACATATTCTTTGTTATTTCAATAATCTAACTGGTTGTATTGTATATATATATATAGTTTTTTTATTCCGAAATTGAATACATTCTCTCGTGATTTGGCCAAAATAACAAATTCTCACCAAAATAATAAATCCACTAATTCTAACTAATCGCGTTATACAAAATTCATTGGGTTGGTAGAATTTATGAATTCTTACTTATTAAATTCGTATATATGCAACATATACATCGCAACCAGAAATGGTTGATTATAATGTGTTAACTCTTACTAACTATAGACAGAGTATTGTAAGAAAGTTGGTATTTCTAACAGGTGGAGAGAACCTGTTGGGAATGCCACGACAAAAGGTTAGAATATACTAAATTCTAACTCGGGATATGCGATTGTAACGTAGGAAAGTTGGTATTTTCCAACGGGTGGGCCGAACCTGTTGGGAATGCCACGATACAGGTTAGAAAATAATAAATTCTAACTCGCGATATACGGTCATAACGTAAGAAAGTTGGTATTTCTAACGGGTGGATTGAACCTGTTGAGAATGTCACGACTAAGGTTAGAATATACTAAATTCTAACCATTGATATGCGATTATAACGTAGGAAAGTTGGTATTTCTAACGGGTGGACTGAACCTGTTAGGAATGCCACGACACAGGTTAGAATATATTTTAATTCTAACTTGGGATATGCGATTATAACATAGGAAAGTTGGTATTTCTAACGGGGGGGGGGGGGGGGGGACTGAACCTGTTGGGAATGCCACGACACAGGTTAGAAAATATTAAATTCTAACTCGCGATATGCGATCATAACGTAAGAAAGTTGGTATTTCTGACGGGTGGATTGAAAAAAAAATAATAATAATAAAAAATAAAAATCAACTCGAATCAGGAGAAAAAAATTGAAAAATTAAAAAAAAAACAAAAATTCTGACAAGATTTTAAAAAAACAAAAGTGAAAAGGTAAAAAGTGAAAAAGACAAATGCACATGGGGGTGGGGCTTACTTAATTTTTTTCAGAATATATGGTTTAGGAAAAACCCTTTTTTGGGAGAATATACTAAATTCTAACTTTGGGATATGCGATTGTAACGTAGGAAAGTTGGTATTTTTAACGGGGGGGGGGGGGGGGGGGGGGGACTGAACCTGTTGGGAATGTCACGACATAGGATAGAAATTAATAAATTCTAACTCGCAATATGCGATCATAACGTAAGAAAGTTGGTATTTCTAACGGGTGGATTGAACCTGTTGGGAATGCCACGACTAAGGTTAGAATATACTAAATTCTAACCATTGATATGCGATTATAACGTAGGAAAGTTGGTATTTCTAACGGGTGGACAGAACCAGTTGGGAATGCCACGACATAGGTTAGAATATATTACATTCTAACTCACGATATGCAATTATAACGTAGGAAAGTAGGTATTTCTAACGGGTGGACTTAATGTCTGGTTAAAATTTATGAATTCTTACTTATTACGACAGGATGATGGTTAGAATATCTTAAATTCGTATATATAAGAAATATGGGTAAGAAATTCTATGATATTTAGTAAGTTGTATCAAAAATAATAATAATAATAAAATAAAAACTCGAATTAAGTGAATAAAATGAAAATGAAAAATTAAAAAAAAAAAAAAATTGTCAGTTTTTTTTTTTTTTTTTTTTTTTTTTTTAAGTGAAATGGGGAATTGGGGGGTTGGGGGTGGGGGGGTGGGGGGTGGGTTGTTGTCAGTTTAAAGTAAGAGTAAAGTGAAAGACAACTGCACGTGGGGGGTGGGGGTGGGGTTGGGGTTGTTGGGGGCAATTTGGGTAGTTTACATGAAAATTGGATAGATTTTGTGTATTTTTAAGTTTTGAACAAGAATTTGTTTCTCTTAAGCTAGATAGACACCATATTTTTTGCCTCTTATTAATTTGTCAATATTAAAAATTATAATTAAATGATACTCCGTAATAGTTTTTTCTTTTTACTTGACCTGCATATACATAATATTCCCGAAACCGAACTATTACTTAAAAAAATCATTGAATTAGATTTTAAATATAATTATTTTAGTATATAGGAAAATAGTTAACATTTGTTATTAGTAGTGTATCATACAAAATATTTAGTTTCACCAGAACCACCCCCTATATATATATTAACCCCCTATATATATATTAAGTAGTTTTAAGATGTTAATAAAAAAAATATATTGAGTGTAATAAAAAAAAAATTGCATTACAAGTATTATTAGAAAATTTCGAAAATATTCCAATTGAACTCAAATTGAAATTATTGAGTTCAATTTTGCTATAAAATATTTACTACCTGTAAAATATTTAAAATATTTACTACCCTATAAAAAAATTTACTATATGTAACCTATATATTTTTACAAGACTCATTAAAATAATTATGTTTAGAATATATTCCCGTGCATCGCTCGGGTAGACGTTCTAGTAATAATAATAATAATAATAAACAAAATGAATCTTTATTCTTTATTATTCAACTGTATCTATATATCTTTATTATTTATCGACAGTACAACGAATCAACCTTAATTTATCTAAAACGGACATGTATAAATCTATGTACTGCCACTTTCTATGCATATAAATCTTGCTATAAAACGAATACAAATGCAGAAATACTAGCTATATTATGAGATCAACAGTTGGGAGAAAATGAAGTTGGAGTCGAGAACTTGACATTGGCACACAGCTTTAGAATTCCCTGCACCTTTCCCTCCTCCCAAATTCACATTCTGCATCACGATTCCTTGGCATGGATGATTCTTGCTGCAGTCGAACACGATTGCCTCGTCGGACGCGCTCGTTCCTCGTATATTTTGGTACAGAACGTTCTCCACTTGTACGGCCGAGCTCTGCCAAATCAATGGAGCCATGCATGCATGTGAATTATATTAGTACGTTGCATGAGAAAGATGATGAATTAGGGTTCGGGTTTCGATCATTTTCTCTGGAGCCGCCGCAGGCCGAGTCAGTTTATGGTAAGCAGATGATTTCTTTGAGAATTCTGTTTAGTTCTTAGGATGTAGGAAGATATGATTTGTAAAAATCGACAAAGTCCTAGGTTTTTGATATTAAAATTAGGGTTTCTGATAACTGAAACAGGCAGAGACGATGGACAACACCCACACCTTGTCGGAGCGCGAGATGAGACTTCGCAAGCGGAATATGAACAAGAACAAGAACAAGGTAGAGAGAGTTACTTTTGCCCTCAAGAACAGGAGCGACAAGACTTATGATGAATTGGAGCCTCAGAGACGATTAATCCAATTAATCGTTGCCCGAAACCGCGAGAGACGTGAGCGACATGCCAAGTCGGAAGCCGAAAGGCTAGAAAGGGAAAAGGGAGAGCCATGGCCACCTGTGTGGTAACCGATCAAGGAATCCAACCCATACAAATGTGGCCTCATTCAACCATTCGTCGACGATCTTTGGGGTATTCTGAATATGGACCAATCCCAATTCAGTTCTAACCCCATATACAACAAGTTTGCTAATGGTGATCCAGCTGCCTTCCATGAGAAACTTAAAGCATTCCTCAATCTAGTTCGTGATAGCCGGGGATTTGATGTTAACTGGGTACCCCCACCCTGCATGTATTCTCCTTTCCGCCCAATCGATGTCGACGACGAGATGAAGTGCCGGGAATATAGGAAGTTTATCAATCCGATGTTGAAATGTGCGCTTGAAAGAATCAACGCGCGAGCTAAGGTGTGTATCCATTGTTGTTTGTTGTTTTTTTTTAATGATTAATTAGGGTATATATGTTGAATGCAGGTTCATGGTGAAGTGTACAAGCGGCCCTTCAATGTAAAGAAAATTGTTGAAGCACTGAGCTTGTCCAAGTGTTTGATCACATTCTCTGTCAACTTAGTTTCTGATGGAACGGTGAAGGCTGTAAAGGATGTCCAAGCCTTTATACATTTGGAGGGAGGTGGCAACTACGATTGTCTAGAATGGAGATTTAAAGATGAAGAACCGAAGCAACCGAGTGAAGATGAAGATGTGCCGAGTACTAATGAACGTTCTAAAAGAAGAAGAACGTCTCCCAGGTGGTTGCATTATAGGATAGGATATGGTTTTTGTGGTGTAATTTAGATTGAATTTGATTTCAACTCTTTACTAATTGCTGATTTGAACTCTTAACTCTTAGGTCAACCAGCCACCCCAACGCTGCCGAAGAAGACCATCATCATTGAAGGCGCTGGACATGGAGAAGCTCATCGCCGACATGATGGAGAAGATATATCCGGTGATGGTTAGGGTTTTTTACTTCTACTTTATGTCTTATTAGGTAAAGAAATCAGGGTTGGGTTTTGGAAATCTAGATACAGTAGTATTCTGTAACAAAACTGATGGTCTTCGCAAAATTTGCTAATCTTGCCTAGTGACGTGCATCTTTTCTGAAGGATTCGACTTAACAATTTCTTGAGAGAGAGTTGTGAGAAATAGTTATAAGAGAAATTGCATGTCTTTTCGTATCTCAAAAATAATCCCACAACCATTCACTAAAAATAACCTGCCTTGTTTCTCGATATGCTCGATCGATCCTCTCTCCTTCTTGAGCAAACTGCCATGGCTCGATTGGTTTGAGCGCGATGCACTACGGCTCAATTCTCAAACATATATATCTCATTCGAGTCCGAGCTCGTGCAGCAGCACAATCAGCAGGGAGGGAATAGATCTGTTCGAGCCCACCGTTGGTGTCTATATCTATTTGCATCTCCTTTCGAATGGCCGGAAAAGATGGCAGCACCCTCGCTACTATGAAGATGGATGGGAGTAGGAGAAGACACAGTGGCTGATTTGCCACATAACAAAAGGAAAAAAAAAAATGACGATGGCGATGGTTGAGGACAATTCTGGCTCAATATGTTAAAAATTGCCAGAATTTATATATTTTAAAAATAATAAACAGAATGAGTTGTAATACATCAATCTTTATTCTTTATTATTCAACTGTAACTATATATCTTTATTAATATTTATCGATAGTACAACGAATCAACCTTAATTTGTCTAAAACGGACATGTATAAATCTACGTACTGCCACTTTCTACGCATATAAATCTTGCTATAAAACGAATACAAAAGCAGAAATACTAGCTATTATGAGATCAACAGTTGGGAGAAAATGAAGCTGGAGTCGAGAACTTGACATTGTTGCACACAGCTTTAGAATTCCCTGCACCTTTCCCTCCTCCCAAATTCACATTCTGCATCACGATTCCTTGGCATGGATGATTTCTTGCTGCAGTCGAACACGATTGCCTCGTCGGACGCACTCGTTCCTCGTATATTTTGGTACAGAACGTTCTCCACTTGTACGGCCGAGCTCTGCCAAATCAATGGAGCCAAATCAATGTGAATTAGTGCGTTGCATGAGAAAGATGATGAATTAGGGTTAGGTTTTCGATCATTTAGAATTAGGGTTTAATGAATAGATTTTAATCATTCACCTGTTCTCCACAAGGCTTTTCTTGATCACAGTAGTGTTGGTCTATGATTATTGGATTCTTCACATTTTCCATTTCTATGTTCTGAAATCTAAAATATTTCAAAATAAAAAATTTAAATATCTAAAATATTTGATAATTCAAATTTTTAAAAATACGTATAAAAGAATAATTTTAAAAAAACATTTTAGATATTTTTTATATGTATTTTTAAAAATTTTAATTTTCAAATATTTTAGATATTTAAACTTTTAATTTTTAAATATTTTAAACTTTTAAAATTTAACGTCGGTTTTGTCTCAAATAGTAGGAGCTAAGTTGTTTGGATCTCACCCTATAAATATAAGATCATTAAACACATTACTTACAACAAGTTTAATAAGAAAAGTCTTCAATGTAAAAATGTTCTCTCTACACTTGGACACCTCTTAATCTATAGCTATATATCAAGTTTTGAATCAAGTATACAATACAATATTTTAAATAAAACGAAAGATATATATATTGATAATTATTATTATTATAATACAATCGATATATTTTTATTGAATTACATATAATATTTCGTGCATAGCACGGGTTGCAACACTAGTTCACTTAAAAGTGACAACTAATTGTCGGAAAAAAATACTAAATCGTTTAATTAGTAAAGAGTTGGAATCAAATTCAATCTAAATTACACCACAAAACCATATCCTATCCTATAATGCAACCAGCTGGCCACCTGGGAGACGTTCTTTTTCTTTTAGAACGTTCATTAGTACTCGGCACATCTTCATCTTCACTCGGTTGCTTCCGTTCTTCATCTTTAAATCTCCATTCTAGACAATCATAGTTGCCACCTCCCTCCAAATGTATAAAGGCTTGGACATCCTTTACAGCCTTCACACCGTTCCATCAGAAACTAAGTTCACAGAGAAGAGAATGTGATCAAACACTTGGAGAAGCGCAGTGCTTCAACAAAAAGAAAAGTCTTCAATGTAAAAATGTTCTCTCTACACTTGGACACCTCTTAATTTAAAGCTATATATCAAGTTTTGAATCAAGTATACAATACAATATTTTAAATGAAACGAAAGATATATATTGATAATTATTATTATTATAATACAATCGATATATTTTTATTGAATTACATATAATATCCCGTGCATAGCACGGGTTGCAACACTAGTTCACTTAAAAGTGATTACTAATTGTCGGAAAAAAATACTACAGTAAATCGTTTAATTAAAGTAAATAAGGTTGTAAAATTGTTGCCACATAGGACAAAAGGTATACCTACGGGCCCACAACTCTCTAAGAAAAGGGGTGGTGTATTTATTAAACATTTGGACGCTCAGGTAGGAGGGGTGAAGTAAAAGCAGTATTATGTCGGCCACCAACACATATATTCGTCGTTTTTTGTGGGCCGTCCGATCTTTCCCTCCCATGTTTCCTCAGCCGTTGATCATTTTTTGTAGGCCCCTTGTGTTTCGTCGCAATTAATTGGAATGCTAAGCTTTAATTAAAATCATTCTTTACGCATTAAAAGTGTTGGTTAATTAAGGAGCAGATCCACACCTTAGATTACACCAAATATTCAAATCATGCTTGTTTCTTGTTTTCCATTTTTACCTTTTCCCTTTTAACTTTTGACAAATCTTTGATTTACGGATTTTGGGTATTATTATGTTATCGGTACGGTGTTTTTACGTTTTGAGTCGGGTAGTGGACTGTTCATGTTCATCTTCGATCGAAGCTTTATCTTGACTCAAACAATTTTATAGATTAAGACTGTTTCGACCCTGAATCACGAAAAAAAATTGAATTTTATTTTAATTGTACGCTGAATTTATCATGTTCACGCACGGTTGTAGTGTTGTGCTGATGAACATCCTTAATATATACGACACTCGCGAACACACTCAATTGCATATGGGATGGGATGTACGTCTGTTCTCGAGCATTATATCGAGCTCGAAAAATCGGTGCTTGAGCTCAGTTCAAATGTTACCGAATTTGATTTATGGATGATTTTTTTTTTTTAAATGTTTGAGTCGATGATTTAGTAGCTCTCGAGATGCTTTGACTCGTTTACAACCCTATTATAAAAAAAAAATAAAAAAAAAAAAAAAAAAAAAAAAAAAAAAAACCCCTCAAAATGGTAGCATTATTCTAAAATTTGAGAAGGGCCCGGCCCAATAAGAAATTACTAGGGCCCAAATTGAAACAAATTCCCCCGCGAATTAAGCCCATCAGCCCAATCAAAGGCAATGGCACCTGACGATGTCGTTTCGTTGACTCGAAATGAAATGTAATACTTCCTCCATCTCATATAAGTAGTCCCATTTGGAATGGGCACAGTAGCCAATAAAGGAGGAAATGTGTGGCTTTAATTGATTCTGAAGAGAGAGAGTTAATTTTAGCCAAGTATTTTTTACCATTTTAGGAAATGGGACTAATAGATGAGACGAACCAAAATGGCAAATGGGACTACTTATATGAGATGGAGGTAGTAAATAATTTTTTAAGAATAAAAAAAATCAGGAGTTCCTGCAAAAGACCGAAAACTCCGTTTTGAGTCCCAATTTTAATTCGATAATTTTTCTAACAAAAAGATAAAGCCTTTACCGCTGGAGAGAGAGAGGCAGCTGAGACGGGGGAGGAAAAGAAGAGAGAGAAAGCTATGGAAAAGGAAAACAATAATCTTCTCCATTGCCGCCGATCGTTCTCGCAGAAGAAATCTCGATGAAGAGAGCCTCTTCTCTGCGCTCGCGCCTTCCGATCCGATCTGTTTCTCCCGTAAATGTAGTTTTTTCTGCGATTACATTTGCTTGTGGTTTTTTTGACAACATTTTTCCCGTTTTCGGACTCCAGTGAAGCGGAATGGGCGTTACGGGTATTCGTTGTTTCTAAATTTTGTTTCTTGGAACCTTTTGTTTTATCATTTGGGGATATTTTAGGGTTTTGTGGGTCGGAATTAGGACATTTGAAGGGAAATGATGTGGATCGTTTGCTAGGGTTAGTGAAGTAGAGTGTAGATTTTTTTCGTGTGTATGAGGATTTGCTGCTTTGCATTTTCATGCTTCGGAGGTAAAGAGGAAGAAGACGGTATCGCTACGAGTAATTTATTTAATTTTTATTGTCGAAATAAGGAGGGGAGCCATATGAGGGAGTTGGGGAATGTGACCGAGGAAATGGATAATGATGATTCTGAATTAGGGTTTTGGGCTAACTTGCGCAATGGCGGCGGTGGTGGTAGTGGTCTGGGCCCTTTAGGGCTAGGGGTTGACGGCGAGAGAGGAAACGCGAACGAGGGGAACGAAATGTTGCCTCATGATGGTGAAATGAATCAGGAAAGTGAGAATTTTCTGCTGCGGCTGAATGATGTGATGACTAGACGTGCTGATGGCGCCAGTGGCAGTGAGGAGATGAAAGTGGATGTTAATTTGAATTTGGGACTAGGCGGCGAACCTTCGTCTTCTACGTCTATGATTGCTACGGGAAGGGATAGCTTGGGTCGCGATTCACAGAATAAACGGCCCAAAGTTCATTCTTTTTCTCTGTAAGAACTTCCATTCTTAGGTGCAATGTCCTGATGACTTGTTTCCTGGTTTGATAGTACTGATTAAAAGTTTTGTTTACTGCAGTTTTATATTGTTAAATAAATAAGTTTGAGGTCCTAAATAACCAAAGAAAGTATTTTTGATATGGATACATCTAAATCAAGAGCAATTTATAGACATGATAGCTTTATTAATGGGTTATAGACGTTAAAAAGCCTATCTTTGGGTGCATTTACATTTGCATTACGAGTGTACCTGACTTCTTCCTATTATTGTCTGTTTCAGGGACTGGGGAACTCAGTTTAATAATGAATTCCATTACCTTCGTCCTCATCACGACGCATGTGATGATGAAGATTTGCCTGATTCAACTATTGATGGAGACAACACAATAAACGATGTTGATGCTAATAAGATGGACGATATGGAAGTTCGAATGGATCTCACTGATGATTTATTGCATATGGTAGTGCAATTGATGAATTGTGGATTTGACCTTTTCTTTTTCCCTTTTCTATCTTGATTTTGTATTGATGCTTATTCTATTTACTGCAAATCCTTTTAGGTTTTCTCTTTCTTGGAGCACCTTGATCTTTGCAGAGCAGCAAGGGTTTGCCGGCAGTGGAGAGATGCATCTTCTCATGAAGATTTCTGGCGGTACCTGAATTTTGAGAACCGCTACATATCAGTGCAACAATGTCAGTATAGTATTACATAGATCTCTTTTACTACTAATGCTTTCTAGAACTGAACTGATTTGTCTCTGCCGGTATTATATAACTTAAAGATGTAGATTGCAAAACGTTAAAAGGTTATTATATGGACATGTGGCACAATTGGCATTGCTTCAAGAGTTTGTTCAAAAAAAAAAATTTTGGCATGCTTTGAAGCTACATAATGTTGTTTGAGTCTCTGTCAAATCGTGCATATTTCATTTATATCTGTTCTGAAATGATATTCTTTTGAGAACCTAAGGGGCAAGACTTGTATGGGAGTTTAGACACTCAGAACCAGTTTTTGTCACTAAAGTTATGAATGAGAGGACTAGTTTTTACTGGTATTAGTTTAAATGAGATCTCGTTCAGGCTAGCTAGTATCCTTGTTATATGCAAATAAACTATGTGGTTTATTGGACTTCCATGGACTAGTGTCCTTGTTATATCTCAACGGTGGCCTAGTATGACCAAAATGTTGTACATTTGGGAAGTAATGAATCAAAGATTTATTGGACTATGACCTATTTGTGTACTGCAAGATAAGCCTATTTGGACAATATCTGATGATGTCGATGGGAAAGTACACGCTTAGAATCTGGAATTGTTATCCTACGATCAGTCATCTATTAAATCCTTTCTAGGACATGAACCTCAAGTATCTGCTGTTTGTTCAAATGTTTGTCTGGTTCAATGATGTTTATGATCTAGCGAAGAATCCTTGTGCCAAAATGGGTACTTTTAAAGAATGTACAACTCAGTACATTTCCTTCTCCGGGATATTATTTCTTTGTGCCTCGACGCCTCAGTTTTCATCCCATGAAGTTACACTAACTTTCATCATATTTTTGTCTGTTACAGTTGAGGACATGTGTCATCGATATCCAAATGCTACTGCTGTGAATATTTATGGTACTCCTGCTATCCATCCCCTTGTGATGAAAGCCATGTCTTCACTAAGGTAACTTGAATTTTGATTTTGCCTTAAACTCGTAAGTTGTTAGACTTCTCCATCATCCTTTGATCCTTCAAACCTTAAACAGAAATCTGGAGGTTCTGACCCTGGGCAAAGGCCAGTTAGGGGAATCATTTTTTCAAGCTCTGACAGAGTGCCAGATGTTGAAGAGCTTAACTGTCAATGATGCTACATTAGGCAATGGCATCCAGGAAACCCCCATTTATCATGATAGATTGCGTGATCTTCAGATAGTGAAATGCCGCGTGGTTCGCATTTCCATCAGGTGCTAAATAATTCCATTTCTGATTTCATGTTTCTCATTTACTCTTCCAGTATTTATAAGTCGTAGTTTTTCAGGTGTCCCCTGCTCGAGACCTTGTCTCTGAAGCGGAGTAGCATGCCACATGCAGTTCTCAATTGTCCACTTCTGCGTGAGCTTGATATAGCTTCCTGTCACAAGCTTTCAGATGCTGCAATCCGCTCAGCTGTGACATCATGCCCACTCTTGGAGTCTTTGGATATGTCCAATTGTTCCTGTGTCAGTGATGAGACTCTAGGAGGAATAGCTCAGACATGTGTACATCTCCGTATTCTTGATGCTTCTTACTGCCCAAATATCTCACTTGAAGTAAGTCCACCCCCAAGACACACACACTCACAAGAAAGAAAATAAAAGAACTCCTTTTGTTTCGGTATCATATATATTACTTTATTACATATGCATACCCGTGTACCATCTAACATGTAATTATCCTTTGAAGGGCGTGCGGCTTAATATGTTGACAGTTTTGAAGCTACATAGCTGTGAGGGTATAACGTCGGCTTCAATGGTTGCTATTGCTAACAGTACATTGCTTGAGGTTTGAAATACCCTCCCTTTTGTACCCTCCCTTTTGTACTTCAACATTTTGGAATTGTGATCATATATGATTTAGTAGGCTAGATATTGTCAAGTTGCTAATGCTGCATATGCATCTTTCTAGGTTCTGGAGCTTGATAATTGCAGTTTATTAACATCAGTATCTTTGGATCTGCAACGCCTCAAGAACATAAGGCTTGTACACTGTCGGAAGTATGTCCTACTCTTGCCAATGACCTTACCAGCTGTTTCTTTCTGCAGAAAATGATCATTTACCTGCATCTTTTTTGCAGATTTATTGATTTGAATTTACGAAGCAGTGTGCTGTCATCAATCACAGTTTCTAATTGCCCCTCTCTTCAAAGAATCAGTATTACATCAAATGCTCTTAAAGTATGTCATTCTGGAAATATTTGCTCATTAGAAACTATGCTTCTTCATAGTAAACCACTGTTTTCTGCTTTAGATTTGTTATATTTCAAGCCACGATATTGAGAATAGTTCATTCATTTTGATTGCAGAAATTGGTTTTGCAAAAGCAAGAAAGCTTAACAGCCTTGGCCCTGCAATGCCATTCTTTACAAGAAGTGGACCTTACTGAATGCGAATCTTTGACGAATTCCATTTGTGAAGTTTTTGGTAGTGGAGGAGGCTGTCCCATGTTAAGATCATTAGTTCTTGACAATTGTGAGGTTTGTCATCATAACTTCTTCCTTGGTTCTTGAGTACTATGTTCTACTGAAATTCCATGAATCATATAAACTAGCACCTTTTCCTATTTCTATCTATTTCAAGTTGGTGTGGCTCATACAATTTGGATATATTTTCTTGGCGCCACATAATTCATGGTATCACATATACTATTTTAAGTCTTAAGTTTTCAGTTCATAGTGAAAGAACTAGGCGATTCTTGAACAGAAAATAGGATCATGATTACCTGTCTGTTTTAGTTAATACTAGATCTATATTTTTTGCAATTTTGTTTACTCTGTACCTGACTGTGCACTCTTTCCAGAGATTAACGACAGTGAGTTTCCAAAGTACATCTTTGGTTAGTCTTTCTCTTGGTGGTTGCCGTGCTGTAACCTCTCTTGAACTCAAATGCCCGTACCTTGAGCATGTCTCACTAGATGGTTGTGATCATCTTGAACGAGCATCATTTTCGCCTGTAAGTCATTACCTTATTGATTGATTTTCATCTTTTGGTTGTGAAACCTTCAATCTCTTATCTTCAACCAATCAATGTAATTCTTCTCATTCTGGGTAGTTAGTAAATTTTCTGTGTATGAATGTCTGTCTATTAATGTTAGAGCCTTCCGTTGATGTGTTTCACTTCTTGTATCATCCATTCATATACTTTATAAATAAATTGCAGGTTGGTCTCAAGTCGTTGAATATGGGAATATGCCCCAAATTGAACGTGCTTTATGTTGAAGCACCATTGATGGTTTCGCTTGAACTGAAGGGATGTGGTGTCCTATCCGAAGCATTCATCTTTTGCCCTCTGCTTACATCTTTGGATGCATCTTTCTGCAGGTGAGTTTACTTGGTTATTGCCATGTGTGCGTTGCAACCTTTCTTGCTAGATGAAGTTGATATTTCATTTTTGGAAATGTATCTAACTTTTTTTTCACTATTGATTTTCGCAGCCAGCTCAAGGACGATTTCTTATCTGCTACAGCTACTTCATGTCCTCTTATTGAATCTTTGGTCCTGATGTCATGCCCCTCTGTTGGTCCTGACGGACTTACATCTTTACGCTGCCTGGCCAGTTTGACTTACCTTGATTTGTCATACACCTTTTTGGTTAATCTGCAACCTGTGTTCGAATCCTGTTTGTATTTGAAGGTATTTTATTGCAAATTCGTCCTCACCCCTGATTTTCACAGACTTAGATACTTAGCAACCTGACTTTTCCTTTCTTCTCCGTGGGGATTGGTGGAAGCAATTGTCACTAATATCCTTCAAAATATGTCTAAGCATGTTCTTACTATCGCTTTAACCTGTATTTTTAAACTTGATAGGTTCTGAAATTGCAAGCGTGCAAGTATCTTAGTGACACATCGTTGGAGCCTCTTTACAAAGGCAATTCTCTTCCAGCCCTCTGTGAATTGGACTTATCTTATGGGACACTCTGCCAGTCAGCGATAGAGGAATTGCTTGCTGGTTGTAGGCATTTAACTCATATAAGTTTAAATGGATGTGTCAATATGCATGACTTGGATTGGGGATTTCACCGTAGTGAGGTAGCTGACGCCAGCACTTCTTATGAGTCGTTTTCTGGGGAAGACGTGCTTCTCCCTGAGAACGAATCGAATCGCCTGCTCCAGAATCTCAACTGTGTTGGATGTCCAAATATTAAGAAGGTGGTCATTCCTCCTACAGCAAGGTGTAACCATTTATCGTCTTTGAACCTTTCACTGTCATCAAACTTGAAGGAAGTTGACATATCATGCTGTAATTTGCTCTTCCTCAACATGAGGTACGTGTGTGTACTCACAGTAATGAATCTCTTGCTTCTGATTCTGTGATATTTATTTCCTAATAATTGTTTCTATTGATTGTTCAGCAATTGCAACTCGTTGGAAATCTTGAATCTCGACTGTCCAAGATTAACCAGTCTTTTTCTCCAGGTATGTTTCATTATACTCGTAACCGTATGCTCGGATAGCTGATTCTTCTTTTTTGGATAAAGTTCATTGTAGTTGTGTGTAAAACCCAAATATACATTGTTCTCAAATCCCCCCTTTCTGCCTCTGTTTGTGCATTTTCTAGTCATGTAGCATTGATGAGGAAGCCGTCGAAACTGCCATAACTCATTGCAATGTGCTGGAGACACTCGATGTCCGTTTCTGTCCAAAGGTAGTAACAACTATTGCTCATAATCAACAAATTTACAGTCCCACACCTACACACACACACACATGGCAAATTTTTTCATGAATTTATAGTATTAAGCCTTTTGTCTTTCCTACTTTACAGATATCTCCACTTAGCATGGGTACACTACGACAGGCATGCCCGAGTCTGAAACGAATCTTCAGCAGCTTAGCAGCGACGTGATACAGTCAGAAGATTATGAGAGAAATAATGGAACGTGATTCTTTTTCCTTGTCACCTTTGATGCATTGGTATATATAGTGAGTTTTCTTATTTAGGAACTAGGATGCTAGAAATAGGTTATATTTGTTGTGGTGTGTTACGGTATTGGTTAGTTTTGTGAGCTTTAATCGAAGACTGCATGTATTTGCCTGAGTATGACGATATCAGGCCCTTGATTTATCTTTCATTCCGCCATTTTCCATTTTCTGTCGTTTCTCGTCTCTGATTATGAAGTGCTGAGTTTATTCTTACGTCTGAGTTTTAATTTCTTCGTTACACGCGGAAGCATAAGATCATAATGTTTACCGAGGAGAAGCTTCTTCTGTAGGCAAAAAATGGTTTGAAAGAGGCTGTACAATGTTCTGTGTCTAAGAGCCGTTGCAATCTTAAACTTTTAGAAGTCGAAAGCAGTAGATTTACAAAATTGATTCCAGTTTCTGTAACTGGGGATCGAGGTTCTGGGGTGAAGGATCTTCGTCGCCTGGATTCAGGTATGCATCTGCCATGGCCTTCCCCCTATCCAGCACCTCAGCTGGAACAGTTTTCAGAAGACTGCGAACGAAAACGAATGTCAAATCTCGACTTGTTCCAGTGCCTATGTTGCTGGTTTTGCTTAAACAGGGACATTATTAACTAAATCACGTACCCGTTCAGTGCAGTTAGTGCAGTGTCAACATTAACTTTCATTGCTTTCACTGTGGACCCTGAATCTTTTCTCGATGCCCGTAGAAGGAGAGAATCGAGTTCTTCCAGCGCTCTGCCAATCATTGACGAAAAACTAGCATGTAATGCCACGCAAAGTATGATATGATATGTGATATACTCTCTCTCTCTCTCTCTCCCCACATTCTGTGTGGATGAGTGGGTGTGTTGGTGATAAGCATCCTGTAAAATAGTTCTCCCTCTCCAACTTGTAGGCTACTAAAGCTGATAGAAGCAATACCTTAAACACTGATCAACCTCTTCGAATGCGTATTTGCCATTTCCAGCATCGGAAGCATACTCAGCTACCTACAGCAAACAGTAGAGAGAATTTTCACATGTTAAAAAAGGCGTATCAAGCAGAACAAACTGAGATTGTGTGGTTTTTAAATCCCCAGTTCTTAATCTACCAACAAAAACAATGCGGGACAATGCACTTTAAGCAGAAGATGCAACGAGAAAATGTTGTAAGGATCACTTACTGCTCGAATATTTATCCGCAAAGACGAAGCAGGGCCAGATCTTAAGAGATTCCGGCAATCGGCAAATTTAGGCTCATCACCTTCAAGATATTGCCCTACAACATCAAAGTAATATTCATGAATATTGATTCAGTTATACTTTCAGTCTTTGAGACTCGTGTGGGATTAACATAAGGTCGCCATACCTATTACCCAAACGAGCAAATAGATGCATAGAACTATAGCAATAATATAGCAGCGAGGGCACATGATCACCATGTAATGCAGCAGATTATGTAACACCACTTAGTTGTATCAGCAACGCAGATACAAACGATGAAAAGAAGATTACCTAGTTCCTTAATCTGAATCTCAGTCAATATGACAGCCGGTATATAAGCCTCTAGCGGATCAAGCCTTTTCCTGGAATAAAGTCAAGAAAAAATCTTAGCAGCTTAAAAGGAAAAAAGGTAAAGGAAATATGAAGAGAAGAATCATGAAAAAAGGTTCGATTTCAGAAATTGGACTCAGATAATGTAGAAGACCGACGAGTCCCATCAAACTTATAGTTTACTTTCTCTCTATTCCAAACTTTAATTTACCAGCTGTAATTCCAACTCGTTTAGCTTATGCCAATTAAAATTACAGCTGAAGTTGAATAAAGACTCATAATGAAGAACCAATCCCATGTAAGTCTTTTTCCTCCCATCTTTTCCGGTTTTTAAGTATTGTCTTATGAATCCACTACATGCAGATCATAGGCAACTGATAACTTTCACTATTCCGGAGATGACTTCCATAAATAATCAGCTGAGGTCTTACCACAGTGCAAAGTCTATAAAACGAAATATCAACATTAAGACGGCTGCACATTATAACCAGAAAAGGATTGAATAATATACCTTTTGACATATTTATCCATTATGTTGGCAGCCAGTGCACCTGCAGTTACCAAAGAAACACTGGTGAAACGTCGAAAAGGATTAAGAACATAAATGCAGTTGGTCCAAAGCTCTAGCTATGATGCAAGCAGCTATGGAACCACAAACCAAAGCAGTATGAACGAATAAAGATCATAAACGAGAAGTAATACAGCATCCAGCTACGATTGATTCAAGCTTAAACAGTATTGTTTTCTTCATCAACCAAGTTTTTGGACTTACCTCCATTTAGGTTGTGAGATCAGGACAGAATTTTCCACCTATAAACTAATCAAGCTAAAACTTACATCAAGCCGTTCTTCCCAAGCAAGTAAACGTGAATTGCTTCCTAACAATTTTTTCATCTCGAATCGCAGGCGATATTTCCAGAAAATTGTTATGCACAAACCGAATTCAGTTCAACTAAAAATTTCGACACATACGAATCGTAAGTAAAACGAAGCTTACCATTAGATAGGGAGAAGAACTGCAGAAAAACGAGAGAGAGAGAAACCAATCGCCTGCTCTCGAGCCTCCTCTGCGGCGGCAATGCGCACCTCGCGCCGGCGCTAAAAGTACGCCGGTTCGAAATTAAGGCACGGGAGAAACCAGGAAGCAGCGCCAATCGCGCAGTGCTACCTTGCGCCGCGCCGGTGATGAAGCTGCTGGAGGCGGAGGCGGAGGCGGTGGCGGCGTTGGTCATTTCGCGCAGCGACGGCGGTGAGGACGAGATAGCTCAGCTCTTATCTAACTGTACTCATTTTCCGGCCACGTAAAATTGGATGTGAAATGACCGGGTTACCCTTCGAAAAATGAGGTGTTTGTTTGAAAAATTAATTAGTAGTATTAAAATATGAAAATGGTAGTTAGTAGTTATAATCATGATTAGTAAAAGATATTCAGGGGTTTAATTTGCTATTTCCGTGAACTTGAGGGGGCAAAGTGCAAAAGGTGGATTCTTTTGTCGGTGGCGATTCTAGTTAAACGGTCGGATCGAAGCCAACTGATACTTCAACTGTTCCTTCCGTTCACTGCTAAACTTCCTTCTACATCTCTCTCTCTCTCTCTCTCTACACAACAATGGCGAGTCCGATTCGGATTCTACTAATTTGCGTTGTATTTATTTCAGCTACTGTTGTCAATGGTGAAAGTAAGCTTCTTTATCAAGAAATTCGTGTTCCTTAGCTCCATATATAAGCTGCATTACTGTATTTACGATGCCTTGATACAGATTTGAAATGGGTTTTGATAGGGGAAAGCAAATGTTGATTTATTTTCTGCTCGATCTGTCTCTGGACTTGTATTTTTCATCATGCTTATTTGCTAAAAATGGAATCTTGGTCGTTGGGAGATCTCAAATTTTGTGTTTTTTGATGTTTCTCAACTCTTATGTAATGATCCCTTTTGTTTCTTTTGTAAATGTGGTGGGCTGCCTTGATCTCAATTACTTCCTCCGTCCCAACCTAGCAGTTAGTCGCGTTTCTTGAATATATGTGAAGTATAGACTAGTGGGATCGCGGGATCGTAGTAATTGGGATGCAAATATACTAGTGGGATCGAGGGAGTGATGTTTCTTGAATATATGTGAAGTATAGACTAGTGGGATCGAGGGAGTAGTAACTAGACGAAGATCTTTAGATGCGTGGTGCTTCATTTTTTGTGCATTGCTGTTATGGAAATTGGGATCTTTTGCTGATATTTATGAATCGATTTTGTAAGTAGTTATCGTTGTTTGAAGTTTAGCTGTAGAATGCTTTTGAACTGCCAGAATTCCTTTTTAGCAGAAGCCATTGCTAAATCTGGACAAGATAGAAAGAGAGAGAAGGAAAAGTGAGAGAATTAGGCATATGTGTTAATCAGGCTGCATTCTTAATGGACTAATGATTGTATAATGAAGACGAATGGCAGTCAAGAAAGCTAATAGGAACGTGCATTTGTTCGTAGGTTAATGTTTTTGTCGCATAAAATAGGCGTAGATCTGTATAAAATGTATGGAGGATGGATTTTCCGCACTTCATGTTTTAGTCTTATAACTTGTTTTCTACTGTCGTATACTCCGTAGATATTTACTCAGATGATGAGGATAATTCTGTAGAGAAGGAATGCCATTACTGATACGACCATGGATAGAATTACTACAATTGTAGTTTATAGTATTAGTAACTGCTTTAGTTATGCAATCGAGTCTTGCTGCAGCGGGATCGTTTCTTTTAGCCTTGTGTTGCCCTCTGGGATGAGCATTCGATGTTTTTTGAAGCTGTGGTAGCAATCATGGTTAAAAACCCTTGGACATGTTAAATCTAGTCGTGTTCGCCTTATTTTAGTTCTGCCTGCGTGCTCTATTTCTTCTGCCTTTCTTGGTTTTTAATCCAAAGCAAGATGATCTACGGTTGCTAATTTTTGAGTAGTGACGAACATGTGCATTATAGATCTCGAAATATGCAAATTATTACGTTGTAGATGCCACAAAAGATTCACTCCAATGTAGGTCTTCGATATATAGCGTTGTTCAAAGTCATACTGTGTTCTTAGACTATTTTTCCTCACACTTTGATAATTTGGAAGTTTTTGAGCTTGTTTTCATGTCTAATGCCTCGATTTGCATCCATGGACTTAATGAACTCCTTCCGTCAAAACGCAGATAAAGTGACGGACAATCCAGCTGATGAACTCTTGGCCACGGTCAACAGCAATCGAACTGCTAGTAAATTGCCATCCTTACACAGCAGCCAGGGCCTCGCCTGCATTGCCCTCCAGTACATTAAAGCATACGGTGGCGACTGTGGGGCAGTAGGCGGGCCCAACGCCAAGAAACCAGCTGACTCCGAGTTTGCAGAAACGTTTGCTCCCAGCTGTGGAGTCGTGGCCTCGTCCCTCAAACCGATAACTGGCCGCCTGCTCGGATGCCAGTCAACGTATCTCGAACCAGCAGAGGCATTTTCGGAAATCTTGATGAAGAATAACAAGAGCATCGAAATACTTCAGAGCAAGAACCACACGGAAGTAGGCGCTGCCGTGAGCGGCTCAGATGGAGGCGGCCCCTACTTCTGGTGCGTGCTCTTTAGCAGCGGACAGTCGAACACTAGCTTCACCTTGGAAGGGCCTTCGGCCAAGATTTCTAGGCCCGGATGCTTCAGCGGAGCTAATGACGTCTGCAATGCCGGCGTTCTATCGAGAACAACGAGCCTTTGGCCGGGCGCCGTCGCAGGTTTGATCGCTTTGGCTTTCGTTCTCGGGATCTGAGTAGATACTTACATAGACTGTGAAATACTACTATTTATGAAGCTTCAAAGCTCTTTGAATTCCTTTGTATACACATTCTTGAATGAAACACACTTCATTTTTTCCCAGTTCCTCATCCCTGTTGTTTGCAATGTGGATTCTGTGAGGCTCTCAAAAAACTAGCTGGTCTCGTTTTCGTGTTCGTGTCGTGTTCGTGTTGCTTACTTTTTTACATTTGTTTCTGTATATGGTAAAGGCAGTTAGTTTAAATTCTTCATTCTTGCTAGGATTCTACTACTTCCGCCGTCTCGTTCTACTCGACTCGCTTCTATTATGGACAAGGGTAAATATGACATTTCACTTAGCATTATTTTAAAGGCTCTGTGATGGGGCCCATTAATAGCTGGCCTCAGTCACACAAAAGCCCACGATTCAGCCCAAAAACAAATGAATTTGATTGGCCGTATAAAAGACAATATTGGTAAATATATTATATGAATAAAAGTTCACTTTTAACACTACGCATAAAATTTCGTATCGAAATAAAACGAGACAAGTAAAGTGAGATGAAAAGGGTATTTTTTTAATTGATGCCAATGCATAAAATAAATCAATGGTGACAAAAGTAGGTAACTTGACACCAGCTCACAATTCAATTGTGAAATATATATTGTGTATTTTGCTTTTTCACCAAGAAAACAAATTGACTTATTCCTAGTTTGTTGCTACTATGAAATTTCCCACTAATTTAAATGTTTCACTCCAATGATAAAAAGAAAAGAAATTAACAACACACTATCTATTGTTTGTTGATGTACATAATAGCTAATTCAAATGAAAAACAACAATAAATACGACGGAGATAGTACGTTCTGTCGTGTTAACGAGCGATACTCGAACGCATAGATAATTAAAGTATACTTTATAAGGCAAATTTAACTACACATATAAAATAACCAAAAAAATTGCTTTATTGTGTAACATGAATGCCTTTTGTCAAGTAGAAAATAAGTGCATGCTGTGTTAAAGCATGCTGCTTTTGTGCTCATTCAAATAATATGATGAATCATTCCCTAAATAAGAAAGTAAGAATTAAATGAAAATTTAGCTCAATACCCAACAAATCTTTTCCTATTCATATGAGATAATTTTTTTTCCGATACGAGAATTAAAACGAAAGTGATAGTGATTGATAAAGTAGTGGGACGAATGAAAATAGAAATTATTCGTAAATAAATGAGACGAATAGAGTATTAATTTATAGATAAATAACAAATCCAAAAGATGTAAACTAGAAAGAAAAATGAAAGGGAGGAATTAAATTTTGTTTGAAAGCAGAAAATAATTTTAGAATATTTTTTCAGGAAAAAAAAAAAGAAAAAAAAGAAAAGAAAGAGAGAGTGTGTGTGTGTGTGAGAGAGAGAGAAGGGTGAAGTAGGCGGGCCCATATTCCTCCATAACTGGCAAGTTCAACATTAAACTTCTCTCAATCTCTCTCCTTTTCCGAAAACTCAAATCTCTTTTCCTCCACTTTTAGCTTTCGATTTTTGCCAATCTCAAACACTAGTCTTCGTCAATGAATTCGGATTCTCCTATATATACAGCTCCTCCTTTCTTTATTCATACTGGTTGCAGAAGAAGCGTTTTCGCCTCCTCCTCCTCATTCCCTAAATGCCCTCGTTGCTGCAGAACAACCCACCTCTTAAATCATGGCCTCTCCGTTTCCTTCACTCCATCCTTCTCTCATGATCGTCCTAATCCTCTCTTTGCTGTTTTCTTGATTCTTTCTTTGGCTCATTCTCTCTCTTTCTCTCACTTGTGGGCCGTGCTTGAGGTTCTTGTTTCTGGGCTTGATCTTGATTTTTGTGCGTTGCTATTGAGGCCCTTCATCGGAAACGAGGTTTGATTCTGGTCTTTTAATCCCCTTGTTATTCTTGCTGCTTGAAATCTTGTTGGGTTTTGATGTTAAAGCTGTGATCTTGATTTTTTTTTCCTTGGGGAGGGTAGTGATCGTGTTTGAGGCTGTGGGGATGAAGAGGGCGAGTGGGGATGGTGAAAATGCAGAGTTGGGGGAGAAGAAAGTAAGGTTTTCCGATGAGAATGAGAATTTTATCGACTTGGATAGTAATGAAGGTGAGGGAGAGAGAAATTCAGCTGAGAATGGAGGTGGAGGTGGAGGTTCTGAACAAGTTGATAGGAATGGTAGCCTTTTTGGAAATGTGTTCTCTGAGAGTTCTGGAGGTGTGGAGGGAGATGGTAAATGGGACTTCGACATAAATTTCGATATGATTTTTGGCTATGAGGAAGAACAGAGAGGTTTAGCTTTAGATCTTAATCGCCCATTGTTTGATACATATCCTGATCAGAGGTTTGGTAATGGCAAGAAGACAGTTGTCGACCTTGTGTCGGATGACGATGAAAGTGAGGTGGAGATCACAGGGTATACGCATGGTTATGGTTCAACTAATCAACTAGGATTCGAGATGCCTCCTGATAGGGTGGAGGAGTTGAATCTTGGGTTGGGATTATATAACGTGGATAATGGTCCTGGTGAGTGTAGTAATGCCAGGGAAGAAAGGGGGAAGGGTATTGATATAGATTCGTGGCTTTCGCTTAAGGCTAGTTATTTAGTTGATTTGGATCCCGATTCTGATGATGACGAATTAATGCCGTTGGTTATGCCTCAAGAAGAAGGTGAGGTTTTCCCACGGCTGAGAGAAGCAATGGCTGAAGCAGCTGAGATGCCTGAAAGAGATCGGAGAGTTCGAAGAGAAACTGCTCGACATCTTGCACGTGTGAGAATTTTGGATGAGGATAGAGGGGACAAGGACAGTTCTTCTAGCAAGAAGAAGCAGCCACCTACTCCTAATCCTCTAGAACAGCACTTGGGGAAATTGCCAGGGCCTTTTTCTGAAGCTTTGAAGATGGTGAGAGAAAGAGTCTTGAAGCAAAAGGTTGAGCAGTTGATTAAGTGGAATCCATCGGAGAAAATTCAAGAACATAGCATTACTTCAGCTTTTGTTCCTCCGTTGCTGAATCTGTCGTTGAAAGCTCTTGCTGAAAGTGCTGAGGGGATCGTGTCGCTTGAAGTGGTTCCAGATTGCCTTCGTGGGAGACTGACTAACAGAGTGTGTGATTTAGGTAAAATGAATGCCGGTTTTGTGGAGCTTTTGGTGGAAGGATGTCCAACTGAGATACGCCTAAAGAATTGCTCGTGGATGACCGAGGAGCAATTCCAGCAGACAATTGGGGAGTGTGAGACAAAAGATTTGCAGGTAAATTATGTCTGTTTTTTGTGTATTTATATGCATTGCGAACTGTCATGCTATAGGTAATTGCTGTTTCTCTTGTGATATACTATGATGAATTCAACACAGCATGTGCTCGACTAGTGTTTGAATTATGTTCTTGTTTCTGCATGCTATAGCATCTAGTCTTCCAACAACTCCAACAATGGTAGAGACTTGGGGAAAAATCTCATTATAGTGGCATCTGGAAATATTATCACTGCAGTTTCATGTATATATACGCATATCTTGCTGGATATTAGATTTATCTATAGAAGTAAGTGTGCTTAAGTTTTGATTAGATTGAGCATTTCCCAACGTGGATTAATTCACCTATGATAAGTGAGTAAATTCTCTCCGATCAGGCCAATAGGGAGACTGTGATGAGGTGGACATGCGGTGCTGTCAATGAAATTAGTGTGGTTTAATGAGGCTTTGCATACTTATTTAGTCGTGGGTTTATCATATGGATCGGTTTTCCAACTCTGTTTGTTTCATACGTGTTTGAATTGATAAGTGCTTTAAATAATTTTTTTGTAAGGATCCTGACTCATTCATGTTATGTTTCTTATTCACTTGAATGGTTGCAGGTGCTTCAACTTGACCTATGTGGGCAATGTAGGCTTGATATCGGATTCAGGAACATTTTGAATAGATGTTCGAGTAGTTTCTCTAGATTGACCATTTTGTCCCTTAGAGGCGCCTGTCGTTTATCTGATAATGGTCTCAGAAACCTTGCTATGGCAGCACCTCTACTTAGGTCTATTAATTTGGGTCAGTGCACCCTTCTAACTTCCGATTCTGTCAACTATATAGCTGACATTTTGGGATCAAATTTGAGAGAGTTGTACATAGACGAGTGCCTCAAAATTGACGGAAAGCAGATTCTACATTCATTCAAGAAGTTCAGATGTTTAGAAGTTTTATCAGTTGCTGAACTTCATACGATAAATGATCAGTTTGTCAAAGGACTAGTAATGGCTTGCGGTCGAAGTCTCAAGGAACTCGACTTTGCCAGCTGCATGTAAGTTGATACGGTTCGTGCCTCTTGCTGATTTTTATATTTTATTATTCATGTTTTAATCGCCATCTACTTCACACTGACTGCAGCCAACTGACTGATTACTCCCTCAAAGCCATTGGCGAAAGTTGTTCTGATTTACGTTCGTTGAACATTTCGAACCTGAGCAACATGACAGATTTGGGGCTGGAGTATTTGGCCAATGGATGTAGAAAAATTCAGAAGCTCAAACTCCGCTGCAATGATTTTAGGTTAATATTTACTACTGCGCTTTTCAATTCATGCAAAATTACGTTTTACTGTTTATGCTTCTTGCATGTATATAAAATTTCACATTGTTAAAGTACTGACCTGATATTAAGTCGAACGTATTTCCTTGAATAAATTGAAACTATGCTTTGAGTTAGGTCTTAGAATAGTGATGAGCATCAGGATCGTAGTATTCTGCGACCCTTAACTTTTCGTTCAGCACTAGATACATGTAACGTAGAATATAGGTCTTGGTATCCACTTTGCCCTAAGAGCATTTGAATTGAACCATTCTTCTTTTCCTATAGTTCTTAAAGATGGAAGAATTGGGTTCCTTCAAACTCGATTCATTTCTTTTCAAAATCTGTATTCCTAGATCGACTCCCTATTATGTTAATTTTCTATATATCAGTATTTGAATGTGGCTAATCTTCTGCATATAGTGATGAATCTGTGGCGGCATTTCTAGAAAGCTCTGGCGAGTCGTTGTCGGAACTTTTACTGAATAATATGGCGAAGGTATCGTTATTGTAAACTCAGCCCTCTTTTCATTCACTTTAGAGCCTTATAAATAACTAGTTACATTTGGTATAAATAACTAGTTACATTTGGTAGGTTGGTCCTCACACTGCCTTGTCACTAGTCAAACGCTCGAGAAAGTTGCTGAGTTTGGATATCTCATGGTGTCGGAGAATTAGTAACGAGGCTCTGGGATTGATCGTTGATGGCTGTTCATCACTGAAGCTGCTCAAAATCTTTGGCTGTAGGCAGGTATGAACAACGATGATAGTTATTTCCATCGATCTTGAATCTTTAGGGAAAATTTATGCATGATCCTTAACATATGCATTTGTGCTTGATCAGATCACCAACGTGTTCCTCGAAGGACACTCAAATCCGTTCGTGAGGATAATCGGGTCGAATTTTACTCCGATTCTGGACCATCTAGATTTGCTCGAACCCGAGGAGACGTTCTTGAAGTACTCCCCCCCTCTTCCCTTCATGTAGGTTCTGCCCAGATTTCTTGGTGGTTAGATGATTTTTTATATGTAAACATCTGGATTTTTGGATGATATATATGCATATATCAATACAAGATTATGAAAATTTTGGGAATTTTTGGAAATAAATAAATAAAAAAAAGTACAACAAAAATCTTGAATGAACACTAGATGCATACATTTCTTCAAAAGTTGAAACGCAGAAAAGGAAAAATCTGCAAAAATCTTGCACTTTCACAAACTAGTAGGCCTTCCACTTCAGCACAAAGGTGAGTATGATCAAAATCACGATAATCCCAGTCGAAGAGCCGCCCACGCGATGAATCCAGTAAGGGTCCAGCCTGGTAAGGCCACGTTCCATGAAACCGGAAACGGCTATGGCCATTATCAGAAGCAGTTGCAGAAGGGGAAGGTAAGCGGAGAAATTTGCAGGTTCTTCGTCGAGGTCCGGCTCAGGGGTCGACTCACGGTCTATGTAGAGAGGCGAGAGTACTGCAAGAATTGCTAGGCCTATGGCTATAAGCCTCTTGTCATGAGAAGAAAACCTTGTGTTCCTCCCTTGATCCATTCTTTCTGAGAGCTGGCTTTTTGCTAATGCTGTAGAGTTTTGGCATTTTTAGGAGACGAGGGCTTGATAAACAAGATGCTGGAATTTGGAGAGAGAAGATAAGAATAACTAGAGAGAGAGAGAGAGAGAGGAGATAGGAGAAGCATTTTCCATATGTGGTAGAGATAGGTGAGAATCTGATTCTTGCAGCACTAAGTTTCTGCATTCGTTTCAAATTGGCCCGGCCCGATTTTCGGATGGGCTATGCCGTTCTTTAAGATCGTTCGGTTGGTCCATGTACTCGGGCCGGGCCGGAAAAGGATTGGAAGAACAACTAAAGTAAATACTATATGAATGTACATGAATAAGAACTTGTCATAGAATTTGACTAACCAACATATTCAAAGAATGTGGATTCATGTCAAAATGGAAGAGAAACAGCTAGAGTTTACGATCCGAAGATCTTGACTTGTTCCCGGAAACCCTTGCCATCCACTTCCTTTGTGAGGCAGTGAGGTGAGACGTCGGAGGTGGAGAGGGAGGATCGTTTGATGCTTCTGTAGTCGGAAGTTCTGCTGGCAGAGCAGAAGCTGTGCTGGTGACCGTGTTCAGAACGAGGAAGGCTAGTATGGGCGAAAGATCGAGAGTCCCTCCCAGAGGTGGAATGATTCCCCGGAATATGTTCAGGTAAGGGTCACATATAGTGCTGAGAAGCAACGAAAATCCATGTTAGAGCACTTTTTTCTCGACACGAAGAAGTGAGTGACGAATCGTCAATGACATGAATGCAATGCAATGCAATGATTTACACCAGAAGATAATAACTACACATATCCAAAGAAGGGTCGAAGCCCGGTTCATACCTAAGAGGGCCGACAATGGCTGGAGGAGCGTTCGGGAACCAAGTTAAGACAAGCCTGGCTACCAACAAAGTGTTGTAGAGGTTCAAGAAGTTCAAGAACCCGTTTGCAACCACGACTCCAGCCATCGAATCTCCAGGTATAATGGCTGCAAAATTTGAATTTGGTAGCATCGACATGTTCTGCATGTTTCTCCTCCGAATCTGCACAAAGAAAGTTGATGTCGAATGGGCTTGATTAGATCAACTACGCGTCTATGCAAACTCACACCATGGCTTAAGCAGTTCCTCAAGACTACATGGTACATGGATGAACTATCTCTCACAAACAACGAAATCACTAATCATAACCGAATGGGGGAAGACGATGACCATTACCAAGTAATGGAACAACTCCATATGTTCTAGCATTATTCGAGATTCGTTTCTCCCACCAACGGAGGGGCTATAGATAGCTCGACCTCGAAGAAGGTGGTGGGAGTCGATCTTTTAACCGAAAAATCGTCACTCCACCAACTAAGCTACCCTAATAGGCCATCCTATTGAGTTCCCATCAAGTGATAACACAAAATCAGCTATCTTCAACATCATATGACTGCAACAAAACAAACTGAAACTGAAACTATCGAAATCCTAATAATGCAAAAATTGAACCTTCATTTCACCACATCAAGAACATGCTTTCAAAATTAGCTAATACAGTAAGCATCAATCATCATTCATCATCAACCACAAATTCCCAGTTCCGCAGTTCTTGAATCCATAATTCTACAAATAGAGCTTTAGAGAGAGAAACAACGAAATGGATTATACCTGGTTATTCTGGAGATGAGAAGCCGCAGACATCAAATCATCAAGAACCCCATTTCGCGACCTGAGCTCGTCAAGATTCTTGAGGCACTTCTCGACGTTGGAAAGAACCGATTTCTGCACCTCACGAACAGCATTCGAAGCTCCTGCCAGTAACGGGAAGCTTCGGTTCGAAGTCGAAGGTTGTCCGAGAAATGGAGTGAATGTCGGGAGAGAAAACGGCAGTATCGAAAAATGTGGAGATGGGTTCTTCGCTAAAGCTCTCCGTTCATCTTCCGACGACGGCGGCTTCGCAGAAAAGCAAGAATCCATTCTTGTTTCAGCGCTTTTCCGTTCAGTTGCAGTCAGTGGAGGTCGTTGGAAGGAGATGAAGATAGAGAACTCGAGATATGGATATTTTCAATTTGGCCCCCCTTCTTTATCGTAATTACGTACAGACCCTCATTCTTTTCCTTTGAACCATTTTACTACCTTTTGTTGGTCAATTTGTTCATTGTGTATCGCAGTGTTTTAAAAACGAACCGAATTGAACTGTAAACTGGTAGTGATTTCAATTAGCGGTTTTTTCTTGTTATTTTTTGTTTCGATCAATTCAATCGCAATTTAATTGAAAAAACCGAGAGCCGGAAGCTTCGTCGGTTCGACTTCCGATTGGGTTTTTAAAATATTGGTGGGGCTTTGTCAACTTTGGACTTTGGTAGTTAGATGATGGAAAACATGGGATTTATTATTTCAACGATAAAGCATGGATTTTCGTGATAATTTATTATTCCCACCTACCCACAAAATAAATAGGAGTATATGAAAATTGCCATCCAATTATTATCACATGCCACCGCTACCACATATTATTATTTTATTTGATAGGATCACAAATTAATAGTCATCCACTTGTAATAATATTCAAAACTCAAATGACAAAATTTTAATTCGATAAAACTCATTCACATTGCTTTGTCCATCAAGATCACTTTTGACTTTATTTGTCAGAAAAAAATTATCGTTAGTGAGACGGAAATGGAGTAGTTTTTAATTAGTGTAGAATTTTAGTTTTGGATTTTATACAATTAGAAAATAATTACTCTTCATAAAATTGTGAATTTTCCACGTTGGACTGAATTGCACATGCACCACATGTCGCACGTGCCTCCGATTTTAATATTAAGCCTCACGCGCAGCCTTTCTCCGGCTAACTTTCTCTCTCTAGAGCCATGTCCACCACCGGTCTCCTCCGTTTCTCTCTCTCCCCTCACACGGCCTCATCTCTCCACCGCCGGCGCCGCCATGAGCTCCTCCCTTTCCACTTCAATCGCAGCCGCCGCGCGGCGGTACCGCATTTGCCGAGATTGCAAGCATTTCCCCGCGTTTCAGCGAAGGCTGTGGAGTTCAAATCGCCTGGCGAAGTCAAGGGGAAGGAGGAGGCAGCTGAGGAGGAGGAGGAGCGGGAATCCAACTCCACCGTGCTGCTCGATGTGTCCGGGATGATGTGCGGCGCGTGCGCGACGCGCGTCAAGTCGATCCTCTCCGGCGACGAGCGCGTCGAGTCGGCCGTGGTCAACATGTTGACCGAGACCGCGGCGATCAAGCTGAAGGAAGGGGCCCGGGAGGATTTCCCGGCGGTGGCGGATGAGCTGGCGCAGAGAGTGTCGGCGTGCGGGTTCGAGGCGCGGCGGAGGATGTCGGGGATGGGGGTGGAGGCTAAGGTGCGGAAGTGGAGGGAGGCGGTGGAGAAGAAGGAGGCGCTTCTTGTTAAGAGTAGGAATAGGGTGGCGTTTGCTTGGACGCTGGTGGCACTCTGCTGCGGAGCTCACGCCTCTCATGTTCTGCACTCCGTCGGAATTCATGTTGGCCATGGTGAGAACTTTGATAAATTTCTCTGCTTCAAGTTCAGTACAGCTGCAATTGATCATAGTAAATTGTCTGTCTTTGTTCATTTATGCTGCTACCAAATTTAAATCGTGCCATTTCCTTTTAGTTTTGATCAATGTCGCCTGCTGTTCCATGAGATTTTCTATTTGTCCTAATTTTCAAAATGCTACCGTTTCTGTCCGAGGAACGTCATATGTTCCATTTATCGAGTTTTTGCGACTCGATTGCTGTAGTACTTAGCCTTAGATGGAACTTTAGAAGAGGTGCAGTCGTGTTTATGGTATGCAACTTTACCATTCTGGGATTGAAAAACCGATTTTTGATGAGTATGCACCATCATGTTCGTTTGAAACCATTGATTGGCTTTCTTATTTAGCTAAAGCAGAAGTCTTGTTTATCTTTTCCCTTTGCTTCCGTGTTTTAATGGAGCAAGATTTGAGTTTTGCTATTCATTTACTTATCTTTGTCATCTCTGTAGGTTCATTCTTGCATCTCCTGCACAATAATTATGTGAAAGGTGGTTTGGCTTTGGGCTCTCTGTTGGGACCTGGAAGAGGTTAGTTTGTGTTAATCAGCTTTACTGATTTTTTCTCGTTAATTTGCCATTTATGGACTCGAGTTGCTATTCTGATACTTAAGTAACTTGCTTTATGGTCCAGATTTGCTTGTTGATGGACTAAAGGCTTTTGGAAAAGGCTCTCCCAACATGAACTCCCTTGTTGGCATTGGATCAATTGCTGCTTTTGGGATTAGTGCGGTAAGGCTACGATGAATGTGGAGTTATTAGTTCCTCGAAAGTACCTATTAGTTTCTGCTTTGATGATTGTTTGTAATTACATATCATTAATTGATTTGGGCCCTTCTAGGTGTCACTTCTCAATCCTGAACTTCAATGGAATGCTGCATTTTTTGATGAACCGGTATGGTTTGCTATTACTTGAATTTAGTACTTCAAACTGAATTAAAACCTTAGCTCGGTGTGATTACGAAGCCCACTTCATGGGTACTTTTAAAGTTTCTCATTAAAATTAATGAACTTTTTAGCATGCAGGTTATGCTTCTTGGTTTTATCCTACTGGGGCGTTCACTGGAAGAAAGGGCCAGGCTCAAAGCATCCAGTGACATGAATGAGCTATTAGTAAGTATTAACCGTTCCCGATCAAGAAAAAACGAGTAGTAACTGTTGAATCAGAAAATTATTAAGGATCCCCCCTATCCATATTTTAGTTACTCTAAATCCTTATATG
Organism: Thymus mandschuricus; assembly: GCA_029379335.1. Lineage (NCBI taxonomy): Eukaryota > Viridiplantae > Streptophyta > Magnoliopsida > Lamiales > Lamiaceae > Thymus > Thymus mandschuricus. The sequence continues at coordinate 607,401 of CM057076.1, read as the reverse complement.
GGTGGTCACCAATCAGTATTGATTCCGTGTTACAGCTGGCTAGTAAAAGTTGCTCATTGCTTAGTCCTATGCAACCAGTTATAAGTTTGTTGGTCTGGACTTCAGGATGCAATATAAAATTGCCTCCTTTTATGTCTTTTTTTCACATCTTTATAATTGCTTTACTTGGTTGTGCTGCAGTCACTCATATCAACTAAATCAAGACTTGTGATTGCTCCCTCTGGAACTGATGTCTCATCAGACAGCGTTCTCTGCTCTGATGCAATGTGCATTGAAGTTCCAACTGATGATATTCGACTTGGTGATTCAGTCTTGGTCTTGCCTGGTGAAACAATTCCCGTAGATGTGAGTGCTCTGCAATAATAATTTCAGTTGTATTCTGTATAAATTTTACTTTTTTGTGCTCAATTCGTAGATGTTTATATTGCTCTTCCTGTTCCAAATCTCGTGTAAATGCTAATAATCTCACTAGCAATTTCCTGTGATTAATGTATGATAATTTCAAAGAATTTCAGTCTGATTATCTTTCTTTACCAGACAAATTATCTTTCTTTACCAGACAACTTAAATTTCCGGATTGTCTGCACAGGGAAAAGTTGTTGCTGGTCGAAGTGTGGTGGATGAGTCCATGCTAACTGGTGAATCCCTTCCTGTATTCAAGGAAAAAGGTGTTTCTGTTTCAGCTGGAACAATTAATTGGGTATGAAGCTACTCGTACTATGTCATTTGTATAGCAGTTTACACTGAAAGATTGAGTAGCTCATAGTTCTATTGCTAGACTGAGGCTTTTATTCCAACACTTTCCAGGATGGTCCTTTAAGGATAGAGGCCACGTCCACTGGTTCAAACTCAACAATATCCAAGATTGTTAACTTGGTGACCTACTCTCTCTCTACTACTACTACTACTACTCTCTCTCTCTCTAATTTAATGTTTTTCGCTTCTTATTTGAAGGTCGAGGATGCTCAAGGACGTGAAGCACCTATTCAGAGACTTGCAGATGCAGTTGCTGGCCCTTTTGTGTATAGTGTCATGACATTGTCAGCAGCAACATTTGCTTTTTGGTTGGTCTTTACATCTTCACATCTATAATTTGAACTTCTAAATGCTCAGAATGCATTTCTACAGCTGCATGAATTAGCACTGACCTAATTCATAACAATCTTGATTTTGAAATAAGTAATAAAAAGATTAATTCTTTTATAAAGCAAAAATCTTGAACCAAATGTTGATGTCAGAATCTAAAGTAGACTTAATAGATTCCTGGAAAGAAGTATCTGTGATACGTAGGATGATATTCTGGAAATGGTTACGAAGCCAAAAATGACTGAACTGCTTTATTTTTTAGTCCACCATTATCCATAGTTCAAGGCGTCTATTCGTTTAAAAGATATGCTTTGCTTATTGTACCTTTTTTTCCTCTCAGGTACTATATTGGGACTCACATATTTCCAGATGTGTTGCTTAATGACATAGCTGGGCCTGATGGAAATTCACTTTTATTGAGCATGAAGCTTGCCGTGGATGTTTTGGTCAGTACTTATTTGCATCATAATCACCTTCTCTATGCCTCCGTACCTTGTCTAAATACCAGATGCTCCTTTCCAGGTTGTGTCCTGTCCATGTGCTTTGGGCCTTGCAACACCAACGGCAATTTTAGTTGGCACTTCCCTTGGTACAGTTCTGTGAAATTGAGTTTCAATCTAGCTTTTGGAACCTTTTTTTTGTAACTCTTTTGTGCATGCTGATGCAGTAGGGTCTTTAGTCTTGGCTAGGTAGTTTAGAGACACTTACTTCCTAGGATGCCTTAAGCTTGTTGCCTTTTATTTGCAATTATTATGATCTTTATCGATGTTCAGCTTGTAATCACATTTTAGACATTTAACTTTTAAGTGTCTGGAGTCAAGTTGTATGAGGTTTGAGTCGAGTATGGGCTTTGAAAATTAGTTAGTTTTAGTCTCACCGCACCTTCAAGAACCTTGAACATGCCACATCAGTAATTGCGTGTTTGAAATTTGGTCTTCGTTACATCTTTCTTGTTCTAGAAGATTTACTTTTCTCCACTCCCCATCAGGAGCAAAAAAGGGATTGCTTATAAGAGGAGGAGACGTGCTCGAACGTTTGGCAGGGATAGATTACATCACCTTGGATAAAGTAAGTATGCAAGAATATAATTTTCTTTCAGACAAAAAAAAAAAAAAAAAAAAAAAAAAGAAAAAGAAAAAAGAAAAAGAAGAAGAAGAAGAAAAACAATTCTATTGCTAAACTATTTATACCTGTGTTATTTCCTACCTTCAGACAGGAACTCTGACCGAAGGAAGGCCTGCTGTATCAGCTGTTTCTTCATTAGCTCACGAGCAATCTGAAATACTTCGAGTTGCTGCTGCTGTGGAAAAAACAGCTTCACACCCACTTGCAAGGGCCATTATAGCTAAAGCAGAGTTGTTGAATTTGAATCTTCCTGCTACAAGAGGGCAGTTAGTCGAACCAGGTTGTGGAACATTAGCAGAAGTAGATGGGCGCCTTGTGGCTGTTGGAAAATTAAGTTGGGTTAATGAGTGTTTTCAGCAGAGAGCTAGCCTGTCTGATATCGAGAAACTTGAGAAGTCAGTAATACATCAGTCATCAGCGGCTTATTCATCTTCTGATCATTCGAGAACGATCGTCTATGTTGGTAGGGAAGGAGAAGGCGTCATCGGTGCTATTGCAATATCTGACAATTTGAGACCCGATGCTAAATCTACTATAACTAGGTACCGTATATTCTCTCTCCTAAACAAAATTACTGAATTATAGGATTACTCTGAAACAAAAAATATGCTTCGTTGAAACAGGTCATTTCTTTTTTTTTAATTTTTCTCCTTTTTTGTTTTGTTTGATAGGCTTCAGCAGAAGGGAATTCAGACAGTACTCTTGTCAGGAGACAGGGAAGAGGCAGTTGCAGCTACGGCAAAAACAGTTGGGGTTGAAGATAAATTTGTCAATGGTTCTTTAACACCACAGCAGAAATCTAGTGTTATCTCGAGTCTTCAAGCATCAGGCCATCGTGTTGCTATGGTAATTATCTTAAACTGAAAGTCCACCATTATTGCGCGATTGTAACTGTTCGACTGTCTCTCATAGAGAAATAATTACACGCAACATGTTGACGAATTGCTGTTTCTAGCTAGCACTCGCTCGAGTATACATGTTGATGTAAACTATGTACTGTAAACTCACGAGTCTTTGATAAACTGGAACGTGAACTAACTTGTATTTTATAGGTTGGTGATGGCATCAACGATGCTCCATCTCTAGCGCTTGCTGATGTTGGGATCGCCTTACAAATTGACGGACAAGAAAATGCTGCATCGAATGCAGCATCCATCATCCTCTTGGGAAATAAGCTCTCTCAGGTATACGTCATCCTTATATTTCTTCTGCTCATTCTTGCTGTCCATATATATATAGAATTTTCGTCACCTGAAATTTATGTTACTTGGTCGTGTGGCAGGTTGTAGAGGCCATTGATCTTGCAAGAGCAACAATGTCCAAAGTACGACAAAACTTGACATGGGCAGTTGGCTATAACGCTGTTGCAATTCCAATGGCTGCTGGAGTCCTACTTCCCCATTTCGATTTTGCTATGACACCTTCGATTTCAGGTGCCTGTTCCACTTTCTCTTGGCAAATTCCATTTCTTTCATGCTTTTCTACCAAATCCACACAGAGCTGTCCAGAAAACAGCTTCTGACATTACAAATTGGTTCAATTCTTGATCCACGAAAACACGATATTTCAGGTGGGATGATGGCTTTGAGCTCGGTCTTTGTAGTCACGAACTCACTGCTTCTGCAGTTCCACGGCTTTCAGAGGAAGAAGGATCAAAACGAAAGAAGCATACGTTCTCAATCTCAAAAACAGGAAGTAAAGAGCTAACCATCCATCTATTCGCAACACAGAATAAGTCTCATTTTCGGGTGAGTTATCTACGTAAATCGCGTTCCACAATAATGTGCCCACGCCACGGCTGATGTTTATTTATAGTAGTAGTAGAGGAAAGTTACTCTCAAAAAAGAGCATGAACATATTATGTGTAAATTGCTACACATATGAATATGATGAATATGTAATGTCCACTGTTTATCAAAGTGTTAACAACAGAGATTCATCGACTGTGCCGCAATGGACTCGATCTCGGGATCTTTGGTTCCGAAACTATCGTAATCATGTATTGCAAAAGTAAACAAGTTTTGTTTTGTTAAGATTTGGATGAAGGAAAGGGTCGATCACGTGGTGGGCCCACTAATGAAAATCCAGTGTGGCTCGGCCCACTGGGCTCTACCATGAGCCCAGTACAATATTTGAAATCTAATTTACTAAATCGACACGTCGAAAATAAAATTTTCTTGAAAATTCATTTTATTATCACTCCATTGGTCCTTACCGACTTGGTTCGTACATATTAAATATGTGAGCATTAAAATACACAAACGAGCAAACTGTAGTGGGACGGAGGCTGAATCTATGACATATACTCCACGACGTTATAACCTACCCCATAATGCATTGTCTCACGGAAGCTTCCAAGCTACGCATGATGCAAAATTCGCTCACCATGAGTGAGTGACACATGTCAGTTTTCAATAAAATATTATTATTGTGCGGACTTTTTGAACATGATGCAAAAAAGTTTATATATAAAATTTTAAATATCAAAAATATTACTCCGTATTTGAAATTAAATTAAAAGTTTAAGATATCTAAAATATTTTTAAAAAATACGTATTAGAGAATAATTTTTTTAAAAAAAAAATTTTAGATATTTTTTATACGTATTCTAAAAAAAATAATTTTCAAATATTTTAGATATTTTAAACTTTTAATTTTAAATATTTTAGATATTTTAAAGTTTTAAAATATAACGTTGGTTTCATCTCAAATAGTAGGAGCTAAGTTGTTTGGATCTCTCCCTATAAATATAAGATCATAAAATACATTACTTACAAAATTAACAATAAATCAGATGTAAAAATTTTCTCTATATGTCGAATTTTGAATCAAGTATACAATGCAATATTTTAAATGAAGCGAAGAATATATATATTTTGATAATTGTTGTTATCATACAATTGATATATTTTCATTGAAATATATCTAACACCCCGTGCATAGCATGGGTTGCAATACTAGTCTTAATCTAATCTAATCGGAACTCTTCCGTCGGAACTCTCCTCGACCGCGTATCCCCTCTCCGCCGGCGGGGGAGATCGTGCGGCACTGCCACGACGACGTAGAGGGGCGGAGGAAGTTGGAGGAGGCCGTGATGGCGCTGGAGATGGAGAAGAGGAGAGCGGCGGTGGTGGTGGATTCTGGTGGGAGGAATCTGTCGAGGGTTTGGGAGTGCAGGAACTGGAGGAGTACTTGAAGGCTTTGGAGGATTTGGAAGGGAACGTTTCTGAGAGGCTGAATGAGTTCGAGAAGGCGAAGAACGTTCCGTCTCCGTCGATTCAAGGTTTCTGCAATGCTTCATCGATTCAAGAGTTCTGCAATGCTTCATCGGTCCACGATTTCTGCACTCCTTCGTCGATTCAAGATTTCTGCAATACCTCATCGATTCAAGAATTGGGAGATGGCTTTCCGGAGAATCCCTACCCTCTGATGATAGAGGATGGCTTTGGTCTTGAAATTTGGACTTTCAAGATTTATTTTGAGGAACTAGCTAATTAATCAAGTTAGGGTTTTTGTGCATGTTGATCAATTAAGTACTATTAGCAGTGTATATTTTGTTCATATCAGTATCGTTTCTATTCTCTGTTTGAAATGTCGAGTTGTTAATTTAGTATTTCTCCGACATTGATACATTGTTCTTGAAGAACTGGCACTATTTTGAATGATCAAATCTTCAAACTGGACAACCTTAATTAGCACAAAATCTTGTACTTAAAGAAATTAATGTTATAAACAGTTCAACTTAATTGATGTAAGAAGAAACTAGAGTTAATTTAATCTTAAACTCAACAAATTAATTTGCTAAGAACTCTCAAATTTTGTCGAATTTAGTGGAAGATAATTAATTTGTGTAAGGTAAGTTGATTGCAAGATGTTTGTGTAAGGAAAGTTGCAGAAAAATCTTTGAATAATGTATGTATTATTACTAGGGCTGCAAACGAGCCGAGCTACTCGGGACTTACTCGGTGCTCGATTCGGTAAAAGCTCGTTCGAGCTCGATCTCGTTAACAAACGAGCCGAGCTTAGAGCCCGAATTCGAGTTCGGTTAACTTAACGAGCCGAACTCGAGCAGTAAGGTGTTCGGCTCGTTTTGCTCGCGAACGTGTTCGGCTCGTATATTAATCGAACATGTTCGCGAGCCTGCTCGCAAACTCTTAATCGAACCTCTAATCGAGCCTCTAATCGAGCCTGTAAACGAGCTTTAGCATTTATGTGTAAAATTAATTGTAGGTAAGAGAATTTGAATTATTGTCAAATGTTCTTTTTGGATTATGTTTTATATTTTCGATGAATTTCATTTGATGGATTTTTATTTGATGAAATTCATTTTAATTTAAGTATTTGAAGTGTTAAAATAAAATATTAAATATGTTTATATCATGTCTTTTAAACGAGCTCGGACTCGAGCTTTTCACGAGCCAAATTCGAGCCCAAGTCCGAACCGAGCACGAGCCGAACACGAGCCGAATTCGAGCTCAAAATTTTTAACCCGAGCCGAGCTCGAGCCCGGATTTAAAGCTCGAATCGAACTCGAACCCGAGCCCGAGCCCGAGCCTGTCAAATACTAAACGAGCCGAACCCGAGCAGACCAATAGTCGATCAGGTTCGGCTCGTTTGCAGCCCTAATTATTACTAAAACAAAATACTCTTACCTAATTTTCTCCCCTAAACTTCATTCCCCCTCTTTAATCTACGTAATCTCATAATTATTTTATTCATTTGTTTTCTTCCTTTTAATTACTGCTGTTACTTCCCTTTTTAGGAAATTGTAACTATTTATCTTATTTGGCATTAATTATTATTTGTTCAACTAATTTCTATGCATACACACGTTTTCTACCACTTTTGACATGCTTTATTAGTATTTTTTGGTTAATTTAATTAAATTTAACTAAACCTAATTCATGACTAATCACCTATTTGATGAATAATGAACCCTGATTGAAATTTCAAAAAAATTAATTTTAGAGGCAAAAACTATTTTACCCCCTTAGTGATAACAAAACCAATTGTAGGTTTGGAAATAAAAAAAACCAAATTTTACCCATATTTTCAAATTAGGTACCAAAATACCCTTGGGACAAAAACCTAGGTAAACAAAACCCCCTCACACACTCAACGCGAATTCACTTTCCTTCTTCCCCCCTTTTCAGTTTCACTCTCAAAATCTTCCGACTCCACATTTGCAGTTTCTCTCTCAAAAACCTTCTGCTGCCCCCTCGATTCCAACCTTCCGCCGCCGTGAGGACCACCGTGAGGAGTCGACGAGTCTCGAGAATGAAGTCCAAGACCCAGAAATTTCTGAATATCTGGAGAAACTGAGTGAAGAAGACGATGACATGGAGGAAGAAGTGTCGACTGATTCTTTCTCCGGTATGCAGGTACGAGTATTTCTCCGACTGATCGTTTCTCCCAAAATCTCGACATTTTTGGTTCTTTTTCTAGTACAAATATTTGAAAATATAAGCTCTAATTTGGAAAATGAAATTGGGTTCGTACCCTTTTAAATGGTGAGATAAATACATTTTTCTTACATTTTAGTGCATATTTGATAGAAAATGAAATGTTGGGTTTAACAAATTGGTTTATGAGCACAATTTTGGGTTTTTTATGAGCAAAATTTTGGGTTTTTTATGAGCAAAGTTCTGGGTATTTTTAGGGTTGAGGGTTTGTTAGTACGATTTGTGAAAATATGTACTATGTTCTCAGTGTATACTATGTTCTCAGTGTGTTAGTACGATTTGTGAAAATATGTACTATGTTCTCAGTGTGTTAGTACGATTTGTGAAAATATGTACTATGTTCTTAGTGTGTTAGTACGATTTGTGAAAATATGTACTATGTTCTCAGTTTGTTAGTAATATGTTCTCAGTGTGTTAGTACGATTTGTGAAAATATGTACTATGTTTGTGTACTATGTTCTCAGTGTGTTAGTACGATTTGTGAAAATATGTACTATGTTCTCAACTTCATGATGTGTTTGGTAAGATTTGTGTATATCTTAACAGTTCCTATTGGTAATATTTTGTTAAATCATACTACCTCCATCCCGTTTAAGTAGGTTGTTATTCCTTTTTGGGACATCCCGTATATTAGACTCTTTTCCATAAAAGGAAATAATTTAACATCACATCACCATCTACATCACACTTAATTAACTTTAATTACAAATGCATGTGAGTAGGTTTCATATTTTAAATTAAATTAAACTCTAATTTACCATCACATCTCCATCACATCACCCTTTATACCCACTTTACTTGGTTGTTGTTCCATTTAGAAACCAACCAACTTAGATGGGTTGGAGGTAGTACTAATGAATGAGTTAATATTTTGTGGATTCTTTCATGTGTTATTAATTGATGTTATCTCTAATTTTGTTTTTGATGTTATTCATGAATTGGAGAGATTTGTGGAATTTTTACTTTGTTGACATTGATTTCATTAAGATTTGTTGTGATCTTACCAATAAATGAGTTACATGTTACAAATAACTTGATCATACTACATTATCAGCATATCTTGTTAGTATTTGTGCAAATCTTACTAATGTTATGTATGTTATCAGTGTTTTAGTACGATTTGTGCAAACTTGTTAATATCTCCAGTAAGATTTGTGGTAATGTTATGTATGTTATCAATGTGTTAGAATAATTTGTGAAAATAATCACGGTACACTTTTATGAGTGACAAATATGATAAAACATTGTGCAAACATGTAAATTGTATCTCGTGTCTCATCATAATACAACCACTTAATATTGGTACGAACTACTAAATTATATCTTGTGCATCAGCATACAGTGTTAGTACGATTTGTGAAAATATGTACTACGTTCTCAGTGTATTAGTACGATTTATGAAAATATGTACTATGTTCTCAGTCTGTTAATACGATTTTTGAAAATGTGTACTATGTTCTCAGTGTGTTAGTACGATTTGTGAAAATATGTAATATGTTCTCAACTTCATGATGTGTTTGGTAAGATTTGTGTAGATCTTAACAGTTCCTATTGGTAATATTTGTGTTAAATCATGCTAATTAATGAGTTAATATTTTGTGAATTTTTTTCTGTGTTATTAATTGATGTTATCTCTAATTTTGTTTTTTTATGTTATTCATGAATTGGAGAGATTTGTGGAAATTTTACTTTGTTGGCATTGATTTCATTAAGATTTGTTGTATTTGTGCAAACAAATCTTGTTAATAACATGATCATGCTACGTATCTTGTTAGTATTTGTGCAAACCTTACTAATGTTACGTATGTTATCAGTGTTTTAGTACGATTTGTGCAAACTTGTTAATATCTCCAATAAGATTTGTGGTGATGTTATGTATGTTATCAATGTGTTAGTACGATTTGTGAAAATATGTACTATGCTCTCAGTGTGTTAGTACGATTTGTGAAAATAATCACGGTATACTTTTATGAGTGACAAATATGATAAAACATTGTGCAAACATGTAAATTGTATCTCGTGTCTCAGCATAATACAACCACTTAATGTTGGTACGAACTACTAAATTATATCTTGTGCACCAGCATTCTCAGTGTATTAGTACGATTTTTGAAAATATGTACTATGTTCTCAGTGTGTTAGTACGATTTGTGAAAATAATTATTTATGTTCTCAGCGTATTAGTACGATTTTTGAAAATATGTACTACATTCTCACCGTGTTAGTACGATTTGTGAAAATATATACTATGTTCTCAACTTCATGATGTGTTTGGTAAGATTTGTGTATATCTTAACAGTTCTTATTTGTAATATTTATGTTAAATCGTACTAATGAATGAGTTAATATTTTGTATGTTATTAATTGATGTTATCATTAATTTTGTTTTTGATGTTATTCATGAATTGGAGAGATTTGTGGAATTTTTACTTTGTTGGCATCGATTTCATTAAAATTTGTTGTGATCTTACCAATAAATGAGTTACATGTTACAAATAACTTGATCATACTACATTATCAGCGTATCTTGTTAGTATATGTGCAAATCTTACTAATGTTATGTATGTTATCAGTGTTTTAGTACGATTTGTGCAAACTTGTTAATATCTCCAATAAGATTTGTGGTGATGTTATGTATGTTATCAATGTGTTAGTACGATTTGTGAAAATATGTAGTATGTTCTCAGTGTGTTAGTACGATTTATGAAAATATGTACTATGTTCTCAGTGTGTTATTACGATTTTGTGTAATCTTACCAATATATGAGTTACATTATATGTAGGCCGAAGAAACAACGATAGTAGCAACTGAAAGGGGGGGAGGCTATAACAACAAATGCACCTACATCCATCGTCATGTTGACAGCAGTGGAGCAACAGACGCGGTGGGGCCTAATACAACCAACTGGATATTATGATTTTTGCATTTTGAATAGAAAATATATGAATTTTGTAGATTTCTATACGAGTTATTTGCCAGTACGATTACTCAAAATTCGTACTTATATTATCCATTACGAAATAATATGTATTCCTCATGGTAAAATTCTTGATGTTTTTGCCAATACAAATGTTACATCTTACGATTCTTGGTATTTTTACAAATACATGAGTTACATAGTAATATTTTTGTTGCTTTTACCAATAAATGAGTTATGTAGATTACCAATCTTATCGAATACCAATTATAGATTATCGAGTACTGATCTTTTTTCTTTCCATTTTTTTACGTTTTTGTTTTTATAATCATGGTACCGACCTTTTATGAATGACAAATCTGATAAAACATTGTGCATCATGCAAAATGTATCTCGTACCTCAGCATAATACATCCACATAATATTGGTACGAACTTTAAAATTTTTATTATTCGTACCGTGATTTATCAGTACGAATATTAGTCAATTCGTATAACTTACTTAGGATATTGGTACGAGTATGAATCAATTCATATAGATTACCTGTATTACTAATTACATAAGAAAGTATTAAGTTATCAGTACAAATACAAATAATTTGTATAAATTACCTATGAAATAAGTACGAAATGTGCAATTTATGCAAAAAATCGAAGTAAGACAAAAAGCTAGTATTATTGAAATAATTTACAACTCTTTCACAAATTAACTATATGATGACATCCTCTTATGAGTCCTACAATCATTTGTGTGAGGAACTTCTTTTTCTTCACACTTAATCACCGTACTCAAAATAAAAAAGTACGAAAATGTTAAAATCGTACCAAATAATCAAGTAAGACATTCATTAATCCGTTCCGAATTCAAATGCACAAGACAAAAATCAAATCTGGTACGAACTGTAAAATTCGTGCCGAAAATTCAATTACAATCTATGTTCTTGAATCGCAGCTCCAGAAACTCATCAATGGCTTTAGCCACTCTCTCCGTTCTCTCATCCACGTCGTCGAACCTTCGAGTCCATTTCAGCCATGGAATTTACTCCCACACAGGAATAACGTTGAGAAGAAAGTTGGTCGTTGTCGTCGCTTGCGTGAGAGAGAGAAGAAAGAGAGAGAAGTGGAGAAAATCAGTGGAGAATCGTCGTCGTCGCCGTCGCCGATGAGAGGAGAATTTTTAACATTGTCGCCGTCGCCGTCGACGCAACCTCGGAAAGAAAATATGTGAAGCTGCGTGAGAGAGAGAAGAAAGAGAAGTGGAGAAGAAAGTGATTCAGATCAATGGAGAAGAAAGTAGGTTTCCATGAGAGGAGAAGGGAGTGAGTGGAGAAGACGAGAGTGGGTGGAGAAGAAGGTGGAGTTTGCCTCATACGCTTCAATCGATGAGAAGAAGGAGAAGAGAGAGAGACACATAAGACAAATCCCATACCTAAAAAGGTAAGGGTATTTTGGTACTCCAAACCAAAATAAGGGTATAAATTGATGTAAAATTATTCCCAAACCTACTTTTATTAGTTTTACTATTTTGAAATGGGTAAAATACCCTATTTCCTCTTAATTTTATCCAAAAAAGTTAGTGTAGTCAACACTTTTATTTTATATATTCAGATTTCCATGGTAATATTTAATACACATTTTGATAAAAAATAGTTATACGTATGCGCTAATCCCTAGCGTATACGTATACATAGTTTGATCTATTAATTACTCCATTAAGTAATTGCAATATTAAAAATCCTAATAGTGATGTCATGCATGCAATAGTATAATGAAACTTTCAATGTTCAATTCTTATTTGTTGTAAAAAATTACATTAATGTTATATTTCCGCCTAAATGTGCAATTATTTTATAAAAGGACTTTAGCAATTATTCAACAGATCTAGCAAGTTTTGTAGTGATTATTTTGAATATGAAAATCAGAAACTTAGAATCCAATTTTGGAGAGCAGGCTTGAGCTCCGGTCCATATGTTAATCCAGAAAGCCAACTGTTAATGAAGTAGGTTGCTTTTCAGACCAAGACTTAAGCTCCAATCTATAAATACAAAACTCAACTGTTTTTTGTTTTTTTTTAGTTTACTCATCAATCAAGGTTAAAGTTGACAGAAGCTTTCAGAAAAAGACTTTAACTTGCATCTCAGCATCTGGATTGACTGGACATTTAGTAGGGCAAGTGAATTAACCAAGGGGCACACTCCTGTGAGGCCGGCCTCACCGTGAGGCCGGATTAAGATTGACACTTTTGTTTATAAAGATTGACACTTTGAAACATTGACACTTTTGTTTACAAAGATTGACACTTTTGAAACATTGACACTTTTATTCATAATAATTGACACTTTTACGAAAAATACGTTAATAATGAATATTAATTTCATGTTATGGAAATAAATAATAATAATAATAATAATAATAATAATAATAATAATAATAATAATAATAATAATAATAATAATATCAAAACATTATAATAACAAGTCGATAAAAAAAATATAAAATTTTCGATATAAAATAGATTGTCACTTTCATTCAGAACAATTGACACTTTTATTCATTAAGATTGCCACTTTTGCTGGAGAATTATATATATCCTAAGTTTCAATTTATAATCCATATTCAACATTATAAAATTGAAGTTAAATACTAAACAATAATTATAAAACCCTAAATTGATATATGAACCCTATAAAGTAATTTTAAAATTACTACATACATACAAATTACGCATAAAATTTTATTTATAAGATTGACACTTTTGTTAAAGATTAGCACTTTTATTAACAAAGATTGACACCGGTCCGTGTTGACCCGACCCGAAATTGAGTCAACCGGGTCGGGTTGACCACAGTTGAGCCGGGCCGGTCGGGTTGGCGGGCCGGGCAAGTCAAGTGGATCCGGCCGCATGGTGCGGCCGGCCACATACAAGTTTTTGCCATTAACCAATGTGTTAAACATTTCAGGAGTTTTCATTAAATAAAAGAAAATTGATTAGACTTTTATCTTATTATGTTCAATAAAAATATTGGTAACTTATAAGACCACGTAATATTTACTGTTATGCCACAAACAGAAGTAACAATGAGATGGAGTGACAGTTAAAAACGTTAATCTTAAATACTACCTCAATCCCGTTTAAGTTAGTTCGTATTTCTTTTCGGGACATCTCATATATTAGACTTGTTTCCATAAAAGGAAATAATTTAATATCACATCATCATCTAAATCACACTTAATTACCATTTTTTAATTTTAATTACAAATGGATGTGAGTAGTACTCATATTTTAAATTAAATTAAACTCTAATTTACCATCACATCTCCATCACATCACCCTTTTATCCCATTTTACTTGGTTGTTGTGCCAAATAGAAGTGTCCCAACTAGAATGGGATGAAGGTAGTATTCTTCACAAATTGCTGATGAGGAAAGCAACGCTAACGGCGTTAGTCGAACATTAGGTGTCAGCCTTTTGGAAAAAACGTGGGGCCCAAACTGTAACTGCCAATTACAGGGAATGAATTAACAGCATGGCCTTCCCGAGGTAGAAAAATGGAGGCAAAAGTAACTTCCACTTAACGGCGTGATTAACATTTGGGGCTACTATGACGATTACAAAGACTATTGGGGGCGAATATGTAAATTATAGTAAGTTGAGAGTAAACGAATAATTACTTGTACTAATTCATAATATGAGAAATAATATGCTAGTCACCTTAGTGGTCGTAATATATTCTTCGAGTCCAAACGAGCTTTCAACGAACGATGCAATTTTTTAGGGAAAATATGACTAGTCTCATGTGAATATTTGGTTCCCTCTCTACCAAATGCTTTCTCTAAAGTGTGAATTACTACAAGTCTACAATACGAACAAAAAAATGAATGAATTGATTTAGTTACGTACTTTTTCCCACATAGGGAAGTTAGGTGCCAATACATTTGATTACTCCACATGAGTGCATATGAATTGGTAATTCAAGAAATTTGTTCATGGAATCTTGAACTAAGCTTGTGAAAAGTTCTGCATGGCCTTTTAAAATCAAATAAATATAAAAATTGACGACTTCATCCATTTCGTTCATCTTCCAACGTCTATATTAAGAAAAATGGGACGAAGAGAATAATATTTTCAAAGTTTACAAATTTTTTTCTCTACTGTAGTTAGTAGTAGTAGTAAAAAAGATTGAAACTTTGGCGATGAAATAATGTCATCTCAACTACAAAAAGTGGAAAAAAAACAAAAAATGGAGTTGGAAAAGAAAAGGGAGGGTAAAATCATGACTTGCACTATTCTGTCCCTGAGTTGGAAAGGAGAAATATCTAAAGAAGAAGAAAACAAACAAAAATATAACCATTTCAGTTTGTTGTTCTTCTCCATTTACCCTGCAAAATAATTGCATGCACAAAGGTTAAAGAAATAATGAGAACGAATTTAAAAAATAAATGACGGTTTATTACAGCTACTTTTACTAGTGTAATGGTAGAAAGAATTTATGAAATTTGGTTAAGGACCAGAAAGTGTTACTTTGTCAATTGGAGAAAGGGTTGCTCTCTCTCAAGAAAGCGACTTGTGATATCGTGGAAGCCTCAGAGTGCTTTAAAGATTCAGGTTTTCCACTTTTTAGAGAGAGAGAGAGAGAGAGAGAGAATGGTTTAGTTGTTGAGCAGTGAGTTATGTACAAATATGAAGGAAGTATTATGGGATTATGAGGCACTGTGGAGATTAATTATGCAGAGAGGAAACTGGAAATAGGTGGAGGGTGAAAGCGATGGAATTCTATTCTATGGAGAGAGAAAGCTGTCAAGAGAGGGAGCATTAATCTTTTCTTTTGCAGCAGGGTTAATGTCAGAACCCTGCCACAAGTCTTTTTTAACTTTTTTCTATCTTCAAATAATTCTCCATTTTCCATCCAATTTATGTTTTTCCTTTTGAAAATTCATCTGATGAGTACAGTATTTTTACTTGTAGATACGAACATATATTTATATCCTCTCTCTCTCTCTCTCTCTCTCTCTCTCTCTCCCCACAATTTGCTTACATGCATTATGTACAGAGCTCCATAGCACATAGCAGAACGATGTGATTGAACATCACAACAAGCCCTTCACACAGCTTGTCCTTCTTTTGTCACATTTTCTCCACATCTTTTCTGTAAATTATATTCCCCAGCTTCTTCTTCTTCTTCTCCTCTCTCTCTCTCTCTCTCTCTCTCTCTCTGCTTCTGAGCTCTGATACTTTTTTTTTTTTTTTTTTTTTGAATTCTGATACTAGAGCGTTGAACAACTCCACCCCATTTCATTTTCAAGAAAAAAGAATACATCTCATGATTGAGGGGAGGGAGCTCTCTGCTTATTTATGGTTTTGATCATTCAGTATCTGCTTATTACAAGTGTGCCACTGCCATGGCTATTTCTTGGAAAAGACCTCTTCTTTTTGGATTTGTGGCAATGTGCTTGAGCTTTGCTTCTGTTGTTTGTGATGATAGTAAGTTTGTTGTGCTGTGATCCCCCATTCTTGAGCTCAGTACTTACTCTATTATAATAC
The DNA here is from genome assembly GCA_029379335.1 of Thymus mandschuricus. Lineage (NCBI taxonomy): Eukaryota > Viridiplantae > Streptophyta > Magnoliopsida > Lamiales > Lamiaceae > Thymus > Thymus mandschuricus. Next base: position 591,269 of record CM057076.1, on the reverse strand, counting down.
AGTCATTATCATGCCTTAAACATAGTTACAACATTATTATCATGTCAATATATATCGTATATCATTTCAAGTTTTCAACCTACATCTAAAAACACAATCTTGTTAAGGTCTATAGTTTGAAGTATGCACTCCAACTTTTTTTTTTTTTCTTGGATGAAATGGTGAAGGGTCTATTTTGCTGGAGGTGAAGAAATCATTTAGAGATATAGACAACAAACTCTATGATTGGAGTGATTCACCATCTTCAGATTGCTGTGGGTGGAGAGGGGTCACTTGTGATAATGTCACTTTCAATGTGGCTGCACTGTGAGTTTCTTACTCTTTCACTAGAAGTTTAGGCCTTTTTTTTCCATGGTTGAATGTGGGTACATATTTATCTTGAGTTTAGGTAGTTAAAGATTTGATCTTGAAATGCAGGAATCTCTCGGGTTTGAATCTTGAAGGTGAAATTTCTCCTGCTATAGGGCAGCTTAAAGCCCTACAATCCATGTAATGCCACTCCTTTCTTTAAATTTTACTATGTTGTAAGCAGGTCATCTTTGCTTATGTTGAATTTGTTTTTGTGTGTCAAAAATCAGTGATTTTGGGGAGAATAGGCTGTCGGGGCAGATCCCGGATGAGATTGGTGATTGCTCAGCTTTGATCAGTTTGTGAGTTGACGTTTAGTTTATTAGTCTTATTGATTCACTCGCCAAGTTACTCAAGATAAGTGAATTTCCACAATTGTTAGGGATTTATCGTTCAATAATCTTCGTGGAGATATTCCCTTCTCAATTTCGAAGCTGAAGCAACTCGATGAATTGTAAGTTGAAAACCATCCATAATGACAATTATTTCACTGTTTCATTGGTCTTCCTCGATATATCTCCACTTGTCCGTACACTGATTGATCGTATACTTAACTATTTTCTCAGGATTCTGAAAAATAATCAGCTTATTGGTCAGGTTCCCTCTACACTTTCCCAGATTCCCAACTTGAAAGTTTTGTGAGTAGTACTAATGTTCTCGATTGCTTATGGTTTTATTGCAATCATGCGTAAAGTAATAAGCTCATGTCTACTTCCAAATTGACTGCTACAGGGACTTAGCTCAGAATAAGCTGTCTGGAGAGATACCGAGACTAATTTATTGGAACGAAGTCTTACAATATCTGTGAGTTTGATCATCTTCTTGAAACGTAGATGTTCTTCTAACTAGTAATTTTCAAAGCTATGAACCTAATAAACACATTTTTTTTTTCGATATAGAGGGCTTAGAGGTAATAATCTGCAAGGCACACTCTCTCCCGATTTGTGTCAGCTGACTGGACTGTGGTACTTGTAAGTTTCATACATATCCACTCGTCTCTTTAAGCCCCTTGAATTATGCATCTGCGGTAGTTAGTGTCTGAATTCGAACTGATGTATGCAGTGATGTAAGAAACAATAGCTTGAGTGGTTCAATTCCGGAAAGTATTGGCAATTGCACTGGTTTTCAGGTTTTGTAAGTACCTCAACTTTGCACGAAAGAATGGTGTCATATTTTCGACAATCATTTGACAGTGAAGTTTCTCCTATGTGTGTCAGGGATTTGTCCTACAACAATTTTAGTGGCGAGATTCCATTCAACATTGGATTTCTACAAGTTGCTACCTTGTATGTGTCTTTTATCTATCTCTAGTTGAAGTATTTTTGCACGTTTTGTAGTCATTCGCATACTTTTAGGCATGGACATGGATGTCAGGAGGCTTTTTCATGTTGTGGTGTGCATTAGGTCTTTGCAAGGTAACCGGCTTTCGGGGCAAATTCCATCAGTTATCGGCCTCATGCAAGCACTAACAGTGTTGTGAGTACTTTACTTTTAACTTTTTAACCTTCTAATTACCTAGTAATCTGATTTCTGCTCTGGTCATGACTGTGTCGTCTCTCTAGGGATCTAAGTTGCAACATGTTGAACGGAACAATTCCTCAGATTCTCGGAAATTTAACTTACACAGAGAAACTGTGAGTATTTCTTTTTTGCCCCACTATTCAGTCATCTGTATCAGAAACTTCCAACTTCGACTGCATAGCATGAAGAGTCCATTCCTATACGGGATTTTTATGAATTGGTCATCTTCCTTGAAGGTATCTACATGGAAACAGGCTAACAGGGTCCATTCCTGCTGAGCTCGGAAGTTTGTCGAAGCTTCATTATCTGTAGGCTTCTTCTTCCCCCCCTCGTTAATCATATTTTGCATTGTAACGAGATGAGTATAATTTCTAAACTGTTCCACTGCATTTGATTCTCTACTACAATCCCTTCTAAATTTCTTTCTCCTTTTGTCAGGGAATTAAATGATAATCTTCTCACTGGGCTTATCCCACCCGAACTTGGAAAGCTGACTGAGTTATTCGACCTGTATGATTTTCTTCAATAACTCGTATTATATTTGTATTTACCGATCTACATGGTTTGATTATTGTGAATGTGTTAATACAGCAATGTAGCCAACAACCTCTTGGAAGGGCAAATACCGGAGAGTCTAAGCTCCTGCACTAATCTGAATAGCCTGTGAGCTTCGATCGTATCGAAACTTCTACTAATTTATTATGTTAACTGATAGTCACTTTCGGATATTTCAACTTCTTTATTTCTTGATGACAGCAATGTGCATGGTAATAAGTTGAACGGGACTATTCCTCGAGCATTTCACAAGCTCGAAAGTATGACATATCTGTGAGTTGTATGGAGTTTGGCTTCTATCTTGCAATTAATACGGTCTTCTCTAGTTTTTGGATCTTTCTTTCTTACAAATTTTCTATGCTTTCGACCGCGTTCCTTAGAAATTTATCTTCCAACAATCTCATGGGATCCATTCCAGTCGAGTTATCACGGATTGGTAATCTAGACACTTTGTAAGTGCTTTACGTATACTTGGTCGATTCTTTTTCTTCGTCATTGCATTACATTGCAATAATTGTGTGAATTTTCTGTTTCTGTGTGGAATAGAGACCTCTCGAATAATAGGATCAGCGGTCATATGACGTCCTCTCTTGGAGGCTTGGAACATCTCCTTAAACTGTGGGTGCTTCTCACTCTTGTTTCGTTATTGGCGCATTTTACGTGTATCTTACTTTGTGTTTGCTCTTAAACAGAAATTTGAGCTTCAATGATCTCACTGGATCCATACCTGCTGAATTTGGTAACTTGAGAAGCGTTATGGAGATGTAAGGAGATAAAATACAAGAGAGTAGTTTCAGTTGTTCGTTTCCTTCACCCTCTTATTGTTATAGTTTTATATAACTGTTTGCTTGCAGCGATCTTTCCAACAATCGCCTCTCAGGAACTATTCCTGATGAACTCGGTCAGCTTCAGAATATCGTCTTAATGTATGAACTCTCTCTCTCTCTCTCTCTCTCCCTCATGTTGATGTCCGTTTCTCTTGAAAGTGAGTTGAAACAACGCTTTTCGAGTTATTTTCAGGAAGGTGGAGAACAACAATTTATCCGGTGGCGTTGCTCCTCTAGCAAACTGCCTAAGCCTCACAGTATTGTAGGTTCTCGTACAAAGTTCGTTCAACTTTTGATCAATGCCGTTTAAGCTCAATTATGAACGACGATGTTTTCATCTCTTCTTGTAGGAATGTATCATACAACAATCTTGCTGGTTATGTTCCTACATTTAACAACTTCTCTAGATTTTCACCGGACAGGTCGGCTAATTTCACGCATTTTTACTGGTTTTATCTTGATCATGTACTAACCAATACCACATTCTACGTTTTCAGCTTCTTAGGAAACCCATGTCTTTGCGGGAAGTGGCTCGGCTCTTCTTGCAATGACTCTCGTGCAGCTGCACGAGGTAAGTGTAGACCGGTGTTCGACTGCATGAAATTCGTTCTCTCGTATAGTTCTTGACTGTTTTGCTTTGTGCATAATCTGCAGTTTCATTATCAAAAGCTGCCATTCTTGGAATTGCTCTTGGTTCTCTGGCTCTTCTTCTCATGATCTTGGTTGCAGCTTTTTGGCCTCGTAATCCCGAACCATTTCTTCACCGGCCAATCGACAAACCAGGTGCACAGAGAGAGAGGGAGGGAGATGATGATGGTTGAGTGTTCTGATATCAATGTGTTCATGCTGTGTTTGTTTTATATCGTTTACAGCCTACTACTCGACCCCGAAGCTCGTGATCCTTCACATGAACATGGCGCTTCACGTTTACGAAGACATTCTGAGGGTGACTGAGAACTTAAGTGAGAAGTACATAATCGGCCATGGCGCCTCCAGCACGGTCTACAAGTGCGTCCTCAAGAACTGCAAACCCGTCGCTGTCAAGAAACTCTACGCTCATTACCCTCACTGTCCGAACGAGTTTGAAACAGAGCTCGAGACTGTTGGAAGCATCAAGCACCGCAACCTTGTCAGCCTACAGGGATACTCCCTCTCCCCTTCCGGAAATCTCCTGTTTTACGACTACATGGAAAACGGAAGCCTCTGGGACATCCTTCATGGTTAGTATACCTTAATCGTTCATGCTTCGTCTCGAATTTCACATGATTCTGAATGGTACACGTACTTTTAGGAAGGGCGAAGAAGAGAAGGCTCGACTGGGATAGACGATTAAGCATAGCTCTAGGTGCTGCACAAGGGCTTGCGTATCTTCACCATGACTGTAGCCCTCGGATAATCCATCGAGACGTGAAGTCGTCCAACATCTTGTTGGATCAGGATTACGAGGCTCATCTGACCGATTTTGGCATTGCTAAGACCTTGTGCGCATCGAAAACTCACACCTCTACTTACTTAATGGGGACTATTGGATACATTGATCCTGAGTATGCTCGTACTTCTCGTCTCACGGAGAAATCCGACGTCTATAGCTTCGGGATCGTTCTTCTCGAGCTGCTTACGGGGATGAAACCGGTAGACAGCGAGGCCAACCTCCATGAGCTGGTGAGTTTTCAGCAATTCAACCCTTACATTCTAAGCTGAGTTTTGTTTGAGAGCATTGTTTGAAGCTTAACCCTCTCTCTCTCTCTCTCTCTCTCTCTCTCTCATGCAGATACTAACAAAGGCAGCTAGCAATGCAGTGATGGAAACTGTGGATCCTGAGATCAAAGAAACATGCAAAGATCTTGGAGAAGTGAAGAAGCTCTTCCAACTTGCTCTTCTATGCACCAAGAGGCTTCCGGCCGACCGCCCCACCATGCACGAGGTGGTCGGAGTGCTCGCCCCCCTCGTTCCCCCTCCGCGCGCCAAGTCCTCCGACCCGTCGCTGCCAGCTCAGCTCCCGTCCCAGTCCTACGTGGACGACTACGCCAACCTCAACGCTCCTCACTCCATCCACTACTCATCCATGTCCACCTCAGATGCCCAACTCTTCCTCAAATTTGGTGAAGTCATCTCTGAAAACAATAGCATTTGATGCTAGTCACCTGCTCATATGTAATTTAGTATAGTATTTAAAAATTTCAAGAAATTGAAATCTTGTGATGTAAAAAGAATGATGTAGTGACAGTTAATGTAGTGAAGTCATCTCTATCTCGTTGATGACGAGCCGCTTATATCTTAATGAATCTTCAACACGCGTCAGGAGGGCTTGACCTGAGAGAACAATTCACTATATAAAGGTTCAGCGATACGAGTATATCAAATGTTAACCCCCGCTACTTATTCGCTCTTCACTCATCAACACAATATTCAATGGGCTTATTATTAACGAATGAAGATAGTAATTTTCGGAAAGCCCAAATAATATTTTGGCCCAGCATGGTTGGGCCCATCAAGAGAGGTTCCTTTATTAATGGGCCCAAATTAGAAAACCGGCCCAAAATTAAGGAAAACCGGATCCAAACAATGGTGATTAATTAGATTGTAATTAGTAACGTGATTAAGTTCTTAAGTATTGATGGAGACGTTACGTTGAGATTTAACAAGCAAAGGAAGGTGACGTGTAGCCTAAGGAATTAAAAGAAAGCTATATATATATATATATATATATATATATATATATTTTATTTTATTTTATACGGAGTAATAAATAGTGCACCAAATTTTTGTACACCTAAATAACATTGATCTAAATAAATGGTCCATTTTTAGGATTGGTTGGCTATGCTTTCTTTGATCCTTCGTACTCCGTCCGTCTCATCTGATCCTAAATCTTCACTTCACTATTAACGAGTTCGAAACCTCGTCATTAAAAGGTGCTGATGGAGTAATTAAATGTAAAAACGAGCTCTTACATAAGTACAAACAATTCATCACATGAATCTCAGAAATTGGACTCTTCCAATTTTTATTTTTTTTTTGAATTTGTATTTTTTTGAATTTAAAAAACGTGGCAGAGAAACAGATATGACATTTCTTTTTTTTGGTGCAGAATTTTTATTTATTTTTTAATTTAATTGAAGAAATATACAGTGAACATTTATTGAAGAAAAGAAAAGAAAAAAGAGAAATAAATAATATTCAAAAACTGTTTAATTTTTGAGCGATTTTTTTGAGTTTTTTGACTGTGAATCTGCCCCTTCTCTTCGGGCGGGAAGCTGAAAAAATAATTCACAATTAAACATCACTCCCATGGAAATTAGGGCTTGTAAATTGCTCTGAAGTTGGTCAAGTTCAAATTTTGGGAGCTATTTGGAATTTGCCGAGTGGTCTAATTTCATGAAAAAGGAAGTGAAAATAGTCAACAATTGCTGAAGAGATGGCGCTTCGGAAGGGGTTCAAAGTGTGGGTGGAAGATAGAGATTCGGCATGGGTTGCGGCGGAGGTCGTTGATTTCGTAGGAAAACAAGTTCAGGTCCTAACTGTCTCCGGGAAAAAGGTGAATTTACGTTTTCCTTTTTTTAGAATTTTTGTTGTTTTTTGTTTTTTAATTAAATTGTAACTCATATTTGCCTAATAGTCAGTTGCAGTAATGTCTGCTAGGATTGTTTGGACATTGCAATGCGATTTTTTTGTTTTTGTTTTGTTTGGATTGGTTGTTGAAATTGGGATTGTATGATGAGCTGGTTTGGATTTCGTCGCAAGCAGGTATTGGTTGTGCCGGAGAAGCTGCAGCCATGCGATGGCGAGTCGGAGCTCGGAGGAGTGGACGACATGACCAAATTGACTTATCTGAATGAGCCTAGTGTGCTTGATAATCTTCAGAGAAGATATGGCCTCAATGAAATTTATGTAAGTGGCTTGAAATTTGAAAGTACTGTATACGTGTCAAGGATCAGTATCACGCATTGTCGTAGAATTGGCTCTTTAGGAAGTTATTTAACCGCTTGCTGGATTTTTCTTTGTTTAATGTTGCACTTGTTATGGATTTTACTAGTTGAGAAGTCGAAAATTAACGGACGCTCATGGTTAAGCTAGATATTCTATTACTCTATAATTGGTTCGTGGTACAGATTTCATAAGGACATTGTTAGTCTGAGTTGCTGACTGTGGGCGGTTCTTTGAAAGGGATTTTTATTTACCACATCAATTCTGCTGATATGATGGCCACTTGCTTAAATTAGTAGGATGCTGTTGCTTAATGAATTTGTAGTGAGCTTGGAAAGCTAATCTTCTATGTAGATCATACTGTAAACATAGCCGAGTTAGGGGAGTATCACCATCTGACGTCTTCATTTAACTAAGATACTAAATATGCAGAATGATGCATTAATTGTTAATAGTCGGGTCTCAAACAATAATGAGAATATTATTTCCTACTGTTTTTAGAGTTTGTATATAACCATTTTTGTAAAATTATTTTTGGCTTGTAGTTGACTGTTGGAGCTTTTATTTTGAGTCTGTATCACACAGAGATAGTCAAATATCAGTAGATCGCCTACCTTTAAGAGTATATTTATGCACGAAGAGGTTTATTCTTATTTGTATTTCCTAACTTGAGTAATGAAATATCATTAAAGTGGCTGGATTTTCCTATACTCACTCTTTCAGCTTTTATGTTGGTCCCAGTATGTTGTCAGTTTTATCTTTTTCTGCTTAATATTTATGTATTTAATATGGGATGAAGGTCGGGGAGTGAATCTTCTTTTCTAATTAAGATTGGCACAATATGTAGATGTTAAAATATATATCGTCTAGTTTGGGGAAATGTTTTCACTATATTCAAGAATAAGATCAATAGTTGATAGATCTTCTGAGTGCACCATTGCATCAACTGCTGGAAATGCAGTATTCTAGCTCTTCAGAATGTCTTAGTTCTTCACAGTTGTACAGTTCTGTCTAACTTATAACCTTGCTCATCAGATTACATCAATCCTGGTTTACTCTTCCTTTGGGAGAGGCCTGTCTGTGTTAAAGTTGCATTATACTCTGTGCGTTGGCTAATGTACTCATGCCTCAACTAGTGTAGTTTGATATGATGACGGTAACTCTTTATGACCTATGATTTGCATTGTGCCATTGTTAAAGTAAATTGGCCTAGTCTCTTCTCTTGTCCACTAGACTCTCTCTCTCTCTCTCTCTCTCTCTCTCTCTCTCTCTCTCTCTCTCTCTCCCCATATTCAAAACTTTATATGGAACTCAACCTGGAAGGTATATGTTCCTTGAGGCTATGTCTTACATGCATTCGGAAGACTGATCATTACTGTGCTTGTGTTTTTATTTTTATTCTCGCATATGGATACTTTGTACCCTGTTATTTCTTTTATTCTTGCACTGCATAGATATTCTAAAAAAATGCCTACCATGGTCAATTATTTGATTTTCTACACTTGAACTGTATGAAACAGAATATATCCCTACTTTTGCTGTAATTTCTGCATACAATGAAGTGACCTTCTCAAAATCTGTCCTTTAATATTAACTGATTATGCTTAATTCCTCTACTAGACATACACGGGAAGCATTTTGATTGCAGTTAACCCATTCACCAAGCTTCCTCATCTATATAATATGCACATGATGGAGCAGTATAAAGGGGCACCATTTGGTGAATTGAGCCCCCATGTCTTTGCTGTCGCTGATGCATCTTACAGGTTTGCCTAGTTTTGTTTGTCATGTAGCAATTTAATACTATGAAGTTCACTTATGTGATTGAGTTTGTACTGATCTGCATCGTTTGGTACAGAGCGATGATGAGTGAAAAACGTAGTCAGTCTATTCTGGTTAGTGGAGAAAGTGGCGCTGGGAAAACTGAGACAACAAAGTTAATAATGCGGTATCTCACGTATGTTGGTGGCCGTGCTGTAGAAGATGAAAGAAATGTTGAAAAGCAAGTCCTTGAGGTATCTTTGTACTGTGTTTTATAATATTATACAGCTTGATATGTAGCACTAGGTGAACAGAGACTTGTTACAATAAAAAATAAATAGAGTGCTTCAATAGTTATTCAGCCGATCTCGAGGGGAACCATCTTGAGAAAAAAACCTGTATAAATTCATAAAATGGACAGCATTAATTTGTGAACCTTGAAATTGTAATTTTATTAAACATGTCTTCCTTTTGTATTTGTTAGCTTTTTGTGGGGTTCAAGACTATGTTTGAGCCTTACTTTTTAAAGAACTTTGAATCCATTGAGCAACTAATGTTACTAATAACAACGTTGCTTTTCATTATAGTCAAACCCACTTCTTGAAGCATTTGGCAATGCGAGAACCATCAGGAATGATAATTCAAGGTATTCTAATGTTCTATATCTACAAACGGTCCTCCAATATTTCATGATGCTGGAATATATATTTCTTTGAGTAATATAGACTTTGCTTTTATTGAATGTGGTATATGATAACAGTTGGTGATGTTTTTCTTCTGTCTGTTTGCAGTCGCTTTGGCAAGTTTGTTGAGATCCAGTTTGATTCCAATGGTAGAATTTCTGGGGCTGCAATCAGAACATATCTCCTGGAGAGGTCTCGTGTTGTTCAAATAACTGACCCAGAGAGAAATTATCACTGTTTCTACCAGTTGTGTGCATCTGGCACGGTACTCCCTCCGTTGCTTCATATGCATGCTATTATATTGTTAATCTAACCAGTAGCCTCTTCTATGTGATATGTTCATCCTTAACTATAGATTTGTGTTGATTTAAGGCGGGTACGTTCTTCTAGTGTGGATTTGACAGACTTCTGAGGAACCAATTTATTTGTTCATGCATTGCTGCCACTTGTAACAATAGTCTAATCTGAATACAGGATCGCCATTTTTTTTTTTTTTTTTGGGTCTATAGATGCAGCTTCAGTGGTGCCAAAAGCTTTAGGGTGCTTATAACTTATATCATCAATGCTTTCTGTGGTAGCTTGGTCATTTTCTTTTATTTTGAAGGTTGTGTAGCTAACTATATGAGGTGAATGATGGTTAACATATGTAGGAAGTGCATGTATTAACTATATTTTTCGTTGTATATTTGGATTCTTAACCTCCAGGTGTTGTGTTTGAGAATGCTATTCTGTTATTCAGGACACTGAGACGTACAAGCTAGGCCACCCGAGCAATTTCCACTACTTAAATCAGAGTAAGGTTTATGAGTTAGATGGAGTAGACAGTGCTGAAGAATATGTGAAAACAAGAAGGGCAATGGATATTGTTGGGATTAGTGATGATGAACAGGTATGTCTATTGAAGTTTTTGTTTTTATCACGCACCTTCACTGGTGTCACTCTTGGTTTTTATGTTTGACCAGGAAGCAATATTCCGAACCTTGGCCGGAATTCTACATCTTGGAAATATAGAGTTTTCTCCTGGCAAAGAGCACGATTCATCGGTTGTGAAGGATCAGAAGTCTAATTTCCATTTGGAGATGGCTGCTGAGCTCTTTAGGTTTGTCACTCTAGTACTTTCCCAGGGTGGATGACTGAATGATAGCTTTCTGCGTTCTATATATTTTATGTTACCTAGCAATTTTTGTTGCTTATGTAGCCCTTAACTCTGATGTTGATGCTAATCTTTTCTGGACTTTTCTCGTCTTAGGTGTGATATTAATCTTTTGATCGCCACACTTACATCACGTTCTATTCAAACTCGTGAGGGGATAATTGTCAAAGCCCTGGACTGTTACGCTGCTGTAGCTGGTCGGGATGCATTGGCTAAGACTGTTTATGCTCGGCTGTTTGACTGGTCTGGTTTTACCCGTTGAAATGAGCCAACCCTTCTTGATTGAACTCGTAGTCTGTAGGTATATTAACTAACATCTTTGTTTCAGGCTTGTTGATAAGATTAACAGATCTGTCGGACAAGATCGTGAGTCTAAAATACAAATTGGAGTCCTGGATATTTATGGATTTGAATGCTTTAAGACAAACAGGTAAATTATCATCTGAGCATCTACTGTGCTTTTTCTCTCAGTTTATCTTCAGATTCTATATGCAATGTCCCTGAGGTAGAGTTGAGCTCTCTCGAAAACGTAAGAATTCCTCTAAATGCAAGGCTCCTTTGTGTTCAGCCAGTGCAAAGTGTTCAGAGCATTAGTATGATTGACCTTGTATAGTTGTTAGCTTTAGTATATGTTAAGAGGCAGCCCTAGCAGCCAATCAAATAATCAATAATTTTAGTTCACATTGAATGTCATAATTTAAAGTTCTGGAGGATTGTATATACCATGTTTAGAAGTAAATGAATTTGCTTCACTCTGCCTCCTGTTGATTCTTTATTTCCTTGGCAAATTTGCTAAGTGTCATTTTGACATTCATGCTGAATTCTTTGAAATTTGGATTCAAGCACATGCATTATCAAGTCACTGAAAGTCTAAAAGTGCAATTTTGTCCTTTCTCGAAAATTACGTTTACTGGTTAGCCATAATTTTCTGAATATGTTGTCATATTAACTTATAACCATGCATGTGTGAACCCAATGACTGATGTAGTCTCTGTTTACACAGTTTTGAGCAATTCTGCATCAACTTCGCAAATGAGAAACTCCAACAGCATTTTAATGAGGTGATTGTGTTACAGTGCTATTTTGGCTATATTGCACTTCCCATGCGAGCCCTTGTTCATTTAGCTGTTTCGCTATTTTGCAGCACGTGTTTAAAATGGAGCAGGAAGAATATCAGAAGGAAGAAATCAATTGGAGCTACATCGAATTCATTGACAACCAGGATGTTCTGGATCTGATAGAGAAGGTATTCATCTTCCCACAAAGTGAAATAATTTCTCTCTTCTGCGTCTGCTTATAGCACAACCTATTTTACGTTGTGTCTAATTCAACAGCGATGTCCTTCTGCAGAAACCGATAGGCATTATTGCCCTCCTGGACGAGGCTTGGTATATTCAGCATTCTCTTCTGTTTTTTCTCGTCTTATTTATCTGCTTGTTGGTTCTTATATTTCCAGTTTCTCCTGCCCCAACATCTGCAGCATGTTTCCGAAATCAACACATGAAACATTTTCAAACAAGCTATTCCAGAATTTCCGGTCCCACCGGCGATTAGAGAAAGCAAAATTTTCTGAAACAGATTTTACTATCTCCCACTATGCTGGCAAGGTGTGCATATTCTGTATAAATTACTCTTCATTAACATGATAATGTTAATATGGTGTCCTATAAAGTAACATATATTCATTATTTGCTTTCTTTGTTGTCTCTTCTACAGGTGAACTATCAAACTGAGTCATTTATAGACAAAAACCGCGATTATGTTGTGGTTGAACATCGCAACTTATTAGCTTCATCCAGATGCCCCTTCGTAGCCAGGCTCTTTCCACCTTTACCTGAAGAATCTTCTCGGTCATCTTACAAGTTTTCATCAGTGGCCTCCCGGTTCAAGGTACTGAATTTTCTGCCTTGCATCCTTTCCATCAGTCCCCGTCCCTACCTTCTTGCACTTTCTAGTCCATAGTTGCAGGGAACTCAGAGTAGACTACCCTCTTTGGAGTTATAAGCGAGATTTTGTAGTAGTTATTAGTTTTGAACTGGTGCAAGTTGTTCATATTTCTATAGGTTGCTATGCTGCATCTACTAAGATTATAGTAACACAACTTTTTCATCTTCAAATGAATTCTTATCTTGCACAAGTGATGTACTGCATCTGCATCCTGTTGGTCTATTGAATTACTCACAAACTCTTGATATAGTATTCTCTTCAAGTACTTTCTAGTCTTAGTTGTTTACCACTTTTCTTGCAGCAACAACTCCAAGCTCTCATGGAAACACTCAGCTCAACAGAGCCTCATTACGTTCGTTGTGTGAAGCCAAACTCACTAAATAAGCCTAATAGATTTGAGAATTTGAGCATCTTGCATCAGCTGCGCTGTGGGGTCAGTACAGTATCACTTGCAATAACAAGTTCATGGGTGTTTCCTTCTTCAAGTATTTGTTTATTATGTCTCTGGATCTTGAGAAGCTGTTTCTACTATGGGTTATGAATCTTAGACTCTAGGTTATGTTGTGAGAAGCCCTTAGTGGTTTAATTTGCATTTATAAATCAGGGCATACTAGCATTGATTTCCAGGAATAAGTCAGCCTTGTTAATTTCATTGCTGAATGCTAAAGTGGTATCTCTGACATCATTAGGCCATTTATCCAGTGCTTCTAATTGGAGTTGTGTCCTTAGTTAGTCTGACTTCACCCTTTGGGTACTATCCTCCCTTTGTTTTCCCCAGTGTTATACTTTCTGATAAGTTGTCTTTCGTATTAAGAAAATAATTTGGGGTGCTGATCTCCAAAAACTCAACTGAGTCGGTGTTAGTTAATCTGAGCACTGATTAGATGCTAAGCTGTTTTCTGAGCAAATGAACACGAGTTTCCTACTTTTTGCTCCATTGATAAACTAGTTATGTAGGCTAAAATTGCATCAGATGCTAGGAGCGTGAACAACAAGGATAATTCTATTTAAGGTTGCAAGCAGACAATTTCTTTTAACTAGTTATAATATGTTCTTCTGATCTTCTGCAGGGTGTATTAGAAGCTGTTCGTATAAGCTTGGCAGGATATCCCACACGCAAGACATATCATGAATTTGTTGACCGATTCGGGATTATTTGCTTAGATCTCTTGGATATGGGGTAGAGTTCTTGAAGTCCTATTTTATCTATGTTTATCCATGCAAGATGCTGTTAGGGATTATTATCAGAAGAATGAGTATTTGTCTTTTGGCCTTTTGATTGTCATTTATTTGCTGTTGCTCTGTGCTTTATCTGTCTACTGCTTGTTTAATTCTTGGACCATTCCTCTAATCCTCTTGAATTTTTAATGTTGTTGTTCACTAAGTGATTACAAAGGTTGAATGCAATATGGTTGACTTGATGCCATTGTTAGATAAGATCTAATGCATATTATTATGCCGATATGTGATTGATTAGTATCAGTTGAGTTTTGAATTTAAATATTTTCTGATTGTGTTCTTATGTTTCTCTTGTGTTTGTGACTTTTATTTTACATTTTTGTTTCAAGCTGAATTTACTTGCTTAAGGGCCTCTTGTCCATTGTGGTGTTTCTTTCAGTTATGATGATAAAGCTCTTACCGGGAAAATACTTGAAAAACTACAGCTTGAGAACTATCAGGTTTGTGGTGTGAAGTGTCATTTTGAAGTTTTACATTGCATATTGGTAGTTCTTCTCAATGTTCTTCTATGTCCGTTAGCATACTTTACAGAGTTTGATGTCTTTTGCAGTTAGGGAAAGCTAAAGTTTTCCTTAGGGCCGGCCAGATTGCTATATTAGATTCACGCCGAGCTGAGGTTTTGGATGCTGCAGTCAAGCGCATTCAGGGTTGCCTGCGGACATTTCTTGCTCGCAGGGAGTTTATTAAGACGCGTGTTGCTGCATTTTCTCTGCAAGCATGTTGTAGAGGTATATTCTCATGCTTAAAGATCTCTAATGTAGGATCGAGAAAGTTGGTCATACAGCTGCATCACCTCATCATATATGGAAGACTCGTACCTCCGTTTACTGCCTTCTGTTTGGACAGACTATTGCCAATTCCTATAGCATAAGATTCTTAGTGCAATGTGGAGGAATGCTGTTTGTTTTTTCAACTTGAAACTTAAGGAAATGAGCTCTCCATGAACATTGCACTGGGAAATGCAAAAAGCTGCCAGAGATTTTGTTTGCTGTTATCAATCCTAATATTGTATAGTTGGGAAAGTTAATCATGTCCTAATCATTATGTACTTTTTTTTGATCTCATAGATTTATGGACTTTTACTTTATCTGGCAGGTTATCTTTCTCGAAATAGATTCGCTGCTATGCGTGATACAGCTGCTGCCATTATAATACAGAGATATTTCCGGTGCTGGTTTTTCAGGCATTCATATATGCAACTTCATTCTGCGTGTTTGCTCATACAGTCTAGTATCCGTGGTTTTTCAACTCGGCGGAAGTTTATGTTCAGAAAAGAAGACAAAGCTGCCACTCTTATTCAGGTGCGTGCATATAGTTATTATGCCCCTTTGGGTCTTTATGTTGTACTTGTCTGATATGCATTGAAAACATTCTAGTGTCCCTTTTGTAGTGCAAAATATTTTGAATGGTGTTTATTGGGTAGAAAGTTATAGAATTTATTTATTTTTTGCATAAAGGGGGTTCCCATTGTGTTTTCCCTGTGCTTTGAAAGTGAAGGATGCTTAACATATTAATTTCTGGCCGTTGTAACTTTTGTCTTGTGCCACAATCAACTTAAATACAAATGTTCAAGGTTACATTTGTCATTTTCATAATTAATGAACTTCATTCAACCAGACGTTCTTACAATTTCATAAGTATCTTAATCAAATGAATATTATCAGAGTAATTGAGACTAAATATTCTTGTTGCAGTAGTTTTTGACAGTATGATGCTTGATGCTACTATTTTTTTGAACCTCTTGGTGTTGGCCCATTCTTAATCTTGGTTGGCTCTTGATGTTTTGGATAAGTCTAGCTAACTATTGGCTTCTGCATAGGCTCATTGGAGGACGTTCAAGGTCCGCTCTATCTATCGTAACCGTCAACATAATATTATTGCAATACAATGTCTTTGGAGGCGAAAGTTGGCAAAAAGAGAGCTTCGGAGGCTTAAGAAGGTGAGATGAGTTGGAGTTGTGTAATCTGGCATTGTAATTTGGATGCGATATATCTGAAGAAGTACTGCTATCAATTTTTGTTCTCCAGTGTCTGTCAGCAATTGCCTTGTCCCCGGTCAACATGTAGTGCTTGCCATTTTTATTCATTTATGTTAAAAGATCCTTTTTATAGTGGTCTGCATCAGAGCTAATTTATTGCTAGATGTTATTAATTAGAATTCTCGTACAGACTGATTTGTAGGTTGCTCTCTAAAAGTACAGAATTGGTGTATTCATGAGTGAAGTATCACCTGTTTGTTATTCCGTTTACTATGCAACTTTTTCTACCATCTCCTCCAATCATGCTCATACACATCTTTTCTGTATCTTCATGGTAATGTGATGTATTCTCTCTTATATAGGAGGCAAATGAGTCTGGAGCATTACGTTTAGCAAAAACTAAACTTGAAAAGCAGTTGGAGGATCTCACTTGGCGATTGCACCTGGAGAAAAAGATACGGGTAAATGTTCTCTCAGTGATCAACTTACTATATTTTCAAATCTCTTGTTTTTTGTTTCTCTGTTTGTATTGCATATTTTGGCTTGGCTAATGGGTAGAGCGTTCACCTTCGTGCACCTGTATACTGTTTGGTTGCTTTTGATTATGATTTGCTCTTGTTGAAATTTGTTCCCTTCTACATCTTTTTAACAACTGATCTGAAAGTGCAGGCATCCAATGATGATGCTAAGTCAGTTGAAATTTCAAAACTTCAGAAGACTGTGGAGTCCCTGACATTGGAACTAGATGCAGCCAAACTTAGAGCTCTTAATGAGTACAATAAGAACATGATCCTACAGAGACAGCTTGATTCATCAGCTAAAGAAAAATCCTCATTTGAAAGAGAAACAGTCTCTTTGAGTGAACTAAGGAATGAAAACGCAGTTTTAAAGGTAATCCTTTGTGACATAATACTTTTTGTGCTAATACAGATTATTGATCTGTTAATTTTAAGCATATGATTTTACATATTGCATGCACCCGAAACTTTCTAATGATTCACTCAAGGAAGCTTTATGCTCATTCATCTAAAATTGAGTTTCGTGCCATATCTGGAAAAACTATTCCTTCAAAAAATTAAGTTTCCATCCTACCTGCGGTATCTCCTTGTTAGACCCATATCATAACAAACTGCCATTTACTTCTATCATGATCTTGATGTTTTGCTAAATTTTTCCTTTGGATCATTGATTACAATATTCTGTTGCAGAGTTCCCTTGCTGCCTTAGAAGAGAAAAATTCCATGCTGGAGTCTGAACTTGCCCGAACCAGAGAAGAGGCCAATAGTACAATCATGAAGTTGCAGGAAGTTGAAAAAACATGTTTGGAACTCCAACAAAATCTGCAGAGGTAACCAAAATGATTAACATGTACCGACAGCTAACCCCAAAAGCGAAAGAAATAAGCACGATTTCTTCTGGAAGTACTTTTGTGT
The DNA here is from genome assembly GCA_029379335.1 of Thymus mandschuricus. NCBI lineage: Eukaryota > Viridiplantae > Streptophyta > Magnoliopsida > Lamiales > Lamiaceae > Thymus > Thymus mandschuricus. The sequence continues at coordinate 573,897 of CM057076.1, read as the reverse complement.
TGCTTGGTTATAAATATATATGATCCGATCCTTTTGCTGCAGCATGGAAGAGAAGCTGTCAAACCAAGAGAATGAGAATCATATCTTGCGCCAGAAGTCATTGAACGTGACTCCGAGAAGTAATCGATCAGGATTCGTCAAACCTTTCCTTGATGTAAGCAGTCTTCATTAGCCTCCTTCCATTATTTACCTGACCTCTGTAAAAGAATTCTTGAAATTAACATGCGTACTACTGCATTTTATTGATTCACATTCTACATCTGTATAACATTATTGCATTCAAAATGCTCTAACTTAATTTTTTCATTTGGAACAGAAATTTTCAGGTGCCCTTGCACTTCAATCTGCGGATCAGAAATCTTATGTAAGTTTCTGACCCATGTATGATGCAATTAGTAGCTAATATCACACACTGAGTTTCCTGCTATGTAATTTGCAGGAATCACCTACTCCATCCAAATATCTTGCACCAATGTCACAAGGCTTTTCAGATACCCGCAGGGCAAAGTCGGGGATTGAAAAGCAGCAGGTTTGTTCTTCTTTTAAATTTTAGTTCACATGACATGTTTCTTGTTGTGTGATTTTGTTTGGGCCATTGACATATGGCTATGAATGAGTCTTTATCTGGTAGGTTCAACTTTTCATACAATTTTAAATGTGTGTCACTAAGCTATAATATGGCTGCAGGGGAACTTAGATATCATTTCTCGATGCATTAAAGAGAATCTGGGCTTCAAAGATGGAAAACCAATTGCTGCTTGTGTTATGTACAAGTGCCTCCTCCATTGGCATGCCTTTGAATCTGAGAGGACTGCTATTTTTGATTTCATCATTGAAAACATCAATGATGAATTGAAGGTTAAATTTGTAAATTTAATTGCGTTGATTATTGTTTTAGTGCTGTTGCAAGACTATGGAACTTATCTCTGAGTTTATGAGTTCTAATATTGACATATTAGAACTTCCAAAGTTTTCATATGATGATTGCTTGAGTAATTGTTTTATATTGTTATTTCAGGAGGGGGATGAGAATGATGTTTTGCCTTACTGGTTATCTAATGCATCTGCACTTCTGTGCCTCCTGCAAAGAAACCTGCGGGCCAATGGGTTCATGTCAGCAGGTTCTCAGCGTTCTGCAGGGTCAGCAGGGCCAAATGGGAGATCTGTGCAAGTAAGTTGGAGGGTCGGCCTCAATTTTTAAGGCTTGCTGTCCTATTATGCAGAAATCCTTCACACTTGCTCACTTTTAAAGTTGAAACTAACATTGGCGATTCTTGAATCTTCATAGGGACCAAGGTCATCTTTCAAATATCATGCTCTGGATGATGGTTTATCCCACATGGAAGCTAAATACCCTGCTATATTGTTCAAACAACAATTGACTGCTTCCGTGGAGAAAATATTTGGGTTGATTCGTGATAATTTGAAGAAAGAAATATCTCCACTGTTGGGCCAATGCATTCAGGTAATTATTGTGTACAAATGCTACTTTTTATGTTTGCTTTTTTGGTTCAACCAAGAAAGAAAAATGCATCCTAAACTACATCCACCTGGCAGTGTGTGATCAATTGAATAAATGGCAGTAGTATTATGTATAGCTTTTAATTGTTGGAAAGTGTTTTGAGGGCCAGATCCATGGAGTAAAGGTTATTTAAAGATATGATGAGAATTTTCAAATTAAACTGTACTTTGAAACGAACAAAACTAGCAGAGCAAAAGAATATGAAATTGCACGGCAACCTCCCCCAAGCCCAAGAGTATCAGAAGGAACCTGCCTGCCAAAGCAGAAAATCTGCTGCTCAACTAGATAGCTTTCCTATTCCCCCTATATAACTTAAATCTAGTACTTACATATGGAGTACAGAAACTATGGGTTCCATCTTTTCTTCTAGACCTAAATAACTTAAATAAAGAGATAATTTACAGCATTTCTTACACAGTTTCTCATCATAATTGAAGTCATCATTGTCTCACTTTTCCGTTGCACTACCCAGTCCACATACACTGTACATAATAAAATAAGTATAGCAAGGAATCATTAAAATGCACTAAAGCAAGTGCATTGTTCAGTCTAAAATGAAGGTTACAAGGAATATCCTCTCCATTTCTATGTTCTAAAATTTGTTTGGCTGGTTTTTGTAATTGCATCTCATGTATTCACTCCTGTAAACAGGCACCAAAGATTCAGCGAGTTCATGGTGGGAAGTCGTCCAGATCGCCTGGCAGTGCCCCCGTGCAATCACCAAGCAGTGAGTGGGACAGTATCATCAAATTCTTGGATTCGCTAAAGAATCGATTACGTGGAAATTATGTAATATGCACTCTAATCCTCGTCTCTTACATTCTTTCTGATTAAATTCATATGCTTATTGCTAGTGCTTAATGAATTACCAGGTACCATCATTTTTCATCAGGAAGCTGACCACACAGGTTTTCTCCTTCATCAACATACAATTATTCAACAGGTATTTATCTGATTCTGATGGTTGCCAATTGAATCTATATAAGACTGTCTTTAATTATATTAATTGGCAGTTTGCTGCTGCGACGTGAGTGCTGCACCTTCCAAAATGGTGAATATATCAAATCTGGCCTAGCTGAGTTGGAAAAATGGATAGTCAATGCAACAGAGGAGGTATTCATTTTCTTTGACACTATCTCTCGCACAGAGCGGATTTTAATACATCTAATCTGACTCATTTTGGTATGCAGTATGCAGGAACTTCTTGGCATGAGCTAAATTACATTAGACAAGCTGTTGGATTCTTGGTATATATAGTTCTTCAATTTTCTAGCGATTCTGATCCTTAAGGATACAGTTACAGATATGTTTTTGCTATTTAATAGGTAATACATCAAAAGAGAAAGAAATCTTTGGAAGAGATCAGACAGGATCTTTGCCCGGTATGACTTTATTGAACTAGTTCACGCCTACTCTTGTGCACTTCCTTTGTTTTCCTTTTTCCTGATTTAGATGGCTTCGTCTATCTTATCTGATTATACTTCTCCTTTGCATTGTTTTTTGCAGAAATTGACCGTGAGGCAAATCTATCGAATAAGCACAATGTACTGGGATGATAAATATGGGACTCAGAGTGTGTCAAATGAGGCAAGTGTTTTGAATGGCTATTAGTTTTTGGTAATTCTGTACTGAGTTATCATATTCATGGCACCTCCACTCCTTCATGGATTGGTTGCCCCAAATTCTTGGAACTCCCTTTTCGTAAAATCTAAGTAAATCTTTGGTCTTCCACCTTTTTATTTCTTTTCTGAAATTCCTTGAGCCATCACAGAGTTTGAATTTTTGTGGCACTGTTGTGTCTAACTTTCCCTCATTCGTTTTCGGCAGGTGGTGTCTCAGATGAGGGAGATCGTAAATAAGGATTCACTGAACGCGTCCTCATCAAATTCGTTCTTATTGGACGATGACCTGAGGTAAAGAGTGTTTAAATGTTAAGATGGCCATTGTTATTCCCTTGCAATCTACCAAGAAGCATGAAGCACGGATTATATAAGATGTGACGTTAGGAGATTAATCCCTCTCGTCTTTTTACACCACAGCCTATTATTAATCAACTCCCTAATCATTCTCTACATAGCTTCTTAATCTTGAATATTTCCTATACACAAATCTTTCTTGTAGCATCCCGTTCTCCACAGAAGACGTATATATGGCAATTCCTGCAATAGATCCTTCAGATATGGAGCCTCCGAAATTCTTCTCCGAATATCCCTCTGCACAGCTGCTGCTGCCGAATGTGAATTAAACGAACCACCAGAGGTTTGCATAGCTGTAAGTATCTTTCCTTTCCCTTCCTCTCATTCATTTTCACCCGGGCTCTCATACCTTAACATACCGCAGCTCGAAAACCGTGGTTTTCACCTTTCTGTGCTGTTTGAATGGAATGAAGAAGTGTAAATCAGTTTAGGCCATCTGCAGATTGGAAGATGATGTAAAAGGTAGTAACGTCGTTGGATTCGATTCGATTCCGTGGGCTGTTTTAGATGACACGCAACGCAGGGTTAGGGGTGTTGGATTGGTTGTACAAAGGAAGGATTGTAGGTAGCCCAATTTGCTCAAAAGGCTAGAGTATAATTTTGTCGAAGCTTTGGCCCTCTTTGAGCAATGTACATTATTCTTCTTCTTGTTAATGCATCTTGGTATTCATCCAAATCTGAGTAAAAAGTAAATCTACTCCACCATTTAATTCATAACGTAACAAGAAATTATAACAAATTTATGGCATAAATAAACAAGTTTTGCGAGCTGGGTTTCAATTCAAATTTATTTACTTCCTCCATCCCGTTTCAGGTGACACGTTTGTTTAGATATATATATGAGGTATAAAATAATAAAACGTGTCAGTTAAAGTAGGACGCGGAAGTATTTCACATTGACGAAATATGGATAAATCATTTGAGTAGCTCTACTCATCTACACTTCTAATAGCTGAAAGATAAAAAAGCGACAAGTGCCGAAATAATTCGTTACAAATTTTATCGTGGGAACTCGCAACCGTCACTTTTCGGGGGAATTCAAAAGATGACTTCATTTGCGATCCTTTTGGCCCACTTAGCCGCCAATTTCCCAAAATTTTATAGTCACTAAAGATGTTCAGTTACAAACATTAATCTCCATCTCTTCGGCTTCGCCGCCATTCCGTTCGAATTCCAGATAGCGACTGTGGGAAGTGGAAATGAGTTAATCTTTACGTATATTTTGTGTATAATCACGTAGATTTACGGACTTTTTCTCGAAGTAAAATTTGGCGCAATGCGCGATAGAGTCGCAATTGAGGAGTATTGGCGATGGCATTCGTACATGCAACTTCACTCTGCTCGGCGGGAGTTTTTGTACGGGAAAGAAGACGAAGCTGCCATTCTTATACAGGTGAATGCGTAGTGTCCTACCTTTGGGTCATTTCGTCGTACATTTGATGTGCATTGCGAACATTCTACTGAACTGAATATACTTGTGGCAGTAGTTTTTTGGTAGTGTGATTGTGTTGTAGTGCTTGATGCTGCAATTTTATTCTTGTGCTGGCTTTTGTTGTTTTGGGTAAGTTTCAGCTGAGTATTGGCTTCTGTGTAGGCTCATTGGAGGATGTTCAAGGTCCGTTCTATCTATCTTGGTCGTCGCCGTAGTATTGTTTCGATGCAATGTCGTTGGAGGCAAAAGTTGGCAAAAAGAGAGCTTCGGAGGCTTAAGAAGGTGAGAGGATGAGTTGTATGTAATCTAGCCATGTCATTTGAATGCGATGCATTCGAACAATCCAATATCTGGCTGCATCTGCCTTGTCCAGCATGTAGTGCTTTGTCTGTTTTCATGTTAAAAGATCTAGGAAGATACTCTATAGTTCTTTACATAGTAGTCTGCATAAGATCTAGTTTAGTGCTAGAAGCTGCTTTCTTAGAATTCTCAAGGATTAAATTAATATACTTTGAATTCTCTTGTTGTTTGCTTTGGCCGGAGATTGTCGTCTTCTGGAAGTTTTGTATTATACGTAGTATTGTTTTCCCATATCGTTTGCAATGATTATTATTTTTTGTTCTCTGTTACATTGTTTTGTGCAATTTGTGATTTTTGTATCTGGATTCCATACATTCTGATACTGTAGATATAATCTCAGTTTCTGTTGCAAATTTTGGCTTGGCAAATGGGACGAGCATTCACCTTCATGCATCTGTACTGTTTAGTTGCTATTGTTTTATGGTTTGGTCTTGTTGGAATCTGTTCTCTTCGACATTTTCTGAGTGCGGATCTGTTGACTTTAGGCACATGAGTTTACCTATCGCGTGCATCTAACAAGAATAATGTACGTGAGAAAATACACTAAAAAAATCTTTTAATGGTTTGCTCATGGAGGCTTTATGCTCATTCATACAAAATTGAGTTCGTGCCGTATCTGGAAAAACTAATCCTTCAACAAATTATGTTTCCATCCTGCCTGTAGTATCTCCTTATTTGCCACATGTCATGACAAACTGAGATTTACTTCCATCATGATCTTGATATTTTGCTAAATTTCCTGAGTTTCTAACTAATGTTTCCTTTAAATCATTGACTACAATATTTTGTTGCAGAGTTTCCTTGCTGCCTTAGAAGAGAAAAATTCAATGCTGGAGTCTGAACTTGCCCGGACCAAAGAAGAGGCCAATAGTGCCCTTACAAAGTTGCAGGAAGTTCGAAAGACATGTTTGCAACTCCAACAAAATCTGCGGAGGTAACCTGAAATGACTCACTGCACAAAATATGTAATATAACTTGTACTTACAGCCTATCCCCAAAGCGAAAGAAATGACAATGATACCTTCTGGAAGTACTTTTGTGTTGCTTGGTTATAAATATATATTATCCTTTTGCATCAGCATGGAAGAGAAGCTGTTGAATCTAGAGAATGAGAATCATGTCTTGTGCCAGAAGACATTGAGTGTGACCCTGAGAAGTAATCAGTCAGGATTCATCAAACCTTTCCTTGATGTAAGCAGTCTTCATCAGCCTCCTTCCACCATCTACCTGGCCTCTGTATAAGAATTCTTGAAATTAACATGCATACTACGTAAAATTGATTCACATTCAACATCAGCATCACATTAATGCCGAGATGTGTTGCTTTCAAATGCGCTTACTTAGTTTTTACCTTTGGAACAGAAATTCATGGGTTCCCTTGTTCTTCAATCCGCTGATCCGGAATCTTATATAAGTTTCTGACCAATGTATGATGCAATTAGTAGCTAACATTATGTACTGAGTTTCCTCCAATGCAATTTGCAGGAATCACCTACTCCATCCAAATATATTGCACCAATCTCACAACGCTTTGCAGATACCTGCAGTGTAAAGTTGGGGATTGAAAAGCATCAGGTTTGTTCTTCTCTTAACTTTTAGTTCACATGACGTTTTTGTTGTTTGATTTTGCTTGGGCCATTGATGTATGACTATAGAGTCTTCAGCCGTGTAGGTTGAATCGCTCATACAAATTTGAATGTGTTTCATTCCAAGCTATTTTATGGCTGCAGGGAGACTTAGATATAATTTCACGATGCATTAAAGAGAATTTGGGCTTCAGAGATGGAAAACCAATTGCTGCTTGTGTTATGTATAAATGCCTCCACCATTTGCATGCCTTTGAATCTGAGAAGACTGCTATATTTGATTTCATCATTGAAAGCATCAATGATGAACTGAAGGTTTATATTTTACTTGAATTGCAAATTTTATTGCATTGATTATTGTTTTAGTGCTGTTGCAAGCCTACGGAACTGGCGAAGTTTTCACATGATGATTTCTTGAGTATTTTTTTTTTTAATATTGTTATTTCAGGAGGGGGATGAGAAGGATGTTTTGCCTTACTGGTTATCGAATGCATCTACACTTCTGTGCCTTCCACAAAGATACCTGCGGTCCGGTCGGTTCTTGACAGCTGGTTCTCAGCGTTCTGCAGGGTCAGCAGGGCCAAATGGGAGACTTCTGCCAGTAAGTTGGTGGTGGGGCCTCAGTTTTCTAGGCTTCCAGTCATATTATACTGGCATCATCTGATATGTTCCTCTATTAAGTGTAATATACATTCTTCATACTGGCATCATAGCATGAACCCCTTCACACTTGCCTAATTTGAAAGTTGAAACTAACATGGGGTATTCCTAATTCTTCATAGGGACCAAGGTCGTCTTTCAAATATTATGCTATGGATGGTGGTATATCTCAGATGCAAGCTGCATATCCTGCTATATTATTCAAACAACAATTGGCTGCTTCTGTGGAGAAGATATTCAGGTTGATTCGTGATAATTTGAAGAAAGAAATATCTCCACTGTTGGGCCAATGCATTCAGGTAATCTGAAGAAAGACATATCAAAGAAGGTGCACTTTCCAGTGTAGATTGAATGTGCCTAACCATTCCAGGGAAATATACTCTTCATTTCTATGCACTAAAATTATTTTGGACTGTTTCTCTGATTGCATGTCATGTTTATTCTCCCTTAAACAGGCACCGCAACGAGTTCATGGTGCGAAGTCATTCAGATTCCCTGGCAGTGCCCCTGTGCAATCACCAAGCAGTGAGTGGGATAGTATCATCATATTCTTGGATTCGCTAAAGAGCCGATTACATAGAAATTATGTACTATACACTCCAATCCTCGTCACTTCCATTCTTATTTATTTCATATGCTTATTTCTAGTGGTTAATGAATTCCCAGGTACCATCATTTTTCATCAGGAAGCTGACCACACAGGTCTTCTCCTTCATCAACATACAATTATTTAACAGGTAATTTATCTGATTTTGATGGTTGCCAATAGAATCTATGAGAGTGTCTTTAATTATATTAAATGGCAGTTTGCTGCTGCGACGTGAGTGCTGCACATTCTCAAATGGTGAATATATCAAATCTGGCCTAGCTGAATTGGAAAAATGGATAGTCAATGCAACTGAGGAGGTATTTAAATCGTCTTCTTTTACTCCATCTCTAGCACAAAATGAATTTCGGTTCTTCTAGTCTGAACCATTTCGGTGGGCAGTTTGCAGGAACTTCGTGGGATGAGCTAAATTACATTAGACAAGCTGTTGGATTCTTGGTATATATAGTTCTTCATTTTTCTAGCGATTCTGATCCTTAAGGATATAGTTACAATATGTTTGCTATTTAATAGGTAATACATCAAAAGAGAAAGAAATCTTTGGAAGAGATCAGACAGAATCTCTGTCCGGTACGACTTCAGTGAACTTAGTTTACAGTCACTCGTGTGCACTTCCTCTGTTTTCCTTTTTCCTAATGTAGATGACTTCTTCTAATATCCTATCTGACTATGCTTCTCCTTTGCATTGATTTTTGAAGAAATTGACAGTGAGGCAACTCTATCGAATATGCACAATGTACTGGGATAATAAGTATGGGACTCAGAATGTGTCAAATGAGGCGAGTGATTTGAATGGCTAAATCTTTTTGGCAATTCTTTACTGAGTTATCAACTTATCATATTCATGGAAGCCTCAACTCCTTCAACGATAGCGGCCCCAAATCCCCGATGAATTTTTGTGTACATAAATGGTTAGCTTTGAATCTCCGTGGCAATTGTTCTGTCTAAACTTTTTTCGTTTTTTCGTTTTTGGCAGGTGGTGTCTCAGCTGAGGGAGATAGTAAATAAGGATTCACAGAATACGTCCTCATCAAGTCAATTCTTATTAGATGATGACCTTAGGTAAAGAGTGTCTAAATTTGATATGCATGGCAATGAAAAAAGAACATCTTAGAGCCTACTACCTTCAGTTTCTGTATCTACTTCCTTTATATCCATGTTAAGATGGTCATTATGATTCCTCTGCTATCTACCACGAAACATGAATCGGCTAAACTATCTGTTTTTTTGTACGTCACAGCCTACTTATCGACTCCCAGAGATATCTTAATACATAATCTTTTTGCAGCATCCCATTCTCCACAGAAGATGTACATTTGGCAATTCCTGCAATAGACCCTTCAGATATCGAGCCTCCAAAATTCTTCTCCGAATACCCTTCTGCACAGCATGTGAAGTAAACAATCCACCAGAGGTTGCGCACCTGTAATTATCTCGTCTTTCTGCACTCTCCTCTTCCTTTCTTTCATTTCTTCCCGCGACTCTCATACCTAAACGTGCTTGCAGCTCGAAAACCTCGGTTTGCACCTTTCTGTGCTGTATAAATGAATTGAAGAACTGTAAATGAGGTTAGATTAGACCATCTGCAAATTGGAAGTGGTAGTTGTGCAGAAAATGACGTAAAAGGTAGTATCGCCCCGTTCGACTCTGTGGGCTGTTTTCGTTAGCACGCAGGCTAGGATGTTGGATTGCTTGTACAAAGGAAGGATTGTAGATAGCCAAATTTGCTCAAACATAACAAACTTATTGCATGAATAAACACCATTTTTCGAGCTGGGTTTCAACTCGAATTTTATTTATTTAACATTAGACAAAAATATAAATAAAACCATTTGAGAAACTCTACTCATCTACACTTCTAATAATCGACAAACAACATGTTAATCAGCCGAATATTCACTCTCTCTTCCATTCTTACAACCACCAAAGATTCCCAGTTACATACAAAATTTCGATTAGTTTTCTACACACAGATCAAGTTAGCCACCATCTCTCTACCTCGCCGGCTTCACAGCCACTCCGTTCGGATTCGAGATAGCGACTGCCGCGCAATGCTGCAGATCAGCCAACGAGAACGACCTCCACGTTGAGAATTCCTTCCTAGGCGACGAGCCACTGCTGGAGCTGCATTCGCTCTCGGAGTTGCTCATGGCCACGGCTAGAGCCAGCGTCGTTCTGTTTGAGCTTGTGCTGGTTACTCTCTTGGAGATCGCGCCCCCGTTGTTGCCCCTCAGAGGGGAGTTCTTCGTCTTCTCCCAGGCGAGGTTGGAGGCGAGGAGGTTCCGTCGCTTCCTCATGTACGCGTTCTCCGGTTTCGCGATTTCTTTGATGGTGGAGGAGGATGATGCATCTGTTAGGCTTGCAAATGACTTGGATTTGCCATTGTAGAACCTTGAAATCCCCCTCCTGCATTTTCATCCCTCACCATTTCTTAGAACACGAGAATTGAATATGAATTCTTTCCTAACAAAGCATCTCAATCACTTTCAACTTTCAAGAAAACAGAATTCATCAAAGTGGAAAACCAGCTATGAAACTTTTTAACAGTAAAGAATTGATAGAGATTACACAATTCAAACCCTCAAAAAATTAAAGGGATATACACAAAATCCATGAAAATTTCACAGGAATTCCCAGAAAATAACTATCATCATCACAGATATGTGTATGGATCATCAAAAAATCAAAACTTTATAAAAAAAAATTAAAAATTAAAACATGATATGAACGAAATGGAATCAAGAATCAACCTTATAGGCAAAACTTGTTCAAGAGCTTCCATGGCGTCCAAAGGCCCTTTATACGAGCTCTGCACCTCTTCACCATCATCCAATTTCTCCAAAGAATTCTCAGAAACATCACTGTTTTTCCCTATGGAAGAGGATTCATCCGAGCTACATAGATTCTTGAAAGAATTCTTCAACACCCCATTTTTAACTGCTTCCACCTCTTCTTCATCTTCTTCCTCTCTAACATCCTTAAACATGACCCTTTTCCCCAGAAAAAACCTCTGATCTCCGCCGTAAATCTCCTTAATCCCATGAGGAAATCCACCATCCTCAACACCGCCTTTATTCATCGTCACTCTCGTAGGCATCTTGTAAAAAAAAATCCCAAATTTTCACTTGTCGAAATTTTCAGCTGAGAAAAAATTAAAGAAAATCGGATGATCGTGGAAAAGATCACGTTTTGGGAGAAGGGTTCTTGCAAAAAACGAAGCCCAGAATCACATTTCCTCCACCAGAGATGGGATCTTAGCAGAAATCAAGAAAGAATATACTTTGAAACAAAATATCATACACCCACCAAGTATGGATGGATCACTACAAATTGATAGAGAGAGATGAGTAGTATATTAATACAACCAAACCAACACACACAAGCTGAAATCCTTTGTTTATTTTAAATTTATTTATAATCTTGGATCTTAACAAGAGAGAGAGAGTTTAATAAAAGGAAAGGGGATTTGGGTGTTGAATATTCTTTTGTTGGATGGATATATAATAAATGATGAGATAAAATTGGGGGTGGGGGTGGTGGAAAGGTTAGGTCTTATCCTGAAATCCTCATCCACTGGTGCTCTATTTTAGAGGGGAAAGAAAAAGAAATAAAGAAAGAGGTTCAATTTCAATTAATTATTAAGGTAAGAGACAATGTTTGTTTAAAGATAGATATAGTTGCACTTAATTTATGTAATAATGCTTAGATCAAAAGTAGCTGTCTTCTTTGGGGCTCATGTTTCACTATTACTACTACTCCCTCCGTCCACCTATTTCTGACACGCTTTCCTTTTTGGGCCGTCCACCTATTTCTGACACGTTTCCTTTTTTGGAAAGAATTAGCCACTAAGTAGTACAATTAGTAAATCCCTTATTACACTTAACATTCCATACTTAAATCTCATCCACTCATTTTTTCTGCACGTAGTTCAATATAATTTAAATTTCGAAAGTTTAAATTATTATAACTTGCTCGTTTGTTATCGGATTTTTATGATTTTTATATCAAATTAAAGGTCTTTATACGATCTTTCATTTAAGATCAGACAAGAACATGTTTTTATGCCTATATGATGCTCTGTTTCTAAAATATGTTTATTCCCTACAAAATACACTTTATACACTACATCCATAAACACAATACACTTTACACACTAACCACTCCCGTCTTAAAACCCGTGCAAAAAGCAAACGTGTCAGAAATAGGTGGACGGAGGGAGTATTATATATGCTGCTTTGTATCTAGTCAACTTTATTCTTCAGATTCCTTTTCCATTTGGCTAGGCCTTGTTTTTGATTATTAGTCAAGTGGCTGCGCACCAAACCCTCACCATTTTCTTACTCCTTTTCCCTAACAACTCACCCCGTCCAATCGAATTATAGTCGTTTCAACTATATTTTATAACTTATTGTTTCTATGCCTATAACCTATATTCGGGTACACGGAGTTGGTCGAGGGTCCCGACGGTATAAATTGTTGGGCTTTGTGGGTTCATTGGGGTGAACTCATCTGTTATATATATAGCTCTCTATTTTGTAATATGTAACACAACCGTCTAATATTAATATTTGTATACCTTTTCTGCACATGGATGTAGCCAACACAATGTTGGTGAACCACATAATTATGTGTCTTCTTTACGTTCCTATCTGTTAATCGCTCTTTAATCTCAATCCGTCACAACACTTATAGTACTGTATGTTTAAGAAACGCGTATAGTTTGGTGGGACATAAGGTATTACATGTAATGAATCTATTATTTTATACACCAAACCTCTAACAAATATTCCCAAGCTCCTCTATATTTTTGAATAGTGCAAGCATATTGGAGGGTAAAAAATAATGTCTTGCTTTTTTGTTTTATATCTCACGTAAATATTTCCATTGAGATATTATCAACGAGACGGAAACAGCAGACAACCTCAACCTTAGGAAGAAGGGTTCTTGAGATGATCTCAACCTTTCATTTGATGGTATTGGTTGTTGGAAGTCTTGAGTTGAAATTCTAAGCTGCTGGCCAACATATTAGCCGTTTGTTGAGTGTAGGGAGACAAACTATGTATGTAACAAATTAAAACAGATGGACCAATCACAAAAAAAGGTAATGAAAGTGTTGATGAAGATGGGACATTAAATATCTGCAGCCCACAACTTAATGCTTTATATCTCTAATTTTATCAATTCAACTGCAACAAGAAATAGTTGAAAAAAATAGGTGTGTTGTTATTCAAGTATTCATTTTTGAATTATAATTTTGGTCAATCTACAATAGTTAGGATTTCACCATTTAGTAGTTATTGTATGTATTATTAAAAATGAAATAATCTTTGTAAAAGCATAGTATATAGTTAGGCTTAGAGATATATCTGAACATCCGAGTCTGATCTATGACTTTAACTGATTTAAGTATCAATTTTTGTATTAAAATGTAAAACAATGTAATCTGCGTAACTATAAGTGTATCTGAACGTTATTTTTATATAACTTTAACCATTTTTCGTATGTTCGTAGATACGGGTAAAAGATACAGACATCATACATTGAAGTCAAGAATGAATGAGTGGCCAGCTGCAGTTGTAGCTCAAGGTACAATTATTCATCGATGGAGAACCAAAAAATATTGTTATTTATTTATTGTTGTGATCAATGAAAGATAAATAATTAGATTAGTAGTCATAAAGGCTATAGTCCCAATAATCAAAATTGGGTCCCACACTAAACTTAGGATAAGGATTATAGTAGTAATATAATTTGCCTTATTTACCCTTGACACCATCTCCAAAGCAAGATTGGTTTTTTCATTTAAAACAAGGCAAATCTTCTTAGTTGACCTAAGACTAACAATGCACATGATGCTATTTTTCATAGTATACTTAGTAGTATTTTTTCTTGATCTAGATAAGATATGAATCTACATTTGCATTTATCCTTTCCCAACTACTACATGTAAGTTTAGGGTAAACATTACTCGCTCTATCCCGATTTTGTTGACGCGTATTATTTTTCTAGTCGTTCTTAAAATTTTACTATAGTAGTAGCTCCTGAATTCCCGAGCACCGGAAAGCTCCACAAAAAAAAAAGCCCATTTAATTCACGTACTGAAAAGAAACGCGTAAAGAAAAACGGGACGGATGGAGTATTATACCATAAGTGTCTATAATCATATTAAAACATGTGTGTGAATAATATTTATAATTAAAATTGGCAAAATCAACTAATTAATTCACTACTAATTGGTCTTGGGCCCACTTATGAAATTTCGAAATCAAACATGGGCCGAGATCCATTCTTAGGCCCACCACATATCCTAGCCTTTGAAAATGGGTATAATTAAATAATTATAAATTGTCAGGTTTCGATACGACCACGTTTCATCTCTACAGTTAGGAATTGTCAAAAGATAATCTAAATTAATTTTGTCACATGGGTGCTGACTCATCATCTATACGGACACACCAATACAAAGATTAAATAATTAAAAAAATAATCTTTTTATTATAAAATTTTCATTTACACATTTATACGTAATTGTTTTCTCATAATCTTTTTTAATTTAATTACTATCTACTACCTTATCGAGACACATAATCTAAGAAATAATATTATTGTATATTTTGAGTGTGGAATGGTGTGTAAAGAAGTAAAGATGGTCTACCCTATTCACACGTTTGACACGTGTAAATACGAGCTCTGGTGATACTCTTCGTCTCCGTCTCGTTGATATGAGTCAAATTATATTAAAATAAGAGTATGTTATAACGTCGTCCATCGAGTTCAATAACAACATGGTGGTATGTAATATAGTCTAGTCTAGCGATAATTCGAACATATACATTTTAAGATCTAACATCTACACCGAAAGCCTTAAAATAGTCATTCTCAATATCCGTACATCTAACAAGTTGTGTCGGCCTGAGAGTTCAGGCCGATTCAAGCTTGGGAAAGAGGTTTATTTGCGAGCTTCGCTAGCACGCCAACCGCCAACGAGTTGATGTACGTGCAAGGTTCGGTCATGGCAGACATTGTTCGTTTGTCCTCAAACTTGTCGTTCTTATCGGGTCCGCCAAGAATGGCCCCGGTCAGCTCATTAGGGTTTGGTGCGTCCTTGTTGTACCAGTTCACGAAGCTCATCCCGCAGTTGACGGGCTCGTTTTTAGGCAGTACTGGCACGGATGAACCCCTATGATGGGCTTGTTTCGGCGGGTTCTTCCCGAATCCGACCATGTACGATCTTCCTTCGGGATTCGCGCCCAGCAAATAGTCCATCTGAAGGAACAGTATACATCATTGTCAGCGCATGCATGCAACAGTGATATATACTGCTCCATCCGTTCCATTTCAGTTGGCCTGATGGTTACATGCCAACTGAAATGGAAACTGAACGGACGGAGAGAGTACTATTCAGTACGTACCTGCTGCTTGGCGAACTCCATCAAGCGGGGCGGGGGGAACTGCTTGTCGACACAGTCGACGTTCTGCTTGTGCTTGGTGAGAGTGTCGCTGTAGACGCTGAAGAGGAACGCCGTTCCGGTAACGTACTGCGTGTTGGCGCCGTCTCTCAAATGAATCAACCCTCCTACGTACCACAAGTTTCTACCACTCAATTAACATCGAACGTTACGTACAACATAATCGGAACCGGAACCGGAACCGGAATCGGAATCACAGACCTGGAGTCATGTAGACCTGGTGGTGAGGGCTTTCAGGGAGATTAGAGCAAACGAAGCTATCAGCTTCTTCTTTGAACTTCTTCAGATCCTTGTTCCCCTCCATGTAGAACTGCATGCATGCATGCATACGATTCTTTTAACGTAACATGTTCTTGAATTTCTGTTTATACTTAGTTTATGAGGAAGGTTTAGTTGAATTACTTGAGAGAGGATGATTTGTGCTCCTGCGTATTTGAGATCCCAACTGAACTCAGCCACACTCGCACTCGTAGCCTCCTCCTTTATGTAATCCATGTACACCGATCTTCTTGTTGCGTAGTACAGCCACGTCGCCGCCCACAGCAGCTCATCCTGCATGCCCATCATATGAGAGAGAGAGAGAGAGAGAGAGAGAGAGAGAGAGGCTATGTTACGTACATTGTAGCCAGAGTTTGAGCAGTAGAAGGGGCACTCTCCATCATAGGTTCCCTTGTGTTCCTTTGCAAGTTTGAAGAGCTGCATGCATCATCAATTAATCAATGATGTTGGAATAATCCTTAACAGATTGAATGATTGAAGCTGGTTTGGAGTTTTACCGATTTGGCTCGGTTTAAGAGGCGACGAGCGTAGGGGCGGTCGAAGCGACGGATGACGATGGAAGAGGCAGCCATCGCCGCGGACGTCTCAGCAACGATCTCCGTCCCCGGCACGCTTCTATCGACTTTCAGTAGAGTTCGTGGCGTCTGCATGTTCTCTGGCCTTATCCAACACTCGTGATCCTTCACCGGATCCCCTACCTGCGTTCGAGTTTTCAATCTATTTAGACCGCCTTGGAAATACAAGTCGGATCCTCTATTGCATATTCGTGCTATCACATCTTCTATTGCATCTTCGAGAAAAGTGAGGAATCTGGTTGATTCCTGATCACTTTTCTCTCGGATCGATCCAATGATGCAATAGAAGATGTTCTCACCATTATGCAGAGAGAGAGGTAGGCTACCTGCACGTAGAGGCGGTTGCGCTTGAAACTGGCCTTGAGCAGATAATCCGTGCCCCAACGGATGGCTTGGTGGAGATTTTCCATTTCTCCGGTGGCTTGAAGCTCCGTACGGTAGTGGATGCCGGCCCACGCCAATGTTGTCACGGTGAAGGCCATCGGGAGGCCGTACTTAACGTTGTCACCAGCGTCGTAGTACCCTCCCACTAGGTCCACCTTCAACAACAACGACAACAACAATAATGTTAGTAGTAGAAAGTCGGAAAATCTAACACTAAAAAGGACAAATTTCAAGAAAAGAAGGCCTACATTTTCGAGTTTGCCATCTTCGAGGGCAGAGTCGCCCCTCCACGGGAGGCGGTTGCCTTTAGGGAGCTTTCCCGACCGCTGCGCCTCCAAGAAGATGAGCGATTTCGTGAGGGCGCCACGGTAGTCGAAATCCGCGAGCACGGAAGAGGAGAGGCAGAGGGAGAGCATAAGCCATGTCGTTGCATGGATTCTAGTCCTAACTAACTCCATTGCAATGATCAAAATGTGTGTGTGTGTGTGTTTGGAGGGAAGAAGCAAAGTTAAATTAGGGAGGGAGAGGAGAGAGGAGAGAGGAGAGAGAAGAGAAGGGAAAGATTTGTGTGATATGGCGGGAAATCAGCAGAGAAGTTGGTTAAAAGGGCGTTGAAAATCAGTGGACTTTTTTTTCCCTCTTGAGATAATTTAGGGGGAACTTCGCTAGATTCTCTCTCTCTCTCTCTCTCTCTCTCTCTCTCTCTCTCTCTGTGTGTGTGTGTGTATGCTCTCTCTCTCTTGTGGGATACAGTGGTGTATATACAAGATTGTCTGGTTTCATTTCCATGACATTATCTGAATGTTAGTTTAGGTTGGATTACTGTGAAATACATACCCGAATCGAATCGCATATTTATCGTCCATCGGAGCAACAGAAGATCCAAAACGGAAGTATAATAGAGGATTCGATTCGATACAATAATTGCCTTGCACCAATAGTAATAGAAACAATTACAAATAAAGAAATGTATAGCAAATAAACTCTTTTTATTGTTATTATGTACAAGAAAAAGTAAGCACATAAATTTCTTTTTCTTTGTCAATGAAGAAAAACACAGTCAGAATCAAATCTACAGCAGGAAGGAACTGCAAATCCCCTGCTTTCACTACAAAGAATAAATACCATCAAACCAACTCAATCTTTCTGTTTCTTTTCTCTTTTTCCCTACGAAACCCGGTATAATATAGAGGGTTCGTTCGATCTAGTCTACAGTATATGGCTACTTCGTATACCTCTACTACAGTAAAACAAGATAGAAAAGCACGAGGCTAATGAGCCCGGTAGTAGCATATATATTCTGATTCTCTGCGTAGCTCAGCACATCCTGATGATACCTGCTACGTTTTTCCCGATTTCTTCTTTCGTTTGCTCACAAATAGGAAGGTCACCGATATACATGTCAAAAAAGGCCCCTGAATATATGGAAAAAAGCAGGGTTAAACTTCCTCATCCTATCATACTTGTTTCTTGTCAAGGATTTTTAGATGTTTCCTTCGTAGAATAGGTAAAATTTTGAGTTCTGTAATGATCGAAATGAAATTTGAGAAACGAGCATGCTTACTGCAAAGATCTTTGCTCTTGACTGCTCCAATATTATTCCCTTCAACTGCAACAGACAATTACAAACATTCGATTTTTTAGTTCACTGTTTATTGAAATCACCTCATACGTGAATAACGAACAATCACGAAAAGACCAGGAAGTTTGAATGGAGGGACACAAATTCCTCCTTTCCCTAATTATAACTATGACGATCTAATCAAATTCTACCGAATTCCAGTAATCATAGTGCAGCTAACTCACTCACCTTCAGTAACTAGGTACCCATCAGCTGTTCTGCGGAAATTGATTGTCGTGCCCTGCAAAGTTTTCCTTGCTTAAGCAACGTTGCTAAAAAAACGAGAAAATAATGGATCCGAAATCACATACCACTTTTAAGGGAATATCCTGTGGGAATATGGAACCAAATGCTTCTAGGCAGCTAAAATCAGCTTTCGGATTAGTCTAATAAAGACGAAAACAAATCTATCAGTGTGAGAAAACTACCATCGTAAACAAGCCAACCATTAGAATAGACCTACTACCTTTGTTAACCGGGCTCGAAGAGACTTTTCAAATACACTGCAAGGGAATTTAAAATTGGATCAGAAACATTAACAAACATATTCGAATGCATTTTCCGTGCTCACTTTATCATATACAGCAGTTTAACTTACTCTTTCACGGTATTGATTTTGATCCCGTTGCAACTAACCACAAGCCTAACTGACATGCTGATATCGGACCTGCACCACATCCATCGAATATATTACAGAATGACGAGGCTATAACAAAATAAAATATCAGAAACGCAGTTCATGCCTGATTCCAACAAACCTTAGAAGATCGCGATAAAAATCTTGGCGCTTGTTCAACTCATCCTCTTGAATGCAAGCATACTTTGGACCCAATTTCTCGCAAACATCAAATGGATGAATATCTGTTGAAGAAGCAAAGGGGATAAATATACAAGGAACGAAGCAAACTCAAAGCATTTCATGGGAATCACAATTTTGGCAAAGGACTCACAGAAACCAAATGCATAGACAGAGAGAGATTTGATTCTTATAATGGTCATCGTTCTTGATCCAGTTCCTACAAGTATCTGATAGTTTGGAAGAAAACCAAGAAAAAGTTAACGTACATTTCATGCTTCAGAGCATTCACATCGAAGAGACTAGTAAAGTACATAATTGAGAAGAAAGGAAAAAACGATTTGCTCAAGGTATATAACTATAGGCTCCTACCTCCGGATTAAAACCAGAATTTCTTCCTCCCGATACATTATTGTCCAACATGGTTGGGAATTCCACCCCAGTTCTAGGCTCGGTTGTCTTAACCCAAGCCAGACTCTGCAAATAAAGATCGCTGCATGGCCCACATCTTCGACTTTCAATATCACATTGTTTTTGATCGGCACATCTAACTTCCATAGAGCCGGTGTCTAGTGGAATAGCTAGCATACTTGTAGAGCTGAAAGACAATACATAAATAAACATGAAACCCTTTAAGATGAAAGCATGATAAACACATTTAAAACTCGTAATTTGTTTGGAATTGAGCTTACACATTCGTCAATGGTGGCACCAATGCAGCCCCTAATGACAGCATGGGGAAAGATTGAAGCCACTGAGCCTCTTTAGACAATTGCTTCACGGCGAAACTCGATATCTTATTAATCACTACTGGGATTGCAGATATTCTAGTATCTTTCAACTTCGAGAAAAATCCTGTGAGATCACGTCTGACGGAAGAAATGTGCCTCACTTGTGTTGAGCTCCGGGAGCAACTGGGAAGAGAGCCAAGATGATCACTTTGAAAATTACGTCTGACATTTGAATTGGAACCACCGGCACACCATATTACTAGAGCACCCGCGAACTTAGACATAAAGCCAAAAGCTTCTTGAATTGCCATACTTCTAGGTACAAGGATATGCCTTGAATTATCAACCATCGATGCAATATATGAGATCGAATGTGCCCCCAGATTGCTATGTAGAAGAGGGTTAATTGTAAAATTTCCATCTGGTTCGATGAAGAACAACCAATTAGTTCCCATATTGAACTAGAATGGAGCCGAACACCAATCGCGAGTTCTTGTATCTACGACTGGATCCAAAACTGACAGCAAAAGCTCCAAACCTGTTCGAGTTATATCAACAATTAGAAAACATAGTCATATCAAAATTCAATCATAAGTTTCACCCATAACACGAAAAAAGGCGAATGTATAGAAAAACTAAAAACTCACAGCAATATAAGGCCAATGAACAAATCTCAAACTGCAAATTTTTCCATAAAATGAGGAAAGGCAAAAAGCAATATTCAAACTTTTCCGAATTTGTGAAGGCATTAATAAGGTGAATCTAAATTGCAAGAAAATCTCAAAACTTGAAGAAAAATGCAATTCAAACCCAATCATGCAATACATAATCAACAAAATGTTAACTTTAGGTATTAGCTGAGATTAAATAGCATCAAAATAATCTAATTTCACCAAATCTTTTGATGGATTGAGCTAATTTAATAAATACTTGATTATCACCCAAAATAAAAAGCAATCACAATCGCAAATCATGAACAATACAGAAACCTTCATCAAAGGATCAAGCATGATAATAAAACAAATTCAAAAACTCAAATCGAAACTGCATTGAACATATCGATATTCAAGAATGGGCCAAAATTAGAAAAGGGAATATACACATACATAAGAACCTGGAAAGGGGGAGAGGAAAGAAAGTTCGAAAGGAAAGATCAGAACCCTTTTTTACATAAATTAAACAAGGTCGAAAACTCGATCAGGGCTTGTACATTCAGAGAGAGAGAGAGAGAGAGAGGCAAAGGAAAGAATATGGCATGTACATGAATGCTGTCGGCAAGAAGGAAAGAAGTCCAAGATTGAATGATCTCTGTTTTCACATACCTTTTTCCGGAAAATGGGTCCGACCCAGATTGCTATTAAATTAATAAAAGATTTAATTTTGACTGTATATTACTTTGCTATAGGACGGTGTCGCGTCATACACGAAGAACAGTGTATCAAATACTACAAAAATGAATAAATAAATAAATAGAAAGGCAAAAGGAAGAAGAAATCTCTGACCTCTGTTTGTATAAATATGTAATCTCACCCCTTCGTTATTTTTTTGTATGAATTTAATTAATATTTGTTTTGGTCGGCCGGCGCCACCGTGGACAAAAGAGGGCTTCGGTCTCATTCAAGGTTGTTCGTGTGGGCTCTCTCCCCCCCCCACCCTCTCTCTCCTCTCTCTACACACACAGATATATAATGTTTCCGGCCCATGTTCTTGTACACATTCATTACTGTTTCTCCCTTCAGCCACCACCGCCACATTAGTTTCTTCTGCACTTGGACTTTAGCTCTCTTGTTCAAATTCGGCCAAAAATCTTGGAGAATTTTGCAGGATATTATTCTCTTATTAAAAAGTGTTGTGTAAAGTAAAGTGTAATCACATTCATTATTAAAAACGATAAAGACATTAGTAATCAAGGTTACAATTTTCTTAATCACAAATTTGGTCGGAATTAGATCACCTCACGTGTAAAATGTGACGTATAAGGTATAATCAACTTAGAAATATTCAACATAGGGAAAAAATAATTAATTTGTTGATTGTGACCATATGATTCGGTATCGTGATTTGAATAATACTTTTCCCACTCGTAAATAAATATAATAATTGTCAAAATAGTAGAGAATTTGCCAGCTTTCTTTCGTATAATAGTAGTAATAATTTAAATGCAAATGGTGCGTGCAAGTCACTTATTTAGGTCAAAACTCCTCCAAATCCCCAGTTGCCGTCCATTAACAAAATTCCTAATGATGTTAACACGTCGGCTAGGCTAATTACTGATTTATTATCCTTCCGTCTCGTTTTATTTGGCCCGTTTGTAAATGAAATCGAAGAGAATGACAGTTGCCCCTATCCGAATTTCCGTCTCTTATGTATGTTTTTCTCGTAATGGAAAGACAACAAGCTTGACATTGCACCTAATTCAGACACTCTCACATGTTGCCTTCTTCCCTTTATGCAGAAATGAAGTCCTTCCAAAGGGAAGGAGGTTTGGTTGGCAAATAATTGAAGAAATAAATATATATAGCAGAAGGTGCAAAATCAATGTGATTTACAGCCAAGATCACCTCATTTACAGAAGATGAATACAGCAAAGAACATATAGTTGAAATGGTGTTTTGTCAGATAAACTTTTTTCAGGGCTTTAAAGAAGGAAAGAAAATAGTTTTTCCATTTTTTTGCTAAATTACAGGTAATTATAAGTTTATAACCACATTCGGAAGATTCGGGATTACGTAACCTGGGAGAGGAGCAGTGAGGCTGTCCTTGAGGCGTTGATTCTTGCGGGTGGTGAAGTTTCAGTGGGAATCATCACAAGAGGCCTGCTTCGAATAGATTTCGCCTTCTCAAGGTCTCGTCCACCAGCTTGAAGGTCTTCTTCACGAGTTTCTGATCTAGGGCAGTTGTTCTATAGATCTTGAAGACCCGATCAACACGATCAGGTGCAGTGTTTTGAAAATACAGCTCCTCGAATTTTTTCTTCACAAACCTGAGTGGAAAGGACATTATTAGGGAAAGTGAGGGAGAAACATAAGACGAAAGAACCAAATCACACCACTAGATGCAGATTGGAATGTGTCTGATTCACTTAGTTGGCATCTTAAACTTCTAGTAAGAGAAAATGGATTGGCACCGGAAGTCAATTTAGATGGCTTAATTAGCATCTTGTACTACTACCGAGAGTAATCTCTAATTGGCCACTTTTCATTGCTCAGGAGAGGGTGTGAGATTGAACAAAAAGAAATGTAAGGAAGGTGAGAATATGAGATAGCTTACTCGTATGCGTGCTCAATTTCTTGTTTCCCGGTTGAAACTGGCTGGTAATCCTTGAACCACCCACATACATTCAACGGGACCTGCATAGAATATCATTATGATCCAAAACCTCATGAAAATCATCCTATCACATAAGAGCTTCAAGTCTGGCATACTTACATTGAGAACCTTCTTTTCAAATAAATCAAATTTGTTGAGAAATAGCAGGAAAGAAGTTTTCTGCATGGAAGTGGCAAATATTAGTAAGTGGTGGCTGAGTAATCACAGATATAACACTTTCAGGTAGTCTTGTAAGATCATATAAAACCTCAAAGCATGGTTGCTTCAGGATCCACTCGAAGAGCTCTTTTGTTTCCGTCATTCGATTTTTGTTATCATCCTCAAAGAGAGTCTGGTCATACCTGTACAACTACAGAGTTAAATACTTTCATACAGTGTCTAAGAATAAAATCAAAGGGACATTTTCAGAAGTTGAATGGCAACTGAAACATGGATCCTGATCAAATGATGTTAGACACTATCACACTAGCAAATACTCAAGCACTGAGAGATGATTTCACTTTTCCGGTTAAATGAGAGTAAGGTAGTCATACTCGCTTATAGCAGCACAGAAGATCACAGCTGAAACACCCTCAAATAAATGAATCCATTTTCTTCTTTCATTCTTCTGGCCTCCAACATCAAAGAGACGATATACTTCTCCACTTTTCTTGTTTCCTCCAACTGGACTGCAAACATCTCAATAGTTAGAGACTCCATTATGTAACAGTTATTTTAATCATAACTTGAACTGATACTGATTTAGTAGCTAGATCAGGTCAAAAGAATTTTGTTCAATTGCAAAATGCTGACGGGCCATAAGGTTGGAGAATAAAGAGGAAGAGAAAAGCAATAACACAATCTTTTGGTCTTTGAATAGTGAGAAAAGAAACCAGTAATCACCTGAATTGGATTTCTACAACACCTGTTGTCCGAACCCTGGCATAAAGAACATCTTCCTACATCACGACATACATAAGAACATATGTTTCAACACGCACAAACAAGAGAGATGTTTATAAACAATGAGGTACGTAAGATTTACTAAAAAAATCATAGCAAAATAGAGTACAAGAAGGATGCGATGGTTTCAGTAGATCAGTTAAGCTAAAAATACATAGTTATAGCTGGATTTATGAACTTTCATTTCTTCTTCTTCATACATTTGAATCCTAGCACGTTCACAAGTATGCATGTTTATGACATATTCTTAAATATATAAGAACACTAACGAATACCATCATGCATTGGGCTCTATTTCTGTCATGGGAAATATATGACAACTATGGATCACCTAGAATATTAAAAGTTCATGTAATAAGCATGCAATCAGGTAGAACCTTAAACCCAGAGTTCTTCCATCAGAGCAATTAGCCATGTAATTTTGTGGTAGTTTTGCATTCTTGTAACAGATGTATAAGTCCACAATAAGTTTTATCAAATTTGTGACCCATTACAGTGATCTATAAATACCGAACTATGAAAGTTTACTTGGTCAGTGGTTGATAACATAATGTTGTTTGGCTACTGTGTATAGTGAAGCGTATAAGGGAAGAATAAGTATGATGGTTTCTCATGCTCTCGCATACCTTAGTAGGAACATAGTCTGCATCCGACAATCTTTGTAAGTTCTCCATAAAAAAATAAGCACAATCCGGAAGTTGGAGTTCATTACCACGGATATATGTTTCCTGTCAATGAGGGTCAATCAAGAGAATAAGTAAATCTAAAATGATCCAATGAACCCATATCTCAATTCGGTTATAGAGTGCTTTCAAGCCATATGCATATACATAGCACTGCTGACCTGTATAGCATTATCTCTCCAAAGAGTTCCAATTTCATGTGCAATCTCCTTAGTCAAACGTGGATAATTCAGCCTACTTCCAATTTCTGAAAATTTCTCTCCAATTTCCTGAAAGAAAATTGAATATTAATTCCTTCACAAGAGACACCATCAGAGTTGTTCAATCTTCATACGTACAGTATCTGACTCGTGCTCTAACACAATGAGATACAAGAACAAATGAGGACTCTGTAGACATAATCAAGGCAGACCTTATTTTCATCGGATACAATGAACTTTGAGGAATCTTCTAAGCTTTGAGACAATTCCTTCGACCCGTCATATAATATCTGTAAGAAACAGTGCAAAACTAAGCAACATTTTCTGAGGACAACTTCAACGCATACAACAAAGGTTATTTCAGAAATATAGACTACATCCTGTCAATCTACTGCAATATGAACTAAAGCAGTAACAACCAACACACCCTTTCTTATATTCATACTTTTATTGTCTGATAAACATTGGCATGGATGACCGGAATATAGCCTTTCAGCTCAGACTCATCAAACCCACTCTGGAATAGAAGTTTTATCTGCAATGCATTCAATAATCAGCTTTCTATAATAATCTGCATATAATTCAGATATCATGCATTAAATGTGACAATAATCTTGAAAGGAACATCGTACCTGCTTGAAAATGGTGGACTTCCCAGAATCTCCGGCACCTTGAGCAATTAAAATAAAAACCAGAGACGTCGAGTAAGTCCAGAAAGAAGATCAAAGAACACAACATACGAGAAGAAATCAAAATTAGGATTTTCCAAGCATGTATACCGAGTAGCAGAAGTTTCTGAATATGCTTCTCAGCCTTCGTTTCTTGCTCAATTCGCCGTTCTATTTCTGCAGTCTGGAAATCCCAGAGGAACGAAAGATTAATACCAACAATCTACAGAAAATGAATACCGAATATCAAGGGTGAAAGCATAAGAAGCTCCGAAGAAATTAACCTGCTCATTCTCTTCAGGATCAGCTCGATTACGCCGCTGTCTACTGCAGAGTGACCCCATAGTATCTATTAACGTACAACATACAAACACCATACGTACTCAATCCTTCCACCAGCTCAATCACCAATTCCACCGTCCAACCTTCCACACAGCTCCATACCCCACCAAACGAGCCGTCGGAGTCGGAGAAACGACGGCGGCGGCGATTGAGAACCAGCTCAGCTGCAGCGCGCGATGCAGCAGTGGAGAAGGATCTAATGCCGGATTCAGGCGAGGCGAGGAGGATCAGCCTTTTGTCCAAGTGTTGAAGTCAGCAAAGCGCGATTGCGGATCTGGATGAGGATAGAGCACTAGCCAGTAGCTCCGGCAGCAGCACGGCGGCAATAGAGGTGGCCGCGACGGCGGAGAGCGGCGGCGATCGGCCGTGGAAGGAGGAGTGGGAGGGGAGGAGGAGGGTTTGGTGGTAGGTTTTAATCCATCTGAGACTGGGATAGATCCGGCGGTTTTAAGCTTTTTGACCAGTCAAACGATCAGTCAACATTTTGACTGGTTCGGAGATCTTTTCGATCCGATCAGGACCCGTTAACAGTGACGCGGATCCGGGTATGGAGCTAGTGTATGTATTGGGCTTGGGCCTCCTTACCCTTTTCGATTATTGGGCTTTCACTGTAATATATTCATTGGGCCAAACCGAACCAAAGTTATTGATGCGTAGTAGTCATGGATTGTTGCTTCCGTCTCTCTCGTACCACTTGACACGTTTTACGAACGTACGTCGATATAATGAAGCGAAGTGATTAGTATAAATTTTATCGTTGTTTATTTTCGTTTTTTTCTCGATTTCTTTTAGTTATTTTTCGAACATGAGAGATGAGACGCCGAAAAAGGGAAAACAAACATTTTTGGTACATATGTCATAGAGCATAGATCGTACGTAACACATTCAATTGACATAGGACCAAATATTTTATTGTAAACATTTGATAATAGAAAGTGGAATATTTGAATCAATCTTATTGTGTGTGAATAGGTAAGTAACTTGATATAGATATTAATTAATCACAACAATCCATGTAAGAAATTGTTGAGGATTTTGTTGAACTGAACTGCATGTTCAAGTTGAGGACAATGTGCTCCCTTTTTTATCACTTGCAATCTTGCCTTTTCTCCCAGCAATCTGCAATGATTATAATGCATGGATTGGTGTCTAAATATCACTATTAACTCGTACGACTTTCCTCCGTTCCACTCCATTTGACATATAGAGTGAAAAAAGGTGAGGTTTAAACTAATTCAGTTGGTCAGATGGAGTGGAACGGAGGGAGCAGATCGAGGAAGAAGAAGACATACTTGTTGAGTTCTTCAGCTTTCTCCAATAGAAAAATCTGGTCATTCTCTCCCCACAGAATCAGCACTTCCTGAATTCCCCCATAACAAAAATCACACATCTTATTCAACAAGAGAGAGAGAGGGAGAGAGAGAGATGCCTGTGGAAGGGGGGAGATGGCTATCCCAGTCTCATCTTTTCCAATGCTCAACTCTTTCAAGAGCTCCAGCTTCTCTTTCCTATAATCTGTATATAGTTTCTGGAGAAAAAAATATATATATATATTATATTAATAAATTACTTTATTCTAATATTAATTGACTTTATTCACATATTATGCTTTTCAATATTTTGCAATTTTCTGATTGGCCACACAAAATTCCACTCAATTATTCTATACTTTCCTCTCATTCCTACGTCACCTATTATACTACTAGTAGTATTAAATTAAATTTAATATGAAATTAATTAATTTAGTACTATTAGAGGGAAAAAATGCCTCGCCTGAATAAAGTCGTTGAGAATGAAATCCGGCATGTACGGCGGAGGCCGGCTGAGGACGAACCGGAGCGACGACCGCATCTGGCCGGCGGTCACCGGAAGCAGCAGATCCTCGATTTTCTCCACGCCAGCTTTCTTCAGCAGCTTGGCGTTGTCGCTCCGCCGCAAGTTCACGGCGGAGCTGGCAATCACCACCTTCTCCAGCCGCTCCGGCCACATCTCCGCCATCCGGTACGCCACGAATCCGCCGTAGCTGGTCCCCACAACCGAGTACCTACATCCACGCGCCGCCGATTGATTCAGGCTCGATCGATTGAGTTCTCGCTAATTTTTTTCGATTTAGTTTGAATTTGAATTTACCTCGAAGCTCCGAGGCTTTCCATGAGCTTTGCTAGGCAAGTCGCCTGAAAAATCTCGGACCGGGAGGCGGAGGATGTGGAGGATTCGCCGAAGAAGACGAGATCGGGGATGTAGACGTCGAACTCGCCGGCGAAGAAGGTGGCTTGGTGCCGCCATTGCCAGATGCTCGGAGGACCGAAGCCGTGGATCAGGAGGAGCTTCGGCTTGGAGGTGGCGGCCGGCGGCCCCCAGAAGTGGATGGTGGTGGTTCCGCCGTCGATCTCCGCCGCCTGAGAGGTCAGCCCCGCCGCCGTGACGGAGCGGCGGATGAAGGCTTGGAGGAGAGAGACGACGCTTGAGACAGGAGGAGGTTCCCATTAATAGTATGGTTGGAGAAATTGAAGAAGGAAAATGAGAGGAATTTTAAAGAGAGTGAATTAATAATTAATAATAATAATATTAATTTAATACTTACCAACTCACCTTTTGTCACATTAAATAAAAATTATTCAACCATATAAAAAAATATTTACCGTTAATAAAGTCAATAAAAATTAATGAAATGTGACATAATTAATATTTAACTACTTTATAGTTGGGTAATACATAATAAGTGCACATCGGGTTGTTGTCAAATTAAATGAAATGAATATAACTATACGTAAATGATTAATTGCGTTCTTGCTTTATAATTAATTAACGGTTAAGGATAATTTGGTAGTTAGTATGAATCTAAAATAATAAAAATTGTTCTATAAATTAATTGGTAGTATTTTGATATGAAATGGCATGCGTTTTAGCTTGGTTTTATTTTGTATACTTGATGTCTGATGAGAAAGAAAGAGTAGGTGATAGGAAACGGCCCACCTCCCTAGGCCCAAAGGCCCAAAACATAGAGACAAGCCCAGATCGGTGAAGGCCCAACAAGCCCAGATCGTGAAGGCCCAATAGACCCAGATCGGCAAGCCTAGTCCACGCCAAGCACAAGCCCAGGGAGTTGAGCCCTAGACCCAGAACGTGGGCTGATGGAGGAAAAACCGGAGCTGGGAAAACCACCCACACCTCCACGATCCTACCTCTGCAACCACCATGAGTTTTGTCTATAAATAGGAGAAGTTAATTACATTGTATTTACGCATGCTATCTTGAATACAAGAACATATATTTGCTCTCCGTGGACGTAGATCGATTCGATCGAACCACGTAAATCCTTTGTCTCCCCTTTCATTCCGCACATAAACCTCCATCCGAATTTGGGCCGTGAATCGAAGGTTCATCACTGGCGCCGTCTGTGGGAACATAAATTTGTGTCTGAATTTTTTGATTCTCACTGCCCAAAATCATCAACAATGCCAAATGGGATGACAACACTGCTGGGAACTCATCGTCGTCGACGGAGTCGCCGACGACAACCGGAGGAACCAGCCTCGACGGTGGGCGCAGAACCACCGCACAACGACGTTCCGGTGAACGACCAGACTATCGCCGAAGAGATCCCGGAGTTCCCAGACCCCGGCCAACAGAATACTGGAGATAACACGACGGCGCGCCCGACCTCACAGCCAACTCAGTCGCACCGAGCCCCTGTGAGTTCGCGCCTAGGGCCACAACCCACACCGGAAGGCCATGTGGAGGACCTCACTGCGAGCAGGGATCGCGAGCTGTTCGGACCGGAGGCGGCACTACGCCAGCCCCCAGTTATCCGACCGAGCCTAGCCGCTCGCCTCTCACCGGTCATCCAGCCGAATCCGGCAGCCCCGCCACCTCCACCGCTTCCGGGGATCGAAGAGTTGTTGCGAAACTATCTGGCCACAGCGTCAGGGCGCGAGTTCCTCAACCAATACACTGGAGTCCCCCAGTTCGGGCATGGAATCCCTCAGTTCGGTCAAGGACAGAGGCCCGGGCAGGACTTGCGACACTATCTCCAGCAAAACCGAGGACAGACTCAGGGAAGCCAGCAACCAAATTCCCATATGGTTCAGCCGAACTACGCCGTGGCCCCACCCTATAACGCACCCAACCAAGGACCCCTATCTGGGGGAGCGCAGATCTTTGACGCGCTCGGCAGGATCATCAGCCCGCTCTCGGAGGAGATCCTCAACACACCGATGCCCTTCGGGTACACGGTGCCAAAGATCAAGGCGTACAACGGAGTTGGAAATCCGAGCAATTTCCTTAGCCAGTTCAAGTACAGCATGCTGAACCAAAATCTGGGAAGTGTTCACATGTGTAAGCTATTTCCTGAACTGCTAATCGACAACGCGCGGGAGTGGTTCGACAGTCTGCCCCCCGGGTCGATCAGATCGTATTCCGATCTGATGAATGTGTTCGCTAGGAGTTTCTCCCAGCGTGCCGAAGTGAGGCACACTCCAGCACATCTGCTAACCGTTAAACAAAGCCGGGGTGAGTCACTACAAGATTTCATGACCCGATTCGATAGAGAGTGCTTGTCAACTCGGTGCACAAACGATCTCCTCATCATCTCAGCATTCCAAAATGCTATCATCTCGGATCATCTCTACAGGGAGATCCTGGCCAAGGATCCAAAGACTACTACCGAACTATGGGCTATAGCGGACAAGTTCGCCAAGATAGAGGAGGCTACCCGACGCAGGAAAGAAGTGGACCGAGGTGAAACCTCGAAGAAGAAAGAGGATACCCCCCGTAAAGGGGTAATGGAGCGAATTCAGCGAGGTCCGATTGAGTCTCGTCTCGGACCTCGGCAAAATCCAGTACAGCGAGGCCCGCTGATGTCCCAGCCCGCACAACGGCCAGCTCCACAATTCACACCGTTGAACAAGCCGAGGACCGAAATCCTCGAGCTGCATGCTGGCTTGTTCGAGAGACCACGGCCGATGCGGGAGGACGGCAAGCCGAGGTCGAAGAATAAATACTGCCAGTTTCATGAGGACTACGAACATGATACAGAAAACTGCAGGAACCTGGCTCAAGACATCGAGAACCTAGTTCGCAACGGACAGCTTAAAAAGTATCAAGATCGGAGCTCGGGGGTAAATCAAGTGGATGCTCCCCGAAGTCAAAAGAAGAAGAGACATTATAAAGGAGGAAGTTGCAGTTCGGAGACGGAGAAAAGAGCAAAGCACAATGAGGATGATGCCGATGAGGATGGAGAGTATCAATACGATGGAGTAGTCGCTACGATCTCCGCTCTCCCCAAAGGGCAGACCAAATCATCACTTAAGAACGGAGCTCGGAACTTGCCCAGTAGAGAACCCACTAACAAAAGGTTCAAAAAAGAGGAAGCAGTAACTTTCTCAGCCGAGGACCCGGTGCCCCCCATGATGCCGCACTCCGATGCCATTGTTGTTGAGGCTGTGGTGGCCAACATGCTGATCAAAAGGATTCACATCGACACCGGGGCATCGGTGAATATCATGTTCAAGCATTGTTTTGATAACATGGAGCTGGAGAAGTCAAAGATCACACCGACCACACGGCCATTGCGGAGTTTCGCGCAGGAGGAAACTCATCCCCTAGGGACGATCGAGCTGCCTGTCACAATAGGGAAAGGGCCGAGGAGCACCACCAACATGACTGAA
The DNA here is from genome assembly GCA_029379335.1 of Thymus mandschuricus. Lineage (NCBI taxonomy): Eukaryota > Viridiplantae > Streptophyta > Magnoliopsida > Lamiales > Lamiaceae > Thymus > Thymus mandschuricus. Next base: position 542,065 of record CM057076.1, on the reverse strand, counting down.
TTCATGGTGGTAGAAGCCAAGTCCCCATACAACATAATCCTCGGCCGTACTTGGATGAATACGGTGAGAGCGATCTGCTCCACGTACCATCTAGCTGTGAAGATCCCGACTAAGGGAGGGGTAGCCGTGATCCGTGGTGATCAGAAAATGGCAAGGGAGTGCCTGCTTGTGGCGCTCAAGGGGCTAGGGGCACCGCCCGAACTGCCCCAAGCATAGCAATTACCGAACTCCGAAGAGCCGAAGAGGACGTCGCCTGCCGAAGAGAGAGAGGTGGCTTTGTATGAGGACGACCCCACTAAGGTCGTCAAAGTTGGATTGATCGAACATCCTCAACTTCGCAAACAGGTTATTCGGCTTCTAAAGGAGTACAGAGACGTCTTCGCGTGGTCCCCTTTGGATATGACAGGGGTATCACCCGATCTGATCACACATCGGCTAAAAATCGACCCCGACGTGCGACCGATAAAGCAGAAGCAGCGCTCCTTCGCAGTGGAGCGAAATCAAGTTATAAAGACCGAGGTGGACCAGTTACTGGAGGCCGGGATCCTATTTGAGGTCACCTACCCGACCTGGATAGCAAATCCGGTCATGGTCAAAAAGGCTGGAGGAGGTTGGCGCATGTGCATCGATTATACCGATCTCAACAAGCACTGCCCTAAGGACTGTTACCCTCTGCCAGACATCGACAAAAAGGTGGACTCGCTGGTCGGTCATAGGATATTCAGTTTCCTTGACCTATATAAGGGATACCACCAAGTCCTAATGATGCCGAGGACGCGGCCAAGACAGCATTCATTACGGACTTCGGCGTATTTGCTTACCGCAAGATGCCATTCGGCCTGAAGAATGCAGGAGCTACCTACCAGAGAATGGTAGATAAAGTATTTAAAGAGCACATCGGAAAGGAGGTAGAGGTCTATGTGGATGACATAGTGGTGAAGAGTAAGGAAGAGCGCACAAGTGTCGCCGATCTCCGAACTGTGCTCTCCATCCTTCGCAAGGTCAACCTGAAACTTAACCCGCAAAAATGTACCTTTGCGGTGACTGCGGGGAAGTTTTTAGGTTGCTGGATTTCCCAGGAAGGGTTGAGGGCAAATCCGTAAAAAATTAAGGTTGTGCTAGACATGAAGGATCCGAAATCAATTAACGACGTGCACAGGCTTACAGGATGTCTCGCCGCACTGAGTAGATTTCTATCCAAAGCTGCGGAGAAGCAATTGCCCTTCTTCAAGATCTTGAAGAAAGCGCCCCAGTTCGACTGGAATTCGGAGCATCATCAAGCCCTTAACCAACTAAAGGAGTATCTCAGGGATCTACCGACCTTGTCAGTACCGAAGGTGGGAGAGGTGCTCTTTCTGTACTTGGCCACTTCGGATGAAGCAATCAGTGCAGTTCTCGTGCGCGAAGAGGCAGGTCGCCAGTTGCCAGTTTACTTCATAAGCCGGTCACTAAAAGGGCCCGAAGTGAGATATCAGCCGTTGGAGAAGCTAGCTTTAGCACTTGTCAATGCTGCTCGGCGATTACGCCCGTATTTTCACGCGCACTCAATTCAAGTCCGAACAGATTCCCCACTTCGGCAGGTGCTGACGAAGCCCGAAGCCTCAGGACGAATAGCGAAGTGGGCGATAGAACTGGGAGAGCATGACATCTCTTATGTCCCCCGACAGGCCATCAAAGGGCAAGCCTTAGCAGATTTCTTGGCTGAAACCTCAATATCCGAAGTCCCGATCTCGATACCAGAGCCAGTTCGTACAACGGTGGAGGAACCTCAAGACTGTTGGCATATGTACGTAGATGGGGCCTCGGGAAAAACGGGGAGCGGTGCTGGAATCCTCCTTCTCAGCCCAGAAAAGAAAGAGATCACATACTCACTTCGTTTTCAGTTCGCAACTACCAACAATGAGGTGGAGTACGAAGCTCTGTTAGCCGGACTCCGGATAGCCACGGATCTGAAGGTCGCGGCCATAAAAGTACACTGTGACTCCCAGGTAGTCGTGAATCATATGCTAGGCAAGTACGAGGCGAAGGGAGAAAGAATGAAGAAGTATTTGGCTAAGGCACGGGGCATGCAGGGCTTTTTCAGATACTTCCAGCTCGAGAGAATCCCCCGGACTCAAAATTCCCGAGCTGATGCTCTCAGCAAATTGGCTGCAACACCTGGCACTTCACCGGTGGAAGATGTCCAGCATAGAAGCATAGACGAAGCCGAGGTCAACGATCTAGATGATGAGTCACAGCCGACGTGGATGACCCCCATTCTAGCCTATCTGAAGAGAGGGGAGTTACCGGAAGATAAGGTCGAGGCTAGAAGGATATTGTTGAAGTCGTTGAGATATACTATTCTGGGCAATGTCCTCTACAAAAAATCATATCTTCAGCCCTTACTCAAGTGCGTCGGACCAACCTCAGTAGAATACGTCATGAGAGAAATGCATGAAGGGGCATGTGGAAGTCACATCGGAGGCTTTGGCCAAGAAAATAATGAGATGGGGATACTTTTGGCCCTCGATGCTCAAGGATTGCACCGAACTCGTGCAGAGGTGCGACAAGTGTCAGTTACATGCAAATGTGACAAGGATACCACAAACCGAGCTGACTGCGATGCAGAGTCCTTGGCCGTTCGCGCAGTGGGGGATAGATATAGTAGGCCCGTTCGATAAAGCACCAGGCCAGTTGCGACACCTCATAGTTGCAATTGATTACTTTACGAAGTGGGTGGAAGCAGAACCCCTATCCGCGATCACAAGCAAGAACGCCCGGAACTTTGTATGGAAGAACATAGTATGCCGGTTCGGCATACCTCATGTACTCGTATCCGATAACGGGACCCAGTTCACAGACAGGGCCTTCAGGGAGTGGTGTGACGAGCTGCAAATCCAACAGCACTTCACATCGGTGGCCCACCCTCAGGCAAACGGACAAGCCGAAGTGACGAATCGAACTCTCGTCAAAGGCCTCAAGACTCGACTAGAAAAAGCCAAAGGGTTATGGGTGGAAAACCTCCCAAATGTTCTATGGTCCTACAGAACAACACCGCGGACAGCGAATGGCGAAACACCGTACAGTCTAGCATACGGAACAGAAGCTGTAATCCCGGTCGAAATCGGACTCCCCAGTCCGCGCACGATCCATTTTGTAGCCGAAGTGAATGACGAGAACCGACGTGCGGATCTCGATCTGCTGGAAGAAAAGCGGGATGCAGCTTATATCAGAGAGGCCCGATACAAACAACTCATATCCCGATATTACAATCGGCGAGTTCGAGATCGGCAGTATTGCGTAGGAGACTTAGTTCTCCGAAACAATGAGGTCAGCAAGGCTTGTAAGCTCGGCAAGCTGGAGGCCACATGGGAAGGCCCATACCGAGTAGACGAGGTCCTTGGTAAAGGCGCCTATAGGCTTTCCACTCTATCCGGGGAGCCCATACAGCGGCCTTGGAATGTAATCCACCTAAAGAGGTATTATGCATAGATGTGGAGTATCATGTAGGGTAGTTCTGTCAGTTCAATCTTTTGTGAGTTCGGTCTTATTCAGTTCGGTTTATTGTTCAGTCCGGTCTTGTTTTCCAAAAATTATTTCAAGTAATGAAAGTTGAGGTTTTCTTTCTTTATCTTTCATTGGGTTATCATTATTTTGCATTACTCCACTTATATGCATGTTACCTCTTCTCCAAACACTATCCTGACGAGGACAAGTGTTAGTAAAATAAAATCGTACGAACCAGGGGACCACCCCTACCGACTTAGTCGGCAGAACAGGAACCCGACTAGACCCAAGTGTCACCTCGGCAGGGGATAATAGGCGATATGCCATCCCGAACCGAGGGAAGACCCAAGAGTCACGTCGGAAGCCGAAGTTAGGCTCCCAAGCCACTTCGGAAAATCCAAATTTGACCTATGCGTCAGTTCGGAAATGAATAGAGCAGAAATGCAAATTCGAAACAGGCAATAAGCCAACAATTACACTAACATATAGTTTATCCGAAAAAATGTTTTCTTATTTTGCAGAATTTTACAAGTCATGCATTGGAAGGCCCGCCCTCATCTGGCCTCTTGCTACAGTTAAAATAACTAGCCCAACCGCTAGTCGGCGGGTTCAGCAAAAAATCAATATTTATATCTTCCTTTTTTCGAGAGCTTTGTCCCGAACTGCGCCCACCACCACGCCCAGCACCACCACTTGTCGTGACGCCAGTTCGGCTAGACACTGCTCGTGAAGAACTCCGACCTCGGGGGACTATAGGAGCTCGGTAATTCCCATCCCCTCGGTTCGGTATCGGCCTGCGGTTCTGCACAGGCATCAACATGTCCAACCGGTCCTTAACCAGACGGGATGGAACGGTAGGACTCAGCGCGCGGAACCGGGGAGCGTGTTGTTTAGAAGGCTGCACATCGGGGTACCGGTCAAGCCACTTCTTCATTATTGTGTGGCGAGATAGCACCAACGGGAATAAGTTCGTCAAATATCGCAGCTCGGATATATAGTCAGTGTTGGAATTTGGCTTTGACCAAATAAATGAATAATGATTTATATTTAATTTATTAAATTAAATGATAAATTATTAATCTACTCCGAGAGTAGATGGACGTGGTATATTGATATGCTCAAATCCGAATTCCGGTGAGTGAGATATAGTATATCAAAGTTGAGAGTTGGTGGAATTATTACAAGGTGGATTAACTCTTGTAATAACTTTGTCCCACATTGATTAAAGAACATTAATTAGTTGAGTATTTAACTAACTATACTAATGGGCTAATTAATCAAGTGGGCCAGAGAGTGAGTGACGGGCTCTCGCGCGCACACACACACGCGCGCGCCGCCGCCGCCGCCGCCGTCCGTCCGTCCGTCCGCCGGCCGGGCCGGGCCGGGCTCGGGCTCGGGCTCGTGGCCGTGGCCGTGGCCGTGGACTTGGACTTGGATCTTGGCAATTGGTCCTTTGGGTGGTCCTTTGGGCTGTTCCTTGGGCCTGTGGGTGGGCTTGGGCTTGGGCCTCCATGTATTATCTTTTTGGGCCAGAAAAGCAAATGTGATTGGGCCTAGATTCAGGCCCAATACGAGTAAGCCCAGCCCGCAAGATCTGTCCAGATTCGTTGATCTGGTTCGTCCAGGTTCAATGAATCGAATTCAAACGTATAAACGTTTGTAACTCTCGTCCACCAACTTAATGGACATAATGGGCTGCCAGTAACTGACGTGGGCCTTAATGGTGTCCATTAACTCCTCCCATGGGCTGATGCCTATAAATAGAGGCCTTCTTGGCCATTAGCAGATACACAACAATCGCATCTCTCTCTGCATTCTTTTCCTTCTGCATTTCATAACGAGTTCAGTCCTCGTCTTCATCCAGTTCGCCGGGGCTCGGTGGTTTGCGGTGCTGCTACCTCCGAGACGAAAGTCGTTTCACCTTTGTGGGAAGCTACGCCGGTTCCGTGAGCACTACCGGGGCGTACAGCTTCTTGCGGGGAGAGTTCCTACTCGACTCGACTTTACCTCTGTTCGTGCTTGCTGCCTCAGAACGTGTTCCACCGTCCTAACAATCGCAAGAAGCTGTAATCACGTTCTGCCTAGCAAGATGACAACCATCGGAGTCAACTCTTCCTCTGTTGCTGCAGCGATGTTCTCCAACGGCAACAACAACGTGAACAACAACAACGTCAACAACAACAACGGAACTGGAGGTCAACAGAACTCAACCATGGCCCCTCTTCAGACTTCCTCCATGAAGGGGCTTGCTCAGAAACCTCCTGTCTTCTCGGGTCAAGACTTCCGTCATTGGCAGCAAAAGATGATGTTTTACCTAACTACGGTTGGGCTGCTTCAGTATCTGTCTGAGGACAAACCGGAGATGCCACATGAGGAGGAAACGGACTTCTTAGTTCGGGTTCGCTCCGACAGTTGGTATCAAGGCGACTATCTTTGTAAGAACACCCTTCTGTCTTACATCGATAAGGGCCTGTATGGTGTATACTGCCAAATCAAGACAGCTAAGGAATTGTGGGCTGCTCTCGAGGACAAGTACCTTCTCGACGAGGCGAGTACCCGCAAGTTCGTAGTGTCTCGATGGCTAAAGTATGAGATGGTGGATTCCCGCCCAGTGATGGAACAAGTGGCCGAGTTTCAAACTCTCGCTCATGCTGTCCAGTCCGAGGGAATCACCTTGCCCGATGCTCTAACTGTGGCTGTCATTGTCGAGAAACTCCCCCCGAGTTGGTGTGATTTTCAAGAGCAATTGAAGCACAAGAGCAAGGAGATCACCGAGCAAATCTTGGTGAAAAAGCTTCAAGTGGAGGCACACTTGAGAGAAGTTAGGAAGACGAAAGGGAAAGCTCCTATGGAAGCTCGAGCCAACCTAACGGAAAAGACGGACAAGTCCGGAGGCTCTTCCAAACGTTCTCGTCCGGGCCCTTCTAAAAAGGGACCTACCCCTAAGTTTGGGGGGGTGTGCTACAATTGTGACAAACCGGGTCACAAGGCTGCGGACTGCACTAAGCCGAAAAAGAAGAAGGCCAAAGCTCATGCCAACGCTGTCGACAATGAAGACAAGTGGGATGAGGGTGACCTTGCTGCTGTCGTGTTCGAGGCTAACCATGTTGATAGCCCGAAGGCTTGGTATGTGGACACTGCTGCGACCGTGCACGTGTGCTCGGACAAGAATGCGTTTTCCACCTACAAGGAGGCTAGTGCGGACAAGAAGATCCACATGGGCAACTCCAACACCTCCAAAGTTGTTGGGATTGGGAACGTGGCTTTGAAGCTGACTTCGGGTCAACAGCTGCTCCTGCGCAATGTTCTTCATGTTCCGGACATTCGCAAAAATCTTGTATCTGGTTCTATTCTTGTTAAGAATAAGTTTAGGCTAGTGTTTGATGCTGATAGTGTTACTATTAGTAAGAAGGGAAAGCCCCTTGGTCGTGGTCACATGATTGATGGGCTTTTCAAGCTTAGCACTGCTGTGGTTGTAACCCGTGCTCCCAAGAAGGGAAATAATGAGAATGCTTCTACTTCTGCTTACTTGCTTGAGTGTTCCAATTTATGGCATTGTAGATTAGGACATGTGAATCTAAATGCTATAAAGAGACTAGTAAATATGAACTTACTAAATGTTGAGAACATAAATTCACATGATAAGTGTGAAGTTTGTGTTGAAGCAAAAATGACGAAACTACCTTTTAAGTCGGTAGAACGGAACACTACACCTCTCGAGTTAATCCATACAGACGTATGTGATTTGAAGTTTGTACAAACGAGGGGTGGGAAAAAGTACTTTATTACTTTCATCGATGATAGTACAAAGTACAGTTATCTTTACCTATTAAGAGGAAAAGATGAAGCAATTGAAGCGTTCAAACACTTCAAAAATGAAGTCGAAAATCAACTTGGCTGTCGCATTAAGATGATTCGAAGTGATAGAGGTGGAGAATATGTAGCTCCGTTTGAAGAATTGTGCAACGAAAGTGGTATAATTCATCAAACGACAGCCCCTTATTCACCACAATCTAATGGTGTTGCAGAACGCAAGAATCGAACTCTTAAAGACATAATGAATGCTTTGTTGATCAGTTCAGGATTACCCCAAAATTTGTGGGGGGAAGCTGTCTTAACGGCTAATTATATCTTGAACAAAATCCCACTCAAAGGTAAAGAGGTGACTCCATATGAACTATGGAAAGGAAGAAAACCTTCTTACAAATACCTTAAGGTGTGGGGTTGTTTGGCTAAAGTTGAAGTGCCATTTCCAAAGCGAGTTGCAATTGGACCTAAAACGGTTGATTGTATCTTTATTGGATATGCACTAAACAGTAGCGCCTATCGTTTTCTCGTGCATAAATCGGAGATACCCGATATACATGTGGGAACAACGATAGAGTCAAGAAATGCAATATTCTTCGAAAATATTTATCCTAGCAAGGATAATGGTCGGGTTTCGTCTAACGAGAATGTTGAGTTAGAATCTACTAGTTATAGACAAGTGGAAGAAAACTCAAATTCTGAGCCGAGAGTTGAGGAATCAACTAGTCGTAAACGGCCAAGGTCTAATCCTTTGGATATAGAACCAAGACGTAGTGATCGGAAAAAGACTCCAAAAAGCTTTGGTCCGGACTATGTTGTGATGATGTTAGATGATGAACCAAGAACGATCAAGGAGGCTCTATCTAGATCAGATGGAGATCTTTGGAAAGAAGCTATCAACAGTGAAATTGATTCCATTATGGAAAACAATACTTGGGTGTTAACTGAACTTCCTCAAGGAAGTAAGTCTTTAGGCTGTAAATGGATCCTAAAGAGAAAGTATAACGCCGATGGTACTGTTGATAAGTATAAAGCTAGACTTGTAGTCCAAGGCTTTAGACAAAGAGAAGGATATGATTTCTTTGACACTTACTCACCTGTAACGAGACATACATCTATTAGAGTGCTTCTCGCTATTGCTGCTTTGCACAATCTTGAGATTCATCAAATGGATGTGAAGACTGCGTTTCTAAATGGTGAGTTAGATGATGAAATCTATATGAAGCAACCGGAAGGGTTTGTAGTACAAGGGAAAGAACACCTAGTATGCAAACTAAAAAGGTCTTTGTATGGATTGAAACAAGCGCCTCTTCAGTGGCACTTGAAGTTTGACAAAACAATGTTGTCAAATGGTTTCAAAATTAACGAGTGTGACAAGTGTGTATACATAAAGACGACTAATAACGGTTATGTTATAGTTTGTCTATATGTAGATGACATGCTGATCATGGGGAGTAACACTCGTATAATTTTAGAAACAAAGAGAATGCTAAGTAGAAACTTTAGCATGAAGGATTTGGGTTTAGCCGACGTGATACTTGGAATGAGGATTCTAAAAAAGCCGGATGGAATTGTTCTGACTCAGTCTCATTATGCTGAGAAAGTGCTCAGAAAATTCAACGCTTTTGAGTACTCACCAGCTAAGACTCCTATGGATCCTAGTGTTCACTTGAACAAGAATCGAGGAGATTCTGTTGCTCAAGAGGAGTATGCTAAGATTATTGGCAGTTTGATGTATATTACAAATTGTACAAGGCCAGATCTAGCGTGTTCTGTGAACAAATTGAGTAGATTTACAAGTAATCCGAGTGATGATCACTGGAAAGCTCTTGTAAGGGTTTTGAGGTATCTAAAATATACTCAAAACTTTGGGATTCACTTCACGAGGGAACCCCCTATACTTGAAGGGTATAGTGACGCGAACTGGATATCCGACGCAAAAGACTCGTTTTCAACGAGCGGCTACGTGTTCACTATTGGGGGAGGGGCTGTGTCGTGGAAATCCTCAAAACAGACGTGTATAGCACGATCGACCATGGAATCGGAATTCATAGCTTTGGACAAAGCTGGTGAAGAAGCCGAATGGCTTAGAAATTTCCTCGAGGATATTCCGAGTTGGTCGAAGCCTGTGTCGTCGGTGATGATTCACTCAGATAGCCAAGCGGCTATAGGACGAGCACAGAATAGTATGTATAATGGCAAGTCTCGACACATACGTCGACGCCATAATACTGTTAGACATTTGATCTCAAGTGGTGTTATCTCGTTGAGTTTTATTAGATCAACCGATAACCTAGCGGATCCGCTAACGAAAGCAATAAATCGAGATCAATTACATAAGCTAGTTAAGGGAATGGGGCTAAAATCCACAATATGAAGGATTGTAGTGGTAACCCTACCATATAATTTGGAAGTATCCATAATATGGTTCAAAGGGACAACTAAGCTACAATACTTCGAGTTGAAAACACTCAAACTGTGTGTACATTCCTTAACGAAAGCTATGAGTGTTTGTCTGCATGTGGTGAGGATAAGTCGATAAGACTTTTAATGATTCTTGGGAGAAAACCTTGGAGAGGTTTTAGCAAAGCAGAATGCTATGTATAAGAATCACCTATATAAGTAAGAAGTAAAGGCCGCTTCGATGATATACTTATGAATCAAAAGGGGTGATCCAGGGCCTGAAATGGACACAAACGTGAGAACGGATGAGATTGAGACGATATTGTGTCAACGTCGTTGTCTTGGTATACACCAAGGAGAACTAGTTCAAGGCATCATGTCCACTAGGTCGCCGGTATACTCGATGAGGTTGACTATGGAGAGGTTCAAGGCAAAAAACCACCTATCCTAATACAATAAAGTCTCTTGAGGACTGAGCTTTGCATTTGCATACATTTGCATAAGGCTATCTCGCTCATGGGGGGGATTGTTGGAATTTGGCTTTGACCAAATAAATGAATAATGATTTATATTTAATTTATTAAATTAAATGATAAATTATTAATCTACTCCGAGAGTAGATGGACGTGGTATATTGATATGCTCAAATCCGAATTCCGGTGAGTGAGATATAGTATATCAAAGTTGAGAGTTGGTGGAATTATTACAAGGTGGATTAACTCTTGTAATAACTTTGTCCCACATTGATTAAAGAACATTAATTAGTTGAGTATTTAACTAACTATACTAATGGGCTAATTAATCAAGTGGGCCAGAGAGTGAGTGACGGGCTCTCGCGCGCACACACACACGCGCGCGCCGCCGCCGCCGCCGCCGCCGTCCGTCCGTCCGTCGGCCGGCCGGGCCGGGCCGGGCTCGGGCTCGGGCTCGTGGCCGTGGCCGTGGCCGTGGCCGTGGACTTGGACTTGGACTTGGATCTTGGCAATTGGTCCTTTGGGTGGTCCTTTGGGCTGTTCCTTGGGCCTGTGGGTGGGCTTGGGCTTGGGCCTCCATGTATTATCTTTTTGGGCCAGAAAAGCAAATGTGATTGGGCCTAGATTCAGGCCCAATACGAGTAAGCCCAGCCCGCAAGATCTGTCCAGATTCGTTGATCTGGTTCGTCCAGGTTCAATGAATCGAATTCAAACGTATAAACGTTTGTAACTCTCGTCCACCAACTTAATGGACATAATGGGCTGCCAGTAACTGACGTGGGCCTTAATGGTGTCCATTAACTCCTCCCATGGGCTGATGCCTATAAATAGAGGCCTTCTTGGCCATTAGCAGATACACAACAATCGCATCTCTCTCTGCATTCTTTTCCTTCTGCATTTCATAACGAGTTCAGTCCTCGTCTTCATCCAGTTCGCCGGGGCTCGGTGGTTTGCGGTGCTGCTACCTCCGAGACGAAAGTCGTTTCACCTTTTGGGAAGCTACGCCGGTTCCGTGAGCACTACCGGGGCGTACAGCTTCTTGCGGGGAGAGTTCCTACTCGACTCGACTTTACCTCTGTTCGTGCTTGCTGCCTCAGAACGTGTTCCACCGTCCTAACAGTCAGCAACTTCCCATGAATCCAAACCGCGATTCTGAATCTCCCGCACAACCCCCCGCACAGCCTCGACTTCGGATATCGTCTTGCCACCGAGCTCGTGTATCACTCTTTCATATTCCGCGTGCTCGTCTGCAATCCTCTTGGCATCCGCGTAATCTTCTTTTAATTGCAAATACCGAGCCTCATTGGAATCAGCCGTGATTTGCAGAGCGTTATATTTGGCGTCAAACTCATTACGAAGGTGTTCAGAAAGTTTGTCGAGGCGACCGATCTCACCATCCTTAAGATCAATAAGGATTTTCAGTCGCTTAATTTCATTTATCAGCGCAGTCTTATCTGTTTCGGATTCGTTCTACAGAAAGTAAGAGACAAGATAAGCATGGATAAAGGGAAATTTCATTGACAGAATTCAGAACGTTTACAGTTCATTACAGAGTAACAAAAACAAAAAAAAAAAACGAATTACAAGAGGGGGGATCAACTGACCCCGCCAGATGGTTCAGCCTCAAGGTTCAAGGTGCCGGTCTCCGCAGCATCCTCTCTGGTATCTCCATCGACGTGGCCAGTTTCCACGTCCTCCTCCTCATCCTCGTCAGAGGGCAGATCGGGAGAGAGTGGCCGCTCAGCAAGTTCCTCGCGAAAGGGACCGCAGAGTTTCTCGAACTCAAGGTCCCGATCATATTGGCAGTCACGGACCTCGGCAGCGGACAACGGAGTCCGCTGATCGGCAACATACCCGACCAGCGGAAAGGGAGAGGCCTTCTTTTGCAATTGGCGAAAATATGTCCGCAGCATCTCATCATCCGTGATGGGCTTATAACCGTACTTCCCCTTGTCAAGAGTGGGGAAGTCGGCGGCCACCCGATCAAGAACCTTCGCCACCTCTCGCCTCTTGCATGGCCCGGTCAACGCAGAAACGAGGGCACTAAATCCCTCGCTGTAAATGACCCTCTCAGCAAGGGCAAGGGCGAACTCACCCTGTTCGGCCGCGAGCCGCTCCTCCCGAGCTCGGGCTGCCTCAAGTGCTTCCTCACTCTTAGCTGCTTTCTCCTCGGCAGCGGCGAGTTTGGACTTGACAGCAACTAGCTCCTTCTTCAGTTCCTCTTCCCGAACTGTCACAGAAGAGAGTTCCTTGACTAACTCAGTCTTCTCAGCGGCGAGGCTCTTTATCTTCGTATCAGATCGGGTGGTCACCTTCACCGAGCTCTGAAGAAGATGCCTCACGGCACGGTAGACATGATCAAGGTCCTCCAGTGTTGGGGCCACACCCTACATTACATCCACCGTTTACAAATCGAAAAAAGAGGGGCGAAGCAAACTTGGAAGAATTATAAATCAACGAACTTACGGAGGGAAATGATGGGGTCGGAGCTCGGACGGCGGTTATGGCGACATCGGGCTCGGATGAGGCCGAGCCCATTACAAGCCTCTTGGCCGCAGCCAAGTCAACCTCCTCTGCAGCCACACTTGGAGCCCCGTGAGATCGGGGGGTGGGAACTCCCGATTGAGTCCTCTCCGACGACTCCGCCGCTCGCCTCTTCGTACCAGCTGGCGAACTGGCGCCCTCGTTCTTCCGCTTCTTCTGGGAGGGTGCCTTCTTCTTACCATCCTTTACCATATTCACTGGAGACAAGACAAAAGAGTAAGCACCGACAAAAAAAAAAAAAAAATACATACAGAAGGGAAAAGGGACCTCACCCCTCCCCAGATCCACCGAAGTGGAAGGATCATCGGGGCTCGGTACCGCCACCGCCAGTTGGGCCAGTGACTTCGGCATCTTGCCCAGACTGGCAAGACGCCGAACCACCTCAGCCAAGTTTTTCTGTCTCGGCAGAAGCCGAACCGAACCAGAGTGTCACCCGACCTCGGTGGCACCCTCGAACTGGCAGTAAAAAAACTTTTTCTGCCAGTCTTGGACTTTGGAGGGAACCTTTACGGAAAAACCCTGATGCCGGTATGAAGAGTAGTACCAGCCCTCAGTCCGGGACTTAAATGACATCATCCCCCCGAGAAGATCTATCGAATACGGGATACCCAACCGAGAACAGGCAATCCCCAGACCGGTTATTTGGCTGATGCTGTTCGGGGTGATTTGGGAAGGAGAGAGACCGAAAACACGGTGAATATCGGCATAAATAGCCGGAAATGGTACACGCAGACCAGCCTTAAACTGGTCCATGTACACGGTGACACACCCACGAGGGGGGCGATAAGCCCTATCGTAGGCATTCGGCCGGAGAAGAAGAACGGAAGGGGGAAACTTAAATTTTACAGCAATATCGTAGAGAGTGGAGGTAGAAATGGTGGATTCTAAACAACCCACGCTCCTAGCTACTCCGGGAGGACACTCGGAAAACTCAACTTCGTGCTCGTACGGCTCCTTACAGTCGGACCGTACGCAAGCACGTTTATCTCCCGGGAAGCTAACCGGAAGAGAGTTGGACGAAGAAGCGGCGGCGACTTCTTCCGTCGCCACCGGAGAATGCGAAAAAACGGGAGAATGGGCTTCTCGAACGGAGGAATCCGAGAAGGAACTTGAAATGGAAAGAGATGAAGACATAACTTACTCTTTCCTTGTTGATGGAGATTCACAGAGAGCAGTAATTGGAGAAGGTGAACAGTACGGAGGATTCGCAGGTTTAGGGTTTCAGTTTTGAAAGAAATGAAATTGATTGTATCACAATCATAGGGCATTAAAGGGGGAGGAATTATGCCTATTGAGTAAACATTCAATGCGACGACGTTTCAAAAACGTCTAATCGGTGCTTTATCGGTACCTCAAGCGTCGCATTAAATGCGGCTGACAACTTTAACTTTGGGCGGGAGATGAGATCGGCATGACCGACCTCCAAGCAAAACACACAGTTCAGAGGGGGTACCAAGTTCTGTTTGGCCTTCCTCACAAAGTTCAGAGGGGGTACCACGATCAGTTCGGCCTTCCTCACACAGTTCAGAGGGGGTACCAAGTTCAGTCCGGCTATTCCTCACAAAATTCAGAGGGGGTACCACGATCAGTTCGGCCTTCCTCACAAAGTTCAGAGGGGGTACCACGATCAGTTCGGCCTTCCTCACACAGTTCAGAGGGGGTACCAAATTCAGTCCGGCTATCTCTCACACAGTTCAGAGGGGGTACGCCAGTTCAATCCGAACTTCCTAAATTATCAGAGGGAGGACGCAAGTTTGGTTTGACCCACCTCCAAATTCCAAGAAAATACGTTACTGCGAATCAAGCCACTACTCACCAACGGCAGAAGACATCACTCCATCAACCCACGCTTTTGGGGGGGGGGATGTGATAGGAAACGGCCCACCTCCCTAGGCCCAAAGGCCCAAAACATAGAGACAAGCCCAGATCGGTGAAGGCCCAACAAGCCCAGATCGGTGAAGGCCCAATAGGCCCAGATCGGCAAGCCCAGTCCACGCCAAGCACAAGCCCAGGGAGTTGAGCCCTAGACCCAGAACGTGGGCTGATGGAGGAAAAACCGGAGCTGGGAAAACCACCCACACCTCCACGATCCTACCTCTGCAACCACCATGAGTTTTGTCTATAAATAGGAGAAGTTAATTACATTGTATTTACGCATGCTATCTTGAATACAAGAACATATATTTGCTCTCCGTGGACGTAGATCGATTCGATCGAACCACGTAAATCCTTTGTCTCCCCTTTCATTCCGCACATAAACCTCCATCCGAATTTGGGCCGTGAATCGAAGGTTTATCAGTAGGTTTGTTGGGTGAATAAGTTTCTTTGCGTTGATGTAAATTATATTAATTTAGAAAGTAAGTAAATAAATAAAACTAATAAACAAGAAAATGTTGTTATCAAAAGAACATATAGCAGAAGATGCTCCCATGCAGCTTTGGCAGCGGATGCACTTGGGCCGTAGAATGATCGGTTTCAATAACCTGGGCCATTTGGGCCCGGCCCGATGTGCGTATTAGATCGGAGCAACTGCAAGTAAACGAAAAATTATATAGAATATAATTTTACTCCCCCTTCGTCTCATTCGTCACGTTCATCTAAAAATACCAATTCTCATGCACTATTATCAAATTAGATACGATAAAAAAGGGAAAATAAGAGAAAGTTGCATATCGTAATCAAACAAGGCAAAAATTTCCTGTGCATGTGTAAGCTATATGCTGCATAAATTTTCTGTCGGGACAAATAACATATCCTACATAGAAATTAGAAAATATAAGGTGTGAATGTGCATTGTATATAAAGATAATTAGATAAACACTACTGTACTATATTAGTACGAGGTCTTTTTAACATGAGCTCAAAACTAAAACTATGTGTTGTGCGGGCTTGGCCGGTGGTGCTTTTGGCGAGCCTTAGTAGAGGTAGATGCTATTGGTGGTGCCGCCGTCGATCTCCGCCGTTTGACAGGTCATCCCCGCCCCCGATTTAATTTATTATTTAAAATCGATCATCAGTATATTTTCTTGACTTAATTTGTTATTTTAAATAAATGGAGATAATATAATTTTTGTAAAAATTGAAATTAACTAAGCCTATCTAGTTGCAGAATAGGCAAGTTAGAAATATTTGGTTGTATTAACTTTTTCTAAACAATTTGAAAGTTTTTAAACAGGTGAATTGCATCTTGAAATAATCAACTATATAGAATATATTTTCTAGAATAATTAACATACATCTACCTCAAAGTAACGAGTTGATATCAAATAATTAAAGGTAGAAAGTTAAATTCTAAAATTTTATATGATAAGTTATTGGACAAAATCTTTTAGAATATACCCTCAACTCCCATAAATAAGGCGTCAAGGTAACTCCAATTTCAAGCATTTGCAGAGCAATGTATTACAATTTAGATGGGTCCGATCAGTTTACCGATTAAATTGACATTCATTACTTTATCTTGTTAAAATTTCAAATCTATATAGTTGTTAATCCATAATTTAGTCAATAATATCGAGCAAAATAATGATGAAGTGATTATATGATATTAAGACGTGGATCGTCGTTCCTCTTTAGACCACCTACTCCTCCGTTTTATTGAAAACCATCAACGCCCACTTCCGCCTCCGACTCCGCTTCCGCCTCGGCTTTAGGCTCCACTTCCTCCTCCGCTACCGTCGCATTCCAATCTATTCAATTCAACCATTCTTCTTATTCATCCGCCGTTTGATTTCACGACCGTTTTTTTTTCTCATAGCTTATTTTCAATAAATTCTAATAGGTACAGTCATATAGTACTACAAAGATTTTTACTTGAATTGGACATGCTCATAAAAGATTATTTTAAAGAGAGTGAATAAATAATTAATAATAATAATAATATTAATTTAATACTTACCAACTCACCTTTTGTCACATTAAATAAAAATTATTCAACCATATAAAAAAATATTTACCGTTAATAAAGTCAATAAAAATTAATGAAATGTGACATAATTAATATTTAACTACTTTATAGTTGGGTAATTATAATAAGTAGTACAATAATACGGGTTGCTGTCAAATTAAATGAAATGAATATAACTATACGTAAATGATTAATTGCATTTTTGCTTTGCAATTAATTAACGATTAACGATAATTTGGTAGTAAGTATTAATCTAAAATAATAAAATTTGTTCTATAAATTAACTGGTACTATTTCGATATGAAATAGCATGCGTTTTAGCTTGGTTTAATTTTGTATACTTCGTGAGAAAGAAGGTTTAATTTTGTATACTTGGTGAGAAAGAAAGAGTAGGTTTGTTGGGTGAATAAGTTTCTTTATTGACGTAAAATTTATAGCAGATTGAAACAGATTCATGTCACACGAATTAAATAATTTCAAAAGGTTATAAGTAAATAAAAAATAAATTAGTTAAATAAACAATCAAGCTATATACAATAATTAAGAGAGTAAGTAAATAAATAAAGCTATTAAACAAGAAAATGTTGTTAACAAAAGTACATATAGCCGAAGATGCTCCCATGCAGCTTCGGCAGCGGCGGCACTTGGGCTGTAGAATCATCGGTTTCAATAACCCGGGCCATTTGGGCCGCGGCCCGATGTGCGTATAGGATCGGAGCAACTGCAAATAAACGAAAAATTATTGACGTGACATTGTCGTATGATTATAGGAAATGATGGGGTGATTTTACATTACCTACAGATGTAGCACTATTGCTTGGCTGGTACCTATAAAATCCAAAATGATGGCTGGTTAATACTCATTAACAATTGTAGTATATAAATGCAGAAAATTATGAACTAGTAACAAAATGTACTAGTACTATCTTCTTACACAAAAGACAGAGCATGCACGAACTCTTGTATCTCGGCGGCAGAGCAACCGATCTCGTCGCACAGGACATGGTAGCGTGTTGGCCGCGCCGTTCCCTGTTACATCACCAGTGGACACGCTAACACGTGAGAAACGAAGAAAGAAAGTGGGAGACCAACTTGTTGTGAAAGAACCTACAGTTGTTGCTGCGTGAGAACACAAGTAGAAGTCATTATTCCTCGGATGACAAACTCCGGTATCAACCACGGTACCTGGATATATATAAGAAACGCACATCATTTATACATCGAAAAAAAGTTGTTTCTAATCACCGCCCACGCACACACAGAGAGAGAACTACCCGGCGGGACGTTTTTGCTTGGAAATTTCGATCTGAAGAATCGGGTATCATGCTTCTTCTGTGCCGCCACCACCATGAACTTCGGAGACCAACTTTCGCTCACAAACTTGCAAGCCTGAACAACAACTACTTATACTACCCAAGAACACGTGAAGAGAATAAGGGACGAGACGGGGAGGGGGGAACCAACCTCGATAATTTGCTTCAGCTCGACGTTCAGAACTTGCTCAAATTGAGATTCGCTCACCCCGTCTCTGTAAAAAATAGACACATTAGGTTAATTAATCGAAACACGAGAGATGGTGGCATGCTACTAGTCAGAATTACCGGAATATTATTATGCGATCGGGTAATCTTTTGGTTGAAGTTTGACGGAAGAAATGTAACAGCTCCCTGTAAACGGAGCATAGATCATCAATCAAAAATTACAAGTGGAAAACAGTCTAAAATGAGAAATCAATTACCCAAACATGCCCTCATCCTTGGTGTCTGAAACTTTGTCGAACAGAGCTTCGATTAGTTTTGAATTCGGTGGCTGACTACGTGTTTTAGCTAAGTATCTCGAGATACAGGGCCAACCCATTGAACTCACAGCCTACGAGAGAATGAAGTTAGAGATGAGAAATTAATCGATAGCGACTGCGACTTGGGGAGAAGCACTACCGCAGCAACGGAAGGTTTGCCTGGAAAATGGCAAACGCTCGCCCCGACTATCAGAGTGGGGACTTCAAGTACGCGCAGGTGAGGCATTAATGTAGGAAACTCGCAACGTAATGCCCAGTTTAGACCGATAAGCTGTAGACGGAGCATAAGAGTAAATTGCTGAAAGAAACACGATGATAACTTGAAGTTAATAGTACGAGTAACAATACTTACCTTGGCGTTCATCTTGAGCAGCACGTTTCTAATGTAACCTTTAGGGGCACCTTCGGAAACACAAGTTGCTGCGACGCACTGTGAAATTATACCGACCTCACAGAGAGTCTTCCGTTTCCACGGGCCTAGAGAGCATCAACATTATTTAGCACAAAAAATAACAACGGATGTTAGTCAAGCAAATGATTACTAAACATGGATCAAATAAGAAAGTTTCGAATAACTACCATAAAGGTGACAGTTTTTCCTCTCAGGTAGAATGCAGAGCAGGAACTTAGGCACCTCCAATAGTTCTGCTAAAACCTTTTCAATCATCTGATCCACCCTCGTCCTGGCCGGCATGCTAGCATTCTCGGGTTTCTCCTCAAACATTTGTACCGGATCGCTTATAGACTATAAACGTACCAATTTAGGAGACAAACACTCGTATAATTACTATTCACAACATTTCTGAAATCACGTACTACTTACATATCCGATCATTTCGCCACATCTTATCAAGTCTTGGCACAACTTTCTCATATCACACGGGGTTGAGAAGTTCACAGCAGCCCATCTTTCAAGGTTTCTAGCATGGACCAATTTCTACGAAACAACGGAAGCCACTTCAAACCAGCACAATCTCATCACACACTACATAATATCGTCATTTTAAATGGAATCTTACCGAACGAGCAAAACTCCACTTTCCACTGTGTGGTATTATGCAATTCTTAGGCCCTATCATCAACTGTCACACAAATCACACAATACAATAGATTATAGAATACTAATAAATGAATGGTTCGAACGATAATGCATTGATATCACTACCTTAGGTGGAGCCAGAACACGGCCCACGATTCTTGTTAACTCTCTGCTTATTGAAACTCCACAGGACTTAAGCAGAGAACTGGCTCCATAGTTGCTTCTAATCAACGCCTACAAAGCAAAGCAGGAGCTCGTCAATATCATTATACGAACCTAAGATAAGATGTTAATATCATACCTGTTTCAAGTCGTAGATCGTCTGTTGTGGCCCTCTGAATGGCCTACTATTCAACAGTCGAGACCGTTGCTGATCAGACAAAGGTTCTCTATAACGTTGCAGAGGAACCAAGCAGCAGAGCTGGAGGAAGGAAGGTACATGAACTCTCATCATAATTTCAATACCAAAAAAACCAACCTCTTAAAACTAGAAAAGCTTGCTTACTCACCTCAATGGGGATATAAATAGGGTGATTGTCTTTTCCGACGTCTATACATGGAAAATCTCCCGACTCGTGCAGCTGGATATTGCGATGGCAAACAAAATAGTCGTATACAGTTATATCCACTTCTTCGGTTTCTCCAGATCCTGTTTTTCGTTTGAACAAGAACCTATCACAAAGCAGATTTCAGAATTACAATGGTGCCCGAGTGTCAAAGATTCGCAAACTACAATAACCGTACTCACGTTTGCTCGCTGCATCTTAGGTGACTCAACCCACTAATCTTGTATTCCATGTTAGAATGGGTCGCAACGATCCTTAGATTCTTTAACGTCGTATTTGCCTGCTCTCGATCAGAAATAGATACTTATCAGTTCTAAGACCAATTGCAGACATAGAAACTGGTGGTATACGATAAATTACCTTAAACCAATCAATTTCAGCAGCGCTAGTAACTCCCTGCTGAAGAAGGAGAAACTGTTTAAGAGGTCCTGCATTCATGATCAAGGCAGTCGATGCATCTGCAAAAGTCACAACTTCAGTATCGTTTTGAAAATAGGTGTCATGTACGAGAAATATGGCGATAGCCAACTAACCTATATTCAATGTAAGGCCTCCCTGTGTGGTCCTAAAGCTCGATCGGAAGCCCTTGTAGCTAGCAACGCCACCATTCAAGTTTACGGCCTCACAGGGAAACACGGCCCGGCCTTTGAAAAAACCACCCCTGCATAAACAAGAAAAGGAAACTAAATAAAAGTAGTGGCTGATTGGAGAAACAAGGTTTTTGCTTAAACATACTCGTTAGCTGCACCGTGTCTCAAAATGGCATCAAGCACTCGAAACTGCTCAGCAGGCTCACCATCGCCACGGTCAATGACTTTCATCGGGATCTTTTTATCGTATGTAATTGATACGTTGTAGGTAAAAGGACTTTCCATCCTGCACATACAAACTTACGATCACACGACATATTATGTAAAGTAGTTTCTTTCCGATGAACGAAATAAGCTAAAAGGTTACAGAACACTCGACAAACAGAGGATATTATGGCGTACACATCATCAACAATGACATTAAGTTGAGGAATGCTGTGATCGAAGAGTGGAGCAATGGAAAAAAGGCTCCTCCCTCCATCGTAGGCGTACTGCTTGCCTTGGAGCTCTATCTCGTAAATTTCGCCTACTCTATCGAGTACTTTTCTTCTTAGAACTTCTCCACCAACAAGGATCCCATCTGCCCTTTTCATTGCAACCTACAATGCCATCAACAACATTAACAATCATTCATAATTCTTACTCCCCGTCTCAACCGTCTCATTCATCTACAAATATGTTTCAATTTCCTCGTCCTACTCATATAGAGGGACATTACCTTAATCGACCAAAAGAGAGAGAGAGAGAGAGAGAGAGAGAGAGAGAGAGAGAGAGAGAGAGTTGTCCCTAGATGAATGTGACGAAAGGAGTACGAAATTGTACGTACGATGTAGGCGTAGAAGTAGCCGTCGGCGTCGGTTGGTGGTGCGACCGTAAGTTGGAAGTGGTTCGTGAGAAGCCCTATCGGCCGGCCGCTTTGGTTAAAGTGCCTTCTAACCATGGGGAACCGCTCCTGGGGTTGAACGGAAAGTTAACGATTTTGAAGGAAAACTAAAACACTCAAACCGGAAAACAAATTAAAGGAGCAAAAATTCATACGTGCTTCAGCTTCATCCTCTTCGCCATCGACATCTTCAGTTGTTGCTGCCCTTAGTCCAATTCTCATGCACTATAATCAAATTAAATACAATAAAGTAACATATCCTACGTAGAAAATATATAAGGTGTGAATGTACCTTGTATGCAAAGATAAACATTACTATATTAATACGAGGTCTTTTTGGTATGAGCCCAAAACTAAAACTATGCGTTGCGCGGGCTTGGCCGGTGGTGCTTTTGGCGGTCCTTAGTAGAGGTAGATGTTATCGGTGGTGCCGCCGTCAATCTTCCGCCGTTTGAGAGGTCATCCCCACTGCCGATTTAATTTATTATTTAATATCGATCATCAATATGTTTTCATGACTTAATTTATTATTTAAAATAAATGGAGAATATAATATTTGTAACAATTGAAATTAACTAAGCCTACCTAGTTGCAAAACATGCAAGTTAGAAATATTTAGTTGTAGTCCATAGAATTTTTTCTAAACAATTTGAAAGTTTTTAAACAGGTGAATTGCATCTTGAAATAATCAACTGTATAAAATATATTTTCTAGATTAATTAATATACATATATTTCAAAGTAACAAGTTGATATCAAATAATTAATGGTAGAAAGTTAAATTCTAAAATTTTATTTTGATAAGTTATTGGACAAAATCTTTTAGAATAAACACTCAACTCCTATAAATAAGGCTTCAACGTAACTCCAATTCCAGGAATTTGCAGAGAGCAATGTATTACAATTTAGATCGATTCGATCGGTTTACCGATTAAGTTGACATCAATTAGTTTATTGCTCTGGTTAAAATTTTAAATCTAAATAATATTTAACCATAACTTAACCAATAAAATCGAGCAAAATAATGATGAAGTGATTATATGATATAGTAAGATGTCATCTTGGTAAGTCTTGATTATAATGATGAACTGAACGACTCCTACACCTTCGTTTGCGGCCTCTTCCACTCTCCCGTCGCTAGCGACTTTGTCTTTGATGACCAATTCTTCCTCACCATCGGCGCCAAGAACGACTCCGATATTTTTTACGCCCACCTCAATCTCACCCGCGATAAAGTGTTGGTGTAACTCCAGTATCTCATCATCCATGCATGGCAAACATGGCCTTCAACCACCCTCCTCCGTTTTCTTGAAACCCATCAACACCCACTTTAACTGGACCGTCGACGATCTCGCCTCCGAGATTTGAAAGATAACATTTCAAGTTTCGATCAACGTCTATTTTTTCTTCTCATTACTTTACACCTATGTAATATGTAATTGCAATCGAACTAGTCCATTTATTTATGCACTATGTAACTTTAACCAAAAAGCCGGTTTAATAAATGGAGAAAATATGCAGTGCAGCTCCTAATCTCCCGACTCCATAATCCAATTTGAAAAAAATAAATAAATTGAACTTTAATTATATTACAAATTGAACTTTCAATCCAAATAATCCAAAATGAAAATGCCAGAAATGGAGAAGAAGTTTCAGAGGGGCTTGCATCGAGTTGAGATGTTGCTCGATCTCACTCGACTTGGTCATACATTTTGCAATAGAAGCATCAAAGTTGGCTCTCACCATTTCCATCTATGATATATTTCATTTTATTTCTACATATATTACTCCATCTGTCCATTTTATAATGAACTCGTTTTATTCAAGTATGTATTTACGGCTCCCTGAAAGGCTAGACTTTCGATTTTTGGCACATTGCAACAATCAATCATTCAGTCCATCTGTCCATTTTACAATGAACTCGTTTTATTCAAGTATGTATTTCCGGATCCCTGAAATGGCTAGACTTTCGATTTTTGGCACATCGCAATAATCATTCATCCCACTTGTTGTCTTATGTTTTTTGGACTTTCCAGATTAGCAAGGTTGGGGAGGATCAACATAATAGCATTACAAGTATTTTCATGGTTAACTAGTTTTCAGGGGGAGCTGCAAATCATGTCGAATTGTCGAGGTACATTGTGGATTCGAGCATCACGTTCTCAAGGTACATTGTGGATTGCTGCAGCGTGGGGATGCAGGAAATTAACAATAATACTGTAATTACTATACTTCCAGTTCCGTTCTTCCGTATGAAGAGATAAATTTATGGATGAAGACAACTATAAGGCTAAGGCGGACGGGGTCGTTTGATCTTGATGTGATCGATGCTAACAGGGCAAGGCTGAATTGGAAGTCAACAAGTGGATTTGCACTTCCCACTTCCCAGATTGCCTAGCCACACCAAACTAAGCATACTTAGCGGTTAGACTCAAGCTTGAGCTCGACTTTGAGCTCGTTTGAAAGAGTATTTCAAGCTACAACGGACGTTGAAGACAACTTTGCTTTCGATGTTTCAATTCGAGCTTCGATAAACATCTTGTTTCCATTTCTATATGCAAATATGTAAACTTTCAGCAAAAAGCCAGTTTAGTAAACATAGAAAATCTCGATGAAGCTCGTAATCTTCAAACTCGATAATCCAATTTAAACAAAAATCGAACTTTAATAATTCAAACAAATAAAAATATGAACTTTCAACCAAAGAAATAACCCAAAATGAAAATGCCAGAATTGTGGAAATGCAACATAAATATCAATTTCCTAATAAATCACATCATAAATTCATAGCAGAAATCACCAACAAAGATCCAATCCGAAACCGGAAATTCAACACACGTATACATACATACAGATTTGAGATTAATCGAATTCGAAATTTCACCACCGACGAATCCGATCGCGATCAAGCGCAGGCGCAGGGGTTCTCCACGAGCACCAAATCCTCATCGCCGCCGCGGAAGAGCAGGTACCCAACGGCGAGCCCCACCACCACCGCGATGAAGACGCCGGCGTTGAACGACATGACGGCGAGCATCAGGAAGTATCCGATCGCCGAGTTGACCCCGAACAGGACCGCGCCGGCGAACTGGTAGGGCGACCACCTCCGTCCGCGCAGCTTCGGGAAGAGCAGCGGCGTCGCGGCGTCAGACGGCGGCGGCGGCGGAGATCCCTTGGCCGCGGAGGAGACGAGCTTGAGGCGGAGGCGGCGGTCCTCCAGGTACTGGTAGAAGGCGGCGAAGAGGAAGACGGCGAAGAGAGAGAGAAGGTAGCCCAGCCATGAGTTGGTCTGCCACGAATCGAAGAGGATCGTGACGCTTGTGCCCCAGTAGAAGGTCATGTGCATCATCTTCTCTTCTTCGCTGAATCCGCTGCAGAAATCGTTAGGTTTTTGTGGGAATTTTCAGAGGATTTCGTGAGTAGTTGATTTTCTAGGTAGCGTTGGATTCTAGGGGAAAGTGTTGTTTGGAGTGAGAGATAAGATATTCATTTTCCTTTTTCATTTATTTTTCTTGTACTACTGTGCATAATTGTATTTTTCCGTCTCAATCATACGAGGATAATTTTTTTCCGATATAAAAATTAAGACGAGAGTAATAGTGATAAATAAAATAGTGTAAACATACTTTAGTGAGTTAAAATTTTATCATATAAGATAATATCACAATATCAGTGAGACGAACGAGATATAAGATACTATCACAATATCAGTGAGACGAACGAGAACGAACAAGTATAATTTATCCATATATGATTGGACGGAGGATTACTTGTCTTATTTCAAGGAATTGGAATCAATCCTTTGTTCCAATTCCATACAAATTAAATTTAGTTGTAATTTTGAAATTGCAAACATTGTAAAAAAGTACCACGTTGAGCTTAGAATTTTGGAACATGTACTACTATGTGTAAAAACGTACATGGGTAGTACATATTTGACTGAGAAGTGAGGCCCAATTTTGACTTTTTAATCTATGTTGTATTTTATATTGGGCTCAAATTAGCCCATTATTATATTGGGCCTTAAAATAATCATTTTATTTAGGATTTCAATATAGGCCCATTAAGGAAATGGCCCATCATGTTATGGGCCAATTGTTGGTAAATGCTAATTTACATATCTAATTATTTTTATGAGATTATTCAATATACTAGAGTAGTATAATTGAGTTAACAGATACTTCATTCGTCTCGTTTATAAAGAGTTTTATTGTAATCAAGTCTATTATAATCTCTCTACGAATGTGACGTAAAATGTGAAAGCTATCAAGATCAAGAGGAGGTAGGTGGGCCTTATATTTTATTTGAGATATTTTATTAAACAATTAGGTATTGTATAGTCATCAAAATTGGACCCCCAAAATGAAAGGGATATCGAAATTTATCGACTTATTTAATCTTTATATATATTTTGTTAATATATAATAATCCAAATTCCCCCAATTCACAAAAGTCATCACACACTTAAACATGGCTACATTATTACATTAAATTAAAATGTGACAATAATTGTAGAGAATAAGATTGTACGAAATTTGAGATTGATTGTTAAGGAAGCATATATTTTACACTATATGAGTAGAGGACCACAAATTAGATGAGATATTTTGATGATTATTCACACACACCTTTTCCACATGCAAAAAAGGGGAAAGAGTTGAAAATTGATCAAACTATTTAGGCCATGCATCTCCAACCTCTTTCCCTTTCACCTATCAATAGCCATTTCTATTTCTCACACTAAGAATTACTAATTTCGAGCCACGATCACGAGCCAATCGGAGAATATTCGGACTTCGAGAGAGAATAAGCTGATATGTTGAGAAATTGAGCCCAAACAGAGACCACGTTAGATGGCTCTACTAACGACTCATATACTAAACTTTAGAATAAGCGTAAAAAATATGCAGGTCTTAAGATTTGACACGTGACAATCATTTCATTAAATTTGGGATCGCCTATTAACTCAATTCGACTAAAAATAGTCTCATACATGGCTAGATTCTCTCCGACATCATTGCTATTGATAGATTTGCTCAAACGACCAGATCTAGAACTGCGATGTACTCAGTCGAAACACGAGCGAAGTATATCATTGCATCATAAATGATCCAAATCCAATTGAAGGAACAAAAGTAGATAGCTTAGAACATCATCAATAATCAGTAACACTCACACAGTATCAATCAATCAAAGCCCTAGATACATGCAATGCAACTAAATCTAAAGCTAAAATTAACTAATTAAACAAAAAGGACAGCATGAAAATTAATCAGATTACACACTCATTTTCATGCTACCTTAAATCAGTTATTAGTAATCAAAACAAACACTAGAGATTAAACAAAACCCAAATCCAAACACTCCAAATTTCAATCCTCCATCTCCTTGGCGCAATGTATCGACTTAAGCCGGCCCGACTGCAGCGCGGGCTGGCAGCTCTGGCTCCGGAGCAGGCCGGGCCTCGCGGCCGGGCCTGCCCGGGGCGAGTCGAGGGTGCGGAGGAGCAGCTGCTTGACGGCGGAGATGAGCTCCTCCGTAGGGTTCTTGGGTGGGCCCATGTTGTTGAAATTCTTACAGAAGCTCATGTGGCGGTCGAGGGCTTCCTCGGTGCCGATTCCGAGCTCCGATCGGGCCATCTCGTCATTCACGGCCTCGGCGCAGAGCCCGCAAATCCACCGGCCCGAATAGCGGGCCCGGACCCTCTCGATGTAGGCATCCGTGCATTCCTCAGTCAGCCCGCAGCAGACGCAGCGGGCCACCCTCGGCTGCGGCGGCGGCGGCGGCGGCTGGTTTTCCATTGTGGGGGTTTATAGAATGAGTGGAGATGGAGAGTTTTTTGTTTTTTTTTTTTTTTTTTCTGGGTTTTTTTCAAAAATCGAAAATGGTAATAATAAATGAGGGATTAACGGAAAATCACATCAAAGATCGAATCTTTGGAGAGAAAAAGCTCAGCTCCCACTTATATATGGCAGCCGATAAAATCTCAAAATTCTGCTGGATTTTCGCAACTGTCAATAAATCTAGGGAGGAAGAATTTCCAATCTCTCTCTCTCTCTCTCTAGCTTATCTCTAAGTAGCTTGCTTATCTTTCTCTCTCCCACTCACCTTCTTCTTCAACAATCTCGCCGCCGATGATCAGACGCTTGAACACCATGAACATTTCTCCCTCTCTCTCTCTCTCTCTCTCTCTCTCTCTCTCTCTCTCTCTAGAAGATTCAAGAAAGGGAATATATATATACATATAAGGGTGTGAGAACTGGGAAATTTAATGTAAGAAGAAAAGGGGAAGAATGCGAGGAGTATATATAATGAAACAGTAGCGTCGAAAGTTGGAAGAATTTGAACAACTCTTTCCTTTCTATCTTTGGTTCGAGTTGCCAACTGTGCAGTAGTGTTTACGGACAAAATATGTTATCTCCAATCATTGGCTGCTTCTGCGACACTGTTATTTCCTCGATGACGATGTTTTTTCGCGGGCCCCGATCACCTGCTTCTCAGGAATGCAGCCTTCCCGTGCGCCCGACCCATCGCGGCCGTAGATCGAATTTTGACTATTGGTCAACTTTTTTTAATTTTAATTGGAAATTGTTGATTTAGTGGTAATTAAGGGGTGAATTTGTGATTTTTTATAGTAAGTATTTTTGACTGATTCTTGGAATTAATCACGACTCTAAAATTTGATTGTAGTTACTTGGATTTGATAGATTTAGTCAAAATGAGTTGATGATTATTGATTACCCATTTTGGGATTTGATTATATTTTAATTGATTTTTGCAGAATTTGAGGAGTTGGTCAAGTCACATCTAATTGACCTTTTTTTTAGTGATAAGTTTGAATTATAATTTAATTTATTGTTAGTTTAGTTACTATAAATCATTCATATATTATTAGCATTCAAATTCAATTATTTAATTTATGTTGAGATTGCCTACATGATTATTATTACCAAGTAAAATGATCTATAAGTGATACTGCCTCCAGTTTTTCGATAGTCTTGTTTCCCTTTTTAATGCTGAAGTGTGACGATCTAAAATAGCATACCCGCCTTACAAAAAAAGATGATAATGAACGGCTCCGATGCAATTGTGTTGAATAGTCCCTGCAGTAGGAGATTATAACTGGATGGAGGGTACGCCAGCTGTCACGACGGCGACGTTTTGCGGTTTGCTACCGCTGTATTGGTGTCACTCCTCCGCAGTCAAGATTGTACCGTGCACTCTTATTAATTCTATTTAATTTTTTATTAATTAGCCTTTTAAATATTCTCATATTACTCCATTAAATTCCCTTTCATTTTTGAGAAGTAGTAATTCTTTTAATTCTTAAAAAAAAAAGCTACCATTATTTATTCATAATGATTACTTTAAAATAAATTAGAAAAATCAATATTATAATCTATGTGAGGATATTAATTTTTTCTTTTATTATAGTATGCCTAAAGGTTTTATACATAAATGGGTCCAATTTTCCCCCCTAACATGGGCCGAATCCATTTTCCTTTATATTTCTATTAATAAAACGACAATAGTCCAATCTAATAATCCAACAAATAATAATTACAATCGTTTTCTTTTATTCAAGGCCCATAATATATTTTTTTTTTGTGGCCAAGATTGCCCCTCCTCACCCACTTGTCATGTGTACGCACTACCAAGGGCAAAATGGAAATAAGATGAATATTTTTTGTTTTCCAAAAAAATCCCATAAATTCTCATCCTCATATCACTCTTCTTGATAAAGACAATGTCTTATCACAATTTGTTACTCAAATTAGTGCAACACTTTACCTATAATACAGCCACACTTATTATTACGTCCACGATTATTATTTGTGTGTAAATGGTAGAAAATTGATAAACGCAACTTGGAGGTGATAGTCTTTAAAACGATGAGCAGTGACGAAGCCAGAAAAAATCGTCGAGAGTGAAATTAAAGTCGAATAAAAAATTCGACTTATATTTTATTAAGAAATTGATAAGTACTTAGAAAAGGGGAAAGAAAAATTAGTAGGGTGGGTTTAAGCCAACTCCTAATTAGTGGTTTATAGTAATTAATTAAATATTTGTAATTATGTAAATCACATTTTACACGACAGCAGAAAAACAGTTTGGAGAGAGAGTGGATAGAGATAGAAAGATTAGAGAGAGAGAGAGAGCTCAGCTCAGAACTCAAGAAATTAAAAGTTACAAGTAAAAAACAGCATCGGGAGATTTTCTTCCCCTTTTCAGTGATTATTACTGAATTAACATTCACTCGATGAGTTAATCGCTCTGAATTCTATCCAGTTTTTCTTGAATTTCTGAACCCGATTTTCTGTTTTTGATGGATGTAGTTAACATGGTTTCTTCGACGACAGAAGGTATTCCGAAATTTTGTTTATATTTGTGGAGATCTATTGAGATGAGCTGGGTTTCGAAGTTCAAGATTGTAGCTTTTGTTCCTTTGTATTTTCATTTGTTGGGGTTTTTT
Source organism: Thymus mandschuricus (assembly GCA_029379335.1). NCBI lineage: Eukaryota > Viridiplantae > Streptophyta > Magnoliopsida > Lamiales > Lamiaceae > Thymus > Thymus mandschuricus. The sequence continues at coordinate 512,097 of CM057076.1, read as the reverse complement.
TTGTGTTTTGGATTGTTGAATTTTCAGAATTTTGCTTGAATATTGCTTTGTTTTTTCAGGTTGTAGCTCTTTTTTGTTGTTGTTGTTGTTGTTGTTGTGGTTTTAGTTCATAGTTGTAGCTGATGATGAGGTCTTTGTTTAGTTCCAAATATGAGCGGTTTCCCCTATTTTGATGTATGTTAATTACCATCTGTTTTTACTGTTTAACTGCTGTAGCTTTTGATGAAATTGTTGTTTCATTATTGCTAAGTTTGGATTGAATGAGGTGGTAGCTGGTTTTGCCATTGATTAATGTATATTCTGCTTCGGATTGTATGTTTACTCCTTGCTAATTCTGCATTTTGAGATGGTGTCTGTTGCCTCTTGCAATTTGTATGGATATGGGCTGTGTGATATGTGAATTTCGTGATGAGAAACGAAATGCACTTTCGTTGGTCGGTGAAATGTTCTACTGCAGTGCATGTGCAAATCCTATCGGAATCAATATAATGATGGTTAATGTTAAGGGTTCAAATTCCGTTATTTTGAGAAGGATTTTTACTTTCGCTTTTTCATGTATGTAGAGTTCTTTTTCTAGCTGTCTTGAAAGTGCAAGGGATAAGACGAAGATGGATACAGTGAACTTATCTGCAAAGGGAGCTTCTGTGGACACCAAGAAGCTCAATGCTGAAGCAACTTTGAATCCAAATGCTGCAGAATTCGTTCCTTTTGCTCTAAAGTCTCCAAAGGTTACAGCTGCAGAACCATCTCCACAATTTGCAGAGAAATCTGTATTGGATAGGTCTGAATCATCAGTTTCGAATAACTCTAACGCCGAGGAAGAGGCTCAACAGTATTGGTCCCATCAGCTCCCAGATGATATTATTCCCGATTTTGAGGGGATGGGGTTAGATAATGAGATGAACAGCTCCCTCTTTTCGAGCCTAGCCTTGAATGATGTGAACATAGCCTCAAGATATAATTCTCCTAAACACAGTGGCTTTAAGTTGCAAGAACATCAAGCCTTTTCACATCATCATGTAGAGGGTAACAATCGAGCTGAGAAGCGGGGATATCCTGTTCCACCCAATGGAGAACGTTTTCGAACTTCTCTTTCTAAACCTTGGGAGAAGATAATTGGTGGCAGGGATCAGCTTCTTGCAAGAGAAGGAAATCCTTATAATGGCAACTCTAGTGAACCTTTCATGGCTGAAATGTCAAATAAACAACTGTTGTTGGAAAATGCAGACTTGTGCAGTCTTGAATTTTTAGCTTCACAGTTCCCGTCTTTTGCTGCTGAAAGTATTACGGAGGCCTATATGTCTAATGGTGGTGATCTGAACATGACAACCAACATGCTTACTCAGCTTGAGGTAGGCTATGTGTTGTTGCAGAGGCTAATTTTTTTAGAGTTGTATTACTTTTTCGTTAGGAGGTATTGGTTGTTTAGTGCAGAAATTGATTCTGCATAATTTTTTACTCCGTAGATGATTGTGCACTGTTGAATGTAGGCTTGTTTCTGGATTACATGCATACATGCTAGCTCGATACATGAGATGTTTCCTCTCACTCGTTCTCATTTGCAGATCCTTTCATTAATAATTGCCTAAGTTGACTTCGTCATTTACTTCTATGTGTGGTTTTCATCTTGAACTACAATTATGCAGCTCCGAGTTAAAGGAGGCTCGAACCGGACTCTCAATCCAAAGGCTACTCCTTATTGGTCTTCTGCAAATGACAGTTCACTTCGCCTGAGATCTTTCTCGACTATTCCATCAAGATCAGTTGCTACAGAATTTGTTCCGGCCTCAAGGAAAATGGTGTCTCGAGAGTCCAACATTTGGAAGTACAATGGAAATGGATCGTCAGATACTAGACAAGATCTTGGAAGTACGTATAGCAGTGGACAGTCGAAGAGAATGTATGGTGATAGGCTGGGAAGTCAAGGATCATCTCTTACATCTCCCATCAGGCTCGGGACTGGAGCACCAGTCGGTAAATTTTCTTGAGGCAATCAAACTTTAATTGATTCTAGTTGTGAGGAAATGCATTGTGCCTGTATATGTGCTTTAACTTTGTCGAGATGGCAGCAAATATGAATTCTGGAAAGCACGAAGAAGCTCGTGATCATGCACGCATGCAGAATGCATACTTTGAGCAGGTATGTTCAGTAGTTATTGCATCTACAAGCCAATAGAAGAATGAAACATGCTCATTACAAACTACTTAAAGTTGTCGAGTTAAGTGAAAAGCTCTCTCGTCTAAATGAATGGTTCGTGTAATATATGATGATTAAAATTATTGTACTGGATCAGGCACGACAAGCATACCTCATCGGTAACTTGACCCTAGCCAAGGAGTTGAGCATTCTAGGACAAGTGCACAACCTGCAGATGAAAGCAGCCCAGGAAAAAGGTCAAGAATCAATGCATCATCAAAGGTTCGATTTCTGTCCATCCCTATCACTCAAATTTCCATCTCGAAGCAACTCTGATGAGGACTTTTTACTCAAATTACCAGGAACTCGGACATACAGAGCAACGGGAAGGAACAAATTATCGATCTGCATGGTCTAAACGCGAGCGACTCCGTTTTTGTGCTGAAACGAGAGCTTGGAGTCCTGAGGAATGCAGCTAGGTCCCTGGACCAACGCATCATCATCTCCATTCGTGTGGGGCCCACGCCAGCTAGGCTTCTCGTCGCTGTTCAACGCTACCTTTTGGAGGAGGAAGGCCTCGACTGCTACGAGCCTCGTCCGGGGCTCCTTCGAGTTGTGATATAATGGAGGTTTAGGATAAAATTTTGACACTCTATAATGAAAACCAGCATAGAGAAGGTATAATTTGTTGTATCTGTATATGGAGGAAAGTGTAGGGAAATTTTCAGCTCAACTGAAAAAGGCAACCTAATATTTTTGTACCATTTCCTTTTTCTCTTTCCATTAAATGTTTACCACTTTAGAAAATTTAAAAATTTTAAAAAAAATAAAAAATCCACTCTTACAATTTATGTAAACTTGAATAGAAACATAAACTATCAATCATTTTTTCCAAACTTAGAAAACATTCCACAAATTTTTGCAAAACCACCCTTCTTGGCTTGCTTAGGCAATGGCGGTCTCGCCGGTGGTGCAGACGAAACCCGTCTCCAAACCGGAGGCTCCGCCACGTTCACTTCTCTGGTCCCCACTGTAGTTCCGCCTCCGAAACTATGGCAATTCCGTAATCCTGCCAACCTCCCTTCGACCTCGGTCGATCGATGGACTTTATCTGCTGAATCTTCACCATTACTCCACACTGAACCTGATGAGCCTTGCCTTCTAAATGATTTTGTAGACCTTACCAAACTAGCCATGAAATAAGACTGATTATTTTTACTTAATTTATCGTTTTATTGCATGGGGAAAGTGATGATTATTTATACTTTTCATTGTGGTATGTAGAATAAAATGAAGCATCTATACAGCCGGTTTTTTTTATTCCAAGATCCCATAGTCCAAATGTATACGTATACGCACCTCAAATTTAACACGGCTTCGTTGTCACGTATTTATTCACATTGATCCCATTTCCCATCATAGTCGAACAACGGAATACTGTCGTGACATCTCCTATTTCACCGTCAGGCGTCAGATGATCGTCACGTGTTAAAATATACCCGAAATCGGGAAGTTATACTTGCAAATTCTCCTCATTGCAAATGAAGACTACAAAACTTGCCCAAAAATCAAACTAACATCAAAGATTTATAGCATGCACCATGTATACATTTCCTTTATATGTAAATGACCTGTTCTTAGCTCCAACACACCACAAATGGCCCTGCAACTCCAAATCCCCTTTCACCCTTGCAATCTCCCACACAAACTTGAAAACTCCCATGGCCGAATCGAGCTGCTTCACTCCGCTCATCACTACGTTCTCCTCGTCTACTGTCAAGATTTTCCCTGCGTACAAGCACAGTTTCTGCCCGATTCCGACTACGTGGACTCCTCCACGAACGTCCAACTCGACGTCTGCTATGGTTCCGTATAGGTAGTACATCAAGAGTGTGAATAAGCATTTGGATGAGTGGCCTAATGCCTTTGTTAGCTTCTTATGCACCAGGTGCTCTTGGTACCGGTTCTCTTTGTAGCCGAGGCTCTTGTCGATTAAGACGTCTCTGATCTGATAAAGCCCTTCTTTCATCGACTCGAGCTTTGCAATGTGGAAGGACAGCTCAGTTTCGTCGCTCAAGCAGTTGATGAGGTCGCAGCACATCTCGAGGGCGTCTCCCCACTTGGGGGAATGCTTTGGATTTGAACCCGTGCCTTTCGCGGGCATGAGGCGCATCCATGAAGTGGCTTCGGGATCGTGAGAGGTTGACGATTCGAGAATCTTGAGGCAACCGGTTATAATCTGCTGAGACAGAATTAGCTCCTTACTCGATTTTCGTAGATTCAGAAGCTCGACCTCGGATCTCAATCCGTTTAGTATCTCGACAAGTGAGCTCGTCCATATCTTGTGCTGTGTCACTTGTGGGCCAGTGTTCTTCCTCACCACCTTCCTCTGCTGAGCCGAAACGCTCAAGATGTCCGCCACCTTCGTCAGCGAGCTCACCGTGAGCGCCTCTCGTTCGTGACACTCACAAAAATACTCAAACTCTTTGCACCGCGGATCGACTTTCGAATTCATCAAGTTGTTCTTCAACGTCTCCTGCATGGACGGCAGCCGGATGAGCTCCCTAGCAATGGACTTAAACACGTGCATCTTCTTCTCCAGCTTCTCGTCGAAGATTCTCGAACGATCATGAATGTTTACGAGCCTCCCGCCGATCAAGTCGAGATCTTTCAACGACGGCCCCCATTTCTTCATCTTCAAGAACGCCACTTCGCACCATTCCTGAGGCGGGATCCCTTCTTCTGCTGCATGGGATTCTTCCACTCTGGAGTGATAATTCAATGGCGATACGAGCATCCCATTATTTCTCGCGCGTAGATATTTAGCCCCGATTAGAAGATTGCGCAGAGCGTTAGGTGCCATTACCTTTCTCCACTTCATGCATCAAAGGCTGCAGAGCCAAAATCCTGAGTTAGGCATTTCGTCGAACAGGTTACGGACGTCCTTCGAAGAACAACATGGCAATAGAAACCTACCAACTGGGCATAGAATTAGAATTATACGTATAGTTCTTGAATCGTCCTCAGTCAGTCAGTAATCTTTGGCTCTGCAATTAGCTACAGAGAGAGGAGAGAGAGAGAGGAGAGAGAGAATCCAATATTTGAAGTTCAGAGCTGAAATAACTGACTTGGTTATCAAAGGCAGTAATAAAAGATAATTTTACAGCGAAAAAGAAATACTAAAATAAAATAAAGATACTTTAACTCCTCCGAGCCGTCGATCATATTTCAATCGAAAGGCTAATATTGAGCCACGCTACCATCCCATAAACCTTTGATTAATTCATTAGCTTATGGCGATGGACGAGCCACGACGCCTAGTTTATAGCCGTCCGATCAAATCCGATCCAACGATCGCTGTACACCAGGTTTTCTCCCCTACTCTCTCTCAGTCACTGTATGTATGTGAGACTGCGACAACTAATTAACATCCCGCTCTTTTTTCCATCTGAGTACTGCTAAATATCTCATCCTCTTCCTCTCTCTAGATTCGATATTTATAGCAACTCTTCAAGTATTCAACGAAATCCCTCTTGTTTCTCTCTCTAAATTCTTGGGTTTTTGATAATGCTTATTGCTAGAGAAGAAATGCAAGAGCCAGCTACGAGTTCCATGGCGGCTAGCTCTCTGCCTTCCAGTAGTGAGAGATCCTCTAGCTCAGCTCTTAATCTTGAAATCAAAGAAGGTTAGTTCAATTCTCTCTCTCTCTCTCTCTCTCATCCTTATTATGTATGTAAGATTGCTGCAGCTAACAGTGCTTAGAAATTCGTCGAATCTGGGGAGGAAAGGGTTATGTTCTTGATTGTTTGCTTGTTTATTCCTTTGTTTTCGCTGTAAAAATCGAATCTTTAGACTTTTAACATCGTTGTAATGCTTGTGTTTATGTCAAGATTTTGAGGGGGTGAAGATCATGATCCTAGCTTCTTCAGCTTTTTTTGGGTGCAATGAATGTGTGGAATTGCCATTTTTGATTTTCTTTCAAGAAAGTTGCCTACTTGTTAGTTACTAGTTGTGAATAATGTTGCAACTTGAAGAATGGTGGGATTTCTTTATTCGAATTCACGTGAATTTTCTTGGAAAACTGATTATTCAATCCTTTGATGGAGAATTTGATGAATAAAGTTATGTTCTTGGCATTGTGAAGGCATGGAAAGTGATGATGAGATAAGAAGAGTGCCGGATATGGGGGGCGCCACGGGCGGGGGTTCTGTTGCCGGTGCCGCCCAGCCTCTAGGCGGGGGTTCGAAGCGGAGGGGGAGAAGCCCGGCTGACAAGGAGAACAAGAGGCTGAAGAGGTGGAGTGATTTAGGCCTTACAATTGTCAATGCCAATAGTTCTTGAATGTTTGAAGATGAAGAGATGATTAATGTGTATGTGTGTGTGTAGGTTGTTGAGGAATAGAGTTTCAGCACAGCAAGCAAGGGAGAGGAAGAAGGCATATTTGGTAGATTTGGAGGTGAGGGTGAAAGAGTTGGAATCTAAGAATGCTGAGGTTGAAGAAAGGCTTTCCACTTTGCAAAATGAGAACCAAATGCTTAGACAGGTAAATTCATTCATTTCATGTCGTAAAATGAGTCATTTAGGAAGAGACGAGGGACTATTAATCTTAGCGGAAGAAATTTGGATAGAATCTTCTTGATGATGTTGTAGTATGATCTACTGTAAAAAGCATAACTTGAAATTGTATATCTTTTGATCTGCAGATTTTGAAGAATACAACTGCTGGCTCACAAGAGGGAAGGAAATAACTATATATAACTACCATGAGAGAGAGATGATTGTATAGATTGAGACATGGATAGTGAATTAGAGTTTCATCTATAGCTCTTTGTACTCTATATTTTCATTGCAAAATACTACTCCCTCAAAGATCCATTTAAAACTAAACTTTTTTATTCGAAACGAGTCTATTATAATTACGAAACAGATAATTATCAACTCAAAAGAAGTAGTATGTTATAAAATCGCTCTCCAACGCCTCCCATATCAACGGAAATTCTAGTTTTCAGCAACAACAACGATAACAAAAATCTTTCGATTATGAAATGGGTAGTTCTAAAGATGTGATGTTTCAGCTGTATAATTATACTCATTCAAACACCCCTAATACATGACTATCCAATATTTAATACATCCATGCATAATTATAAAAGATTAGTAAATTGACCCCCAACCTAACCCTTGATCACGCCATTTTTAACTACTCTTTCCCATTCCCTTTTCTCGACAAAACGCTATAAAAAGTTTAATAATGGAACGGAACGGAGGAAGTACTGATAAATCAACGAGCCATGTTACAAATGCTACAACCTTTTTATTTCTTATTGTAAATTAAAATTTACTAAATTTTAAATAAGACTTTGTTCCTAAGAGAAAATGATTATTTAGTTAAAAATCAAACATTCATAATTATTGTGAATAGTGAATAAATAAATTAATTAATAAAAATGAAAAAAAGGAATAGTGATTGCGTGTTGATTTGGCTCAAAGCTAAGTAGAAAAAGAGTCCACCGACAGCCTCTTCTACTTGTAACCGGCAATAGCCGGTTACCACCTAAATACAGCTGTTTGTTTAAATAATTTCTCAAGAAATATTGATAAAAAGACAGAGCTGGAGCTGTAGTATATGCAACTGAAGCAGTGGAGGACTAGAGAGAGAGAGAGAGAGGGAGGGAGAGGGATGGCCGATTGATTTGAGACGAGGAGCGTCTTTCATATCGATGCACTTCTCCTTCTCAGCTCGAATCGAGTGTTGAGAGTGTTTCAGCCGATTCAAATTCCGCATTTCCTTTGTTGACGAAGATGGAGGCGACCGGGGGGATGGTGGCTGGATCGCACAAGAGGAACGAGCTGGTTAGGATTCGCCATGAGTCTGATAGCGGGGTATGCATTTTCATCTTAGCCCATCGCGCATTTTCGTTCTAATTGTTCAATTATTGTTTATGTTACTATCGCTTTTCGTTTTGTAATTGGTATTTTTGGATTTGGGGTCTGACTGTTGTTGTGCTTGGAGTGATTGTAAGACAGCTATAGTTTGGATCTTGGTGTGGATTGAGAAATGGGATTGGATTTGTTTTTTGTTAGTCTGCGTATAATTTGCATAGTGGTGTTGTTAGATCTGTGTGCGTTAGTGGAAGATTGGTTGTTATTGAAATGGGCTTCTTGTTCTTCGTGTGGAATTTGGAGCTAGGTGCTTATGATTTTTCTGTTTCCTCTTCCTAATTGGTTTGATTTGATGCATTTACATTGTTTTCTCTCGTCGAATGTTTTCTTCGAGCTCAGATTCGCTTGATTGCTATATCATACTATTTCATTTCAAGTTCGTTGTAAGATTTCTAGTATCGGGAACCAGATGTCGTTTTACCGATTATGTTGATTACTGTAAGACTACCAGAGATATTAGATAGCTCAGCTGTATTTGCAAAGTTGATGTGATCTGATCTGCATCTACTATGACTTGATTTGATGCACTCGTCATGCAAGGAAGCGATCAGGTTATATAATTTGATTGGGTTTTGATGCTGTTCTGATCATTGGAATGGTTATTGTTTATGCAGTCAAAACCGTTGAAGAATCCGAATGGCCAACTATGCCAGATTTGTGGAGATACTGTTGGAGCAACTGCCACTGGCGATGTCTTTGTTGCTTGCAATGAGTGTGCATTCCCTGTTTGTCGTGCTTGCTATGAATACGAGAGGAGAGATGGAAATCAGGCTTGCCCTCAGTGTAAAACTAGATACAAGAGACACAAAGGTTAGTTGGGTTTTCATAGTTTACACGAAGAATATACCGTCCTGTCTTTTCTTCTATAAGTGGAGGCATATGAACCTTTTCTTTTTCTGTCATAGGCTGTCCAAGAGTTGATGGGGATGATGATGAGGATGATGTTGATGATTTAGAGAATGAGTTTAGTTACTCTCAAGGAAAAATGAAGGCTAGATCTCAATGGCATGGTGATGATGTTGAGCTCTCTGGATCCTCTAGACATGAATCTCAGCAACCAATCCCACTTCTTACCAATGGACAACCCGTAAGTCAATCAAAATTCACTCTGTGAATATATACATGTAAACCTTTTCTGTGAATCTGATCTCATCCTAACTTCAATGACTCAGTTATGCGACAAGAAAAGTATATCCAAATTACTCATCTATCAAGAATTAGCAATATCTGTGGCATTACATTATTGTTTTGTATATAACGGAATAGAGATCAAGAGGTGTTATGATTGCACTATTGTCCTTTTATATTGTTTTTCTAGTTCTTTCCATTTATTTTGTCGGGCTCTGGTTGGATAGATATGGCCTCTATATGTTTTGCACTTCTCTTGTGATGCACTCGTCTTCGACAAATCTTTTCTGTGGAAAAATTGTAATAATGGTGTTTATATTGAATTGATAGGTCTCTGGTGAGATTCCTCCTTCAATGCAAGACACCCACTCTGTTAGAAGCACATCTGGTCCTTTGGGTCCTGGTGACCGTGTTCACTCGCTCCCTTATGTCGATCCACGACAGCCAGGTAACTAGTTGTTAAACATTTTTGTTGCCTATTATGTCTAGTCTTTGTTACATACAACAATTTAAAACGCCAATGATTTCTGCAGTTCCTGTAAGAATAGTTGACCCCTCTAAAGACTTGAATTCTTATGGACTTGGAAATGTTGACTGGAAGGAGCGGGTGGAGGGTTGGAAACTAAAACAGGAGAAAAACATGGTTCATATGAACAACAGATATAGTGAAGGGAAAGGAGATATTGAAGGCACTGGGTCAAATGGAGAAGAACTGCAAATGTAAGAAATTATGTACTAGTGAATATGCTGTAAATGGTCCTTTTAAGCTGTACATCAGAAGAGATGCTAATAGTTTAAGTTGTTGACAGGGCTGATGATGCTCGCCAACCTATGAGCCGTGTGCAACCTATTTCATCTTCTCATCTCACACCTTATCGTGTTGTGATCATCCTTCGACTGATCATTTTGGGATTTTTCTTGCAATATCGTTGCACTCACCCTGTGAAAGATGCTTATCCTCTGTGGCTGACATCAGTTATCTGTGAAGTTTGGTTTGCCTTTTCCTGGCTTCTCGATCAGTTCCCGAAATGGTATCCAGTCGAACGTGAGACCTTTCTTGAAAGACTTGCAGTGAGGTTAGTGAAAAAAGTTCAAGTTCAGCTCCATGTGCAGAATTCTTGGATACTCGAGATAAGTTTTATATACTCTCATTGCCTAACTCTTCTCTTTTTTCTTCACAGGTTTGATAGAGAGGGCGAGCCTTCACAGTTAGCACCAATTGATGTGTTTGTGAGTACTGTGGACCCCATGAAAGAGCCTCCTCTCGTAACTGCCAACACCGTGTTATCCATTCTGGCAGTGGATTACCCTGTGGATAAGGTCTCGTGCTATGTTTCGGATGATGGTGCTGCAATGCTTACCTTTGAATCCCTCTCTGAAACAGCAGAATTTGCCAAGAAGTGGGTTCCTTTCTGCAAGAAGCATAATATCGAACCTAGGGCCCCTGAGTTCTATTTTCAACAGAAGATAGATTACCTGAAGGACAAGATTCAACCTTCCTTTGTCAAAGAACGAAGAGCAATGAAGGTAAATCACTAGATCATCTCGTGAAGAAGTCTCTTATTGTCTTATATACTAATATGGCAAATGAGTTTACGGTTGGTTGTAATTTGTATATCTGAATATGTTTTCCACAGAGAGAATATGAAGAATTTAAGGTACGGATAAATGCTCTTGTTGCAAAGGCTCAAAAGATGCCTGAAGAAGGGTGGACGATGCAAGATGGAACTGCATGGCCTGGAAACAACACACGAGATCATCCAGGAATGATTCAGGTATACTTTCTAGCCCTTGAGTACCTAAACTGTGTACTTGTCTTTTTATTGTCTTGTAATTTTTCTCCTGCGTCTCGATAACAGGTCTTTCTGGGGCATAGCGGGGGTTTTGATACAGATGGAAATGAGCTACCTCGATTGGTTTATGTTTCTCGTGAAAAGCGTCCTGGATTCCAGCATCACAAGAAAGCTGGAGCTATGAATGCTTTGGTAGGTGATAGTGCCTTAACTTTGCAACCAGTTTTTTTGAATGGCCTTTGTTTACAATGACTCTTATTTTCAAAATATGAGCAGTGACTATTAACATTGAGAGGGTTTTAGAAAATAGTTGCTCAGTCAATCCCCCTCTAGTTTTTTGCTTACCTTTCTTCTCCTGCTAATTCTCTATTTCCTGCCATCTCCTGTGATTGTTGATGTTTTTCATGACCTAGTGTTTGTCATGTGCTTCAGATTCGTGTTTCCGCTGTCCTCACAAACGGAGCATATCTTTTGAACGTCGATTGTGATCACTATTTCAATAACAGCAAAGCTTTTAAGGAAGCCATGTGCTTCATGATGGACCCTGCTTATGGAAGGAAGACTTGTTACGTTCAGTTTCCACAACGTTTCGATGGCATTGATTTGCACGATAGATATGCTAATCGGAACATTGTCTTTTTTGATGTAGGCCTCCTTACGATTTCAGAAGCTCTTATTATTTGATTTTGTGACAAATTGTCTCAATATGCATTATCGTAATTCTCCCTCTGCAGATCAACTTGAAAGGGTTGGATGGCCTTCAGGGTCCCGTCTACGTCGGAACTGGATGCTGCTTTAACAGACAAGCTCTTTACGGTTACGACCCTGTCCTAACAGAAGAGGATCTGCAGCCAAACATCATTGTCAAGAGCTGTTGTGGTTCAAGGAAGAAGGGGAGGCATGCTAATAAGAAATACGTCGATAAGAAGAGAGCAGCTAAAAGGACAGAATCGACCATCCCCATCTTTAACATGGAGGACATAGAAGAGGGTGTCGAAGGTAATACCAAACTGAAGATTCTTTTCAATTTTCTTCAAATTGGATGATTTAAAAGTCTGATTTTCTTGAACTTGATCCAATTGTTTTTTCTACAGGTTACGATGATGAGAAGTCACTTCTAATGTCTCAGAAAAACTTAGAGAAGCGGTTTGGTCAATCTCCAGTCTTCATTGCTGCCACCTTTATGGAACAAGGAGGCATTCCACCTTCGACGAATCCTGCTACACTTCTAAAAGAAGCTATCCACGTCATCAGTTGTGGATATGAAGACAAATCGGAGTGGGGAAAAGAGGTACACTAGTTCTTAAATTACTTATTTCAAGTCCCATATATGTGATTCTGTCATGTCTTACAGGATGAAGGTTTCGGCATTAACCTAATTTTTCACTTCAGATTGGGTGGATCTACGGTTCTGTCACAGAAGATATTTTGACCGGATTCAAAATGCACGCACGTGGATGGATTTCCATCTACTGCATGCCTCCTAGGCCTGCATTCAAGGGTTCGGCTCCTATCAATTTGTCTGATCGTCTCAACCAGGTGCTTCGTTGGGCTCTGGGATCCATTGAAATCTTGCTGAGTAGGCATTGCCCTATATGGTATGGTTACAATGGGAAACTACAGCTCTTGGAGAGGCTCGCGTATATCAACACCATTGTTTACCCTCTCACTTCCATCCCGTTGCTCTTTTACTGTGTGCTTCCTGCTATCTGTCTCCTCACTAACAAATTTATCATTCCCGAGGTAAGTAACGTGCTTTCGATTGGTTTCTGGTTTTGCTAATTGTTTACATGGATCAGATAAGCTCAAAATTGTTGGATCGTGTATCGTTGTGCAGATAAGCAACTTTGCTAGCATGTGGTTTATTCTCCTTTTTGTCTCGATTTTTGCAACCGGTATTCTCGAAATGAGGTGGAGTGGCGTCAGTGTTGAGGACTGGTGGAGAAACGAGCAGTTTTGGGTCATCGGTGGCACCTCAGCCCATCTTTTCGCCGTTTTCCAAGGTCTCTTGAAAGTTTTAGCCGGAATTGACACCAACTTCACCGTCACTTCAAAGGCCTCCGATGAGGACGGAGATTTCGCTGAGCTCTACGTGTTCAAGTGGACAGCCCTCCTCATCCCTCCCACCACAGTCCTCTTATTCAACATGGTCGGTATCGTGGCCGGAGTCTCCTACGCCATCAACAGCGGATACCAGTCGTGGGGACCCCTTTTCGGGAAACTCTTCTTCGCAATCTGGGTGATTGTACACTTGTACCCCTTCCTCAAGGGTCTCTTGGGAAGGCAGAACCGGACTCCGACCATCGTCATTGTGTGGTCGATCCTCCTCGCCTCGATCTTCTCGCTTTTGTGGGTCCGGATCGACCCGTTCACGTCCGACGCCACCAAGAGGGCGGCACAAGGCCAGTGTGGTATCAACTGCTAAATTACATTCTTTATTACATTCTTCGATGGCTGGCTTTGTGTATATAGAAGATATAGACAGACGGGTAACTTAAAACGACGTCGTTGGTCTGCATCTTTGTGTTGTACTATCAACCTTTACATTAGGACTCGAGATTTTTGGACACTTTCATAATTATTTTTTTGTATACAGTGTTTGTTTCTACTAAACTTTTGTATTTATTGCAAGAACTCATAATATAAGTGTTTATTTTATCAATTGTCCAATTTCTATATTTCGTTCGTTTTTATATATTCAAGAAACGTCTATATTTCGTGGTGATACAATTATGGCATAAGTATGGAATATTCAATATACATGCATAGAATATCCACTAGAAGAAACTTCATTCTGAATTATGCAATTAAAAGAAAAGGATTAATCTCTCTCTCTCTCTCTCTCTCTCTCTCTCTCACACTAAAACATTCAATCTCTGTAGTTCCAAGCAAATTTCTGCCTGCAAATAAAATCTCTCTAAAAGAACCAGCAAATGCAACAGCCAATGCCAAAAAAGACTTGTATTTTTATCTGTGAATATATCTCTTCATTGTGTTCTTCAGTCAGTCACTCCTACTCATCTTCTTCTCTCTCTACCAAAATCTTCTTGCACGCCTCGTAGCACATGAACGAGATACCTGCAGCCGGAACAAGTTTCAGGCAGCTCGGCCCCAGCCCCCGGTACAGGCCTCGTACCCCTTCCTCTTCTAGTATACTTGCAAGAGCGTGAAGCACGTTGTTGTACACCTGCCTGCCGCTCACAGCTCCAACCTGCATGTGCTTTCGAGCCACCTCTAGAGGAAAAGTGGCAGTGCTGGAAACAGCGCCAGCTAAGGATCCGATGAGGAGGGTTTCTATGTTGCCGATCTTTTCTTGCTTGAACACTTTTCTGTAAGCTTTACGAAGACTGTCGTATGCACAGTAGTTGGTTGCTGCGTATGGGATTACTCCGATGAGGGAGGGAGTGAGGCCTCGGTAGAGCTCTGGTAAGCCGCCTTCTTTCAAGATTTTGACGAAGGCGTCAAGTAAGCCGTTGTAAGCTTCTCTCTAGGAAAGGGGAGGAGGGGTATGAAGGTAAGATTTTATATAATTGATAATGTGAAGGGTAGGTATTAGCGAAACTTACCTGTATGGTTAGTCGGGTTTTGACTAGCTCAAGAGGGTACGTGACTATAGTCGAGCTGACACCAGCACAAGCTCCTGCTACTAATGACGGAGGAATGCGTAATACTGGCTGCTTACCGGCTTTTGGTGAGAGATTCTTGTTAACCGTATCGTAAACAAATAACTGCAAAAGGATAATTCTTAGAAACGGATGTGCACATGCACGGACACTTCAAGAAATAAGTAAAGCACATCATCTCAAGTTGTCTGCACTTAAAAGTGAAATGCAACCATATAACCGATTTCACAAATCAAGGGAATACTACAGATTTCATTACAAAGTTACAACAGCACGCCAACTGAACGGAAAGATGAAAAACAAGTATCCGAGATGTAAAAGGTTACACAAAATACGAAAACATCCTTCATGTCAAACACCATTTTTTCAATGTAACTGCCTAAAGATCAGTCCAAAACTAACAAGAACTTAGATGATGTAAAGTGACAAGATGGATCTTCGTGTGAAGACTATGTCGAATATTTATCTATCAAGTGAACCGAATATTTCTACATACTAGGAATAACACTAGATCAAAGGTAATACTAGTCTTAAAACAGATTCAAGAAGGTACATATCATGATAAAGAAAATGACAATTCTTTAGCTCATGATAGCAACAAAGCAACAAAATCTACCAAATCCAAACTCTGAAAAAGCATGTGCAACAACATCACATAAAAAGGAAAAGCTCAAACCATTCAAAGGAAGCACAACATATAGACACAATCAAATCAAAAAAAGCAAACACATAGACAAAAAAACACCAAACAATCTTCTACCTCTATGGCTTTGCTAGGCGCGACGCGAATCACATTGACGAAATTGCCCCTAAACAACCCTTTCCATCCCTCAGTGTGCATAATGTTCTGGAAAACCTCCGAGGATGAATTCCCACTGCTCCCAACCATCAAATGAGTCCTAATAGTCTCCAATGGAGCCACTGCAGTTCTAGAAACTGCCCCTGCAATCCCCCCACTGATAAGCCTCCTCAATGAAGGGTTAGAAACCTTAATCTTGAGCTTAAGCCCTCCCTTCTTTTTCTTTTCAACCAACTCCCTCTCCTCTACCGACAACCCCAGAATCTTAGACCCCTCAGCTACTGAAACATACTTCACCAGCAAATCAGCATAGGGCAATTTGAAACCTCCACCTTCATTGTTCCCCATTTGACTCACTGAGGCAAACAGCCCACCCCCAGGGTAAAAGTCGCAATCTTGGATATTCCATTGAAGGCCCAGATTGGAATTCGATGAAGAAACCCCATTTTTCTTCATCTCCAACGATTGCATTTTTACACTTACACTCATATTCAAGAATTACCACAAACCTCAAGAATAAAATGAACGAATGAATAAAACCCTTGTGCCACTTCTATGCATAAAGCTCAATACAATCTGGGTTATTCCAGGATTTTAGGTTTCCGGGGATTGTGGAAAGGGGGAAAAGATTTGATTTTGGCAATCCTTCAAGGCGAAAACTCCATTGATGAATAAAGGGTAGGTGAGAAAGGGAGAGAGGATTACTACTATTTTCCCAAATACAAGAGAGATGGGAATGGGAAATAGCAATAGAGTTGATAGAGGAATACAATGCTAATAAATAATGAATGGAGAGCTTAGCTTAGGCTGGAGACTACTATGGAGGCGGAGGACTCAAACGCCTCCTTTGTTGAAGAGAGAGAGAGAGAGGGTGGCGGCAGCGAGAAGCTGTTCTTCCCCTTTTCAACCCACTAGGAAAATTTTAATTTAATTAATATTAATATTGTGACAAATCAATATAAAGATACTTTTCCTTTCGCCCTTGGTATTGACACCTCTCATATGAAAATATTTTAATACTATTATACTAATTATTAAAAAAATTAATTTAAAAAATATGTGTAGTACTCATATATATTTAAATTTTTTTAAAAATAAAATTATGAGGAGTAAATAATTTACGGCCTTAGGTACTCTTTAAGTAAATCCTGGTTAAAGGGCCGGGCCAAATTTAAGAGGCCTTAGTACAAAGCATTAAAATAGAGACTTAAATTCCGCAGTTTTAATTAATTACGAGAAATGTAAAAATATTTGAGACCAAATAAATAACCAAAGTACCGTAACTATGGGCCGGGCTGGGGGAAGTAAGTCCGAACTCGGAGACCCGACCCGTAACCCGGCCCGATTGCTAATAACCCGGAGTTTCAGAATTCACTTCTCTCACGTCGAGCCCTAGCCCTCCTCTCTCTCCTTTTCTTCTCTACAATCGCTCTCGTAGGCGGTTCTCTTTGCCGGCGACGAACGCTACGAAACCCCGATTCCCTCTCTCTCCGACTGAATTTTCAGCCGTTGTCGCCGGATATGAGGGATAGATTTTTGAATCGTGCCAAATCCGCACGCGGCCTCCGTCGGGATCAGATTCTCGCCGTTCCTTCTGGCTCCGGCTCCGGTTCGAGTTTGAGCCCCTGCTCTCGTTCTAAATTTGGTAACGCTCTCTATAGATTATTTTTGGTCAATTCTTCTGATTGGTGAAGTAGGTTGAGTTAATTTCTGTGTCTCCAGGAACGCTTAACCTATTCCTGAATCAAATATGTAATATTATTTTGTTACCAGAGCTGATTGTTGAATGCTTTTGATATATCATTGTTTGGATCAAGCATGCATGAGATTTGAAGTCAAGGAGTATGAAAATTTTGCCTTCAAATGATATTTACAATTTCCATGGCTTCATTCTTCACACCAGAGAGGTGGGTTGACAACCATCTCTCTGAATTAACGCCTTACACATCAGTTGTATCATTATTCTGATAACATTTTGTCTGATGAAAATTAACTTCAATTTACGAGATTTGGGGTCCAAATCGATTCCGGAGTATATTACTTTCACTAAAGATATCCCAAAATCTGATCCCAACTTATTACTTAAAATTTTGGAAGAAGATCTAATCAGGTTTCAAATTCTGGTTGAATTGTCTAATCAAATGAATCTTGGCTCGTGTTAGATAATGTAGTCCTCATCATACCTAGTCACATTCTTTTCAACTCTTCCCTAGTCCCTACTTTCATTCCCAAAAGACAGTGAGTGCTTGGTTTCATCAATACACAGCTTCTATTTAAATCTGTTGCATAAAGCTGCATAAATATTTAATATTCCAGTTAAAAGGTTGAAGGCGGCTTAGGGTTATTTTCCTCCTGAAGCCATAAAAAATCAGTAGTTTGTGCAAATGAGTTGGTTAGCATAACAGAGAAAGTCAGTGAAAAAAATCATCTCTATTTCGTTCGATTTGTTTGCATATGTTTTGTTTTTGACATGATTCTATGAGAAACTGTCTGTTTATAGGTAACTAGTTTCATATGTTAATTAAGTATTTTTCTTTTCTTTCTGTGTTATTCTCTATCAGGCTCATAGTGCTTGGCTTGCATATCATCTTCATAATTATCAGGTATTTTTATATTGTTACACCTTATGTATGTAGAAATTCTCGTGTTCTGGCCTTAGTGTGATTGGATCATGGTGTCTGTAATACCAGGCACTTTTAGAGGAGAACTGGAAAGTGCATGGAAAGCCTGCTCTGGAGTTATTGAAGCAGAAGGTAAGTGTTTGAGGGGCATGTTATCTCCGCATCACTTGGTCTCCCACTATACTGTTAGCTGATCCAACTCCCATAACATATAATTTGACCAGGCTCTTGAAAGAAGGCCCATGCTGAAGAATGGGCTTCACCACATGTTGAATCAGTCAAAACTGTAAGTTGTTTATGTAGCAAGCTGCATCATTTTTTATTTAGCATTTTTAATGCTTTTATAGTCTTATGATCTAGTGGTTCTTTGGTCTTCAATATTTTTTTTATGTTCATCAAGTCAAAACTATTTCATACTTGGAGTAGGATTATGTGTTATGTTTTGTCCTTTTCTGGTAATGCCTCTGATCTGAAGTAGAGGTTAAGTTGTAATTGAGAGTAGCATCGCATATCATTTCTATATGGCTGGGTTAACCTGTGAAGTGCGACTATCATTCCTACTTGCGTCAGTTTGAGTAATACTTTTGTGAAGAAATCGGTACCAGCCATCAAGGAACAGTGGGTGGTTATTCATAGGGGAAAAACGTGTATATTCATATATAATTATCAAGAGAAGATGTCATTATCATAGCTTAAGTGGGCAATTAATGTTTATAGCCATCACAAGGAATAAAAAATTATTCAATTTAGTGATCATAATCAATAGTATATGTTATCTTAAACTTAACTAGATTTATTTCAAATCATGATCATGATAAGGTGAATTAATGCTTGATTAATAATTATAGCATTCGTTATGGTTAGTACTTAGTAGAGTAGAAAATGGAAAGGGAAAAAGGTGTGATTTATTTGAAGTGTGACAATTGACAATTGAAGTTATATTAGTATTCAATTAGTAGAGAATTTAAGATAGAATTGTTGATCCATGCATGTATGTGAGAATCATATCAACCCACTATAACATAAGATCCCACTTCACATTTTATCACTACTCTAAAAAAAAAACATTCGATATGCATAAAACTACATCGTTTTCATACATCACTAAGCGAAAACATAGAAAGTAATCACTAGATCATCACAAGCATGTTATACTACTACTATATTTGCATTACACGTGTGCCGACTTACATTGGAACATTACATCATTTATTAAATATTAATAGTATGAGATATATACTATATTGGTGATTAATTAATTTATTTTTATTTGCATCCCTCAACTATAAAATGGCCTCAATCCATAACCATACATTATACATCAACTAATTAAACTCATATATTCCCATACATTTTTCCTTTGCTCTCAATTTCCTCTCAATATATATATAATGAGTTCAAAGATAGGGTTAGGGTTTGGGTTTGGCATTGCAATAATCATATTCATTATTTCATGCAATGAAATAATACTTGTTAATGGCGATATAGGCACGGCTACTTCCTACCATCCTCCATACACACGTGAGTTTATTCATTATTTATGCTAATTAATTAATTTGTTAGGAAAATGAAATTAATGACTGTATTTGGGTGTGTAAATTAATTAACAGCAACGAGGTGCAATGGGAATAGAGAGGATCAGTTTCCAGCGGGCAACCTGTTCGTGCAAGTGAGTGAGGGGCTGTGGGACAACGGCGCCGCCTGCGGTCGACGCTACCGGCTGCGGTGCTTGAGTGGCCGCAACCGCCCCTGCAAGGATGGGTGGGTGGACGTGAGGGTAGTGGATTTCTGCACTAAGAGGCCGTGCCCCTCCACCATTCTCATGTCCAACGATGCCTTTGCTGCCGTCTCTCGATCCTCCGATGCCAAGATCAACGTCGAATTCATCCAGTAAGTACCTACTTGGCCTCCATATATATACTCGCGCGTACTCCTTATCCGTATGATATTTGAGGTATAAAATAATAAAATATATCGAAGTTCGGAAAGACGGAACGGAGGGAGTGTATATGTAGATGAGATAAAATCCTCTGCTAGCTCTGTTTTGATGCTGCTCTGTTTTGATGCATGCATGCAGATATTGATGAAGGTTTTGTTTGATTTTAATTTGCAGGATTTGACATCAAATTATTCACTGCAATTCGATTCAGACTTGAGAGATCGATTAGCTAGCTAGCTAGAGTATATTTTACATTATCCAGATGTTGAGAGATCAACCACACTACTACTATTCATCTCTCTCTCTCTCTCTCTCTCTCTCTCTCTCTCTCTCTCTCTCCCCATACACAATCAGAGAGAAAACTGATGAACACAGATGGATGTTTCGATGTTTTCAAGGTTCAGAACTGGAAATAAACTGAGTAGAACCGTTTATAATTTGGTAGTGATTGATTGATAACTGGGTGAGGATCGATGCAGTATAATGAGCTTCACAACAAAACTTAGGCCCATATTGAATGTTTAATGGGCTTCGAAACTTACTTTAGGCCCGAATCGATGGGCTTCACAAATGAACTTGGGCCCATATTGATTGCTTAGTGGGTTTTACTCTAACAATTCTCAACGATTAATTAATTAACTAAACT
This sequence comes from Thymus mandschuricus, assembly GCA_029379335.1. Taxonomy (NCBI): domain Eukaryota; kingdom Viridiplantae; phylum Streptophyta; class Magnoliopsida; order Lamiales; family Lamiaceae; genus Thymus; species Thymus mandschuricus. Next base: position 491,468 of record CM057076.1, on the reverse strand, counting down.
CTTATTTTGAGCTACATAAATATGAAAATTCCATATTAGTTGAGCTGGCGATTTCAGCTATCTACTTTTGGTTGACTAACTTAACCAATCTCTTATAATAATAAATTAATAATAATAATACTAATAATAAATAGACATTTATACTAGTTGACTAATCTACAAGGGGAAAAAAATAAAATGGATCCAATTAAACCAAATTGCTTCAATTATTCTCATTTAATTCAAACTTTTACACCACTAATCTTGACTGAGATGAGAGGATTAATGTGGACTAAATATGGATTAAGGATTGGAATTTACTTTCACTTATCAAGATTCAAGACTCTCTCTCTCTCTCTCTCTCTCTCTCTCTCTCTCTCTTGCCCCAAAGCAAGGGGGATACTTGTTTATTCTCAAAAATTAATACTTACACTATTTTGAACCAAAACCAATTAACAATAAATAAATAAATAAAATTAGTAGTAGTACTCTTTTAGGAGCAATCAATGTCAAAGTTAGGTGTGAACGGATTGCACCCATTAAATTAAATTAAAATTTTCTACACATCCAATTAATTTAATTAATTTCCCAAAAATATTTAGAAAAGGAGAGAGAGAGAGAAACCATTCAAGGCAAAGTACAAACTTCCCCCCATCCATATAAGGACAATTGAGTAACAATTGAACCAACACACTTTTTGAATTGAAACTAAAGATTTCTTTTTTCTTTCTTAATAATAAATCATTAATTGAATTGAAGCTATGAATTACAATTGAAGTGATGAAAAGTAATATGGAAATTAGTTAACAATTAATCACATTTTAAATTGAAGTCACTTTTCAGTCCCTATAAGTAAGATTTTGGATTTTGTTAGAAGAAGCATGTGTTAGTGCCAACCCATACCTTATTATTTTTATTTAATTCTTCACCAATTTTTTCCAAATCCCATCTTCTCCAAGTTTAGTCAACTACAACTACATATATATAGTGTATTGTACAAATAACTTAAAATCAAATCAAATTAATTAAATTAATAATAATCCCATACACTACTAGTGTGAATATCAACTTAATCTAGACTTATTTATGCTTTCCCATCACCACTAACCCCTTTTATGTCGACCTCCCAACTTATCTAATCCTCACTCTATGCGTTTCTTAATACATACGAGATATAAAATATAGAAACGCACATCATTACTGTTCAAGAAAATGCACCAAATATTCTCAAATTAGATCCGAATATTTACAATAAAATCACAAATTGCAACAAATTTCCAGTCATTATTTTTTCTTGGCATTTTCTTATCAAGACAAATTAGTTTTTCCATCCAATTTCAAACCTACTCACTCTTTATAATAATTTATTAATTCAATACCAATAATAATTCCATTAACAAACACAAGAAAAGACACACAATAAGTGTAGAAAGCACAATTTTTTTTTCCAATTCTAACCAATTGACTTTCCTTCTTTCATTTACCAAAAATTGATTCTTGGAGTGTAGATTTCATATACCAAAAATATTCTCCCCCACAAAATTACAAACAAACACTAATCCAGCATAAATAGTGAGTGCAAAACATCTTAAATAAAGATTAAGAAGAAGAAGGGAATTAATGCAAATAGATCAATAGTATAAATAAACAAACACTAATCCAGCATAAATAGTGAGTGCAAAACATCTTAAATAAAGATTAAGAAGAAGAAGGGAATTAATGCAAATAGATCAATAGTATAAATAAAGTGAGACAAGAACAGAAAATTGTGAATGATAATTCAAGAAAACATTTTTATGTTAATAAATGATACATATGAAGATAAAATTGAGGTGTTGTGAGCAAGAAAAGGAGGAAAAATGGGGACTTGAATTACCAGATTGAAGAATCTGCCAACAAATAATCCCAGATTTCTTCTCTTCTTCACCACAGTTATTTTTCCAACAAAAACTCTTTGCTAATCGAATCCCCTTTTCAGCTAATTACACACCAATTTTGCCCTCAAATCAAGCTTGGGAATCTCCCTTCTTCCCCATCGCAACGCCTTCCCCTTCCCTCTCCGAGAGCAGCTTCGCCTCCTCCTCGTCGGCTGTCGGAGGCTTCTTCTGCGCCTCCTTCGCCTTGAGCGCCTGCAGTTTCGAGTGGTTGTAGTATCCCACTCCCAGAAATGCCAATCCGTAGCCGATTAGATTCACCGGTGTTACGGTATCCTTGATCACCGACCAGGAGAATGCGATGAGCAGCCAGTCCTTGACGACTCCGGCGACGTTCATGGTCAGAGCTGAGGTCTTTCCGACCAGCAGGAAGACGGCGAGGTTGAGAGCGAAGGCGCAGAGCGAATTCGATCCGAAGATTACTAAATCGAAGTGGAAGGCGCCGCTCTGTTGCCTCAGGAGAGGGAATTCGACGATTAGCCAGGGGATCGAGAGGAAGAGGAAGCAGCTGGGCGCGACGTAGTAGAGGGAGGTGATAGGGTTTAGGTTGATTCCCTTGGAGGTGAGGAGGATCTGAATCATGACCAATCGAGTGGCCTCGAAGACGACGGCGCCTAATTGGAGGAAGACGCCCCACGAATCGTACTTGGCCTCGCCGTAGGCGGCGATGGCGACGCCGACGGAGATGGCGAGCATGTTGGACATGGTGGAGGGTTTGTAGGAGTCCTTCTTGAGCATGATTCCGATGGAGTAGACGGCGACGGGCATTAGGGCTTTGAGCATCTGGATGAAGGAAACGGAGAGGTAGATGTAGGCGGAGTTGGAGAGCCAGAGGGAGAGGGAGTAGAGGGCGCCGATGGGGACGACGGAGGTGAGGTAGACGCGGCGGGAGAGGGCGGCCGGCTCGACGAGGTGGAAGAGGCGGACGGCGGCGAAGGCGAGGGAGGAGCAGAAGGCCATGTGAATCATGGTGAGGGAGATGGGGAAGGGCCAGTTGTAGAGCTTCCGATCGAGGATGTACTTGTTGTAGACGATGACGGTGAAGGAGAGGAAGATCCAGATCGCCACGTACATGTACGACAGCATGATCTTCTTCACCACCCCATCGGAGAGAGCGCCGCCTTTCCCCATTGTTTCCGGCGGCGGCGGCGGTGGAGATCTGGGGAGGAGGAAGTGGGGGTGGGTTTCTCTTTAAAACAGAGAGAGACTAGAGAGAGAGAGAGACTAGGTCAGCTGGAGTGACTAGTGAAGGAGTAGAATTTGAATGCGTTTCAAATCGGGGTTCAAATGTGATTTTTTGAGGAATTCAGGGGCATGTTTGGAATTTCACAATTAGGGGAGATTTTGTGGGGAAAAGATTAATATAAATGTCGATTTTTGCTAATGCTAGTTTTGGTGAAGCATAGTACTAGTAATCAATTACTAATAAAGTTCTTTAACTTTTATAGATAAAGAAATAAATAAAGCTAAATAAAGGGATTATTAATATACTTAATCTGTCTACTATTCAAAAAAGTATTGGTTATAAAATAAACGGAAGAAGTACTTACGTGCTATGCTAGGACTAAAATCTCGCATTTCGATTTAAACTTTAAGATATTCAACTATTAATGTATAACTTTATTTTTAAATCGCCAAATCTATATTAATTAGGAATAGCATCCACTATTTAGGTATTCTCTTAACTTAAATTTAAATATACATCCACTTTATTTATTTTCCTTGTTCATTCATTATAATGAATCGATAGCAAAGATTTATTTTTTTATATTGAGTTTTTTAACATTTAAAGTAAATCTTTTGCTTTAAATTTAGTGTGACTCAATTAAATGAGGGAGAATTATTGTTAAGTGGTGATTAATTAAGTACAAATCCATCTATATTTTAAGCATTGAAATACATCGTGTTTAGTCATGCTTAAATTAGTATTAGTACTAATCTATCAATAAAGAAAAAGGTAATAGTATTTAAATAGATATGAATATAAATATGAATATAGTTAATAATAATAATAATAATAATAATAATAATAATAATAATAATAATAATAATAATAATAATAATAATAATAATAATAATAATAATTTGGACATGGTAAAGTTGTGGGCCTTTGGATTTTTGAAATTATAAAAAGTTCTATATTACTTCGACTAGTTGTAGAATCACACACGAATATGGCCCATTTAAACTAATGCAATCATTGTTTTTTAATTTCCAATTTTCCTATGTTTTTTTGTTATAATATTCAACCATAACATCGAGTATATAATGCAATTCAATTGAAAAGAGAAACTATATATTAATGTTTATTTAGTAGTTTGATTAGATGAATAAATAAGTGATTAATTATATATTATATATATAAAAAAGGAAGGGTATACTATCTCATTACTTTTGTTAGCACTTTAATTTATATAAACATACACTACAGAACTTTATTAATAAAAAAACAAGAAAAGGGGGGATAGGAAGTAGGATTTCCATGGCAAGGAATTCACATGGTTGATGGCATCAAAAGTTAATTAAATAAGTGGAGTTCACATGGCTTGCCACATATACTTGTCAACAAAAACACCCCTTCCTCCTTCCTTCGTGTCGTTAATAACGAGCCCACTTATATTAGAACAAGTCTATTACTCCCTCCGGTCTTTTACAGTTGAGTCACTTTCCCGATTGAGCCAGTCTCTCCTAGTTGAGTCGTTTCCTTTTTGGGTAAAAATTAAGTATTAAACACACAACTAATTGTACCCCTTATTTTACTTAATTAACATACTAATTACGCCCCAATTTCTCAATTTCTCCATTATCGCCATTGCCGTCTCTCTCGAAATAATTTTAAATTAATTTAACATAAATCCAGAAAAGTTTTAATTTTATAAAAAAAAAATCCAGAAAAGTTTTTTATTTTAATTTTAAACATCAACAATAATTTTTAAAAAAAAATCCAGAAAATTTTAAATTAATTTAAAATAAATCCAGAAAAGTTTTAATTTTATTAAAAAAAAATCCAGAAAAGATTTTTATTTTAATTTTAAACATCAACAATAATTTTATAAAAAAAAATCTAAAAAATTTTAAATTAATTTAAAATAAATCCAGAAAAGTTTTAATTTTATAAAAAAAATTCTGAAAAAGTTTTTTATTTTAATTTTAAACATCAACAATAATTTTATAAAAAAAAAATTCAGAAAATTTTAAATTAATTTAAAATAAATCCAGAAAAGTTTTAATTTTATAAAAAAAAAAAATCCAGAAAAGTTTTTTATTTTAATTTTAAACATCAACAATAATTTTATAAAAAAAATCCAGAAATTTTTAAATTAATTTAAAATAAATCCAGAAAAGTTTTAATTTTATAAAAAAAAAAAATCCAGAAAAGTTTTTTATTTTAATTTTAAACATCAACAATAATTTTATAAAAAAAAATCCAGAAAATTTTAAATTAATTTAAAATAAATCCAGAAAAGTTTTAATTTTATAAAAAAAAAAATCCAGAAAAGTTTTTTATTTTAATTTTAAACATCAACAATAATTTTAAAAAAAAAATCCAGAAATTTTTAAATTAATTTAAAATAAATCCAGAAAAGTTTTAATTTTATTAAAAAAAAATCCAGAAAAGATTTTTATTTTAATTTTAAACATCAACAATAATTTTATAAAAAAAAATCCAGAAAATTTTAAATTAATTTAAAATAAATCCAGAAAAGTTTTAATTTTATAAAAAAAAATTCCAGAAAAAGTTTTTTATTTTAATTTTAAACATCAACAATAATTTTATAAAAAAAAAATTCAGAAAATTTTAAATTAATTTAAAATAAATCCAGAAAAGTTTTAATTTTATATAAAAAAAAAATCCAGAAAAGTTTTTTATTTTAATTTTAAACATCAACAATAATTTTATAAAAAAAATCCAGAAATTTTTAAATTAATTTAAAATAAATCCAGAAAAGTTTTAATTTTATAAAAAAAAAATCCAGAAAAGTTTTTTATTTTAATTTTAAACATCAACAATAATTTTATAAAAAAAAATCCAGAAAATTTTAAATTAATTTAAAATAAATCCAGAAAAGTTTTAATTTTATAAAAAAAAATCCAGAAAATTTTTTTATTTTAATTTTAAACATCAACAATAATTTTATAAAAAAAAATCCAGAAAATTTTAAATTATTTTAAAATAAACTGAAAAAAATATTAATTAATAAAAAACATTTTTTATATTAATTAAAATAAAATACAGTACTTAGTAATTATAAATATAATCTCATTCTTTTCTCAATTACCAAACATACTTAAAGTACTAAACAACTCTTCTTAATTCTCGTGTCGAAAAGTTTCGACTCAACTGTAAAAGACCGGAGGGAGTATACTTTACACGTTTCAAACGAAACGGATTCCTATTTAAAATCTATGAGAGTTTTTTCAAAGAATGTGTACATTCTGTTTGAGACGGAAAATGTAATATTCAGTGGGTTCATTCTCAACCGGATGGAGACGTGACGAAAGTATAATGAAGACAAAAGATTAATTTAACCGAGTTTGCAGTGGCGTAATGGTGTGGTATAGTATGATTTTCTGCGGATGTTAAGGCATGTTTGCAAGCTTTTTCTTGCTCTCATTTTAGTTATCACTTTTTCTTAATAAATAATTACTTGAATATGAATAGGTTAATGAACTTCTTTTTTCTCAATCTTATGGAATAATTTTATGAAAATATACTACTTTTAATTGTTGTGAAATTTCAAATAATGTGCACAATTTGATATGAAAGGGGACAAAAATGAGGCTGCCATTGAAAAGTAAATTAACATAGGCCACAAATTAATCCACAATAATAAAATAAAATAGTAGGTTTTTTGGTAGCTGGCATAAAGAAAAATGAGGAAATTTGGAGAGAGAGAGAGACAGAAAGGAGAGAGGTAGGTGGAATAAAAAGCTAATTAAAATTATAATGCTTGTCACTTTGCACCTTTTAATTTTATTTTATTACTATTAGATTTTAATTAGTGTTGACCAAAAATCTTATCAAATTGAATAAAAATAAAGAGTGTGTTGATACCATTTTATCCATCACTAGTCACTATATTACCAAATTGGTTTCAATACTTCAATAATATTACTCCCTCCGCCCCTTTTAAATTGTCTCGTATTTTTTGGCATGTGATTTTTATACACAAGTGTTAAATGTGAAAAGTAAGGAGTCACATTAAAAATGAAGGGTTAATATTTTCATTTTATAAAATATGACTAGTGAAATGGATGATCCAAAATAATAAATATGACTAATGAAATGGGACGACGGAGAGTAAATAAATAGAAATAGTAAATCTGAGATTGAATCTCATGGAATTAATTAAGTACCTAATCTATGTAATGGCTATTATCTAATCTCTTAATTAATGTAATTAAAGATTGAATAGTAAGTAATTACTAGTAAAGTAATTGACTACCTACTGCCTCTTTTAATGGATGTTAGTAATTAATTAAAATTTTGAAAATTTCCTCCATCAAAGATTTATTCCAAGTGGAATTTGTCTAACTTGCATTGAATTTGTTTTGACATTATCAAAGTCTCCTCTTTTCTTTTCTTTTTTCTTAAGTAGGAAAAAGAAAATTACATTTGGTACTTAAAAAGGTTGTAAGAAAATTGATGCTTACTCCATAATAGTCCTTAACTTAAAAAGATGGAGTGTGTTACTTTAGTAAGCAATATTCATAGCTTCATTTGCAAAATATTGATCCTACCGTTACGGGCTCGTCTAGTTACGTATCTCTTTAATTATTTTAACCGACTCGTAAGATAATTACTCCTTCCATTCCATCCGATTACGTTAAAGATAATAAAAATAAGCGTAATTAGGCTAGAGAGAGAGAGTATTAGAATCTTTGACAATACAAGAAGTATTATATTTCATGAACATATAGATAGCCAAGATGAGGCAAGATGAAGCAAGATGAGACTAATTATCTTGGGTTAAATGGTGTTTGGTAGCCAATATAATTTTTGTCGGGGGCCCGGGATTAGGGGAAAGGCCCGCCCTTATCTACTATTTCCTCAAGTTTATTCATCCTCCCATTTTCTTGTGATAACTCATCTTTATGAAACAATATTACCTATGATGTTTGAAATTACTAGTTTGCCCTTCTCTTTTATCATTGCGTTTTGTAGTTTTCAATTCGTCTTTTTTCTCCGTCATTTTTGCTTCACCACATTGCCATTTTTTTTATTTGCTTGTGGTTATTTATTTATTTTCCCATAACTTTTGCTTTATTTATTTCGTTTTTTTGTTTTTCAATTTCCATTCCATTCTTGCCTTTTATTCAATTTCCAATTTTATTTTATTTTTTACAGTATTTTAATTTTCAATTTTGATTTTGCAAATTGCTTGTAAATTCCTTGCATCATAGGAATACATAATAAATTACAAAATGATTAATCTATATGGAAAGGTTATATTTTACGAAATGAGCATTAATTTAAGAAGGTTATTCTTGTAAATTTACATCTTAGACTAGATTTTATTATTTTTACAAAACACAAATACTATTTATCTTACTTTTCAAACTTTGCTACCAAACAAACATGTAGATTATTTATCTTTACTACTATTCATACTAATTATCTTAAGAGTAGTCATCTTGCCATATCCTATCGTAACTACCAAACGGAGCCTAAGCGTTTGTTGTCCAACGGTTAGGATAATTGCCTTCCAAGCAATAGACCCGGGTTCGACTGCCGGCAAACGCATTTTCTTATAATTTTTTTCAAACATTTTTGACATTAACTTCATGAAATATTGCATGATTTTTTATATATTTCACTTGGTATAGCATCCATCGTACTGTATCGTGATCTCGTCGGGAAAATCCTCGATCGAGCCTCTGTCGGGTGCCCGAGACGACCACCCGATCTCACTTGAGGCCGAAGCCAACGACAGGCAAACCTCGGTAGGCCGAACCGAGGGCACCTCCATCAAAGGCTCATCTCCATTGAGCAAAACTTGCACAACTTTCCTCATCTTAGGCCTCTTCACTTGATTAGGGTGCAAACAAGCCAACCCCATAACCAAACACCTCCTCACCTCTTCCTCATCACATAACCCTTTCAACGCCGGATCCACGGACGAAAGCAACGACCCCTTTTCGTGTGAGGTCCACACGGAATCCACCAAGCTAAACTCCTCCATCATTCTCGATCTCCATCCACAAACCACCTCTAGCACCACCATTCCGAAGCTATACACATCGGACTCCGGGGTGGCTCGACCGGTGTAGCTAACCTCGGGTGCCAAGTAGCCTATAGTACCTGCCACCATTGTCATGACAAAAGCATCGTTTCCAAGCAATCTTGCTAGGCCGAAGTCCCCTAGATGAGCGTTGTAGTCTGAATCGAGCATCACGTTGTTAGGTTTAACATCTCGATGGACTACCGGATTCTCACACTCTTCGTGAAGGTACAGCAAGACTGAGGCTAGCCCTGATAGGATCTTGTACCTAGTTTCCCAACTTAGAAAGTTTTTGTCGCCTATGTAACGGTCTAGGCTCCCGTTTGGCATGAACTCGTACACGAGTAGTAGTTGTTTCCTATCATGGCACCAGCCTAGTAGTTGTACCAAGTTTTTGTGCCTTAGCCTCCCTATAGTGCATATCTCAGCTAAGTACTCTTTCTCACCTGCATGCACTACCCCAAAATAGTAAGCTTCAATCGAAAATTTTCTATAAATAGAAAGAAAGCAGATTCAAGAAAAGGGAATAACTACCTTGGCTTGAAGTTGCATTAATCTTTTTTACAGCAATGGTAGTGACAGAATCAGCTTCAGACAAAACACCACTATAAACAGTTCCGAATCCACCGGTTCCGATCAAATTTTCTTTGCTGAAATTTTTGGTAGCCTTTGCAAGCTGCTTATATGTGAAGAGTTTAGGAGCATTGGCTGCATTCTTTGCCAACTTCTCGATGTCCCGTCCTCCTTCAAGCCTCGCCTTACGTCTCCTTCTTGCAGCGGCCAAGATCAGCATAGCAGCAAATGCTGATAGTACAAGAGTTGGAATTAGAATGTGAAGTACTAATCTAGACTTGTTTACACCAACACCTTCGTCTAGAGATTCTTTCGGCAACGCGTAAAGGGTGAAATTCCAGTCAAGAATCTGATGGATTTCGGACATGTGACCGGTCGAGGCAGTGAAGCCCACGTAGGCTTGCTGAGGAACCGTATCTGCCATGATGATCTTCTGCCTCAAGAAGTTCACCATGGGTTCATCTTCGTACGCCACGTCTACTTGGAGGATCTTTTTGAGGCCATCATACTCAATCTTGACTCTTATGTTGTTTCCACTTCTGAGATCAATCCCTACTTCGTTTAGGCTCCTTACGGCCACCGGATACTCAACACTAGTCGTGTCGATTGCTATGTGGTTCTTGTCTATATCGCGAGGATTCTTGTACGTGTCGAACTCCACTGCTAGTTGCCGAAGAAAACCGCCTACAATAGCAAAAAATCAGTACCATAACAGATTAAAGAACTAGGAAACAGCAAAATCTTGGTAGTTTGATAGCTCTAGCATTTGCTCACCTTCTGTAGAAGGGTCCATGATGCCTATGTAGGAGCCGTAGCTCTCGGGTGGTGATGGTTTGTTGTCCTGTGCAATGACGAAGGCAATCCCGTCACCTGATAGATTGGAAGTGGATGTGATTCTGATGGTGAAGCCGGTGGAGAAGGATGCCGGCCATGCAAGAATAGGGTAACGGAACAGAACTCGTCCCACTAGGCTCGCCTCTTCGTCCCCGTTTGGGGTGATGTTTAGGCTTCCGTTTGCGCTGCTTACTGATCCCAAGCAGATCAGATTGCTTCCGTTTTCACAGCTCGTTGAGTCGAAGGACGGGAAGGAGAAGTTCTGGGATCCCACGAGGATCGGAGAAGCTAGATGGATTAGAAGACCAAGAAGCAGAAATAACACCATTTTTGTTTGTCTGTGTGGTGAAGGTTCTGAGAGGGGAATAAGCTGTAATAAATATGGGCCTCATTCTCTTGTAAGAAGAAGGCAAGATTCTTGGAACTTGTTTGCTTGTGTTTCAACACAAACCAAGAAAACAAGACTCGGAATTCAAATATCACTCCTATTTCATAACATACAACCTTTTAAAATAGCAGTCATTCGTATATATTTTAAACAAGCCTAACGTGTTACGACGAAATAATAAAATTCGAACATGAACGCTAAATAATCTTTGTTACAATCCACAACTAGTAGTACAAGTAAATATGCATTATAATGTTGTGACATTTAAACAGCTGCAAATACAAGGTGTGCTGACTAAATTAAAGAACATATATATCGTTCGAAAATTTGAGAGATGGACTGATATAGCTTCTCTCTGCAAGGCAAGACGAGAAGGTCTAGCGATGCATATCACACCATCATCGACTAGGACACTCAGGGGGAGTGAGAAGCTAGAATAACAACGCCAAGGAAATTTCGTATCCTGCCTCACTATCGATCTCTGCTCTAGTAGATGCCTAGATTCGGGAATTGCTGCTTCCTAGGACGGATAAATCACACGTGTAATGTGTTAATCCGTAGTACTAGTTACAAAACTGTTTGGCTACCAGCAGCAGCTATTAAAAGTGTCCGACTCAGACATTTACAACATCTCATCGGAACACTAAAACAGTGGGAAGAAGACAGATCGAGGGGGGCAGGCAAAACGTACTGACTGTATGTGGATGTGTCAATTTATAGATGGGAAATTGCACTCCACAAGCAACTTATTTAGCTAAGATGACTACTTGATTGAAATCTAATGCATTTGATGTAGTGAGCAAAAAATAATTACTTAAAAGTCCTAATTTGCCCGCAAGCGATGGACGAAGAGACTAGAAAATCGATGTATGTTTTGGGTGTGGAATATGGTTTGTTTTTATTCTTTATCTGACACTCCTGAGGAAATCTGCGGCAAAGTAATCAAACCGATACGATGCAATTCTCGTTTTGCTCGTTACTTTATAATTGATTCCGGCCATAATATTTATCTCGTTGGAGCCGGACTCATGGCACATGATGCACAAGGAACAGAAACCGGAACAGGAACTGAAACATATTGGGTGGCCGAGGATGGTAATTTATTATTAGTTTATTATTATTATTATCCTCATTTATCATTCAGTGATTCACAAATTAACTCTCATCCTTGATTCAGTCTTCGAAATTGCCGGTTTATCTAGCAAAGATGTTGAAACTGCCGGTTTATCTAGCAAAAATGTTTTCCTAGACAAGGAAAAAGACAAGTTTATGGTGACACCCCTCTTTGTTTGTGATGTTCCCAAATCCATTGCCGTCTATTGGGATCTTTTGACTGATACCCAAAGAAAACGAGCTACGGTAATTGATATTGTTTTTTTCTTGGTTTGGTTTGGTTTGGTTTGGTTTTGTACAGTAATGTAATAATAAAACAAAATTTAACAACTTACAGGATGCTATCTCAAGAGTTGTCTTTCATAAGATGAGATACGGTGATCGGTAATAAATATACTTTCCTTTGTTGGTCTTTGATTTTATAAATAAATTTACATAAGATTTGTCAATGAAATATGCAGCTCCGGTCCTGATTCTGATTCTGATGATGATATGACAAAGTTGGAGGATGGTGTGGATGCACTTGAGTTGAATGACTCGTCTCATTTTGAGTCTGACAGTGTTGTTTTTAAGCCGTCTCATTTTGACTCGGTCATGATGGATCTTGAGTCTGTCATTATAGATCTTGACTGGGTTGTTTTTAAGCCGGGGCGGAAGCATGCTGCGATTGAACAAGAGTTGGAGACTGTTGTGAATGCACTCGAGGGGATTGTATCTAATCTCAAATTTGAGTGCGATCCGGCGGAGCTGGAACTTATATTGTTTTCTCGAGTATTTGAGATGATGCTTCAAGACTTGAAAGACCCACTCAATGCTAAAGGAAGGTAATCAATCTGTTGCTTTGCTTTTCCATTTTCTGAATTATTATTTAAATTAGAGCCATGTTATGTTATGCTATGCTTTATGACTTGACTTTTATCTCATGTTTATAGACATGGGGATAATTTGCTTGCTTGGCTTCTTAGTCTTTTTTTTTTTTTTTTTTTTTTTTTTTTTTTTTTTTTTTTTTTTTTTTTTTAGCATGAGAGATCCATTGGTTTATATAATGTAGCGCTAGTGGACGAAATGCAAAATAGCCACCTATCATATTCTACTATAAACTAACCACATTTTTCTTTGTTGATTTGTTTTTAGAACAGCAATGTAATGTTTGGACCTTTTGCTTCTTAGAAGTGGTTGTACGTTTTATTTTCTCAACAATGTAAGGTTGATTCCATTTCACTTGAATCTATTTCACCTATGCATTGCTTCCTTTTGTTTTGTTTTTCTTGTCCCATTTCACTTGAATCTATTTCACAAGATCGAAGCAAAGTCATATCGAAATCACAAGTTTAAAGCAAAGAATAAAACAAAATGAGCCAATAATGCTGGTAACAATTATAGCTAATCTATCAGAATGTTATCAATTTCTCATCGAGCAGCAAATACAGGTTTGCTAGTCCACCTTTAGTACGAACATTGTTTATTATGTCTAATATTTTTTTATTAATTATTATTTTACTTTAACTTATTATTTTTTGCTTTTCTTTTCTTTTTTATGTTTAGCACTTTCCGACTAAATGCAATGTTTTGAAATCCGGATCGGATACCGAACCGGTCATTCAACTGAGTCACCGGGTCGACCGGTTGACCCGTTCTTAAAAAACCGGATGACTCATATATATTATATTGTTTAGTATTTTATATATTTGTTGTAATTTTAGAATATACATGTGAAATTAGTTCAGTTGGTTATTATCTTAGACTAACAAGCTAGAGGTCCATCTATAATACAAATACAAGATATACATTTATCATTAATTAATACTTAGCGTATAAATACCTAACATCAATAGTATAAATATAGGATATGAACACGACAGTGTTGTTAGGTTTTGGTTGCGCCTTACGAGGCCGATTCGCAGTTGACCCATATGGTGAATGACTCTGACTTTATTGTTTTGGTTGCGCCTTACGAGGCCGATTTACAGTTGACTCATATGGTGACTTTGACTTTATTGCCTTAAAGTGTAAAAAGGTAAGCAATTTTAAATTAAGCATTTTAATTTGTAGGTAGAATAATTTTAATAAATAATAATTACTTTGTTTTGGGCATATTATTTACCATTTCAACAGGAAGATCTGAGTTGTTCCTATTTTAAATATGACTAAGAAGATGAAAAATGTAACTTTGATATTTGGGATAAGTCTATGTCGAGGTACCACTTTGATCGGTTCAGTCAAGACATGTTTCTAAAGTTTTGTGTGCTTTGCGTATGCGATTATTTGAAGAGGACACACACTTTAGGATTTGTTACAGCGCATGAGCTGATGCTGAAATGCAACGATGATGCGGAATTGGTAAATAAACTGATGAATTTTGTATGTTTAATCATTTGTTATTTGTTCTCTAACATATATTGTACAACTTCTTAAAACTGTGGCTGCTGAATATAAATTAGATGGTGAGTATAGAAAAAATTGGGAAAAAGTTGTAGAGGCATTTAAGTATGCCAAAGTGTATTGTCCAAAGTGGAAATAAGATTACACCTAGGAATGAATTTGTATGGTAGCACAAATACATCGATATACTTATGAGGAGTTTTGTCCATTTCGTGCAACGCCATATAATGAAGAAAATGTGAATAAGATCAAAAACCGGTTGGGTCAACCAAAAATGTTGAAAATGGTGAATAAGATCAAAACCCCAAAAAATGTTGAGAATGGTGAATAAGATCAAAAACCCGCTGGGTCAACCAAAAATGTTGAAAATGGTGGAGATGAGATTTGAACCAAAAATGTTGAAAATGGTGAATAAGATTAAAAACCCGCTAGGTCAACAAAAATGTTGAAAATGGTGCCAAAAATGTTGAATATGGGAGCGATTCTTCTCACGCGCTGCCGCGGGGAGGTACAACGTCTACGTGCATGCGGACCTCCACGACAGCTCGAACGCGATGTTCGCGCTGCTCTCGCCGTCGTGCGTCCCCATCCACTCGTTCAACTACACGTATCGGATCCTGATGAGGTCGCGGCGGAGCTTCGTCGAGATCCTAAAGAACGAGCCCGGCGCGTACGAGAGGTGGGCGGCGCGTGGGGAGGAGGCGATGGCGCCGGAGGTGGGGTACGAGGATTTCCGGATTGGGTCCCAGTTCTGGGTGGTGAGGAGGAGGCATGCTAAAGTGATTGTGCGTGACAGGAGGCTTTGGTCAAAGTTCAAGCTGCCTTGCCTACGTGACGACACGTGTTACCCCGAGGAGCATTACTTCCCTACGCTGCTGAGCATGGTGGACCCTCGCGGGTGCAGCCTCTGCACCCTCACCCACGTCGACTGGAGGGGCAGCCACGGTGGACACCCGCGTACCTACGTGGCGGATGAGGTTGGGCCGGAGCTGATCAAGGCCCTTCGTAAGAGCAGGCCCAGATACGGCGACGAGGAAGGATCCGACGGGTATAATTCGTCGGTGACGGCGGTGAGGAGGAGGCGCGACCCGTTTCTATTCGCGAGAAAGTTCCACCCCGGTGCATTGGGCCGGTTGGTAGATATTGCAAATGATGTTCTCTTTAAAGATTGATTTTTTTTATATTTATATTTATTCTATTCTTGTAATAATGTGTATGAGAATATAAAAGAAATAGTGCAAACTTAAATAAAGCAACAACAAGAAAGAAAAAAGGCGGGACAAACCCGTGCTTTTGTTTTCCACCATTCCTTTCTCTTCTTCCACTTTTTTCCTATATAGTAGTATATGATTATTTTGTGACATTTTATTTTATAAAGATTTTGAAATGTTTATAGAAATAAATCAAAATTTGGTTAGGCCTAATAGTGTTGTTGGATTAAAATGAAAAGGGCCCATCCCATTAGTGAAGGGGGATTTTAAACATAGTCCCCATTTCTGTCACCATAGCCCCCTATTTTAAATTAATAATTAAAAGTACCAGGGAATTACTAACTTATCCTCATAACCCCAATTTGCTCTCATTCTTCATAGCCTCTCCAAAATAGAAAACGAAGGTCTAAAGACGATGAACAACATTTGTTTGAACAAACAATGATGGTGGCACCGGATTGCCTCCGGCGATTTCAATTAGTACTCGTTATTGTTGCTGTAGCTTTTCTTCTTTTTCGATTGGAGCATTGGACCAGGCTGCAAATTTCCTCTTAAGATGCTCGGTTTCCGACAATTGGTGACTTTCTACGATCAGAGCATGGACTCCGTGTTGCAGGCGGCGTTCCGGAGGAATTGAAAGAGGCAAGGTTTTTCTTTTGACAGGGAAAGAGGCAAGGTTTTGACTCTCAAGGATATGTGTCATCCCATGCCATGATTTGACCGGAGCTGCTCTTAATTTCTCCCGTGCCGACACCTCCGAGTTGCCGAGCTTTGACTTCAAGCTATCGAAAACAATACGCGTCACGTCGGTTACGCTGAGCTTTGACTTCGAGCTTTGATTAAAGGTTAGAAACAAGACTAGTGAAATGTGACGACCGAAATAGGGAACACGACTAATGAATGTGATGGAGGAAGTAGTTAATAGAATTAGTAAATCTGAGATTGAATCTCATGGAATTAATTAAGTACTTAATCCATGTAATGGCTATTATCTAATCTCTTATGTCTGAATTAAAGTAGTTAAAGATTGAATAAGTAATTAGTAAAGTAATTGACTACCTACTGCCTCTTTTAATGGATGTTAGTAATTAATTAAAATTTTGAAATTTTCCTCCATTTGCTCCATCAAAGATTTATTCCAAGTGGAATTTGTCTAACTTGCATTGAATTTGTTTTGACATTATCAAAGTCTCCTCTTTTCTTCTCTTTTTTCTTTAGTAGGAAAAAGAAATTTACATTTGGTATTGAGAAAAGTTGTAAGAAAATTGATGCTTACTCCATAATACTCCCTAACTTTAAAAGATGGAGTATGTTACTTCACTAAGCAATATGCATAGCTTCATTTGCAAAATATTGATCCTACCGTTGCGGTCTCGTCTAGTTACGTATCTTTTTATTATTTTAACCGACTCGTAAGATAATAGTTCATTTCGTCTCGTCTGATTACATTAAAGATAATAAAAATAAGTGTAATTAGGTTGGACAGAGAGAGTATTAGAATCTTTGAGAATAGAAAAAGTATTATATTTCATGAACATCTAAGCTTTTGTAGTCCAACGGTTAGGATAATTGCCTTCCAAGCAATAGACCCGGGTTCGACTCCCGGCAAACGCATTTTCTTTTAATTTTTTTCAACATTTTTGCCAATAATTTCATGAAATATTGCATGAATTTTGATATATTTCACTTGGTATAGCATCCATCGTACTGTATCGTGATCTCGTCGGGAAAATCCTCGACCGAGCCTCTGTCAGGTGCCCGAGACGACCACCCGATCTCACTTGAGGTCGAAGCCAACGACAGGCAAACCTCGGTAGGCCGAACCGAGGGCACCTCCATCAAAGGCTCATCGCCATTGAGCAAAACTTGCAAAACTTTCCTCATCTTAGGCCTCTTCACTTGATTAGGGTGCAAACAAGCCAACCCCATAACCAAACACCTCCTAACCTCTTCCTCATCACACAACCCTTTCAACGCCGGATCCACGGACGAAAGCAACGACCCCTTTTCGTGTGTGGTCCACACGGAATCCACCAAGCTAAACTCCTCCATCATTCTCGATCTCCGTCCACACACCACCTCTAGCACCACCATTCCAAAGCTATAGACATCGGACTCCGGGGTGGCTCGACCAGTGTAGCTAACCTCGGGTGCCAAATAGCCTATAGTACCAGCCACCATTGTCATGACAAAAGCGTCGTTTCCAAGCAATCTTGCAAGGCCGAAGTCCCCTAGATGGGCGTTGTAGTCAGAATCGAGCATCACGTTGTTAGGTTTAACATCTCGATGGACTACCGGATTCTCACACTCTTCGTGAAGGTACAGCAAGACTGAGGCTAGCCCTGATAGGATCTTGTACCTAGTTCCCCAATTTAGAAAGTTTTTGTCGCCTATGTAACGGTCTAGGCTCCCGTTTGGCATGAACTCGTACACGAGTAGTAGTTGTTTCCTATCATGGCACCAGCCTAGTAGCTGCACCAAGTTTTTGTGCCTCAGCCTCCCTATAGTGCATATCTCAGCTAAGTACTCTTTCTCACCTGCATGCACTACCCCAAAATAGCAAGCTCAATCGAAAATTTTCTATAAATAGAAAGAAAACAGATTCAAGAAAGGGAATAACTACCTTGGCTTGAAGTTGCATTAATCTTTTTTACAGCAATGGTAGTGACAGAATCAGCATCAGACAAGACACCACTATAAACAGTTCCGAATCCACCGGTTCCGATCAAATTTTCTTTGCTGAAATTTTTGGTAGCCTTTGCAAGCTGCTTATATGTGAAGAATTTAGGAGCATTGGCTGCATTCTTTGCCAACTTCTCGATGTCCTGCCCTCCTTCAAGCCTCGCCTTACGTCTCCTTCTTGCAGCGGCCAAGATCAGCATAGCAGCAAATGCTGATAGTACAAGAGTTGGAATTAGAATGTGAAGTACTAATCTAGACTTGTTTACACCAACACCTTCGTCTAGAGATTCTTTCGGCAACGCGTAAAGGGTGAAATTCCAGTCAAGAATCTGATGGATTTCGGACATGTGACCGGTCGAGGCAGTGAAGCCCACGTAGGCTTGCTGAGGAACCGTATCTGCCATGATGATCTTCTGCCTCAAGAAGTTCACCATGGGTTCATCTTCGTACGCCACGTCTACTTGGAGGATCTTTTTGAGGCCATCATACTCAATCTTGATTCTTATGTTGTTTCCACTTCTGAGATCAATCCCTACTTCGTTTAGGCTCCTTACGGCCACCGGATACTCAACACTAGTCGTGTCGATTGCTATGTGGTTCTTGTCTATATCGCGAGGATTCTTGTACGTGTCGAACTCCACTGCTAGTTGCCGAAGCAAACCACCTACACCAGCAAGAAATCAGTGCCATAACAGATTATAGAAGTAGAAAACAGCAAAATGTTCACAGTTTGACAGCTCTAGCGTTTGCTCACCTTCTGTAGAAGGGTCCATGATGCCTATGTAGGAGCCGTAGCTCTCGGGCGGTGATGGTTTGTTGTCCTGTGCAATGACGAAGGCAATCCCGTCACCTGATAGATTGGAAGTGGATGTGATTCTGATGGTGAAGCCGGTGGAGAAGGATGCCGGCCATGCAAGAATAGGGTAACGGAACAGAACTCGTCCCACTAGGCTCGCCTCTTCGTCCCCGTTTGGGGTGATGTTTAGGCTTCCGTTTGCGCTGCTTACTGATCCCAAGCAGATCAGATTGCTTCCGTTTTCACAGCTCGTTGAGTCGAAGGACGGGAAGGAGAAGTTCTGGGATCCCACGAGGATCGGAGAAGCTAGATGGATTAGAAGACCAAGAAGCAGAAATAACACCATTTTTGTTTGTCTGTGTGGTGAAGGTTCTGAGAGGGGAATAAGCTGTAATAAATATGGGCCTCATTCTCTTGTAAGAAGAAGGCAAGATTCTTGGAACTTGTTTGCTTGTGTTTCAACACAAACCAAGAAAACAAGACTCGGAATTCAAATATCACTCCTATTTCATAACATACAACCTTTTAAAATAGCAGTCATTCGTATATATTTTAAACAAGCCTAACGTGTTACGACGAAATAATAAAATTCGAACATGAACGCTAAATAATCTTTGTTACAATCCACAACTAGTAGTACAAGTAAATATGCATTATAATGTTGTGACATTTAAACAGCTGCAAATACAAGGTGTGCTGACTAAATTAAAGAACATATATATCGTTCGAAAATTTGAGAGATGGACTGATATAGCTTCTCTCTGCAAGGCAAGACGAGAAGGTCTAGCGATGCATATCACACCATCATCGACTAGGACACTCAGGGGGAGTGAGAAGCTAGAATAACAACGCCAAGGAAATTTCGTATCCTGCCTCACTATCGATCTCTGCTCTAGTAGATGCCTAGATTCGGGAATTGCTGCTTCCTAGGACGGATAAATCACACGTGTAATGTGTTAATCCGTAGTACTAGTTACAAAACTGTTTGGCTACCAGCAGCAGCTATTAAAAGTGTCCGACTCAGACATTTACAACATCTCATCGGAACACTAAAACAGTGGGAAGAAGACAGATCGAGGGGGGCAGGCAAAACGTACTGACTGTATGTGGATGTGTCAATTTGCTCCTTAATATCAACTTCAAACCTCTCCTGAAACTGCAATATAATACAGATTAGCTTTAGCATGTTAGCAGCCAAAAGTAATACGTACTTTTCATAGAACATAACTTGAATCAGATACAGATGAAACAAATACACTTGGTATCTGTGCCTCCGAGTTTCCAGTGTCATTTGTATGTATGCATACTCTGATTTCTGATACATACTACAACATCTGAAAGCCTACAAGTTAACTTTTACAGAATTGAATCAAACATCTAAAACAAAATGCAGGACTAGTAAGCCAGCCTTCCCTTAAAATTCAAAATCAGTCCAATTAGAATAGATAGTGATGGCAAATCAAAACAAAGGACTCAGCAATTACCTTTCTTCCTGGGACATGCCGGAGTCGGAGTGAATGGGAAATTGCACTCCACAAGCAACTTATTTAGCTCACTCAATTTGATGTAGTGCAGCCATGTGAGCAAAAAATAATTACTTAAAATCCTCACAACACAACAATATGAATATGAAAATCAAACCTGTACAAGACCATGAAGGGTCAACTTCATCTACATATATTTCCATGGGCTGAAATGAAGAAATGTTACAGTAAAGCGTATTAGGAGCCATGCCATCTGAAGTTAAGGTATCCAGTATGAAATGAATGACGATCTAAGTCTGATTTCAGGTTCTGCAGAATTTTATTTTAACTTTTTGAAAATTGTGGTTTGTCGTTCTGGGAAAAAAATAACGATGGAACTCCGATGCTTAATCCGACAACGGATTTGGAATCACCATTAAAGTAAAAGTATGGTCGGAAAAATCTCACCATTAATGTTTTTCCGATTTTGTTGACTAGTTGTTTAAGTTCTCGTATTCAACAAAATGAATCACGAGGAGAGAATGAGATTGGCACGCCAAACCATGGTCTTGTTGTGCCAATTTGAGATAGATAAATTAAAAGAGGCTGAGGCTGCTGCTCAGGAAAGTAGTAACAAATCGAAAAAATATATATATTGACCGTGATCGTGAGGGAGGTTTCAAGCAGTTATACAACGATTATTTCTCCGACCGACCTACCTATTCAGATTACATGTTTCGTCGCCGATTCCGTATGCGGCGAGTGGTATTCTTGAACATTGTCAACGTTCTATCGATCGCAGATCAGTATTTTCAACAACGACCAGATGCCACCGGTCGAGAAGGCCTTCATCCATTACAAAAGTGCATCATGGCACTCAGGCAGCTTGCGTATGGAGGTTCTCCAGATATGTTCGACGAGTACTTGAGGATTGCTGACTCAACCGGGCGCCTGATTCTGGAGAAATTTTGCCGTGCCCTTATTGCTGCTTTTGGAGACTAATACTTGCGAAGGCCGACTCAAATGGATTGTGCCCGACTCATCCACATGCGCAAGGTGAAGCACGGCTTTCCGGGAATGCTCGGGAGTGTCGATTGCATGCATCGGGCATGGAAAAATTGTCCAACGGCCTGGGCAGGTGCGTATCTCAATTATAAGAAGGGTTGTCCTACATTAATTCTTGAAGTTGTTGCGTCAACCGACCTGTGGATTTGGCATGCATTTTTCGGGGTCGCTGGCTCGAACAACGACATCAATGTCCTTAACCAAAGCCCTCTATTCAACGACGTTTTGAACGGTGTTGCTCCGGCAGTGAGCTTTATGGCTAATAACAACCTCTACCGGATCGGATATTATCTAGCTGACGGCATTTATCCCAAATGGCCTACCTTTGTAAAGACGTTGCCGTGTCCGACAACTGACAAGAGACGACATTTCGCTCTTAAGCAAGAGGCTGCGAGGAAGGACATCGAACGAGCATTCGGTGTTCTACAAGCAAGGTAGGGAATTATTCGTGCGCCTGCCCGACCGCACTATCTAGAAAATATAACAGAAATCATGTGCGCATGTGTCATCATACACAATATGATAGTTGAAGATGAAGGCCCGAATGTAGAAAGTTGGTCGGAGGAGGAAGAAGCGGGTTCAAGCTCAAGTGGTGGTGGGGTGCAAGCACGACAAGGTGTCGATGCCTCGTTCGCAAGACCTATACATAGGAATGTGAATACCCGCGATGCAAGGGCCCACGAGAAATTGCAAGATGATATGATCGAGGAAATGTGGGCACGCAAATAATCGCGATGCTAGGGCCCACTTTTTATCCATTTTTTCACCTTTTAATTGTTTTGTTTTTTATGTTTTAAAATCTTTGTATTGTAATTTTCCAAAGGTGCAATACAATTTGATTTATTAAAAAAACTCGTATTCGAACGACAAGAAAAATATTAAACCGAAATAAGAATTAACAAATAACTAGCAATGTCCAGTCAGCATAGTCTAGTCAACACATAAAATAAATAGCATACACCGTACTCTACTGCACTACTTTTCAGCATACGCCGTACTCTGTCCTTGTTAGCACACTTTTTGTCCTAGTCAGCACACTTTTTAACTAGCATACGCCGTACTCTCGTACTCTGCTGCTGATGCTCTAATATGGAACCATATTTAAGGAAAGCGAAGATCACAGAGTTGGAATTGGAAGGAAAAGAAGTTGGGGTAGATGTTTATATATGACTATACAAATGCCGAGGGGTGAAAAAGAGGTGGCTAATAGGTTAGAGGAAAAAGCATACCGCAAAGTTACTTAGATATGGGTAATTCTTTTTACTGAAAATGACGAGTATTTATTTGACGAGTATTTCTTTTTATTGGCATCGTAGATCATATTCTCTTAACAGTTATATTGAATCTGTGGAGGACTATATCGATTTCAACTATACTAGTATTTCTTTTTATTGGAATCATAAATTGATCGATCATATTCTTTTAACAGCTATGTCGATCATGACGAGACTATATCGATGTCAACTATACTAATTATGCTGATTATGTTCGCTATTTGATGATTCGTATTTCTTTTTATTGGCTTCATAAATTGATCGATCATATTCTTTTAACAACGGTGTCCATCATGACGAGGACTATATCGATTTCAACTATACGGATTATGTTCACTATTTGGTGAACATTCTAAAAGAGCAGGGGATCAAACATTTTTTAGTTTTCGACGGGAGTGTGCCAGAGATTAAGTATAATACACGAACATTGTTTATTTTACTTTAACTTTTTTTTTTTTTTGCTTTTATTTTATTTTTTATGTTTAGCACTTTCCGACTAAATGCAATGTTTTGAAACCCGGACCGGATACCGAACCGGTCATTCAACTAGGTCATCGGGTCGACCGGTTGACCCGTTCTTAAAAGCATATTATAGTATTGTTTAGAATTTTATATATTTGTTGTAATTTGTTCAGAATACATATTATATATTTGTTTAGAATACATATATGAAGTTAGTTCAGTTGGTTATTATCTTAGATTAACAAGATAGAGGTCACAAGTTCAAACCCTTTTAAATACAAAAAAAAAATTACTTTTTTAAAAGTGAACCGGTCACCGGTTCAGATCGGGTTTGATCGGTTTAGACGGGTTTGAACGGGTCTAACCGGTTCACTTCAGGTTAGTTGAAAGGTACGAAAATCAAAGACCCGGACCAGGGACCGGTTCCGGGGTTTTCCGGTCGGACCGGCCGGTCCGGGTCAGGTTTTAAAACATTGACTAAATGAAGATTATGATGATAATGAAGAGCTTATCACAAAAGAAATCGCAAATCAAGTATTGAAGGTTTATCTATCCATCTATAATACAAATACAAGATATCCATTTATCATTTATCATTAATTAATACTTAGCGTATAAATACGTAACATCAATAGTATAAATATAGGATATGATCATTTATCATTAATTAATACTTAGCGTATAAATACCTAACATCAATAGTATAAATATAGGATATGAAGGCACGGCAGTGTTGTAAGGTTTTGGTTGCGCCTTACGAGGCCGATTCACAGTTGACTCATATGGTGAGTGACTCTGACTTTATTGCCTTAAAGTGTAAAAGGGTAAGCAATTTTAAATTAAGCATTTTAATTTGTAGATAGAATAATTTTAATAATTGCTTTGTTTTGGGCATATTATTTACCATTTCAACCGGAAGATCTGAGTTGTTCCTATACCACTTTGGTCGGTTCAGTGAAGACATGTTTCTAAAGTTTTGCGTGCTTTGCGGATGCGATTATTTGAAGAGGACACACACTTTAGGATTTGCTACAACGCATGAACTGCTACTGAAATGCAACGATGATACGAAATTGGTAAATAAACTAATGAATTTTGTATGTTTAATCATTTGTTATTTGTTCTCTAACTAACTGACTAATATATTGTGCAGCTTTTTAAAATTGTGGCTGCTGAATATAAATTAGATGGTGAGTATGGTAGCACACTTGATATGATCATAAATGGGAAAATACATGCATATACTTATGACAAGTTTCGTCCATTTCGTGCAACGCCATATAATGAAGAAAATGTGAATAAGATCAAAAACCGGTTGGGTCAACCAAAAATGTTGTAAATGGAATGAAGAAAATGTAAATAAGATTAAAAACCCGCTGGGTCAACCAAAAATGTTGAAAATGGTGGAGATGAGATTCCAAAAATATTGAAAATGGAATGAAGAAAATGTGAATAAGATCAAAAACCCGCTGGGTCAACCAAAAATGTTGAAAATGGAATGAAGAAAATGTGAATAAGATCAAAAACCCGTTGGGTCAACAAAAAATGTTGAAAATGGTGGAGATGGGATTCCAAAAATATTGAAAATGGAATGAAGAAAATGTAAATAAGATCAAAAACATGTTGGGTCAACCAAAAATGTTGAAAATGAATGTTGAAAATGGTGGAGATGAGATTCCAAAAATGTTGAAAATAGAATTAAGAAAATGTAAATAAGATCAAAAACCGGTGAATAAGATCAAAAACCCGCTGGGTCAACAAAAAATGTTGAAAATGGTCAACCAAAAATGTTGAAAATGAATGTTGAAAATGGTGGAGATGGGATTCCAAAAATGTTGAAAATGGAATAAAGAAAATGTAAATAAGATCAAAAATATTGAAAATGGTGGAATAAGATCAAAAACCTGCTGGGTCAATAAAAAATGTTGAAAATGGTCAACCAAAAATGTTGAAAATGAATGTTGAAAATGTAAATATATAAGATCAAAAATGTTGAAAATGGTGGAAAAACCCGCTGGGTCAACCAAAAATGTTGAAAATGGTCAACCAAAAATGTTGAAAATGAATGTTGAAAATGGTGGAGATGGGATTCCAAAAATGTTGAAAAATGTTGAAAATGGAATGATGGGATTCAGTCTTCGAAATTGCCAGTTTATCTAGCAAAAATGTTTTCCTAGACAAGGAAAAAGGCAAGTTTATGGTGACACCCCTCTTTGTTTGCGATGTTCCCAAATCCATTGCCGTCTTTTGGGATCTTTTGACTCATTCCCAAAGACAACAAGCTAAGGTAATTGATATTGTTTTTTTCTTGGATTGGTTTGGTTGTACAGTAATGTAATAATAATACAAATTTTAACAACTTACAGGACTCTATCTCAAGAGTTGCCTTTCATAAGATGATATACGGTGATCGGTAATAAATATACTTTTCTTTGTTGGTCAATGAAATATGCAGCTCCGGTCCTGATTCTGATTCCGATTTCGGTTCTAATAATGCTATGACAAAGTTGGAGGATGGTGTGGATGCACTTGAGTTGAAGGACTCGTCTGATTTTGAATTTGTCATTATGGATTTTGACAGTGTTGTTTTTAAGCCGGGGCGGAACCATGCTGCGACTGAAGAAGAGCTGGAGACTGTTGTGAAAGCACTCGAGGGGATTGTATCAAATCTCAAATTTGAATCCAGGGATTGTATCTAATCTCAAATTTGAATCCGATTCGGCGGGGCTGGATCTTTCATTGTTTTCTCGAGTATTTGAGATTATGCTTCGAGACTTGAAAGACCCACTCAATGTTAAAGGAAGGTAATAAATTTGTTGTTTTGTTTTTCCATTTTTTGAATTATTATTCAAATTAGAGCCATGTTATGTTATGTGATGCTATACTATGCTTTATGACTTGACTTTTATCTCATGTTAAGTTATGTTATGTTATGCTATGCTTTATGACTTGACTTTTATCTCATGTTTATAGATATGGGGATAATTTGCTTCCTTGGCTTCTTAATCTTATTATTCTTTTTTTTTTTTTTTTAATTTTATTTTAGCATGAGAGATCCATTGGTTTCGATAATGTGGCGCTAGTGGACGAAATGCAAAATAGTCACCTATCCTATCCAAGTATAAACTAGCTACATTTTTCTTTCTTTGTTTTTAGAACAACAATGTAATGTTTGGCCCTTTTCTTCTTAGAAGTGGTTGATTAATCCTATGCATTGCTTCCTTCTGTTTTGCTTTTCTTGTCCCATTTCACTTGAATGTGAGGCATCTCGTCTCTATTTCACAAGATCGAAGCAAAGTCATATCGAAATCACAAGTTTAAAGCAAAGAATAAAATGAAATGAGTGATGAACGCTAATAATGCTGGTAACAATTATAGCTAATCTATCAGAATGTTATCAATTTCTCATCCGACTAAAAGAACAGCTGCAAATACAGGTTTGCTAGTCCACCTTTACAAAATCGAATTACATATTGTACTAGATAGATCGTTCAAAAGATTAAATTCTCTTCAGCAACACATGGCACATAACCATCGACTATTCTCTTGATTCTTGATTGGCTTTCTAGGACGGCACTGCATAAGAGAGTAATTGCACATCTTAATTCTTACTATCAGTTACAGAACATACACTGCGAAACAAAGTTGTTCAGGGTGGATAACAAACAGAACTAGAACAGTGTAAGGCTCAGAATTTTAAAATGTTTCAGATTCTCATGAAAACGGAGACGTTGGCGAAAACTTACTGTACGTGGATGTGTCAATTTGCTCAGGAAGCTCCTTGATATCAACTTCAAACCTCTCTTGAACCTGCGAAACAGTTAGGTTAGCATGTTAGCAACCAAAGTTATACTACTTTGTATAGAAAATAAAGATCCGATACTAACTTGATTGAGAACATCTGAATCAGATGCAGACGAAACAAATGTTATGGCTAGCCCTTTGGTTCCAAACCTCCCAGCTCTACCAACCTATCTCATTGAAAAGGCAGAAATTAGTGAGATCCATGTTAGTACTTCGAAATCAATAACTACTAAATTGACTATGACAAAAGAAACAAATGAAGCAAGGTGGAAAAGTGTACCCTGTGCAGATAAGTGTCAGCAGAATCCGGCATATCATAGTTGATCACAATGTTAACTCTCTCTATGTCGATTCCTCTCCCAACCAAATCAGTTGCTACCAAAATCCTCTTATGCCCTTCTTTGAATCCTTTGTACCGAGTTAACCTGTATTATCAAACTTACATGGCATTATGTATTTGCTCAAAGAGAACAAACACTTGATAGCTCTGCCATTTCTGTGAATAATTCAGCACATACTACAGCATCCAAAGTTAACAAGATTACATCAAAAGAATCCAATAAAGCATCTTAAATGCAGGACTAGAAAGCCTTTTCATAGAATCCAAAATCAATCCATCAATTAGAATAGGATGTCATGGCAAATCAAAAGAAAGGTCACGGCAATTCAGAGCACACACCTTTCTTCCTGGGACATGCCGGAGTGAATGCATATAGATGGGAAATTGCACTCCACAAGCAACTTATTTAGCTCCGCAGCCCGTGTGACACTTTTGACAAAGATGACTACTTGATTGAAATCTAACGCATCAAGCAGATCGTTCAGCTTTCGATTTTTCTCCAGCTCACTCAATTTGATGTAGTGCTGCCATGAATGTGCCACCATGTGAGCAAAAAATAATTACTTAAAAGTCCACACAACAATATGAATATAGAAATCAAACCTGTACAAGACCATGAAGGGTCAACTTGGCTTCATCGTCTACATATATTTCCATGGGCTGAAATGAAGAAATGTTACAGTAAAGCATATTAGGAGCCATCTGAAGTTAAGGTATCCAGTATGAAATGAATGACGATCTAAGTCTGATTTCAGGTTCTGCGCCATTCTCCTTGCAGATACTTTACAACCCGTGCAAACTGAATGTCGCCAAGGCTGTTTAGACAACAACTACGGAATTCTTGGAAACATGAGTTTCACTCAGAGCCCAATTCCCTAAATCTCTAGCTAAAAGTGGAGGAAAAAAGTGAGAAAAGAAAAACGAAAGATAAACCCCTATGACCAGTAAAAGTAGCAACAATGAGAGCAGTGCCTATGAAGCTCAACAACCTCCTACGCGAACCTACTGAATCTTTGAAATGAACCATAACTTCGAGTCGATTGGATAACTAATCACAATATGGGTAAGCATACAGTGCATCCATCAGCCACTGCATTCATGACCTAGTGTTGGTAGCAGAAATTTGGGGAAGAGGAAGCATGGTAGACGTCTAAAAATCAAGGACTGGCCACAGGACATTACATCTTGCATAAATTTCTTGCAAACTGGTCGAATCTCCTTGCTGAGGGTAGCTGAAAACATCATAACTTGCTTGTCATGAGGGGTCATCTTGAAGATTTCCTGCACATCCCTCCGCATATCTGGTGACACATTAAACAAGCAATGAGAAAACCAATAGCAGAACTGCCTTTCGGTAGGCTCAAGATAAAGATTGGTTTTTATGTCCGATGCTCACCAAGAGACTCGAGCATCTTGTCACACTCATCCAGAATGAAATGCCTCACATTTTTCAGAGAAAGTTCCTTGTCTCTAGCCAGAGCAAGTATCCTTCCCGGAGTTCCAACAACAATGTGAGGGCATTCATTCTTCAGAAGATCTTTGTGTACTTTGATGTTGACACCGCCATAGAATACAGCAACTTTGATATCTGTTAAATATGTGCTGAATCTTTCAAACTCGTGACAAATCTGTAAGCCAAAAAAAAAAACATTTATGTAAGGAAAATGGGGTGCAAAATAATCTACAAACAAAAAATACTTCGGTACATAATTGAGCATGACTTGAAGAAAGATATGAAAAATCAATAGAGTTGATTGCTTAAGACGTGCCTGATAAGCTAATTCCCTTGTATGACACAGGACAAGTGCAGCAACTTGGCCTGCAATTGGTTCAATCTGCTGCAATGTTGAAAGGACAAATACAGCAGTTTTCCCCATACCAGATTTGGCTTGGCAGATGACATCCATTCCAAGAATAGCTTGAGGAATACACTCGTGTTGAACTGGCGAAGAACCAAAGAAATTTGATCCAAGGAAGCCTCAGTTTCAATTAAAAAAGTTTTTTACCATGCAACGTCTCCGAGGTAGAGTGAAATTGATGATTTACCTGAAAATACATTGTTGGGAACAATTGTAAGTCTCCTTTACTGATAAATTTTTTGATGCAATAAAATTGGTGATGGACTGACTACATAAAAGGGAATGTTGGCTGAGAGAACATCAGCTAAGCAAAGTAAAGGAAGCTCAAAATGAAAAACAAAATTCAATTACATGAAGATGCAAGCAGGTTTAGAGACCTATGATGCATGTGCAAGAAACAAACTACAAGGATAAGCTAAATGTATTCACGTTATTATATCATGTTACAATTCTTATAATATGCCTACAAGATAACGTACACCAGTTCAAGTTATTCCAATTCAAAGTTATCACACCCTGCCAATATAACAGGCAACACTGGATTGATTTTCAGTCAGCACATGCTGCACATCTAGTATAGAATTAATCACGTAGACATTCAACCACAGAGTTCTTTTCTGCAAAGAGATTGCATCTTACCTTCTGATGGATGTTCAAATCCCGAGTCCACGATAGCACGTAAAAGCTCTGGCTTCAAGAGGAAGTCCCTGAATCCTGAACTGTGGATCCCCACATAACCCCTGCACACAAGACAGGACACAATGGAAGTTAACACTCGCACAAGTATAAACCTTAATAATAGAACATTCTTTACTAGCAACCCGTCCTACAATAATCTTCCCCATCCCATTTCATAATTAGCAGAATTCAAGCAAAAGATCTGAATTCAGCTACGGAATCAACCCATATGCCAAAGTTCATGAACAATATCATAAGTCATAATCGTGAATTTCAAATGGGCTTAAGCAGCTAAACAGCTAACAGACACCTAATTACATGGAATCATCATTGAATACTTAAAAAGTTATACTTAAAACAAGCAAAATTCAGGGACAGAGACCAGAATAACTCAGCAACAGATAATTAAAACATGAAATGTGAATGAAGCTTTAGAACTCACTTCTTCGCCGACTCGCCGTTGACCTTGGCACCGACAGAATCGGGTGCTTTTTCTTCCTCCTCCTCGTAGTCGAGGAGCTCCTCTTCGTAGGCTTCGTTCTCCTTCGTCTCGCCCATTATTCTGCTGCTGCTGCTGCTTGAAACTGCAGATCGACAAAAAAGGATCAATCTCCGCACTTAATACAGCAAACGCAAGTCGAAACACACACTCGAAGACACGAATACGGTGAAAAATTAGGGTTTATAGCTCAATTAACCTGCTGAGTAAAATTCTGTATACGCGATTGAGGATAGTTGGGTTTACAATTACGAATTCTGCAGAGAAAAATGTTAAGAAATCTACGGAAACGAAAAGAGGAGATATTTTGGAGAGGGAGAGAGAAAGAGAGGGGGAGGGATAGGGGCCATAGGGCTCGGCGAGGAAGAGTATTTCAATGATGGGAGGAGCTGGGTTTGACTGTTTTGCCCTTGGGTGTCCTTTGACTTTTGCGTTATCACAGTCAACATGTACCTCTTCGTTAATTCCATTATTAAATCTAAATCTTTTGTTATTACACGCTTAAGGATCCCTATTGTATTTCAACCTACGTCTCGTCTCGTATTGCACCGACGAATTGTATCGTATGTTCCAAATCCGATTAATTATCATCTATTGTACTATGAAAGTATTAGTACATATTATCCACGACAATTATTTTTCAATGTCGTGAAAAATGTATGGATTAACTGATTTTATTATGTTCGATCTTCAATAAATTTTATTTTGAAGGTGTTTAGTAGGAATATAATAAAGTAGGTAATATATAATACTACTTCATCACATAATTAATGATTAGAAGGTTTGCATGAAAGTGTTGATCTGGTTTTGGAGCAAAGCACCAGCCTTAGACTGAGGATTCCATGCATGAAAAACATGCTTTTCTTCCTCAGCTTCGATCAAACTCACGTTCTTCACTCCTTTTCCCTTCAAGAAATCTGCATACATCACTCCTCTCTCTCTCAAGAAATCCTGCCCAGCCACGAACACCGCCACCGCCGGAAACAGCCCCCACTCCTCCACCGCCTCCCTGCCGCCCTTCTCGAAGTTGCAGCCGTAGAAGTCGCGGTCAGCTCCCTCCGGCAAGCTCAGCTTCCAGAACATGTCGTTCATGGCGACCTCGGCGGCGGAGCCCTCCGCCGCCTCCATCTCCGTCCGCGCCTCGCTGCCGAAGAACGGGTGGATCGGCAGAAGCCCTCTGATCGAGACGTTGGGGATGCTACCTCCGGCGAACCTCAACGCGACATGGTGGGCTATGTTGCCGCCGGCGCTGTCTCCGGCGAGGTAGACGCGGGAGAGGTTGGCGTTTGTTAGCCACGGGTCGGGGGCGGAGGCCAGCCACTCGAGGGCGGCGTAGCAGTCGTCGTAGGCGGCAGGGAGCTTATGCTCCAGGGCAAGGCGGTAGTCGACGGAGAGGACGATGGCGGAGGCGGCGGAGGTGAGGCCATGCAGGAAGGCGTGGTAGCCGAGCCAGGAGGTGGAGCCGATGCAGAAGCCGCCGCCGTGGAAGTAGAGGAGCACGGGGAGAGACGGCAGTGGGGGGCGGAGGAGGGGAGGAAGATTCTGGCGGTGATGGGCTTGGAACAGGGCAGGTCCTGACAAAAGATAGGCCCGGGGCGAAATGGTAAATTGGGCCCTATACCGAGGTTTTTTTTAAAAAATTATGTTGGGAACCCCTTGCAGTTTGATTTTGATGATGTTTATCGAAACCACACTTAGGCATTTTTACTTGTTTAGGGTCAAGGCCGATAGATCGACCTGCTACCTGTTAGTGCAGGTCGATGCTCTCTATAGTTTAAATGCAAGTTTGATCCACTCTGTAAGAGAAAGGTTGTTTATCGACCTGCCTCATTCGGATCGAGCTGGCATATCTTCCTGTCTATCGACCTCCCCTCTCAAGCTTCCAGCCTGCTTTGACTTGGAAGATTTCAAGAGCTGGATTATCATATCAAGGTCGATGCTCCGCCTTCATGGAGCTTCACGACCTGATCCTTGCCACGTGGTGTGCCAGCAAGGACGAACTTTCCCAACAGCTAGAAGTGAGTCAGCCTCCAACGGCTAGTGCCACGTCATCCTGACTCCAACGGCTAGTTTTTCAAAACTGCCTATAAATACTTCAGCCATTATCGGATTCAAGCACGGGAAACTCAAGCTATCAACGCCAAATCTCTGCCGAAATCTCTCTCAAGTTCATATCCATTCAAGTGTTCGAAATTCCATTAGTTTCCCAAACACTTGACGAAGAGAGATTTTATACTCCGATAAAAGCCCAACGACGAAGCGTTCACTGCTGCTTGTCGTTGATTCAACAACTTCTTCTCCGACTCGTTCGAAGTTAGAAAGTTTGTGTGTTTCACCATTGTAGAGTTAGTCAAGCTCTGTAGTGTGTGAAAGGTTGTTTGTACGTTTTGTACGAAAGGTTGTAAGGGTCACGACCCAAAACTCGTGTCTAGATATATTCAAGTTAGAGTGTATTTAGAACTGATACTTAGTCAGTATAAATAAGAGATAGGTTGGATCCAAAGGTAAAGGGATTCTCAGGTCGAGTCGACCTGACGTGGACGTAGGAGGGTTTCTCCGAACCACGCTAAATTGCGGTCTCTCTCTCTCTCTCTCTCTTTATTTATCGCCTTTTCATTTTATTATCAAACTGACGAGCATCAACCTGCATATCAAGCATCAACCTGCATTTCCGTATCGACCTTAGATTTTTCAAAGAGTAAATCAACCTCCACCAACTTCCGCATAAGCACAGTTTGATAAATCAAGCTTGTTCCCAAACGAGTTTGATAGATCAACCTGTCTCTGATAAGGATCAACCTTGACAATCGACCTTTGATCGACCTGATTTTATAAAAGTAAAAAACTGTTGGTTATTGGTGTATTCCCCCCCCCCCCCCCCATACACCAATTACTCTTTCCCGGGACCAACAAATTATAAGGAAAAAAATTAATGGGCCCATGATCACTAAGAAATTATATGAAAAAAATCACAAAATTAATGTATCCAAATAGATATGAACACAAGTCTCTACAAGTTTAATACAAGGATTAATAGGTTAAGCCAAAACGGATTTGAACACAAGTCATCTACAAGTTTAATACAAGAATTAACCGGTTTTTAGGCTTTAGACACAAGTCATCTACAAGTTTAATACAATGATTAACCGGTTAAGATTAACAGGTTAAGCCAAAGGAATTTGAACACAAGTCATCTACAATTTTAATACAATGATTAACCGGTTAAGACAAAGGAGATTTGAACACAAGTCATCTACAAGTTTAATACAAGGATTAACCGGTTAAGCCAAAATTAATGTATTCAAAGGGATTTGAACAAAAATCATTTACGAGTTTAATACAAGGATTAACCGGTTAAGCCAAAAGGGATTTGAATACAAGTCATGTACAAGTTTAATACAAGGATACCGGTAAAGCCAAAAGGGATTTGAACAAAAGTCGTCTACAAGTTTAATACAAGGATTAACCGTTTTTTTGCTTTGAACACAAGTCGTCTACAAGTTTAATACAAAGATTGACCGGCTAATATAGCCAAAAGGGATTTGAACACAAGTCATCTACAAGTTTAATACAAGGATTAACCACAGTTAAGCTAAAATTAATGTATCCAAAGGGATTTGAACACAAGTTGTATCCAAAGGGATTTGAACACAAGTCATCCACAAGTTTATTGCAAGGATTAATTAACCGGTTAAGCCAACAATCTATCTATTTATGAATTTCTATAACCAAAAATTTATATGCAGGTATCCGAAATTTGGGGCCCCAAACAATGGTGGGCCCTGGGCCGTCGCCCAGGTTGGCCCACCCTCAGGGCCGGGCCTGGCTTGGAAGGGTCAATGGTGACGTCCTTGGAGGTGGGGGAGCATGCGGCGGTTTTGTGGGCGGTGCGGAGGACGGAGCCGTCGGAGAAGAGCTGGAGGAAGCCCGGCGCCTCTCCGACGAGGGACATTTTAGTAGTATTATATTGTTTGATAGTTGAAGTGTGATTATGCATGGGATTAATTGGTTTAATAATTATAGATGTTGGGTGGAATGTAGGATTGTCATGTATGCATGCATTTCAATTGCATGATCAGAGAAACACAAATATCGTGCGAGGGGAGAGAGAGAGAGTTGCAGGAATGTTCTTTGGCGGTTCTGGGCCTGTGCAGAGTACGATAGGTAGTAGTATTATATTGTTTGATAGTTGAAGTGTGATTATGCATGGGATTAATTGGTTTAATAATTATAGATGTTGGGTGGAATGTAGGATTGTCATGTAAATTACGTAGTTCATGCATGCATTTCAATTGCATGATCAGAGAAACACAAATATCGTGCGAGGGGAGAGAGAGAGAGTTGCAGGAATGTTCTTTGGCGGTTCTGGGCCTGTGCAGAGTACGATAGGCCCCAAGAATAAAAGGGTCCAAATAAGGCCCAGTCATAAATTGGGCTCGTTCAGGAAAAAAATATAAGGAAAAAATAATAATGAAAAAGGAAAAAGGGCCCAAAATAAGGCCCAGTCATAAATTGGGCTCGTTCAGGAAAAAAATATAAGGAAAAAATAATAATGAAAAAGGAAATAAAGAATAAAAGGGCCCAAAATAAGGCCCAGTCATAAATTGGGCTCGTTCAGGAAAAAAATATAAGGAAAAAATAATAATGAAAAAGGAAAAAGGGCCCAAAATAAGGCCCAGTCATAAATTGGGCTCGTTCAGGAAAAAAATATAAGGAAAAAATAATAATGAAAAAGGAAATAAACGCGCCAGGTAGGGGTCGAACCTACGACTTTCTGCTTAGGAAACAGACGCTCTATCCACTGAGCTACAGGCGCTAGTTGAATTGGTGGTGGCAACATTCTTAAAATTCTTATGTTGATTTTCTTCTCCCTCTTTCTTTAGGTGTATCTATGTAGAACCCATATGAAGCTTAAGCTCTCACTGAGCAAAATTTTTGGATCCGTCACTGAGTTGCTTATGTGTATAATATACGATGTATATGATAGCAATGTAGATCAAATGAATAGGACGTTAGTTGTAATCATCTCGTTTGTGAAATGTCATCTCCCTATTTTGAAGTGAAACTTAATGGGCATGTGCCGGAAATGAAGGTTGCTTCGATTTGGAGTATGGATTAACACTTAATTGGACCTTGCATGTTGTTCGGCGTTCAATTTGAGCTACAACATCCATTCCAACCATTATGAGCACTTGAAATGAGCTTGTTTCGTATTATCTTTGTAGTACTGTACTTTTAAATGAACATTTATTCTATCAACTCACAGTATTATATGTTATTCAATAATTCAACTACATACTAATAGTATTTTGCAATTCGATACGATGTTATAATTTGATTAGTCGAATCGATCGTACATTATGTCAAGTACTTGTAAATGATATTCATTTTTTGATTACTATTAAAAAAACACCACACAAAACTTATGAAATAATGAAAATACTCTAAAATACTTCGGGGAAGCGCCATATTCGTGGGGGAGTAGTACTGAAATTCGAAAATTCGCCTAGAAGAAACACTCACTCTCTCTCTCTCTCTCTCTCTCTCTCTCACACACACACACACACACAGTGGCGGTAGAGGGAAAAGCTGATTGTATTATTGGTAAAGAGGACACTTCATTTGATACTTCCGCGAAATTTCACTTTTTCTACACTCTTGATTGGAATGCCTTTCCCTTGCTCGCCACTTCCCCAATCTTTGCTCGCTTTCACCGGAAAAAGTTGCTGATCGGCCGGCGCGGGAGCTGAGTAAGTGGGCGTGTGAAATTTTTGAATTTTTAGGGGATTTTTTTGGTGATATGTTGCAATTGATTGATTATAATCGAGACCCTTCTTGAATGTGAGTGAAGGTTTAATCTTTTTGCTAGTTCCTTTTGGATGGTGCTGTTTTGTCTAAACAGAGTTTGTTTTTTCTTGGATCAATAACTGCATTTTACGGTTCCGTTGTGAATACGCCATTCCTCGTTTTGGAAACTGATTTGACATAGTACCTAATTGGATGGTAACGGCAACAATGAGATTGATTCTGGGACATGGGTCGTTTTGGCCTTTTTCTTTAAAGGGAGCTTCCATTTGCTTTGATGAATTCCATGCTGTGATGTGGATTATATCTCTCTGTTACAGAGAACCTTGATGCATCCTTTTCAGTTTTCTCGTCCCGTTACACTTGACTGTAAGGCTCTGTGGTTGAGTAGTTTGGGGCTTGAGTTGTCTAGTGGTGTATGTTTGATGACATGAAATGTAGCTCAAGTTTGAAAGAGAAGTGTAATGTGATGATGGTGGTTTCCCAACTTTACTTTAGATTGGAGGTTTCTGTTGATTCCATGTGTGAATGGCACTGGGCAAAGAGTTAATTTGAATAAGTTTGTAAGTGATGTTATCTTCTGGGAGCACCGAGTATTTCGTCATGCTTGTTTGATTAATACATACTACTCAATCGCATAAACTTGTCCTCGTGACATGAACATAACAGGCAATATGCCTGTTTGTGTCGACGTGCTTTATTGTTTTAGTCGGTGTTTTCTTATAGAATCTAGATGTATTTTTCAGAAGAAAAAAAACGAACAAATGGAGTCAGAGAGGCTTACTGCTATCTTGTACGTTTATGGACTGCAAGTCAATTAGGAACCCTACCTATAACCATCCAATTGTATACTTTCATGCATGTTGTTTCTATATGCCTAGTTTCCTGGCCAGCTTTTCTCTTGTTCTATTTGTTTTTCTCACTTACGAAAGTCTCTTGTAGCTTGTGCTCAAGTGATTATTACATGGCTGGATTTATTTTTTCTCTATTGCTTTATTTTATTCCATATCTACAGCTGTACAGAAATTTTGTTCTCCTTCTATGTCCTCTTGATGAGTGTTATGAATCCTGCAGGTTTTATGGTACATAATTCTGATTAATACATCAAAGACGATGGGATCCGAGATTAGTGATAATGACATGATTGTCACTCAGATCAGCCTTGCAGGGCTAGATAATGATATCTCGGCTAAGAGGCTTTTGGACTACCTTGAAGATAAAGTTGGACTTGTCTGGAGGTGTCGAGTGAAGACTTCTTCAACTCCCCAGGATTCTTATCCTGATTTTGACATTGACACTGAGAAGGTGCAGAGAAAAACTGAATATGAGAAGGTCGAACCTCATGCTTTTGTGCATTTTGCACTTGCAAAGTCGGCAGCTCTGGCACTGGATCTATCAAGCTCTGGAGATCTTAGATTGGGCACTCAATTTATAAAAGTCAGTTCGGGCCCACAAAATCCTTACCGACTGAGTGAAAGAAGAAGAACTACTACGCCGTATAAAATACCTGGTGTCTCAGTTGAAATTGGGGCTATGAGGAGTCGGGATGAGTTCTTTGTTAGTTGGAGAACACCCCCGGCTGGGGCTGATTTTCTTGTTGATCCCTTTAATGGGACCTGCCAAATACATTTTACGAGGGATACTGCATTCTCCATAAGGGGTGAAGCAAGGCCAGCTGTTATAAAATGCAACTACAAGACCGAGTTTGTACCCAGGGAAATACATGAGGTGAAGCGGTACAAAGATTTTACCTCTGTCGCAGTTCTACTTCAGCTGGCTTCATCACCCCAGATCTACTATAGGACTGCCGATGATGATATTGAAGAATCAGTGCCCTTCGACTTGTTGGATGATGATGATCCTTGGATACGAACAACAGATTTCGTTCCGAGTGGGGCAATTGGTAGGTCTAACACTTACCGAATCTCTGTTAGACCTAGGAACATTCCGCAACTTGAGAAAGCTTTGCGATTTCTTGAAAGTCGAAGAAGTGTTACAGTCGTTAATGCAAGTTTACAAGAGCGCCTCCGGGTGCAGGATGAACCTGACTTCGGGGTTCCAATGACAGATCCTTTTTTCTGTTTTCAGTACAAGAAAGGTCTGAGTTTCAAAGTCATGTTCATGGTGAACGCTGTAGTGCACAAAGGGATCATCAACCAGCATCAGATGTCGGATAACTTTTTTGATCTGTTGAGAAGACAGAATGAGGAGTCCTGTTTGGTTGCCCTTAAACACATCTATTCCTACAAGCGGCCAGTTTATGATGCTATCAGAGCTTTTGATAATGTCCAAAAATGGCTGTTGAAAAATCCCAAACTCCTCCAGAGGCCAGAGCCAATTGATGATATTGTTGAAGTTCGAAGATTAATCATTACGCCATCAAAGGCCTACTGTCTTCCACCTGAGGTGGAACTGTCCAATAGAGTTCTGAGACATTACAGAAGCATCTCAGATCGTTTCCTGAGAGTTACTTTCATGGATGAAGCAATGCAGACCCTAAACAAGAATGTGCTTACCTACTATGCTGCTCCCATTGTTAGGGAAGTCACCTCCAATCTCAGCCCGCAAAAGACCACAATGTTCAAACGTGTGAGGGATCTTTTATACAAAGGGTTCTACTTGTGTGGTCGAAAGTACTCATTTCTGGCATTCTCTGCAAATCAATTAAGGGATCGTTCAGCTTGGTTTTTTGCTGAAGACAGAACTACAACAGTTGACAGCATCAAAAGTTGGATGGGGAAGTTCACAAATAAGAATGTTGCAAAGTGTGCTGCGAGAATGGGGCAGTGCTTCTCTTCGACTTATGCAACAGTGGAGGTTCCTTCATCACAAGCTAACCAGAAGCTAAAAGATGTTGAAAGGAATGGATACGTTTTCTCCGATGGAATAGGGATGATATCTTCTGATCTCGCTGAGGAAGTTGCAGCAAAATTGCAGTTGAGTACGAATCTGCCCAGCGCTTTTCAGATAAGATACGCAGGCTACAAAGGTGTTGTTGCATGTTGGCCGGCGAAGAACAATGGACCCCGCTTGCAGCTCCGTCCAAGTATGAAGAAATTTGATTCTACTCATACGACGCTTGAGATTTGTTCTTGGACCAGATTCCAGCCTGGTTTCTTAAATCGTCAAATTGTTACTCTACTATCTGCTTTAGAGGTTGAGGATGATAAATTCTGGAGAATGCAAGAATTGATGATTTCGAGACTTGATTGCATTCTGGAAGATCCTGACATGGCATTTGACGTGCTCACTGCATCATGTACTGATCAAGGGCATACAGCAGCTCTGATGTTAGCTGCTGGTTTCAGGCCTTCAAATGAACCTCATCTACGAGGAATGCTTTCGAGCATTAGAGTCTCCCAGCTTGGCGATCTGCGGGAGAAATCTCGAATCTTTGTCCATTCCGGAAGGTGGCTGATGGGTTGTTTGGATGAGCTCGGGGTTCTTGAATATGGCCAATGCTTCATACAAGTCTCTACACCATCTCTGGAAGATTGTTTTACAAAACATGGAACAGAATTTGCTGAGACGAAGAAAACACCTGAAGTGATCAAGAGGCTTGTGGTAATTGCAAAGAATCCCTGTCTTCATCCTGGGGATGTGCGGATTTTGGAGGCAGTCGATGTCCCTGAGCTCCGGCATCTTCATGACTGTCTTGTTTTTCCTCAGAAGGGTGACAGACCACATGCAAATGAAGCATCTGGCAGTGATTTGGATGGGGATCTTTATTTTGTAACATGGGATGAGAATCTTATTCCTCCGAGCAAGAGAAGCTGGCCCCCGATGGACTACGAACCTGGTGAAGTTAAGCTAAAGCCACGCGACGTGACACACTCGGTAATTTAACTGCCTTATATAAAGTACATATATGATCGCTTCTGCTTCAGTCATTCCATTTATTACTTTCTAGTCGGAGGTGGATTCTGCTGCAATTTGATGCATATGATCTGCTCTGCGGCTTTTATTTTGTAATAATTCAGTATATGATGGATGCTTATTATGCTATGAGGCTGACTTATCTGGCTGTGTTCGGTCAAACTTCATTTTGTTTGTCTTGAATCATGATGTTGCTATTTATCATTTGTAATTTTTGCATTTTTTGAAATGTCTTTAGAGAATAGCTAAATAGTTTCTTCCATGATATTATGAGTACATATGTTTTCTCACAAATTCCTTTTTATGCAGGACATTATCGAATTTTTCACAAAGAACATGGTGAACGAAAGCCTGGGTACCATCTGTAATGCTCACGTGGTTCATGCTGATACCAGTGGATATGGAGCGTTGGATGAGAAATGCATCAAATTGGCTGAACTTGCAGCTATTGCGGTGGATTTCCCCAAAACAGGAAAGATAGTGTCTATGCCTCCTGATTTGAAGCCTAAACTGTACCCAGACTTCATGGGGAAAGAGGAGCTACAATCATATGAATCAACCAAGATCCTCGGCAAGCTCTACCGCAGAATCAGAGATGCTTATAACCAAGACTATGAAACATCTCCTCATCTCACATATCCTTCTGAAAACTATGACCGAGAGCTCGAGATTGCAGGCTCAGCAGATTTCATTGCTGATGCATGGAGCTGTAAGTGTTCCTATGATGGACAGCTGATGGGTCTATTAGGACAGTATAAAGTTAATAGCGAAGATGAAGTTGTTACTGGGCACATTTGGTCCATGCCAAAGTCCAGTAGCAAAAAGCAAGGAGAGTTGAAGGAGAGACTCAAGCATGCCTATAGTGCCCTCAGGAAGGACTATCGGAAAGTTTTCGAGCGCATGGGCCCCGATTTTGATCAGCTCTCGGACCATGAGAAGAATGTTCGTTACGAACAAAAGGCATCAGCTTGGTATCAGGTATCGTACCATGACAGTTGGGTGGAGAAGTCGAAGGAGTTACAGAAGGTGGACGATCCTGGGAAGGCGGTTCTGTTAAGCTTTGCTTGGATAGCTGCTGATTATCTCACTCGGATTAAAATTAGGCGAAGAAAGATGGAAAATGCTATCTCCGGTAAGCCCATAGATTCTCTGGGCAGGTATTTGGCTGATAAAATCTGATGCGGGTTCTAGTAGCTTATCACAAAGTTCTTGTTTCTTGGTCTTACATTTTGTAAAGCCACTCTGCCGCTTATGGAAGTTAGTATTTGCCCTGCAAGTCATGCGAGGCCATGCTCTCCTCCTCTACCTCCTATGTTTTTGTTCGTAGTTCTAGCAAGCTATCAAACTTGATCTTGTCATTTGGATGTTCCTCAGTACAATGGATTTGTTAGTGTTAATTTTGGTTTATTCATATGAGGTTGGTTGCTGGATTTGTATGAACTATGAAGTTCTTGAATATATTGTGCACTCTATTATCGATTTATATTGGTGAATGCTCTTAAGCTTTCAAAAATGTCTGAGTAATTGCAGAAGTGTTTGATTTTCTGAAATTTATCAGAATCCTATTTAGAAACAAATGCTTTAAGCATCAAATGGACTTCTGGGGTCCTTCCTCTATAGTTCTGTGCAGGTAAAGAAAAAAAGTGTGGAAATCGTACGGAGCAGACGAGATGGATGGACAAGAAATCGAAGGGCTGGATGATCCCATTGCCTGCCAGGTATGTGATGTCAAAGAAAGCTCTTTGTGGTGCATATAACTCCCATAAAGGCCACGGCTAGCTATGTGAAATCATCTGTTTCATCTACCTTTCTTGAATATACCTCACTTTTCTTGTCGACAATTAAGAACTTTCCAATCCTGTTGAGTCTATGACAGTTAATGTAATTAGTGTACACCATTCAGTATAAGCCACATGGACTTGTTTCTGTTTAGGCTGCGTTTGGTACATAAGATGAAGCAAGATGAGGCAAGATGAGATGAATCATCTTGGTTCATCTCATTGTTTGGTACATAAATGGAATAATCTAGAGAGCCCGAGATGAAGCTCAAGCCCGGTGCTATTTTACTATTCCGCCTTGATTACTCATCTCACGTTTTTGGTCGGATGACTCATCTCAATGCAATATTTTCTCTCTTTTACTATTTTACCCTTATATATTTATACAATTTTAAATAATAATAAAAATAATAACAATACTAATAAATAATATAATGTAATTATAATAATAATTAATAAAATTACTAAAATTAATAATAATAATAATAATAATAATAATAATAATAATAATAATAATAATAATAATAATAATAATAATAATAATAAAGGTTATTATTTAATCCCAACGATAAAAATTGAAATCGGTAGGCGTATTTATTAAGGGTAATTTGGTCAATCTAAATTTTAATCTAGAGTTCTGTAATTTGTACCAAACACAAAACGAAAAAGAGATGGATGATTCATCTTGGCAACTATTCACATGAATCATCTTGAGATGACTCATCTTGCTTCATCTTGAGATGAATACCAAACGCACCCTTATAGAAATTGAAAGCCCTTCAATTTTTTCATATGTTTAGGCCAATTCAAGTCAAACATTGTTACATCAACTTTTATTACATGGTGCAATAAATTGTGTTAACAAACGCTTAGAAAAGTCTTCAGTGTCAACTCTCTTTCCACATTGAAAAAGAAGAAGGCAATAAACATCGATATTTCTTCGTCTTTCCTGTTGCATTTTGTACCTCTGCCTTAACACTGCTGTAGAAACTGTAGTAGGAGTATTGTTTTTAGTGCTTTGGTTGAATTACTCTGATTTTTGGCCGTGAAAGTGCAGAAAATTTTAGGTTGCCTTACTAGTCGTATGGTTATGTAGTAGTATCGTACTTGATGGAGCTTAATGTGTTCGAGTCACGAATCAAGCTATAACCACGATAAATGAAGGAACATTTTATGTGACTATGGCATGAATAGGTAATATGTAAAGCAAGACTGGGATATGATGTGAAATAAATGCTTTTTTACGTCTACCGCTGTTTGGTAAATGTACGTGAATATTCCGAGTACTGCACAGTTTGAGTTCTTTTGTACCCATGAAGGTGGCTGTACGTGATTGCATTTGCTACTTTCCATATTTGTGTATGCCTTATTATGTATCTATAGATTCATCTCCACCATGTGAACATCCTTAATATTTCATTCGTAGTCGTGCCACACGCCTTGATCTTATGTTGATCTTAGGAATTTGTTTGGAGTTCACATGGAAAAAAGCTGTGTTTTTATGAATCAGCCCTGTTTTATTTCAGTAGAACTTTGCTTTACTTTACGCAGTTGGTTGTAAGTTGCAGCATCTCGAATGATCGTGTTGAAGGGATCGATTTGTACGTCTCTTAGGCTGTACTTATCTACATAAGTTTGTTTCAAGAGACAGCATTAGCAACCCAAATACTATAATATCTACTACTGGATTATATGGATTTGCCTTCATCTTGCTCAACAGGAAGTGCAGGTGTCGAGCCGTTCCAATATAGCAGCTCCTCAACCATCTGCAGTGCGCTATATTCTCTTTATAAACTATATCGAGGATACAAAACTAAGAGTTAGATGTTGTCAGAAATGTTATGAAAACGCTATTGGTAAAAGATTCAAATATGTCCGCCGAGTTCTTTGTGTTGTACCCCATTCTGAAATGATCAAGTCAATCTTTTATATGCAAATGATCCGACTCTGCAACTCCATCTCATGATCTCCATCATCCCATGACTCCGTCATTTGGCTGATACACTTCATCATTTGTACGGAGCAGACGAGATCGATGGACAAGAAATCAAAGAGCTGGATGATCCCAAATTCTACCAAAGGTATGTTATGTTAAAGAAAGCTCTTTGTGTTGCATAGGGCTGCAAACGAGCCGAGCTACTCGGGACTTATTCGGTGCTCGATTCGGTAAAAGCTCGTTTGAGCTCG
Organism: Thymus mandschuricus; assembly: GCA_029379335.1. Classification (NCBI taxonomy): domain Eukaryota; kingdom Viridiplantae; phylum Streptophyta; class Magnoliopsida; order Lamiales; family Lamiaceae; genus Thymus; species Thymus mandschuricus. The sequence goes on along the minus strand of CM057076.1, from coordinate 447,263 downwards.
AACTCGTTAACAAACGAGCCGAGCTTCGAGCCCGAATTCGAGCTCGGTTAACTTAACAAGCCGAACCCGAGCAGTAAGGTGTTCGGCTCGTTTTGCTCGCGAACGTGTTCGGCTCAGGCTCGCGAACTCTTAATCGAACCTCTAATCGAGCCTGTAAATGAGCTTTAGCATTTATGTGTAAAAAATTGTAGGTAAGAGAATTTGAATTATTGTCAAATGTTAATGAGTTAAAATTAATTTCAAATTACAACCAAAACTAATTAAGGACTATACCATAATTAAAATTAAAAAAATATGTATATATGCTTTGTTCTTTTTGGATTATATTTTGTGTTTTGGATGAATTTCATTAGGTGGATTTTTATTTGATGAAATTCATTTTAATTTAAGTTCATTTGAAGTTTTAAAAGACAAAATTAAATATGTTTATATCATGTTTTTTAAACGAGCTCGGACTCGAGCTTTTCATGAGCCAAATTCGAGCTCAAATCCGAACCGGGCACGAGCCGAACTCGAGCCGAATTCGAGCTCAAAAATTTTAACCCGAGCCGAGCTCGAGCCCGGATTTAAAGCTCGAATCGAACTCGAACCCGAGCCCGAGCCTGTCAAATACTAAACGAGCCGAACCCGAGCAGACCAATACTCGATCAGGTTCGGCTCGTTTGCAGCCCTAGGTCACTGTTGCATATAACACTCTCCCATAAAGGCAACTACAGCTAGCTATGTGAAATCATCTGTTTCATCTACCTCTTATCAACAACCATCCAATCTTGGTGATGTAATTGGTGTACACCACTTAGTATAAGCCACGTGGACTTATTTCTGTTACAGAAATTGAAAGCCCTTCAATTTTTTCATATGTTTAGGCCATTTTAAGTCAACCATTGTTGAAGTGGGACATCAACTTTTATTATATGGTGCAATAAGTTGCCTTAACAAACACTTAGAAAAGTCTTCAGTGTCAACTCTCTTTCCACATTGAAAAAGAAATGAACATCGACACTTCTTCATCTTGTGTGTTTGTAGATTTTTTTTTCTTCTGCTTTTTGTGTGCTTCGGCTGAATTGCTCTGAATGTTGTTCGTGAAAATGCAGAAAAATCGAGGTTGCCTAACTAGTATCGTACTTGATGGAGCTTAGTGTGTTCGAGTCACGAATCAACCATTAGAAGGAACATTTTATATGACTATGACATGAATAGGTAAAATGTAAAGCAAGGTAGTGTTTGGTGAATAATTTCTGCACAGTTTGAGTTCTTTTGTACCCGTGAAGGTGGATGCATGTGATTGCATTTGCTTCAGTCCATTTTTGAGTATGCCTTCTTATGTATATATGGATTCGTCTCCACCATGTGAAAATCCTTAATATTTCATGCGTACTCGTGCTGCACGTCTTGAACGAACTTATGTTGATCTTCGGATTTTGTTTGGAGTTCACATAAAAAGGCTGTACATATGCTTATGACTGAGCCTGGTTTTATTTCAGTAGAACTTTGCTTTACTTTACACAGTTGGTTGTGAGTTGCAGCATCTCGGATGATCGTGTTGAAGGGAACGATTTGTACTTATCAGTCTTATCTACATAAGTATTCTGAAGAGATACATTATAGCAACCGATATACTATATTGTCTACTATAGATTATATGGCTTTGCCCTCATGATCTTGCTCAACAGGAAGTGCAGGTGTCGAGTCGTTCCAATATAGCAGCTCCTCAACCATCTGCAGCGCCACTCGATTCTCTTCATCCATCGCGTCATCAACTTCATCAGTCTCAGAAGAATTCGACCACGATGACTGAGACAAAGGGCTGCTGCTCGAGGTCCTCTTCTGGAGCTCCACTTTCATCACCCACCGGGAGTCCGAGCTCCTCCCAGCCCGCTTCTGCCACACCCCAATATTGGAGTTGTCGTTGTCCAGCCTCAGACAAGTGATGGAGGGAGTCGGATTCTTGCAGCATTTCCTCAGCTTCGCCCCAAGCATCTCCGACAGCATCCTCTGAGACGATGACGAAGGTGAGTTTGTACATAACTGATCTTCATCTGAACCTTTGGTTGCATTTGGGAAATTCGTCTTTGCATTATGTCCGTTCATCAGGATAGCTGCTTGATCATACGCTCTAGCTGCAGCCTCCGCCGTCTCAAACGTCCCCAGCCAAATCCTCTTCTTCCTACACACACAAAACGAATAATAACGTAAAGAAAAGCATGAAAAACGGAACGAACAGAAGGTACGTTCGTTTCGTGTGTTTCTTGATTTTGCTTACAGTAGAGGGTGGCGGATCTCTGACACCCATGATCCCCATTGACGCTGTCTGACACCTCTGAACTTTTTCGACTGTACCATGATTCTTGCAGCAGGGGCAGGTTAGGTAGTTAGCTCATGAGATCAATGCACTAACACACACACATGCACAAGTATATATACTAATTCTGCAAAAGGTTGGGTATAACTTATAAGTGAAGTTTGAGAGGGATGATTGTGTGTTTAAGGGGAGGTGTCGGTGGTGAAGAAAGTGGAAAAGTACTCGAGTTTATTTGTGGTTGCATTAATGGCTTCCACCAAACCCATGAGAAACCTCATAACTACTTCTTTTGTAGTATTCATCAACTTCCCCCAATCGTCCCTCCTGAACATGATCATTTCCCTTTCCTCATAATTCCTGTCCTTGACGACTACTACTCGATGTGAAATGACGATTTTACCCTTCCGTCGAATGGTCCGGGTCGTGATAAGATAGAGACTCTTCATAAGATTAAATGTTCCAGTCCAAGAATACGGGCTTGGCTCTATAGTACTCTTCATAATTTTTTTCTATTTTTTAAAAATCTTTTAATTTTTTTGTTTTCTCTCGCAAAATGATCAAATGAAACTATTTGTGAGCAGAAACAAAAGGGACACAACATTTATTTATGTTTGGTGAAATTGGACTTTGTTGAGTGGCTATACAATGTCCCATTTTTTTTTTTTTTGGTTATTATAAAAAATTTTAGTGAAAAACTTTAATTGATTAGATATATGGCCATCCTAATTCATTCAGTTGAATGAAAATGACACTTGAAATATTAATTACAAGATTATTATTATTGTTATTATATATTTTAGTTGGATTTTCTTTGAAGGAAAATTTAGAGAAAATCTGATGGTTTATGTTTTAATTAATTGCAAAAAATCAGTCATAATCTAACTTTTTTCGAAAATTTCTTAATTTGTTATATCTATTTTTTTATATAATAATTTTTAAAAATGTAATAGTAGTAGTAGTACATATTATGGTTGAGGTTGTTTAATTTTGTTGATACTTGAATGCTAACTGTATTTGTCTCTCTTTCAATTCGAACGCTAAGTAGCCATCGTTCCTAGCTAATGTTCCATCCTATTATCTCTCCCATCATCTGTTCCTTTCGGAGGTTCCGTTACCGGAGAAGCAATCGTGTACACGTCGTAAATCGACTTTTCCACGTACAAACTTAAATTCGGTGATAAATATTTAATCTTAACGAAACTTTAGTGTGTAGATCCGAAAATGAAATTATTTACTGGTAGTATTTAATTTGGTTTATTACCGCTTACAGTCCCAACGTTTCAACGTATTCGTTCATAGTAGCGTCCACCACCGATTCCGGCTACTATGTGTCGATGTGGCTCACCGGAATACCACATCATATGCAAAGACAATTACAGTGTACTTTGTACTTTGTAGTGGACCTCCTTACTTTATCCTGGACTGGGCCCAGACCCATATAAAGAAAATGGACTGTCCATTTTAGTTTGGGCTTCAAAATTAGGCCCAATTACAATTGTAGGCCTCTTTTCAATGAGAATAATTGTCCTTAATAATGTTACTAATTAAAATAAACACCTATACATGTGTAAATATAGAGTTTATCTATTTATGTTATAGTATACCATACGATGTCGTCTCTTCAATTGATCACACACTCTGCCCGGCACAAAGTTCAATCGGTTGATAAATCGGGAGTTCGAGTCACTACGGACACTATTCGATAGAGGTTCACGTGAAAATGTAATGGAATGCAAGTAAACTATAAGTATAAGAAGGAATGAATAAGCAAAACTTTAGTTAAAGTGTGATTAGAAAGGGGAAACAAGGAATTCAATAATTTAGGAGTCAACCTCACAGGGGTAATAGAGTAATTCCACCTTAGGACAAGTCACAAGTGGGGGCGTACAGTACACCCCATGCTCTTCTCTCCTTCACCCACTTAACACAAACCACCTACGTCTCTCTCTCTCTCTCTCTCTCTCTCTCTCAACACTGTACTCGGGGGTGCCTTTTCAGCTACTGTGTTCGAGAATCGACGCTCCGTGAAATAGCTCGTTGATCGGATCAATAAGGTAATCAATCTGTCGCCAGGGGTTCTATTATTTCATCAATTGTAACGTTTGGATGGTTGATTGAATTGTTTTTATTTATTTTTTGGTTTGTTTTGATTCCAGATTGGTGGGTTCTGTGTTCAGCTGGGTGTTTTTAGATCTGGGTTGCGGAAAAGGAATGATTTTTACGAGATTTGGTTGTGCCAGTAGTGTCGCCGGTGGATGAAGTGTGGGTGTGGATCAATTCCCTCCTGGGTTTCTCAGTTGATTGCATGCATGGGGTCAGTTCTCTTACCTCTCCCTCCCTCTGTCTCTGTGTGTGTGTGTTAGAGAGAGAGGGAGAGAGTGATTAATCAATTTGTTCTAGTAGAGTACCTTGTGAGCTGAATTTTTAAGGATTGAGTGGTTATTTAGCTAGTTATTTATGTCCCCTTGTGTTGTAATTTGATGGGCAGCTGAAGAAGTGTGGGGCTTCTGCTATATTTGCTACCCAAGGTTTTCATATATGGAGTATTCGTTTAAGCTAATCTATTACTGCAAGATTCGCTCTGTTTATTCGATTTCGCCTACCTCAGTTAACACTAGAACAAGTATAACGATGGAGTTACTTAAAAGCATATTAACCTTTCTGGAATATAAGGCCAACATGCAGAATAAAAGTAGGTATTTGGAATAGAAATTGTAGGGTCCTTTTTCTTGAAATTTTGGGCAAACTATTTTAGTAAAGAATATTGTTGTCTTACTTTAGGTTGTTCTTCCTTTTGTGGTTTGGAATCTTAGTTTTGCTTGCCTATTAAGCAAGCAACAATGTTGTGTGACAGCAGAAAGTTCCGGTTTGTCTGTTTCGTTTGTGTCATGTTTTACTAGGTTGCACTAGAGTTCTTTTGATTTTACTATAGTACTTAGGTGTCTCTTGCATATTTTGCTATAGCATGAGAGTGCATTTGAATGGAGGATGGGTGTGATTAGAAGATGATGGCTAATATGTATGATGGATGCTGGTTGCTTGTAGAGATGGAAACTCATGTTGAAAAGCCTTTATTTTCTTGCTTGGGGTGTTTTAGGAAGTACTTTCGGGCATTCTTCGGGTTGGTTATGGGAAGGTTGAAAGACAAGTGCAGAGACTTTTTCCTTGTAAGAGGGGGTGTAATGAGAGTTCTCAACATGTTCTTTTGTTAATTTGCTTTGATTGATTAGAATCCTAAGTGTGTTGCTTAGGATTTTGAGAATACCATTTGCTTCAATCTTCGAGTGAAAATCTGCCTTGAATATTTTGCTTAGCTTTTCTTAAATTGAGCTTCGCATTTGGCATCATCTTGTTATCTTAGATATACAATATGATTAATTGCCACCCTCATGGGTCTCATCATGTGCTTGTTTGTTGGATTTATCATCGTTTTCGTAAATTTATTCACATCTTCAGTGACTTGTGACCTGATGCTACTATAGGGATACCATCATACCAAATTTTGAGATATCTTCCACTCTTGCTGCTCAAAAAAAAATTCCAATTTTCTAAAACAATACCTTCATACGTATATTGAGCCTCACATTACTTTCATTAGCTGATTCTTACGCTGGAATTCCATCACTATAATTTACAGGATCACTCCGTTTCGAATCATTCCTGATTTTCAATATCCAACAATAGTTTACACAAATGCACTTGATCTCAAATATGGTGTGTAATGCTACACTATATTAGATTCATGGCCCAAAACATAATTATGAATTGATTTACTTTCCAAGATCTACTCGTGTCGTTTAGTTTTGCCAAGTGGAATATGATGAGTGACGGAATCTCCTCAAATGTCAGATATCATCCTCTATCTATTATCCATTAAAGCTACTATCTGTTGACATGTTATGTCTTATTTCCTAATAGCTTCCGCTAGTACACTAATCACAAGTATGGTGATAAACCTACTTTGTAACAGAGCAGAGGTTGTCTTGGATGTTGTACGAAGCCACTGCTTGTGATTTCCGTTGATGAGCCATCTAAGGGGCTCAAGATTCAAGGCCAACGTGTGAAGAAACATAGTTTGACAGAGGATTTTTGGAGCCCGAGTTCGGGTGATATGGATAATAGTGCCTTTCCATCCCATAGAAGTGTCTCATCTATCAGCACTTCGAATCAAACCCTCGATACTCACAGTAGCATTGCTGGCACTAGCAACTCCTCCGAATTTGTAAATCATGGCAAGTACTTTTACACTGCCCGCCACTTTCCCCTTATGTGTTCCCTGCACGACATTTGTGCTTTACATCAAGTTATTTTGTTTATGAGGTGTTTGACTGTTTATAAATTCACACTTGGAAAGCTCATTCGTCCACAGTAATATGATCACATGCATGTTATAAGACCATCGATACTGTAGAGAATTAAGGATTTTCCCCCTCGTTTTGGGAGCATCTTTGCCACTAGTTATATTTTCTATTCCTTTTTGTCTTGAAGGGCTTCTTCTATGGAACCAAACAAGGCAGCAGTGGATAGGAAACAAAGGAGCTAAAGAACCCGGACAAGCAGCACAAGAGCCGAAGTTGAGGTAAGAAGTTATGTTTGTAGGGGTGTCGTTTTTTCTGGTTAAAGAAAATGAAAATGAGGCGGGGATGATTGTGCAGTTTCAACGCGAGTTATGAGAGTTTGCTGGGGACCAACAAACCTTTCCCCCAACCAATCCCGTTGACGGTCAGCCTTCTACACTAGAAATTTAAGTAGATGAATGCACTTATTATACATAGTAGTGTTTAAGCTGTGTTTTGTGGAATGGAATGGAACAGGAAATGGTGGATTTTCTAGTTGATGTGTGGGAACAAGAGGGACTTTACGATTGACTTTTAGTGTTATAAAAGACTAGAAAATGGTGGAAAGGAAAAGGAAGGAGCTGCTGCTGCTGCTGCTGCTGTAATACATAAAGCCCCTGTTTCCTCTTGTTCTATTAAAGGTTGGCTTCCAACTTTGTAATTACCTTGTTTTTGTTTCGTTTTCCTCTTTCTTTGTTATTCAAAATTTGCTTTCCAAGTTTTAAGACAGCCTCTCTCTCTCTCTCTCTCTCTCTCTCTCATCTACTATTCACCTAAAAGATCTTGTTTCCCAACACTTTGGGATCCCATTCTTTTATTTATTTTGTCTTCAACCAAGAAAGAAAGAAAAGTAGCTAACTATATAGTATAAAATTGTTTAGAAAGATTTGCAAGATTTCCTGGGATTATTTATCACATTCACAACAATAATTGGGTTACCCAAAAATTTAAGCACTAACCATGGGCCCCATTGCATTTCTTGGTTTCTTGGCTTTATGCTAAGAGAGTAAAGGAAATTTAAAGATGAAATTCATGTGCAAAACAAGGAGATTTAACTCTTTTCATGTCACTGACCGTTACGAGGATAATCCGTCGGGCGGAGCCACTAGGCACGTCTCGGGCGGATTGATGTCGAGATGCATGATGGGCATCTTGGCTGGTTCAAGTGTGGCAAAGATGTTGGTGCAATCCTTGTAACACCAACCATGGCTTGATTCTTTTTCCAACCTATAAATTATTGGGCATTTAATTTTGTGGACAAGTAAAATAAATTTGTATCAACTCAAACAAACCATTCAAAATGCTACACATCCCATTCAAAATAAAGAAAGAAATACTAGTATTGATTTTGATGCTAGTCAATATTGGTTTGTCAAATTATTATGAGAAGCAATATGAAATGTAATAATATTATTAGGAAAATTTGGTAAGTCAATGTCTCTTATCTACGAACATTCACTATTGCAATAATTTCTAACCATTCACATTTCAATTTATTATGTGTCACTTTTACATTTCATTTCCATTTTTTTCATAAAATATTTCAGCTTCGTATTTCTAATCTTAAATATTACACCCGTCTAGCTGATAACGAGCTTCTTGATTTTCGCAACTTTAATATAAGTGGATTCGTTAATAATGAGACGGGACAAATTTGTTTCGATTTTTCCCATCTACTCTCTAAAGCTAATTTACTCCACAAGCTCAACTATTATATAAACCCCATCTTTGACAAATATATTGAATGTGAAAAGCTGAAAGTTTTAGAATAATTATTTATCACAATGCATGCATGTATGATGTATATATGCAAGTTGCAACATGGGAGGTGAGTTGTGACAACATGCATTATATAATTATAAAGGGGGAAATTGGAAATTTACAGTGAAGGATTATTTGGTATATTTAATTATAATTATGTGGATTTATATATCATTAATGTAACGAATATTAATTGTCAACATACATATAATTACGTAAAAGTAATTAAATAAGCTCGATATATTAAGCATTATTAGAGTATATGTATAATTAGTTTGGTAACGATTATTCTCATCAATTGAGTAATAATAGAAACTATTATTGCGTTATAATTTATTTATTTATTTCTAATTACTCAAGAGGCAAAAATTAAATGGCTACAAAGCGAATTGTGTAATAATTGGAGGGTAATAGTGCAAATTGGAAAAATTAATTATGAAGAAAGAAGAATCCACGTGTTTTTAATTTCCAAGACCAAAGGCTCTTTTTTATATTCTTTAATTGTTCATTGAATGTTATGATGTTTTAGGTTAGCTGCACCACTTTTTTTCTCATTTATTTCCCTTTATTTCCCAATGTATTGATTGTTCAATTCAATTCTTCGGTTATAAACTCTAACTTTAAGGTAACTAACGCAGTGCCGGTCGAGAATCGACGGTTAGAGCAGCTGAGCTAAAAGGAAAATGAATAAATAAATAAATGAATAAAAGTAATTTTCAAATTAATTATTTATAGAATCCACTATGAATGGAAATATTAATATAGTGGAAACAACTTGTGGGAGTATTATTATAGAATAGGAAGAATAAAGAAATGGAAAATTAAAGGAATAAAAAAATAAAGAAAGTTGTTTGTATTTCGTTGGATTTGGTATGATAATCTTGAACAATTCAAATTAATGAATGAATGCAATGAACAGAAGAAACATTGAACGTAGCGAGGGAGTTTGGTTCATTGCATCTTGTACGTGATCCTTTTCTCTCTCTTCTTTAACAAATCAAGAAAACTGCAAGTAGGGGAGAGAGAGGGGAATTGGCCCCACCTATTGACAACAAAAGATATGCGTACACCACACCCACACACACACCCCCTTTGTGCATTCAATTTATGTACAAATACTTAACTTCTGCCATTTCCAAGTTTTGTACTCCAGTATTCATCCCCCCCAATCTCCCATCTCCTTCCTCTTGCTCCCTTTTTGCCCTATGTATAGGGTTTGTTGAAGATCTTTTGCTTTACCTCTGAGTTTTCTTTTTCCTCTGATGCATTCAGTGTTGATTGGGTTTTTCTTGATTGATCTGATCGTTATTGCTTTCATCACCAGAGGGTTTTTTGGGCTTCAGTTTTGCTCTCTCACAACATCATCATGTCTCAAGTCTTTGATTTCAGTGGTATGGATTCTGATCCTTTTCTAGTTTTGCTTTTCTTTATTTTTGGGTATCAAGTTTTGGTTTTTGATTGTTACATGATGTTTGTTTCTTTGTTGTATGATCAAGAAAGGGCCTTGCTTAAATAAATATTTTTTTTTTGGTAGTTTGCTCTCTAGTTTTTTGCTGAATCACATAATACTTGGTTCGTTTACAGAATGAAATTTTTTCCATAGGTCTTGATGAATGTTTGTATACCATATTATCTATGCTAGTTTATTGTCTAGTTCATGCTTTTTTCAAGACTGGTGCTTGTATCTCTTTCATTTGATGATTCTAGGGTCTATACAATGGCAAGTATCTAGTTTCCTTTCAAAGTTGATGATATTTAAGCCTTGTGCATATAAAGGAAATGATTTACTTGACTAATCTCATGTGGTTGATTGAAAAATTAGATCTTGATTTCATATAGTAACTGCTATGAATTCTGGTTGAGATGTGAGGTCCATGCCAATATTTTCTGACTTGATTGTTCTCATCTTTGCTTTCAGGTGACAATGGATTCTATTCGAGCCCCTTTTCGTCCTTCGGGGGCCAGGTCGATGTGTACTATCCTCAACGCAAGAGATCTCGTGTCAGCGCACCCTTTGTTGTTAGTGACGAGACGGAGGAGCGACCTTCTATTGAAATTCTCCCTGATGAGTGCCTGTTCGAGGTTTTCAGACGCCTTCCTGGGGGCGAAGAGAGGAGTGCATGTGCCTCTGTATCCAAGCGTTGGCTCATGCTTTTGAGCACCATCTGTGCTGATGAGATATGCAGCTCTACTCCTATTGCTGTGGAAATCGAGATCGTTTCGGATTGTAAAAAGGCTGATACTGATGAATCTGCCAAGCCCAAGGAGAAGGTTGAATCTATTGATGCCAAGTCTGATGATGGGGAATGTGCAAATGTCGATCCTCAAGGTTGTCTGTCTAGATGCTTGGAAGGAAAGAAGGCTACTGATGTTAGATTGGCTGCTATTTCTGTTGGAACCGCAAGCCGTGGAGGTTTAGGGAAGCTTTCGATTCGAGGAAATTCTTCCACTCGCAGAGTGACAAATGCTGGCTTGAAAGCTGTATCGCGTGGTTGCCCTTCTTTGAGAGTTCTTTCTCTGTGGAATTTATCCTCCATTGATGATGAAGGGCTCTCTGCAATTGCAACTGGTTGTCGCTCACTCGAGAAGCTAGACCTCTCCCATTGCCCAGCTATCACAGATAAGGCCATGATTGAAATTGCAAAGAATTGCTCGAATCTGAGATCAGTTACTCTTGAATCTTGCTCGGGGATTGGCAATGAGAGCCTGAAAGCTTTGGGCCAGTACTGCACCAATTTGGAGTGCATCACTCTTAAAAATTGTGCCCGTCTCGGCGATCAAGGGATTTCAAGTCTGTTTTCTTCAGCTGGTCACATTATAACCAAAGCTAATCTTCAGTCACTCAATATCAGCGATGTTTCTCTTGCTGTAATCGGCCACTATGGAAGTGCCATGAATGATCTTGCTCTTAATGGCCTCCGCAATGTGAAAGAGAGAGGATTTTGGGTCATGGGCAAGGGTCAAGGTCTGAAAAAGCTCAGATCTTTATCGATTACTTCTTGCAATGGTGTAACTGATGCGGTTCTTGAAGCTATTGGCAAAGGTAGTCCAGATTTGAAGGCGTGTGCCCTCCGAAAATGTGCTCTTGTATCTGACAATGGAGTCGTGTCATTGACCAGAAATGCTTCGTCTCTCGAGAATCTCAAGCTCGATGAGACTCACAGGATCACTCAGTCTGGGGTGTTTGGTCTCCTTGCTAGCTGTGGAGGAAAGCTAAAGGCTCTAGCTTTGTCCAACTGTTTGGGGCTTAAAGACATCGACTTTGGATTCAAGTTGGATTCTGTTTGCACTTCGTTAAGATCATTGGCTATCCACAACTGCCCCGGGTTCGGTGACTCTGGCTTGAGCACATTAGGTCAATTCTGCCCTAAACTATCCCACGTGGATCTCAGTGGCCTTGGAGGAGTAACTGATGCCGGTCTTCTCCCTCTCATTCAGAGGTCCGAAGCTGGTTTAGTAAAGGTCAATCTGAGTGGATGCGATAGCCTCACAGACAATGTGATTGCAGAGATGGCTAAGTTTCATGGCATGACCCTCGAGATTCTGAATCTTGAGGGCTGCAGAAGCATCAGCGATGTGAGCTTGATGTCCATTGCAGAAAACTGCTTTGTTCTTCGTGAACTAGATGTCTCCGGCTGCAGGGTAACGGATTCTGGTGTTGCTTGCTTGGCTAGTGCTGAGAAGCTGAATTTGCAGGTGTTCTCCCTCGCGTGTTCGTTGATTTCTGACAAGAGCGTGCCATTCTTGAGAATAATGGGTCAGACTTTGGTTGGATTGAACATCCAGCTCTGCCGTGGAATCACCTCTTCTGCTGTCGATCATCTTTTGGAGCAGCTGTGGAGGTGTGATATACTTTCTTGAGAAGAAGAAGCAGAAGAAGAAGCACTTTGCAGAAATCAAAAAAGATGGCGTTTGTTTCTATCTAGTAAGGTATTAGAAGTTTTTGGGTCCATGATCTTCAATGGTCCAGACCGGCGTCTTCCCTTTTTTCCCAGCAAACCACGGCCACGCTTTTTTGCAGCTTCGCTGTTTTTTAGGTTGTCCTTTCCTAAAGGCTTCCGTTTTGTGGCTGTGGTTGCTGAGAACTCGGGAGGCTGGATTCTGGATCTTTTCGACTTTTTTAGGTTTCCTCTGGAAGCTTGCAGCTATGGGTCCGGCTAGTTTTATCAAGTGTTTGTGGGTTGCTTTGGCAGTGTTGAACCTGCTTTCGTGGGCTTTGGCCGTGGCAGAGACATGTTTTAGTCTGCCACGACGATCCCCTTCAAGGGGATCGTTTTTTGTTTTTTCCAAGGCCCTAATTTTGCAGGTTTCTCTCTTGTTGTGAAACTGTTGCTTGCAACCTTGTTTATTATCTCACCTTCCTTTGTGTTACTTCTGTGTCGTTGTAATAAGAGTCCTTAAGCTTTTACGCGTTTGTTCTAAGTCATCTCGTTGGTTATGTCGAACATTTCATTTCACTTACAAATGATCGTCTCGTGTAATAAAAAAAAAAAAAAACCGAAGATCTGCAAACTTCTGTTCTGATAAACATGAAAATTGAAAGACTTGGTTAAAAAATTTGTAGACTTTGATATTTCTCTCGAGACATGCTTCTGTTCATACATAGAAATAAGTGGCTGCTCAATATGTAGCAGAAAATACAGAGTTACAATAACATAATAATAGTACTAAAAGTGAAACCAAAGCCAATAGCAGCCCATAGCAAACTAGAACATCAATTTCACCAAAATTTCCACATATTTAGGCATAATTTAGGGCCAAGTAACCACTAGGCAAGTTCGAAAAAAACCCACATTAAACAAAGCGTCTCCCATTTCTGACTATGAACAACAGGACACTTCCAACCTTAACAAGCTTTGTTTGTTGTCCGATGAATCGAGTTTTTATTTCCAGCATCTTTCAAGAGCTTGAGGTGAAGATGCTTTAACTGATTTGATCGCTCACACTGCAATGGTTTCTTGCACCAGAGTCGCTTGCTCTTGAGCTATGCTTGAGTCCGTCTCTGCCTCGTGTTTTTGGGTATCAGATGCTGTTAGGGCATCGCCTGTTTCTTTGGGAGTCACTTTCTTAAGAGAAGTGGGTCTTTTCTTTTCGTTGGATGACTTCAAGTCCTCGGAGGGTAACTTGGGAAGAGACTTTCTCACCGGTTTCTTGACTTTGGGAAGGTCGTTTTGGGAGAGTTTTTCGTCCAAGCTTAACCTAGCTGGGCGAGAACTGGGCCCACCGTTTTCTTTGGATTCAGCAGTTGGTGAAGTTTTCTTCCGACCAAGCTTGGGAGATTTGGGTCTGGTAATAGGTATCTACATCAAGAAATGATGCTGACATGGAGTTAGGTGCTTCATAATGACTAAGTTTTGGCACCAGAATCCTAGTAAGAGAAGTGCAATGGGCTATAGAGAGTCGAGACCACAAGTTTATAGAAACATCGTCATGTAAAGAACCATTCAAGGACTCCCTTAAGTATGATTATGTAACCAGAAAGTGACTGAAACAGAGCCATCGATTAATAAATGCTGCAGGCCAAGTTATGTAATACTAGAGCAGCAAAGTCCTAATGGGGGGTGCTTAATATATAAGGTTAATCCACCATATACTTCAATGGGTCAAATAGTTTTGAACTTGCATGATCCTCAAATCCTTCCAATACTCAAAAACATATAGGTATTATCATCTAATCCACAACACGAAGGAAACCCCTACCACATAAAATATAATTGACTCCATAAATATATACGAAGAAATCGTTTGCTTACAACAAAAGAAAAGCTGCATCATAGCATGTGTTACGTTTAAGAAGTTACCTTCTTTAGTTCAACCTTTGGAGGTGGCGGCTCCTGATAGAAGGTTGGCATAGGCATCGCTTTGAATCCCAAAGTTTTTCTCAGCATTTTGATCTCAGCATCCTGAGATTCCTATTTGACAGAAAAAAGATAGTCCAACTCTTAGTCATACTCCACCTAATACTTCAGAGCGATGATAGGATACGAGGCATACCTTAGACTTTGCCTGCATATTGTTTTTCTCTTCTTCCTTTGCCTGAATCTTTTCCTCAAGTTTTGAATAAAACTGTTCAAACAAGATGAAGGAAAAACAAATGTTATTGTATCAAATGCAAGATTTAGCAATTAGTCAGCAGATTTGATGAGGGGAGAAACTAACCTCTCTTCTTTTCTCGGCTCTTTCATCACATTTAAAACTGAAACCATATGTTGGTAGAGCACCCGATCTGCGGGCCCTGGAATCTCCACCAGTAGGACTTCTAGGAAGTACTTAAGGATTAACTAGACACAACTTTTTATGTCACGATGCAAAAAAAGATACACATGTAACTCCATCCTTAAATATCAAGAGAAGGTTGCAAATATAATTTAACACATAAAAAGGATACGATGATGATACTGAGATTTCTTCGGTTTTACTGGAAGGGCCTTTCCTAACTGCCTTAGGCTTTGTTTTTTCCCTGTAGTCAGGAATCCAAAGTTCATAAAAACTTTGGGTGTAATCAGAATGAATACTATGCAATGGAACTAAAGGAGATTTGAACTTTCTTTTCAGAAAGATTATTCTTTCGAATGAAACAAACATCAAATTTATCAATAACTAAGAATTATGAAGATCCATCTATACATACAGAACTTCTTCACCCTGTTCTCCGCTTGTGGAAGATGATGTTGCCTCGGGAAGCCCGCGTTGCTCCTGAAAAATAGAATAGAATTAATTTTAAGGTATCCGTAAGAATGGCAAAATAGATCATGCTGTAGAAAATATAAATGAATGTACAACAATGCGCACGTTTCTTGTATTTACCTTAGAGCTGTCTTGGACAGGAGTTAATTTTGAGTCGACAGAACCTTGATTCTCATTCAAGGATTTACTTTTTGTTTTTAAAGCAGAGGTCTTTCTCTGGTTCGTTTCTGAAGCATCACTACCATTTGCAACATAAGGTTTGCTCCCATCTTTTCTACTTTGGCTCTTGTTTGGAACTTTTGCTGCAGCATTTCTTGGGCTCGATGTGTTTCCAACCTTCAGTGGTTTCAAATTCTTCGAAATTCCACTCTCTTTAACTTCAATTTCCTACAAGTACATTAGTTGTCAGAACACTTCCCAAAGATCTCATCATGCTAAACAACTGACCAGCACATCATGAAACTCCTACCACAGATTTGCTCGTTGAATGGCATTTTGGTGGTAAACCAGCCTCTTCATTGATCCCATGCACCGAGATTGAGGTTTCAGCATCATTTAACTTGACAGCACCTTCAAGTTTCTCACCAAGATCCTCAACTTCGAGGCTGCCATTGGGAGTCCCGTCTACAATCTCAATGTCCATCTCTAACAACCAACCTAACAAAAGGCCTAATTCACATCACAAATCTTGGAAATAATCTGCAAACCCCAATATGAGTACAAGCCTACCTTCTATGATGCCACAGGCAATGAATGCAGCACAGCAAGTTTCGAAAGAAACCGAAGAACATTGAAGAATACCAGAGTAAGATTCCATCCACTAACAAACATTCTAACATATGAATAACTCAAAAGCTCAATCTCTTAAGGAATGTGTATTAAGATTCAATCTTCAAAAACAACAAATGCAACACATGAACACAGAAGAATCTGAACTAAAAAATTCAACATTTCCTATCACCTTTAACCTAAGAGAACTACATGAATGAATATCAACTGCACATAAGAGAACTCTCAAAACGCAAAAACAGGAATTTTAGCTACAAAACCCAGATCTCCACGGTCACACTCGCACAGAAACAAGATCCCACTCCATTACAAGAAGTAGATTTGAGAAAACCCATTACCACTCCACGAAGAACACACATTCTCTCACTCAAACAAAAGCATACATTTTTAACACATTCACCTTCACATCACTACATCAGCTTCATTTCAGCTACCATTAAAAAGAAAGAACTCACCTTTCAAAGCATTTGAGGGAGGAAATGAAGAGAAATGGAGTAAAACAATGGAGGATAGGAAAGATCTGACTGATTCCGAAATGGGTTCCGCCTCGTTTGGTCAGTAGGTAGTCTGAAATTTGGAATGATCTTGAAATTTTTGAAATTTCTTTTTTTTCTTCTTTGTTTTTGGGCAATAATTATAGTTTTGTTTTCTCCGTATATTCTTTTCCTTTTTGTTGTTTCTTAATATCGAAAATATTTTTTAATTTGCTAAAACACACTCTCTCTCTCTCTCTCTCTCTCTCTCTCTTTCTTCGCTTGAAAACAAGAACAGAGGGGAAAGTGAGTGTGTTTGTGTGTATGTTTGACTATGGAGGTAGGAATCAAATCTACGGTATAAAAAATTTAATTGGTGGAGTCACCCTAATTGAAGATATCTAAAAGTGATTGTGGAAAAGATTATTTAAAAATAGTAAAGTAGATGGAGAATTACAATAATAATGAGCTTAGTTGATGAAATAGTAACTTTAATAAATGAAACGGCGTCGTTTTGATGACATAATCACCCATGAACCCAACTAACAAAAACCCTTTGAAATTTTTTAGATTAGCTTTTTATATATGGCTAAAAAAAGGAAAATATTTGACTAACTAACCCCTTTTAATAGTATAGAAAGGTGCCATACACATACTGTTGTAGTGGATAATTGGTGTAAATGGGTGGTGTGGATGCTTAGTACAAGCATTACATAGTGTATAGACTACATGCATTTCCAATTGACGTGGAACGTTCTGATTAAGAAAGGAAGCCAAGTGAAATAGGGATGAGGGAGTATTTGTCTTTGAATGTATAGCACTGTCACTGTATTATTGTTCTATACAACTAGTCTTACATGAATTGACTCAACATGGAGTTAAATTCTCTAGTATTTCACCACAAACAATGGAGAAGAGAAGAACAGAGAACAATCTCCCTCTCTCTCTCTCTAAAACCAGTGGTCCATATCCAAAACCTGAAGAGATATGGAGGAGGGCCACAGCAGGGGCTTCAACATTCAAAACCATAATTCAGAAAAACACTAGACTTCAATGTAACTGTCTAGGCAGAGAGGGGAAATGAGGGCCCTCAAGATGATGTTTCAACCATTTCTTGAAGGTGGGGGCCTGCATTATAAGTCTAACCATGCAAGATTTTCACAAACTCAGAGAGATTATGTCGACGACTTCTACTTACTTGAATAGGCAATGAAAGGAGCAACGGTAAATTCTTGATTGGAATAGAGTTGTGACAAACAAGAACGTGTAAATCTTAGCTCAACAAAGGCTAGTGCTAGAGATCAGATGCGTTTTTTTCTTCTTGGACGTTGCTGCAACAGACATGATAGAACCCGGTGCTTCTCACAGCTCATGCAGATCTCCACTTTGCACCGCTATTCACGAGCTTCGTGTAGACTTTCTTGAAATCTTCGAAAAATAGATTTTGATCCTCGGCATACTTTGAGATCCACCTGTTTGTAGAAAGAAGAGATACAACTTAATAAATCTGTATCCAACATTAGCATCATTGAGACACGTGCCAAAGTTACTAACATCTTATAACATTATGAATCATAATCCTGATTTCATTATAAGTCGTAATTAACATAGAAGCAAAAAGAAACACATATGATGGCGGGTAAAAGTGAGAGAAAGGCATACTTGATGCATTCATCGTCGTCAGCTAATGCCCTGTCTGAGGGAAGGCCAATCATACTGGACATGCTGTCTACATATATGAGAGAAAGCATTAATATGACCGACTTAGGCTAAAATTAAGAACACTTGGGCATGCTCAATTACCTGCAGGTGACCATGGCTTCTGCAGAAGAATTTTGTAATAAGAATTATCAAATACTACTGGACTTCCAAATCCTTTGCTCCCTAAAGTATGAGCTCCAGATAAAGCAACAAGTTCCTGGGCTCTATAGATGAAAAATAATTACTCCAACACTCGTAGACTCGTAGTAGCTATAAGCGGAACGAACATTACGAGCAATAGCTGTCAGTAAGACATAAAAGCAATACGAAAACAAGATAAATTTTTTGCATAACTCCCAAGGAAAAAGTTGTGAAAAGAGGCAAATTATAAAGGCATGCCTCGTTGAGGAAGAATAAATCAGGAGAATCTGTAAGTCAGACACTAATACTCACGAGAAGCCTTTCTGTTGAAAACTCTGCTTCATGGCCTTTGCACCAAGTGATTCTTCCGGAAGCCTCCCTTCGGGATCAGGCACCCTGAGACAACATTTGACTTTGTAGGAATTAGTCTTGTATTGTGTTTTCCACAATCTTGAACAAATGCTTCAGTTCTTATCATCTCATGTTTGTAGAAATTCCAATAAATTCTTAGAACAACTTATGAAGAAATCTGATAGCCTGACAGAATTAGAAAGAGGAGAAACTACATGGTAGAGTGACAAGATTTGAGACATTTACGTAGTATCAATTCTTCCCAGTCGAACTGGGATCTCCGGACCTCCACATATCAAAACAGCCTCTGCTCCAGCCATGGCTATAAGATCTGCCCAGGATACTAGCAAACACCACACCAGTAAGAAGGAATTAGTTCGCTACATGATTGCTTCTAGAGCAACAAATCCTCGAGACTTCTTTAGCCAAACCTACCTGGTTGTATCGATTCAATTTGACCTTTAACTTTATCTAGAATCTAAAAAGAATGCATTTGTTCATGAGTTATTTGTCCACAGGCTAACGTAAATCGAAGTCAGCAATAAACTACAAAAATCTGACAAAGAATTTAAGAAAGCTGTAGTAAAATAGTAGAGACGTTTATGTGTGAGCAATTGGATAACAAAAACAATTAGGAGTACGTATATGGAGAGCTTGCCTTCACTGACTTCTGAAGACCTGTGTTTTCAGGTCTATCAAGTTCATAAACGATTGATCCATTCATTCCACCTAAAACAATGCGACTTAATTAGCCATAAAATCAACATACGCCTCCATTAACATAGTAGTTATGCATTACATGATCTATTCAAATCTAATTTGAAGTATGAGTTGCATCCCAACTGCAAGAAATAGTATCTTTCACTTATAAATCATCACCATATATCAGACTTCCTACTTAAGATTCCGTCACCAAAACTCATATCATCCTCGTCTAAAAATTCTATTCTTGAACAAACTAAGGATGCCATCATCATCACCATCATCGTGATACCTGTTTTGCTACCCACGTCGAATGTTCCAGCATCGTGAAAGACTAATCGAAGCAAACCGGCAGCCTTAGTCTTGGTTAAGATCTTCCTGATCTCTTGTTGCAACAGGGAACTTCCACTGAATTGAAAACCTTGACATCAGAACACAATCCCACTAACAATATTTATTGTTTTGTCTCTGTTATTATCTATTGAACGATCACTATTGTAACTAGGCATTGAAAGATTGTTTGTTTGTGCGTGTGCAGCTGAAACAAATCCAATGAGTTCTTCTAACTCTCATAGGCTAGCTCTACCAAATTTTGACCAGAGATAGATTCTATTCTATGAGAGATGAAAATTGAAGAAATTACTCGATTGCAGAGGATGAGTTGGGGAAGGGCATGAGAAACGACGTCGTTGCCGCCATATACATCAGCCCTCGCCTCCCAAAATGAGAAGTGGCAGCACAGGTGACAGTGAGCCCCTTCCCGGAGAAGTTGAGTGGCGGCGAGAGTGAGAGCGAGAGCTTGAGGTCTCTTCCGGCGGCAAAGGCTGAGGTGAGCAGCGCCGGATCAACGGCGGTCTTCGTGCTCCTCATTTTCCCCTCCTAGCTCAACAGTCAATACCACTTTATCTATCTATTAACTGATGTTTTTCTCCCTTACGTTCCGTTTCGTTAGTCTATACTCGAAAAAGCCCAATTTAAATGGGCTAAAAAGTACTGTACTTATATAAGCCCAATAACCTCGATCGATCACGTATCGGTATCTCCATCTATCAATTGACCTCCTTCCGCTAAATATGCATGTGTTCTTATGAAGCTGCAATATGAGAATCATTAATTAGAATACAAAAGGGGATTGACATGTTATTCTATGCTCAAAAACCCACACATTTCCATCTAGATTTTTCGACAATGTTTCCTATCCATCGGGTTGAATAACTTGATTTGTAATAAAATGCTAGGTACAACATTTCTTTCTCTCAATCGAAAATTTTGAGGAAAATGGGTCGTATTAGTAGGCGCTATCGAGCTAATTCTTGACGTCCCACAGGCTTGCGTGGATTGTCTGCTTTGTTAATTGATAGCCCCTCTTAATATTCTCCGAGCTGTATACTCCCTCCGTCCCGCGGCATTAGTCTCATTTGCTTTCGGCAAATGAACCAAGGGAGTGGAGAATGAGTAGAGAATATGTGGTTGTAATTAATTCTGAGGAGAGAGAGTGAATTGTGGCCAAGTATATTTTACCATTTAAGGAAATGAAACTAATAAACGGGACATACCAAAATGGAAATAGGGACTAATGCCGCGGGACGGAGGTAGTAGTAAAGAGGAGGGGGAGGAATATACTACTATGAGATTTTAGAAATCTTTGCGTAGGCAAATCTTTGTAGGTTTTTTGAATAGAATCAAACAAAGTCTAGAATATTAAAATCAGTAGATTATTGAATGCCTAAGATTTTAGTAGACTATTAAAATCCACGTCTATTACATCAAAATCCAAATTTGGATACCCTAGATTTTACAAGTCTAATAAAATCCTACATACTCTGCAATCAATAAAGTCTCAATCTTCACCAGATCATCAGCCTTCAATCTCCACCCTCATCATCAGCAGCGTTACCTTGATCTTCACCTCCAACAGAACCATCGGAGCACGCAAGCGAAGAAAGAGAATCATCGGACCATTTGTTGGTCCGATTTTTCTCCAACTTTTCATCGGAGATTTGTCGGAGATACTCCGTATCCGATGCATCCGTATCGTATGCCAGAATAAAGTCGTCCGCCAGGTGATATTTGTTGTAGGGGAGCTTCTCCCTAATAAGATTCCTCATGTAATTGTTGATTACCTCCACCCTTCCGTCAAAGGAGGTTTCGCTGAGCAGATACACGATTGCAGGAATATCGTGCCCAGTCCGAGCCTTCAAGTACGGGGCGTTGATCAACATTTGAAGCCGGTCTTCCTTAAAGAACTGACCCGGTTTCCCCTTCTTCCGTCGCAGATATTCTTCCACACTAACATTGCTGCGCCGGAGCAAAGCCAGTCCGCATCTGGTGATAATATTTTGTATCCTCAGCCTGGAATCGTAGAATTCGCGTGTAGTGATTACATATCCGCAGTTCAGAGTTCGCACGATTGTCTCAGATTCATCTGGAATCTCAGGTGACTCCAGAGAGGAAGGGTCGACCACCATCGAGGAAGGGAAGTCAGAGGCGGAAGAGACTGCGGTGGGATCGTCGGCGGCGGAGGATACGGCAGCGGGATCGTCGGCGGCAGATGATATTGATTCTCGTTTTGATAATTTTCACTATTTTTTTTAATAGTGTATTGAGTCCAATAACTTCTTTATTTTATTTCATTTTACTATATAACATGTTACTTAAATAGGTAACTAAATATTTTAAACATTAAACTTAATAGTGAAATTTCAGTCCAAACCCAACTATGAAGACTCGTATAGAGTTTTTTTCACGTTCAATTTTATCGAGTTCATCATTGAGAGGAAAGGAGAGGAGGATGAAGGGTTCTGAAATAAAGTTCATCATCTAGAGAATAGGAGGGTTGAAACCTATAAGTATAAGGAGGATGAAAATTTTGATTTCAGAAACCAGGTGCTTTTATGATTGTTCTTTTACTACTACTTTTCTTTTCTTTATCAGATTATCTGAGTTTCTGGTTTGCGATCATTTTTATGATTGTTCTTCTACTACTTTTCTTTTCTTTATCGGATTATTTGAGTTTTTTGTTCGCAATCATCTTCTTCGATAGTGTATTTGAAGTAGATTGTTCGTCAATTTCTTCTATAAATTTCTAACTTCTGAATTTATTTGGCTACGGATTAAGGTATATATATTGTTAACAACAAAAGCTCGGTTGTACTTTGACCTATACTTTGTTGAGTTGTTCGATTTAGATAGACTTTTTGGAATATTCTTCTGAAAAACTTATAAAATATTCTAGAAAGATTTCTTTAATCGCAAATCTACTTATACTAATTAACATAGCCCACTTGGAAAACTTCCAGGAGCCTTATATAAGCCCAATATAGCCCATTTGCTCGTTAACACTCCATATTGTATGTGCAAATGGGCCAAACTTCAATTGCTATACTAAATTGTTTTGAATAACAATAATAGTTCATCTTTCCAATTCATATAGAATAAGTTCTATTTTCGTTCACAACACAAATATAAAGATATTACTTTAAATATTTCTCTATCCGTTTCATTTCAATTAACTTATTTTATTTTGACATGAGATTTTAGAAGCAGTGTTAAAAAGTAAAAAAAAAATAAGGGATTCAGATTGAAAAATAAGGGTTAATTCACGATACAAATCAACTGAAGTGAGACGTCAAGATTAGAAAAATAAGTCAAATGAAATGGGACGGAAATAGTAAAATTTTAACACACTAAAATCTATTCACACTACTTTATCCACTACTATCACTCTTGTCGTAATTCTCGTATAAAAAAAGGTTATGTTCGTATGAGTATTAATGATATGCATGCGTTGATGCGTGACAAAAGGTATAGAGATGAATTTAAGCATATGTTAGACGGAATCTACTACTTCCTCAATAAGATTTGTATACTACTACTATCATTCATATTTCATACTAATCCATTTGATACCATACCAAACTTATCCCCTCTCCCTCTTTCCTTTCTTAGAAAGTTTCTATAATCCAATCTTCATTTCTCCCACCTCCTAAGAAACCTCCTTTTTTTTAAATTAAAAATTAATTTACGTATTTTCTTCCACAAAATAAAATAAAATAAAATAAAATTTATATACGCGTATTTATCGCTTCCCGTATCTAATCCTGCTTAACATTTCCCTAATCTGACGCATACACCACGTGCGGAAAATTCCTCCCCGCGTCCACTCCGCGCCAACACAACACAACTACAACCTGTGGCCAACCACCGCACGCCACGTCACCTCCTGTTCTTCGCGGGGTACGCCTCCTGAGGTGGCGCCACCTCATTGGCCGCGGTTGCTCCGCTCCTATTTTCTTCGTAAAATCCCCATTTCCTTAAATTAAAAACCATTTCCCTTTCCTTCTTCCTCCTTTCCATTTAAAAAAAAAAAAAAAAAAAAAACCAGAAAAAACATCTCGATAAAAACAAATTCGTTCAAATTCCACAACTCCTTGTTTGTGTTCTTTTGCTAGAGAGAGAGAGAGAGAGATTAATTTATGTATATATGGCGGTGAAGATGAGGAAGTGGTCGCCGTGGCCGCCGGCGAGGAAGTTCACGGTGGCGGTGAGGCTAATGAGCCTCGAGGTATTACCGGAAGGCGGCGACGGAGACGGCGGCGGTGGCGCGGCGCAGAAAACCGTGGCGATCAGGATAAAATGGAAAGGCGAGTCGAAGTTCTTCCCGTTGATGCCGCCATTTCAGCCGAGGAGGAAAATCGATCAATCGAGCCACAAAATCATGAAGAAAAACGTCCGAATCGTCGAATGGGAAGAGGATTCATCGTTCGAGAACACGTGTTGCTTTTCGATCGTCTCCGATAAGAAATTCGGACCGTGGGAGATTGCCTTCAACGTTTTATGTGTAAGTAATTTCATAAACTTTGCAAGTTATTACTATCATATAGTATAAATTAATGAACATAGCAATCGGAAATTTCGTATATAGGGAGAGAAGACGGAGACGAAGGCTAAAATGGCGGTGATCGGAGGAGTTTCGATTAATGTATCGGAAATCGTTGGGAAAATCGGGACTCCCTCCGTCGAACAGAAGCTTCCTCTCAATCTACAGATTGATGGAGTTGCTAGAGAGGCTTCTCTCAAGGTAATTTTATTTATTCATTTATATATTCTCGAGGTTTTATTAATCGATTTATCTTGTAACGTTGACGGTACATAAAAATTAGTTCGAATATTTATGATACTAATAATTCATATGGTTTAACGAACATTTTGGTGAAGAACTTTATGTAAATGGTAGTAGAAATTAGCCAAACTTGTGTTGCATGTGAATGTGGAGTTGTACTAGATTTAGAAAGTTTGGTTTGATCAAACTTTATTATTGATTTAATTCATATTTAAATAAGATAATTACTATGATTAGAGGGGTTAATTTTAATGCTTAAAGAAATGGAATTAGTTTGATGGAGTGGAGTAGTTAATTAGTCTTTGTTTTGAATTAATTATAAGCAAGTAAAAAATGATGACATAAAGCACATGCATTTAATTATGTAGAGATTAATAGTCTATTATTAATGATATTTTAATTCAAAATTAAAGCTAAATAATTATTCTAGAAGCCACTTCTAATTTCTTGTGTAATTTATTAAAAAAGTTAATCATAGCTTAATTTTAGGTTTCTAATAACTCGTTGATAATAGTACTATAGTCCTATTTTGAAAAAATAAATAAAAATACTAGGGTTTATTTAATGCTAGTTGATAATTTTTTATCTAGCTAGGGTGTTTTTTTATATAAAAAAATCAATTAATCATCTTTGACTAATTCTTAATTATTCAATTCATTGTAGCTAATTATAGACTAATTATTTAATTATGTGGAAATTAATTTAGGTGATGTTCAACTTTGTTGAAATGAGAGAATCTCATGATTCGGCCGCGCCAAATCGAACGAAGTCGATCGACATTAAACATTCATCGATCGATGAATATAAAGACAGCGTGAGGGCAAGAAGGAGGTCGTTGAGCTTAGAGGAGGTGAGTTTGGATGACTCCGACGAGGCGAGCGCGTCGAAGTCGAGGGTCTCGACTACGGCACCCGAGTCGGATAGGAGAGACCGGTGGTTTACTTGGAAGAGCCGACGGTTTAGCTTCAAACGAGCCAAGACGAAAGAAGAGAAAAGTGAAAAGGTCGAGAACTCGGGTGACGAGAGCAAGATCGACGGTCGGATTCGATCGGCTAGTAAGTCTTCAGGAGATTCGTTCAACGCATGCTCGTCGCAGGTATGTAGTTTATTATATCAGTTGCTGCTATTCTAATGTTGTCGATCTTTGACATAGTTTTAATGTTGTTGAGTTAAAATATTGAGAAAAATGTATGACTTGGTAAAAATATTGAATAGATTGTTCTTGGTTGACCTTCTCTCTCTCTCTGGTTAATTTCATGTATTTTTAACTTCTTACAGAGAGATGAAACAGCAAAATCCAGCCCAGAATCATCGTACCAAGACAGCACAGTTCATCTCTGGGAAGAAAGGGATGTAATAAGCAGAGATGGGAAGTCGAAGCTCAAGGCTCCGTTCTTCTTCGCTTCGTTCGACCAGCGCAGCGACAAGGCAGCCGGAGCAAGTGCTTGCACTGCATTAGTGGCCGTCATTTCCCACTGGCTTCATTCGAACGTCGACTCCATGCCAAGCCGGTCGGAGTTTGACGACCTCATAATGCAGGGTTCGTCGGAGTGGAGAAAGCTCTGTCAAGATGCTAACTATGTTAGGGATTTTCCCAACAAGCACTTCGATCTTGAGACTGTGTTAGGAGCCGACATTCGCCCTGTCTCGATCTCCCATAATGAATCCTTTGTTGGATTCTTTGGAGCGGAGACCTTCGACTCGTTGAAGGGGGCCATGTCGTTTGACGAAATATGGGACGAGATTAGTAGCAATGACCATGAAACTGCACCGAGGATATACATAGTGAGTTGGAATGATCATTTCTTCGTGATGAAAGCGGAGGCTGATGCGTATTATATCATCGATACTTTGGGGGAGAGGCTGTACGAGGGGTGTAATCAAGCATATATAATAAGGTTCGACGACAAGGCCGTGATGAAGAGAAACGCATCGAAACAGAAAGATGCAAAGACATCGGAGAATGATAAGATGGAAGAAGTCGAAGAGGATGAAGTGATATGCAGTGGCAAAGAATGCTGCAGAGAATTTAT
Source organism: Thymus mandschuricus (assembly GCA_029379335.1). Taxonomy (NCBI): domain Eukaryota; kingdom Viridiplantae; phylum Streptophyta; class Magnoliopsida; order Lamiales; family Lamiaceae; genus Thymus; species Thymus mandschuricus. The sequence continues at coordinate 420,864 of CM057076.1, read as the reverse complement.
CAAGAGATTCCTTGCAGCTATACCGTTGAAGGAGCTCGAGGAAGAAGAGAAGAAGAGGAAGAACGCCGTTTCTTACTTCTGCCTCCATCAACGGCTGCAGATCGAGTTCAACTACAGCTGCTTGATCTCTCACACCTCATCTTCATCAACGTCGTCTCCCCTTTCTTCCCTGACTACATTGGCATCTTCTCCTTTCACTGATTGATAGAAGCACTAACTGTAAATGTTTACAATAAGAACATGTCATGTATAGCACCATCAAGAAAGTAATAAAGAGTTAATATTGATGCTCTTGTCTCAAAAGTTTTAAGATGATTTCTTCCATCGACATCGATCCATATGGAGCTGTCACTAGCAAAGAAGAAAGATGCTCGAGACATGTCCGGACCTACAAACGCAGAAAAGAACGAAACTTGCTTCTCATACACAATGTTGCCAAAACTTTAGACAAAGTGAGTAACTTTAAATGGGAGCAAATAATCATATTTCCGTGGCTCCCGAGTTTTCTCCTCCGCCTTTTTCCCTAGTGGTGTATATGAGAGTGAGATAGACTCTCTCTCTCTCTCTCCCCCCCTCAAGTAAAAAGATAAACACAGACATGACTGTTGAAGTTATTTCGTAACCATATTAGGCCCACAACATAGCGAGTCGAAACAAAAAACGAAGGCATGATTTAAATCACTCATATAAGCACAAAATGAGGGCACTGGTAGAGCTATTAATTCTTTCAAAAGCCACCTTTTAACCTTCCAAACCTAATAAGCATTGTGGAGACTTCAATGGACCCCCTGTGTTCATTTCTAAACTACCAATGCTTATCAGAAATGGGACGAAAAGTCGAAAACACTATCCGAAACTTTATCCTTGCTATAATTGCAGAGTGCATAATTGCAATATATGGTCCATACTTTAGCCTCTCCTTACAGCTTGTTTACAAATATGTTCCCTCAAGAAAATAACTACAGTTTTTTCTGCAGTTTAGTCATCTAAGTTACAAATCGAGTTTTTGGCAAATCATCGAGCTACTCTATATCCAAGAACTCTTCTTGAGTTGCCCTCTATAAAAATAACCGAACAAAGTCATTCACGTACATTATTTACACAAAACTTATAATCCAATTTACCTGATAAAAGAAGATCATCTAATTACAGACGAACCGTAGATCATCATCGTCTTTGAGCATGCTCTCGATCCTCCATCTGTGCATTCCTGCTGTAACTGCTTTCTGCTTACTTATACTTATAGTCATTCACAGCTTGTGGTTCATTGTTCGGGACGCCTCTTGGATCTGGTCGGATCCAGAGTGCTCCCGTCACCGTTTTCCACTTGTAGGGACCAACTGCGCTCAACGCTAGCACGAGGTACAACTATAGAACCTAGCCTCAATGTTAAGTCACAATCGACCTTTTGCCTCTTCCCTGAAGTAAGTAGGCAATTGGACGGATAACGACTGTCCAAAGCATCAAGCTTGGAGGGGGGAGAAGTTAGTTGGGGGGCAAATTTATCACCCTCCATTAGGGGATTCTGAAATGAAGCTTCCGAAGGATTGAGCTTCGACCCATCCGGTCGAAGATGATCACTGTCGTATAAAGGGAATACAGACCATAGGTTCGATGAGGTAGAAGCTTCTGCTGAAAAATTCTTAGGCAACATGAGAAACTTGTCGACATGACTCGAATTTCTGCACTGAGAAGTACAGTTTTGAACATTAGTAGAGCAAGGTAAGGGATTTGTGGCCTCGAACGTCGGACAATGGAGGGTTAAAGGGCTAATCTTGGCAAAATTTGTATAAATTTCTGGGCTCAAATTTCTGCTAGCATCCAGATTTTCAGGCCTAAGGTAAGATCTAGGCGAATCGTTTCGCTGGCTTCTCGATGATCTTCTAGGAGTGCATCCCAAATGCAATGCAGCTGATCATTACAAGTAAAAAGATTGCATTTTTAGAATGGTTTCTTGAAAAGTTTTTGAAATTAAAGTCAGAAAATGCAGATTATTGATTGAATCAGTAATATATAGTGTAGTATAAGGGGTTGGTTACCTTCAATACAAGGGTGCAAGGTTTTCCCAGTTTCAGAAGTCTCATCTCTTCTGATAATGGTGTCAATGGCATCATTTACTCTTTCCCAAAGTGTTTGGAAATTAGAATACTCAGCCTAAATTTGAAGTAAATTGAAATAAATATGAAGTGGGGAGGCAATAAAGGAGCAATCTTGGATGAAATTATAGTATATATACTACCTCAGAGTTAGCTTTAGAATACAAGATTTCTTCAGCTTTCAAGACAACAATGGGGAGTTTCTCTTGCCATTCTCTGTTCTTCCTGGTAGCTGAAGAATGGAGCTCATTCACAATCCTAACAGAACACAATCAACAAATGTTATGAACATCAATCTCTCTTTCTCTTTCTCTTTCTCTTTCTCTTTCTCTTTCTCTTTCTCTTTCTCTTTCTTTTTCTTTTTCTTTTTCTTTCTGTCTATGGGGAAAAGAGGGAGGGAGAGAGAGAGAGAGAGTATCGTAGTCGTACCTGAAAACTTCTTGGATGAGAGAACCCCTAATGGGGTGGTGCCTGTCACTGTGCCAAGCTCTTCTAACACACTCATAGGGTCTTGGGCCTGGTCTTGGCATACTACTACTACTAGTATTATTGAATCCTGCCTTGAAAGAAAGAAAGAAAGAAAGAGAGAGCAGTTGTTGTTGAATGTTGATTATGATGATTATAAGGAAGAAGGAAACAGGTTAACAAAAAGAGACTACTGTAGTTAAGAAAGAAGAATGGGTGGATAGGGGAAAAAGGAAAGAAGATTTTAATATAAATAGTACAGTAGTAATAAAGTTGATGGAGAAATTCTGGGGCCTTTTAGTTTTTGCTGGCCTCCCCTCCCTCTAGTCCAGTCCTCACACACACTCAAGTGAAGACTCAGAGATGAGATTACATGTTTATTTTTCTTCTAATACTAGTTGAGTAGAGCCACATGGCAGCTTCCTACTATATAAACAGACGTCTCTCACTCGTTTTCTCTTTTTTTCTTCTTCCACATATAAATATAAATATAAATATAAATATATACATTCATGATTCATGTGGTGGGGGAGAAGAGAAGAGAAGAGAAGAGAAGAGAAAATGAAAGAAAGAAAGATTATGTATTTGTGTCACTGTCGGTGCTCTTCCTCTCTCTCCACTGTTCTGTATTACTGTACTACTTTTCTTTCTTGGCCCAACCCAAACTGTAACACACACAACACAACTCCAATTTTAACCATATTGGGCTTGGGCCGTAAAACATGTTTGGACCAGACTGGATTTCATAACTTTACCCCTATCCTATCCTATTCCTACCTCTCTATTTACATTTATTACTCCTACCAAGGAAGAGATCCCCATCATCACGATTTTACCCCACAAAAAAGAAAAAGCTGCATTAAAATAATTACAAAAGCCAAGAGAAACGAAACTTTAACTACTCCTCCGATATCCATTTGCTCGTGACCCCACACGATATATACAACGTATATTTCCACCTTTAATATTAACATTGATTTAATATAATACTATATCATCATTCTCTGCATGTACGCCATATGTCTCCTCAACCCCACAATATGCGATACAACTCCTCCTCATTATATTTTATTACTATTAATTAGTAACCCCTCCCCTCCCCTCCCCTCCCCTCCCCTCCCTATTATTATTATGCCACTAAACTTCAATGTGTAGTACAGTATTAATTAGGAATTACACAAAATCCCATTACCAAATCCATCTCAACAATACTTTATTACCACTAGCTACTCTTTTCCATTAATGCTTTTTTTTCATTTTTGGCTGCTCCTATTTACTCTCTCATTAATAAATCTCTTCCTCCTATCATTTAATTTTAATTTTATTTTCATTTTCCAACACAAATAGGAGTAAATAAAATCCTCCACCAAACCCAACTCCCCCCCTTTTACCCATTCTTCTAGAAGCTCTAGCTATGCTCCCCCCTACTCCTTTCTCTCTCCTCTGCGCCATCCTCCTCTGCTTACCCTTCGCCGTCATCTTCACCTTCACCGCCCCCACCTCCACCGTCTCCTCCTCCTCCGCCGCCGCCGCCACTTCCCCACTCCCTCTCCCTATCACTTCAACTAACTACACAACTAAAACAACCCTAGCTACCGATTCACTCTCCCCAAGAAAGACACTAGCTAGAAAGAATCTCACACTCACCGCCGCCGCGGCCCCTCCCCCACCACCTCCGCTGCCGCCCCCATCACCTGAAGATGAAGCTGAGGATCAGTCTCTGCTCAAGCTGGCCTCCCGGGTCGACCCGACTCCGAGGCCCACCAAGAAGCTGGCCCTGATGTTCCTCACCACGGGCCCGCTCCCCTTCGCCCCGCTGTGGGAGCGATTCTTCTCACGCGCCGCTGCGGGGAGGTACAACGTCTACGTGCATGCGGACCCTGGCGGCGGCGGCGCCAGCTACGGCGGCGTCTTCGCGAACCGGAGCATCCCCTCCAAGCCCACCCGCCGCCACACGCCGACGCTCATCGCGGCGGCGCGTCGGCTGCTCGCACACGCGCTCCTCCACGACAGCTCGAACGCGATGTTCGCGTTGCTCTCGCCGTCGTGCATCCCCATCCACTCGTTCAACTACACATACCGGATCCTGATGAGGTCGCGGCGGAGCTTCGTCGAGATCCTAAAGAACGAGCCCGGCGCGTACGAGAGGTGGGCGGCGCGTGGGGAGGAGGCGATGGCGCCGGAGGTGGGGTACGAGGATTTCCGGATTGGGTCCCAGTTCTGGGTGGTGAGGAGGAGGCATGCTAAAGTGATTGTGCGTGACAGGAGGCTTTGGTCAAAGTTCAAGCTGCCTTGCCTACGTGACGACACGTGTTACCCGGAGGAGCATTATTTCCCTACGCTGCTGAGCATGGTGGACCCGCGCGGGTGCACCCCCTGCACCCTCACCCACGTCGACTGGAGGGGCAGCCACGGTGGACACCCGCGCACCTACGTGGCGGATGAGGTTGGGCCGGAGCTGATCAGGGCCCTTCGTAAGAGCAGGCCCAGATACGGCGACGAGGAAGGATCAGACGGCTATAATTCGTCGGTGACGGCGGTGAGGAGGAGGCGCGACCCGTTTCTATTCGCGAGAAAGTTCCACCCCGGTGCATTGGGCCGGTTGGTAGATATTGCAAATGATGTTCTCTTTAAAGATTGATTTTTTTATATTTATTTTTATTCTATTCTTGTAATAATGTGCAACAGTGCATGAGAATATAAATATAAAAAAAAATAGTGCAAGCTTAAATAAAGCAACAACAAAAAAGAAGAAAAGGCGGGACAAACCCGTGCTTTTGTTTTCCACCATTCCTTTCTTTCTCTTCTCCCACTTTTTTCCTGTATAGTATATGATTTATTTGTGACATTTTACTTTATAAAGATTTTGAAATGTTTATAGAAAGGGGGATTTTAAACATAGCCAACTTTCCTCTTAATACTGCCCCCGATTAAAATAATTATAAAAATAGTATTTTAATGTACAACTAGTATGCTACCCCGTGCGATGCACGGCAACCAAATACACATAAATACAATAGTACAGTAGCAAAGTAGGTACATAGCTATGCACATAGTAGATCAAGATTATTTAATTAATTTGTTGGCCAATCAGTCAAACTGAAGTACCAAACTGGAACATGCCAGATTTCTTAAGTTAACGCGGCTTTATTTACCACTTTGCAAATGATGAGGCGAACTTTGTTAATTTTCAAGCATTGATGACACATTAACCCGCGTTGATCCCTTACTCCAGCGGAATTCTGCAACAAAATGTCATCTAAAATTGAAGGTACATAATAAAGTATACAGAGCCTAAAAGTATTAAAGTAACACACATTACAAATTCAACATAACATGTTTATTGCTTATTAAAAGTAAATTAAAGGAGCATTTGCAGAATTCTGCATGGTATTCTGCTGGATATAAGTGGCATCCCTTTAATTTATGGAAAATAACTCTATTCCTTAACATCTCGAGGAATCCTTCAAATAAACATACAGAGCAGTTACACTACTATTTCGACAATTAATTTAGTATCTAACAGAAGTTATTTTAGGAATGCTTATAGCATCATAATTCTAGAAGAAACTGTTGGAATCGACAACCATAACACAATCATGAATCTTCAATCTAAAATTAAGTTCATAAAGCATTTGACTCTAATTAACCAATCCTCATTTGAGCATGCAAACCTCGCACCTCACCCTACAACATGTTAATGGCTTTACTTATGCTACTACATAGCTTAAAAAAGTTACTGTATAAATTAAAGGAGGTTGTAAAGAACAAGAGAACCAAGTACAGATGTTAGTGACCTATTCTTCAAAATTTAGTCTGTAAAATTATGGAAAAAAAATCACACACACATATATATTTTACTCCAAAGCTTGCCATGAAACATAAAAAGAGAAAAGAACGCACAGTAAGAAAACCTTACAAAGGAATCCCTCAAGACGAAAGGAAAATCATACAAAAGAAGCAATAATGTAAAAGTTCTATGCCATAACTCTTCAAAATGATGACAAAACACATCTACTGCATTTTACAATATATCATATTTGTATCCGACCCTTTCAATAATTTTTTTTAGCAAAAGTAAACGAACTCGTATATACATTAATACCTGCTCAAGTATATAGGAGTAGCATATATTGCATAGCTAATGATCATTTGAAGATGGACACCACTCTCCTTTTATCCGGGGAAAGACTTGCCTATTTTTATTGCCGCCAGTTGACGCTTCAGTCGAAACCTACCATAGCCGAAACTAATGTGAGTGCAAGGGAATAAGTAATAAAAATCTGACTGACATTTTGATAATCACTAAAAAAACTAAAAGAAAATTTGAGTGCAAGAGGAATTTAGAGTGCGAGCGGAATCGCATAAGAAATATTTGTAATTGCTTAACAAAAGTTGTGTGCTTCCGTAATTTTCTTAAAATATAACTGACATGCTCCACATCGTGGTTTATTAAAACTGCTACACAAAAAACTGACCTAAAAATTTGGAAAATAAAATGACCTAAATACCCTAAAATTGGCGCTAAAAAATAACTGAATTTTTAGTTTTGTTTTTATATATTATAGACGAGCATCAACCTGCATTACACGAATCAACCTGCTATCCATATTCAGCCTTAAGATTTTTCAAAGAGTAAATCAACCTCCACCAACTTCCGCATTAACAACAGTTTGATAAATCAAGCTTGATACCATACAAGCTTGATAGATCAAACTGCCTCTGATAAGGTCGACCTTGACAATCGACCTGCAGATCGACCTGATTTTACAAAAGTCAAAAACGGTTGGTTATTGGTGTATTCCCCCCCCCCATACACCAATTACTCTTTCCCGGGACCAACATAATGATAGTTAAAAATAGATCTTGCATCAATCTGATCATACAAAAATGCAGAAAATATTCTTTTGACCAATCTTCTAAGAAAATAAGTACCTAATATATATATGTGTATACTTGTAAAATTTTAAAAAAATAATAATGTAAACATACTTATGTTAAAATATTTATATACAACACATAAAAATTAGCACAACTATATTAGTACGGCAATATACTAATTTGATTGAGCAATATATACTCCCTCCTTCCCACTTCGATTGTCTTATATATCTATTTTCATCAAATATAAAAGTGTTTTCCTGAACAATAAAATTGTCAATCAACTATTCCTTGCATACTTTAGTTATCTACAAATATCAGAAAAGGATGCGTAAGTAATCTAAAACTATAAACTTTTTTGTTTCCTCCTTTTTATTCTTTGTTTTTCTCTAACAAAATTCGAAGCAAACAACTCTAACAAAATTAGAAATGCATAATTCCAAACATCATAACTGATATAAAAATTTAGTTGTCCTCTAACATTTGAAGCTGGACAATTTTTTTAACAACACGTCAAAATTAAGTAGTAAGAAAACGATGCAATGCTAAATTGTAAGCTTCGGTGTTAAAAATAATCGAAGCACCGCTCCAAGTTAATTAGCAGATGATCAAGGCACGAAGGTATCATATATTAAAGGTAAAATAGTAAGGGAAAACTAAGTTAATTTGACATCATACGTACACAATACTTCTCCTGCTTGTTAACAATAAACCCATCAATGCCATCATCATCCACCACCGACAGCGGCAGCATATCCGCGGCGGTAGTCTGCTCGTTCCTCACGGCCCTTCGGCTGGCCTCCTCCGCCGCCGGCTGCCCGTTCACCCCCGAATTCTTAGCCCCATTGGAATCCCTCCGCTTCCTCAGTCCTGATCACCGACGGCATGAGCTCCTTCGCCTTCTGCTCCTTCTCCTTAGCCATATCCCTTGCATCTACAGCCTCACCGTTCAAAGTCAGGATGGGCCGCGGCCGCCCGGCCTCAAGGTCGAGGTTAGAACTCGGCGATCTGGGCTTAGGCTGGGACGGCGCCAGCGGTTCAGGCGTGGGCAGGGCTGTAATCTGGCCAGAGTCGCTGGCATTGGTCTCGCCGGAGCCGGTGCGTTTCGCCCAGGACGCCGGCGGCATTGCGGCAGACTCCGGCGACGGCGGCCAAGGGCCCGGCAGAGGCCTCTTGCTCGGGTCCGATTCACCATCCACAGAGAGCTAAGCTAGCACACTACAAACACATAGCTGTGGGCATGACCAAGAGAGCACATGAAATAGAGAGAAGCAGCAGTTGAAACACGAAGGTGGAGTGGAATGCTGGGAGTAGATGAAGTTCTGAGGAGATTGTTATAGGGTTTTAGAGTGCTATGAGACAAACAACTCAGAAGTCAAGAGAGATAGAAATTTGAGAGAACTCAGTTGCACATTGATTTATCGTTCCAATATGTGAGAGAAGTTTGCGAAAAAATTGGAAGAAGAACGTGGTGAAGATGGATAACGTGTAATTAACTACTTTGTCAATTAAATACTTGAAAAACTGCAATTAACTTCTTTTTAGTGCATGTTAATTATCGATTTTATAATTGCATTTCTAAAAATAACTGTTGATAATTAAAATTACAATACTACCCTAAATATGGCGGGAAAAAATAACTGCTATTTTCGTTTTGTTTTAATATAATATAGATTGTACCCTTATGTAGCCCATAACCCCCACGTCTAATTCTAGTCAAATTTAATTTACACTCGACTCTCGTACAATCGAAACTAACATACAAGCGCGAGTATTTATATATAAATATTTTATCGTCGCTTGAAGTTTAACAATGCATTTAGAAGAGATGAAAGCAGAACGAACGGAATCACTGGAGGAAGAATTATTTTGCTGCCAAAGTATAAGAATATGTGTTTAATATGGATAATTACTAGAGATTTAACCATTAATGATATCATTAGTCATCGTAATTTTCTATTTCATAGTATGCTTCGGATTTCGGAACGGCTGCCGCCGCACGCACAGTCACCGTAGTTCTCTTGGCCATTCACGACTTTGAACGCTGTCCGGAAGGCGTAGGTGAGGGGTAGGGGGAGAGTAGAAGGAAACAGATGTGATGGAAGGATCCAATCTCGGAAGAGGAAGAGAGGTCGTAGATCTTGGTACAGTCGTCGTTTCCGCCGGAAACGGCGACGGAGCCGGCAACAACAACAGTTTTGATGGTGGAGAGGTGGGAGGGGAAGGAGAAGATCACGGCTTTGGATCCTTCCATCACTTTGCCTCCATCACATCTGTCCGAAAGGCATGGCTTTGAAGGCTGTCCGGATTCCGAAAGGCGCGGCGGTAAGCGGCAGCAGACGGCGCGGCGGCGCTCAAGGCAGACTGCGGTGTGGATGAGGATGTCAAAACTGGTTTACTAGACGTGGGGGCTATGGGATAAATAAGGGTAGCATTGTACATTTCAATACTATTTTTATTGGGGGCTATATTAAGAGGAAAGTTGGCTATGTTTAAAATCCCCCTTATAGAAATAGATCAAAATTTGGTTAGGCCTCAATAGTGTTGTTGGATTAAAAATGAAAAGGGCCCATCCCATTAGTGGAAATGTAGATGTCCAATTAAAAGCCCAATTGAGGCCCCATAAACTTACAAATATTTGGGGAAATGAAGTACTGATTTTGTTATGGGGCTACTTACTCTTTTTTTTCTTCAAATGTCCACTTCACAATGAATTAGTCAATAATTTATATACTAGTAGGAGTATTAAATTGGTCCCATTTTGTGTTTGTGAGGGTAGGAATAGCAATAAGGGTGGTTATTATTAATTAAACATTACCAATACCAGAGTAGAGAGAGAGAGAGAGAGAGAGAGAGAGAGAGACAAGCCACCGGCAAGGCAACGCACACCAACTGTACACCAGCCCATCTAATTTCAGCTCCACCTCCCTCCTTCCCTTATTCAGATTCGACGGCCACGATTTTCCCGGATTCCACTCCACCATTTAAATCCACCTTTTTATTCGCTTTCCTTTCCTTTTTCTCTTACATTTTTTTACCTTCTCTTCTCCTTTCATACCTTTCTCTCTCCCCAAGTTCGCAGCAAATCTAGAGAGAGATAGAAGAAGCGCCACCTCCCTCTGCCTCAAAACCCCAACTTTCACCTATCACTGCACTTCTACGCCACCTGCACTGCAGCTTCAGCTCGTTTTCTTCTGCTTTTCATTCTTTTTTTCGAGCTGATTTTTCGCGGTGGTGTTTTCTTCTAGAAGCGCGACTTTTATTTAGTCACCGGCGCCGGATCTGAATCTCTTGATCTTTTGGAAGGTGAGGCTCCATTTGTTTAATTTCAGTCAATTTGTTCTCCGTTAGAGCTGGACGTTTGTGTTTTCGTTGAAAAAAGAGCCACTTTTTTTGAATTCTCCTAGTTTTGTTTATTACTAGTATTTCATTTGTTTAATTAAATTTGCTGGGTTAAGTTGCTGAAAATCCGTGATCTCCTGCGGAATTGAATACAGCGAGTGATGTGATGTAATGTAATTTTATGCTGAAATTGTGTTTCTGGTGGTGGTGTTAGCGTTAGCCTTGGGTAATTAAGAGATCGGGCTCAAGCCATGGCGCCGACCACTATACGGAAGGCGATCGGGGCGGTGAAGGATCAGACCAGCATCGGAATCGCCAAGGTAGCTAGCAACATGGCGCCGGATCTGGAAGTAGCCATAGTGAAAGCCACGAGCCACGACGACGACCCTGCCTCGGAGAAGTACATTAGGGAAATTCTGCAATTGACCTCGTTTTCTCGTGGGTATGTCAGCGCCTGTGTTGTTGTGGTGTCTAAGAGGCTGGGAAAGACGCGTGATTGGATCGTCGCCCTCAAGTGTTTGATGCTTATTCATCGATTGCTCAATGAAGGTGATGCCGTCTTCCAGCAGGAAATCATGTATGCTACTAGGAGGGGGACAAGGTTATTGAATATGTCCGATTTCCGCGACGAGGCCCACTCGAATTCTTGGGATCATTCTGCTTTTGTCAGGACTTACGCTCTGTACTTGGATCAGAGGCTGGATATGATGGTTTATGAAAGGAAGCAGAGCGGAAGTGGAGGCGAAATTGAGAAATTCGGGGCCAGAGATGATAGGTATCGATCACCGCAGGGATCAAGCCGGGGGAATGGGTACGAGTATAGTCATGAGTACCGGGAGGAGCCGTATGGCATGCGCAGATCAAGATCATCTGGTGATGTGAGAGAGTCAACACAGGAGAAGAAAGATGCTACTCCCCTTAGGGAAATGACGCCAGAGAGGATCTTTGGGAAGATGGGTCATTTGCAGAGGTTGCTCGATCGGTTTTTGTCTTGTAGGCCGACGGGCTTGGCAAAGAATGAGAGGATGATTCTGGTTGCACTCTATACTATTGTGAAGGAGAGCTTCAAGTTGTATGCTGATATCTGTGAAGTCTTGGCTGTGCTTCTGGATAAGTTCTTTGATATGGAGTATCAAGATTGTGTGAAGGCTTTTGACGCTTATGCTAGCTCAGCAAAGCAGATAGACGAGTTGGTTGGATTCTATAACTGGTGCAAGGACATTGGTGTGTCGAGATCTTCTGAGTATCCAGAAGTACAGAAGATTACTGGCAAATTATTGGAGACTTTGGAGGAATTTGTGAGGGATAGGGCTAAGGCAATGAAAAGTCCTGAGAGGAAGGTGGAGGCTTTGCCAGCTCCGCAGGAGGAAGAGCCAGTGCAAGATATGAATGAGATTAAGGCTCTGCCACCTCCGGAGAATTATACTCCTCCACCACCACCTGAGCCCGAGCTTCCTAAGCCTGTAGTTCAAGAATCTGGAGATTTACTCGATCTGAGAGATGAGGGAGTGACTGCTGATGATCAAGGGAATAAGTTTGCTTTGGCATTGTTTGCTGGACCGGTGGCCAACAATGGGAATGGCTCATGGGAAGCTTTCCATTCAAATGGAGAGCAAGAGGTGACTTCTGCGTGGCAAAATCCGGCTGCAGAGACAGGCAAGGCTGATTGGGAGCTGGCTCTGGTTGAAACTGCTAGTCATTTATCTAAGCAAAAGGCTGCAATGGGCGGTGGAATGGATCCATTGCTGTTGAATGGCATGTATGATCAAGGAATGGTGAGGCAGCATGTGAGCACTGCAAATTTGAGCGGTGGAAGTGCAAGTAGCGTTGCGTTGCCAGGTCCTGGAGCGAGCAAAACACCGGTGCTGGCTCTCCCTGCACCGGATGGAACTGTGACAGCCGTGGGACAAGATCCATTTGCCGCGTCCTTAAGCATTCCACCTCCTTCGTATGTGCAGATGTCTGACATGGAGAAGAAGCAGCATCTGCTGATGCAGGAGCAGATGGTGTGGCAGCAGTACTCAAGAGAAGGGATGCAAGGGCAGACGAGTTTGGCCAAGATCAACGGAGGAGGATATTATGGTCCAGGGGTACAGCCCGTGATGCAGTATGGAATGCCACCAGTGAACGGAGTCGGAGTACCGCCTGCAGGCTATTACTACGCTCCTTACTGATTCCTTGGTAAATTTTTCTATACAATTTAGATTTTATTACTCTTGTTAAAATCTTTGTTTCCCACTGTATTTGAAGTGGTTTTGTGCATGACTTTGGCGAAGAGGGCAGGGAGGAAGAGTGTAATTCAGATTAGTGATTGTTGGGGGATTTTGATGGTGGTGGTGGGGTGCCTTGTAGTTCTGTTGTAATGTCTCCCTTCTGTTTTGTAATATTATTCTGGATTTCTTGACATGGAATGTTAATATGGTGCTTGTTCTATAACACTAACCCTATTTTTTCCCTCATACATGGTGATGGTGTGTATGCAGTAGACGAGATTAGGATCGAGCTTATGCTTACATGGTCAGGAGACTAGATTAGAGAAAGCATCATCTGTCTATCTATCCCTGATAGTGACTTTGCCTTGCACTAAACTCCTACTATGGTTCTAGGCAACTTGACAATAGTTTAAATTTGGAATCTTGGTTATACTCTGTCAGTGATCTGCCGTAAGAAGTATTTTATATATAGAAGAAAGAGCATGAAAGCAAGCATTTGGAATTAAGCTGCAAGATTGGCCTTTGTGGCTTTTTGTTGATTAGAGAATGTCAATATACCTTACTATCATAATTTACTGAGTCATAGCTGATCTGTTAGCATAGTAATTGGATAATCCAAACACAGTAAAGAATCTTTGTTGTTTCTTGTTAATTTTTCCATCGTCTTAGATTAGACTCTCACTTTCTGGAAGCATCTGAAGGGATAGATGTTCCAAATGAGGAGGAACATGTTTGTTTTCAATATTGAATTCCTGTGGTGAAGTTGAAGCTTCTTATGGATGTCACTACAGTAACAGAATATAGTCCTCCTTCCATACGATTATTATACCGCACATCTTATTCAGTCGAAGTCAGTTGGAATGTGTTTGTGGTCTTGTGGCTATGTTGAAAGTGGATTTCTGCATATGTTGAATCAATCTGCTCACATTCCTCCTTTGTTTTTCTTTCTTTCTTTTTGGTTGCATTTCTGGGTTAATGGAATGCATACATATTGGTATATTGGTGAATATAGATGGAAATTTGGAATTCAACCAATATATATGTTGACCATATTTCATTGGAAGAATAGTCTATTACTATTATATTGCATGTCTACATTGAAAGAGAAAATGTGTATTCAGTCGTGGGGTGATTTATTGATTAAGACAAAAGGAAAATTTCAACAAAAACTGCCAGCTGCTTCCAGCTTGTACAAAGTAGTTGGTGTTGGTATTGTTTTTAGGTGCATAACCATTTAATTACTTAATCATGATCGAGATTGGATGCGTGGACGTAAACTAGTTGAGGTCTCCGATTCACGGTTTTTTTAGTTAAATTTTACGATTGTGATTACGTATGTTACTTTTACGATTTATAACCCAAGCCGAGCATTGCACACGCAAATTTAGCAACCGTATATTTACATCCAATTCCTTAACAATCTTATTACTACTACTACATAATTTTAAAAAACAAAAATACGCAAATTGAGAGAAGAGAATGAAGAGCAAGAGCAGTTGTACTTGTAGCAGTAATGTTAGTTAATCTTTAGGGGCTTGAGTATAAACTTTGACGGCCGTCTCTTTCTTCGCCCACCACAGATACGCCGCCCCGCATATTACGAGCAACGCCGCCGCGCAGCCGAACGTGATCCCCACGATCCTTCCCACCCGCTTCCGGTCACTCCCTTTGCCCGTACCATCTAATGCAGACACTGCACAAGTTCACGAAAAATTACTATGTAACGATTACCGTCTCATGAAAACCAACTTTTCTTAACTGGATAAACGAAGTTTCATATCAATTAACCTTGAGAAACATGGAGTGCCGACACCAATGGCCCATACGTGCTCTGCATCGGAATGCAGCACGTCCCTTTCCCGCCCCACATCAGGTGTATGTCCATCACTGTCTTCGTCACGTTGGCCTCCATCGTCTTCACCAACGCCCTCCTCGACCCTCCCGCCTCCTTTGCTATGTCCAGATCTTGCAAAACTCTCTCTCCCTTCGTTTATACACAGTCAGTTTATGTCCCTTTGAAAGAGAAAATGTAAACGACCGATAAATTTGATACCTGAACGTAGACGTCGAACAGGCGTCTACCAAGGCCCTTCCATGAAGCGGCATTGTCGTCCATCACCACCTCGGCGAAATGGAGCTCGATCTTGTAAACTCCATTTGCTAGGCCGAGGCCATAGTATCGGAGAGAGGTTGGTGCGATCCTCGCTGTTTTGTAGAGCTCGGAGTCGAGGGTGTTGGTGATTTGGGAGTCTGTTTGAGCTGTGTATGTAGGGCCGTTCGGGTTGGAGATGAAGACTCCGGAGCTGCTCACTGCCCATTTGTTGTTGCTGCTTGTGAACAGTGAGGCAGCTCCTAGCTTCTCCGAATCATCGTCGAAAACTGCCCCGCTTTGGGAAGACTGCTCTGGCCCTCCACTGTTGACAGAAAATGAGGCTGCAGGGAAACAACTAATTAGACTATTTCCAATAGTTGAAAAGAGTGTTTTTTGTTGTATGTGGTGAAAGTTTACTCACTTGATGGAGCTTTGCTTTTGCACTGGGTGTTCTCTTCGAGGCACTGCAGCATACCGGAGGCTTTCCTGCACCACGAGGAGTGATTAGTGAACGATCAGTTCTGTTTCGATGAGTATATGGTTCGTTCACTTACTCGTTCTTGAGATTGACATCGTTGATGGAAGTGCCTACTGTGTTTCTGCATTTCATGAAAGAGCATTTGAGGTCAGAGTTTAATTGGTTATGAACAAGGTTGTAAAAGAATGGAGATTTAGCTTACATGGATACATGGCTCCAATCAAGAGGGATATTTCCAGTAAGAGGATTGAAGGACACATCTCTGCATTTCTTCAAGTTAAATAACATCAAATCATTCAAGAAGGTTAAAAACGCATGAGTTTTAGGCTTACAGCGCCATGAGTTTTGTGCCTATATCAGAAGGTAGATTCCCATTGAGTTTGTTGCTTCCAAGATATCTGAAAAATGACAGATAGAAATCGAATCTCGAGAGATGTATGCAACTTTAAAGACGAAGCAACGGATGGCTCACTTACAGATACTTCAGTGAAGAGAAGTGTTGAAACGAAGCCGGTATCTCCCCTGTCAGCTTATTGAAGCTCAAGTCCCTGTCATGGTGAACCGACCGGCGTTCAAGTACAACATACATACGAAACACACACACTCGAGACACTCACAAGAATGTAAGGTTGGGGAAAGTGCTGAGTTGTTCTGGAATTAGGCCTTGGATCTCACAGTTTCTCAGTGATCTGCAGTTTGGAACTCGAGTGTGAGGAACAGAAACAGTTACTGCAGAGGAATTCAAGAACTTCTTACAGTATGGAGAGACTAGTCAGATTCTGTAAGAAATCCAGAGAACTTTCACTCGTGCCAGCGCTAACATCTCCGATTCTCCTGAAAGAAAACTGCCTGTGAGGAAGATACTATACACTTCTACTTCACACAATGCTATTGGAAAGTGGAGAACTATTACAAGCCTTCCAGTTTGGTTAGTGCACTGAAACTTCCGGGGATCGGACCTTCAAGATTTGTTCCTTCCAATCTCCTACGAACGGATGAAATTTTTCGAAACAATCATGAAAAGCAATGAAAGAAAGTGGGAAGCAGAAGGCAAGGAGGTGTTTGTCCATACAAATCTTTGAGTTGAGTGAAGGTGGAGATGAATTCAGGGAGCTTTCCGGTGAAACCATTATCCGACATCCATCTGATCATACACGACAAGTATCAGCTACGTGTTTTGTCGCCTATATCGAGCCTACTATACACAACAAGCCTAAAAGTAAAGATCCATGATCTATACCAAGAGAGCAAGAAGAAATACATTATCTGAAGGGATTTAAGATTTGAGAGCTCTGTTGGGATTGGTCCACTCACTCCACTGCTGTCAATATATCTGCAGCATCCAAAACAAGCAGAAATGTCATATATACGATGCAGAACCTTCGATAATCTGCAACGGAACTGAGATATAAGTAAGTACTTACAGCTGCTCTAACAATGTTAAATTTCCCAAGTCAGGAGGCAAGGCACCTTGGAAATTGTTCGAGCTAAAACTTCTGCACAGCAAGAAGAAGTTGGATGAGTCAAGTGATGAGAAGTAGCACTACAGGAGTAGCAAAACCATCGAATCCGAGCAAGAACTCAGCTTATCACTCACAAAGAGCGTAATTTAGTGAGATTTCCGAACTCTTTAGGCACTGGACCGGAGAAATTGTTGATGCCAAGACCCCTGCATATTCAGTATTGTTGGACATCAAAATTGTATTGTCTCAAAAAATCAAGAAACAGCGAGGCTATTTATGCATTGGTAGCTTTGTACTAACAAGTATTGCATTTTGGATAGCTGCCCGATTTCTGGAGGGATGGATCCATTCAACACATTCTGATTCAAGTTCCTTCACCATATAGATAAACAAGAAAGGCCATCAATTTATACACTGATTGAAGATTTGGATCGAAGAACGAAAGAAATAATGCGGGGAGGGATCGATATATTAGTATTACAAGTCCATCAATTCTGTCAACAGAAACAGTTGCTGAGGAATTTCACCAGAAATGTCCAGAGCATATATTTTCCTGAATTTTTAAAAAAGAAAAGAGAAATCAACCTCAGTTTCAAGAAAAGTTGTTAGAGAAACACAAGTAGGAGTGTTGAAAAGAGTGACTAACAAGTGTGTTATGTGGCAAAGTGTGGGTGAACAGTCACAGGCAATTCTTGGATTAGCAGAATCAAGAGCCCAAGCCGCAGTTTCGGTGCAGGGATCAACGCTTAAGTTCAGCTTGCCCCTCAAATTCCAGTGATCAATTATCTTGTTGATAGCATCCACTAACAACCAACACCAATGTTATATATGTTAGCAGCTGCAGATTAATTTATGGTGGTCTGATTACATGAACAAGAAGAGAAAGAAAACTATTATTCGAGCAAGACCTTCACGGGGCTCGGTTATTCGTTGAGCAGACACAAGCTGGAGGAGGCAGAAGACAATGAAAGAGAAGCTTAGAAGAGCCATCTTGGGAGGATGAGAGTGAGACAAGTGTGAGCTTTACTACTACTATATAATACTTGCTGGGAATTTGTTGATTATCTTAATTAGGCCTACACCTACAGAATATTCAAATGCAGCAACTACATTCACACATACACATACTAGCTGCCAAACTAGACTTTTTATGCTTTACTAGTGGTATTATTTTACCTCCACAGAAATTACGCAGCTTTTCATGCAATTTTTGGAATTGGCCTTTTTTTATACTATTGATTTACATATAGTAATAGTTAATGTAGATACCATGATCTTCATCCCATCAACATCTCCATGCATATGATATTGGAAAACACACAGACACACACAGACACACAAGTTTGATGAGTCTTGTTTTTCTTGAATTTTAATTTTGTCAATTTAGATATAGTAATTAAGACTTGGATGTGTTTATTCAACTCATCAATATGAATCAATACTAATGTTGATGTAGATTGATAGGGATCTAATTAATTCATAATTAATAATGCTGCCGGCCGGCTTGGAATAAATCAATTTGATAATATAATTGTGTAATTAAATAAGAACTCATGACTATGAGTCTTTCATTTTCATGCAAAGACCACAACAGTTAACAGAAGCTACAAAACCGAACATGAGAAATAGAATACTCTATATATAATTGCAGTACTGCTATTACATTTACATGCTTGAGCTAAGAAGGGTCCATGCATATGACTGCTGCTTAATTTGTGCAGTTACTAATAATATATATAACCCACTGAATTAGTTGATGTGAGCTAGCTATACTAGTATATATACATATAATTTTCTTCATTCATTCATTCATTTGTGGGATAATAAGCGAAAGCCCATGTTGTTGTTGTTGTTGCCGTTGTTGATTATGTGGATTCGTTGGACAGATTCAACAAACAACCTGCACCAATATAACAAAGTAAGTCCCAATTAAATACACATTCACTAATAAACTTAGCAAACCAGCAAGCAAATTTAATGAAGAGTAGTATAGTACTTACTCCCATTGCACTTGCACATGATCATCGTCTTCTCCGAGTAGCATCCAGTCTCCATCTTTGTCCTGGTATAACAGGCTGTAGTCTTCCCAATTTCTCTCAAGCGTACTATCTGTACATTCATACATGTCAGAGTCAGACTACAAGTAACTATTTAAACATTGATGAAATACAAAACAAACAAAACACATAATGGGATGGGATGGGGGTAGTGTATATAGATACGTACACTTAGCAAACATGTGGAATAGAGTGAGTGTTAAAGCATGATAGGAAGAACATTTCCTAAGATCCACTTTCCTCCCTATTCCCACCCCCTCCATCTTCACCTTCACATGCTTCGACAACAAAGTTCTTGCCACCGGCTTATCTTGGTGACAATACATCTCCATTTCTTCATCACCGCCAATACCACCTTCTTGAATCATCATATGGCTAGGGTTAGGGTTGTGATAGGGAAGAGCAAGGCCGAGTTCCAGTTCCATATATATATACCTTCAACTAAATAATTAATATCAAATGTGTGTGTGTGTGTAGTAGTAGTATATATATGTAAATGAAATGTTTTTGATGGATTGCTTCTCCAATCCGCTCTAGCTATATATAGTGCAAGATATCGAGATAGGGACAAAATAGATAACCATACAGTAGAGATGTATGTCGACAAGCTCGATATATTGATAACATCACGCGCTAGCTATATACGAGATAAACTAACTGGCTAGCTATAATTAAAGAGGAGATAGAGATGGATGAAATAGAATGAACAGTAGTGAAAGGGTGGGGTTGGAAAACAGGGAAGAATGGGGTTGAAGTAGTGGGTAGGGAAAAAGAGGGGCAGTGATTGGGACAAATGAGAAAATAGGATACATATGTGTAGTAAGATTTGAGGACAAATATATGTTTTCTTGTTTAGGCTAAGGTTCTGTGTCTAGTGTTAGTGTTCTAAGTTTGTAAACAAAATACCAAGAAAACATGTAGCAATTCCTTCCCATGTACAGACAGTTTGTAGGATTAGTCAAAATCCATAGTATGTATGTATTATTGGTGCATGCATGCATGCAAATTGCAATCTCTACCTATATATATGTGTTACATTCATTCAATTGAATGTGACAGTATATATATACTCCTACTAAATTCCAATATAGCTAGTATAAGTTCTAACTAACTAATTATAATCAAATACTACATCATATCATATCATCATTTTATTATTACAATTAAGTCAAGATAAATTTGTTTTCTGCATGTGCATAATTAATTCATCTGCTTTTGTCTCCTTGGATAATACATGAACATGCATGCATGAAGATGAAATGAAAGAAATTCATCAAAAGTCTTAATATATATCATGATACAATTAACATGAAGAATTAATAAATAAATCGGAGGAGAGGAGAGGGGAGGGCGATGGAACAGTTGTTGGTGTCTAGGGTTTTATGTATACGTACACGTGCATGGGGTTTGATTAAGAAAACGACAACTACTAATTAATCTACCTACCTACTATTATCAATATTACTTTGATTTTCCACTGCAGCACCATATATGCATTATGCATATAGTATATGAACAGGTTCATTGCATGAACCCAACTTCATTTCATTTCATTTCATGGTCTCAATCAATCTATTCTCTTTAGTTTAACTTTTATTAATATTTCATGCGTTGCGTTGCGTACGTGCAAACAGCTAGCTAGCTAACTAACTAATTTGTTTGCATATCATATTTATATATACATTCATTCAAACATACTACTATATACTAGTACTATGTTGTTGTCGTTATGCGGTGATGTGTTATCAAGGCTTCATGTACCCACTTACCCAAACCCCATGCCCATGGGGGCCTTATTCTACTCTCTCCTTTACTCGCTTTCGTTTCTTCGACTCATGATAATTCATTTGATACGCCTACCTCAGCTCATCTCATTCATAACGTCATGTTTCTTTAATTTTAGACATATACAATATGAGCACCTTTTTTTCAGAAAGAGAAACATGATATTCCAAACCAAACAACTTCAAAAAAAAAAAAAAAAAGGCAAGGTGGTAGTAATAGTAATAGTGTATTACTACTAGTATGAAATGGAATATGTACGTACGTGTTGATTGATTGATAGTAATGGATTACCCACTCTAGATCTAGAATGGGTGTCAGGCTCAGCTATGGTACTTGGGCTGGGCCCAACAAAACACCATATTCAACCAGGCTTGGCTTGTTATCCGACAAACCAGCCCACTGTCTAAAACGTGTGCAACTATTTTACCCGCGCCCTCTTGCTTATACAGTACTGATTGAACGCAGGGAGTATCGATTATCTCGTAGAATTTTCACTTATGTTAATTCCTTGTATCGAATCAATAATAATATTTTTTGAGCAATTACATGTAACTATGACCAACTTACATGCTCATTTAATTCCAATAAGATTTTTCACAATATTGACTGCCATCTTGCCCAACCAAGATACAGAAAAATTACAGTAATAAATACTAGTACTAATAAAGTGTATTATTATAAGAGGCAAAAATTATATTGACCTCTTAGAGATAAGAAAACCAATTGTAAGTATGGGAATAAGAAAAACCAAATTTTACCCTTATTTTCAAATATGGTACTAAAATACCCCTCTCCCTTATTTTGAAATAAAGTGAGATATAGATGTCAATTCATTTCACTCTTCCTCACCAACTCTCCCTCCCCACCGTTTCACTTTCTCTCTCAAAACTTCCGACTCCCTTTTGCAGTTTCTCTCAAAAACTTTCGACCCACCACCACCGATTCCAACCTTCCCCCACCATGAGGACCACCGCGTGTAGCCGCCGACGAAAAACACGATTTCAACCTTTCGCCGTGTGATTCCAACCTTCTGTCGCGCGATTCCAACATCGATTCACCTTCCTCTCTCTTTTTCATTATGTCGACGACTCAACGAGCCTCGAGCTTGAAGTTTAAGATCCAGAAATTTCAGAAAAATCGGAGGAACTGGGTGAAGAAGACGATTACATGGAGGACGAAGCACCATATACAGGTATTCTTGGTTGTTTTTCTAGTACTAATATTTGAAAATACGAGCCCTAGTTTTGAACACGATTTGTTTTTTTTATGTTTATTATTGGTTGTTTTTTATGTATTATGTTCACAGTGTGTTAGTACGATTTTTGAAAATATGTACTATGTTCTCAGTGTGTTAGTACGATTTGTGAAAACTTGTCAATATCTCCAATAAGATTTGTGGTAATATTAGTATGTTATAATGTGTTAGTACGATTTGTAAAAATATGTAAATGTTCTCAGTGTGTTAGTACGATTTATGAAAATATGTATAATGTACTCAGTGTGTTAGTACGATTTGTGAAAATATGTACTATGTTCTCAACTTCATGATGTGTTTGGTAAGCTTTGTGTAGATCTTAACAGTTCCTATTAGTAATGTGTTAGTACAATTTGTGAAAATATGTACTATGTTCTCAGTGTGTTAGTACGATTTGTGAAAATATGTACTATGTTCTCAGTGTGTTAGTACGGTTTGTGAAAATATGTACTATGTTCTCAACTTCATGATGTGTTTGGTAAGATTTGTGTAGATTTTAACAGTTCCTATTAGTAATATTTGTGTTAAATCATACTAATGAATGAGTTAATATATTGTGGATTTTTTCATGTGTTATTAATTGATGTTATCTGTAATTTTGTTTTTGATGTTATTCATGAATTGGAGAGATTTGTGGAATTTTTACTTGTTGGCATTGATTTCATTAAGATTTGTTGTGATGTTACCAATAAATGGGTTACATGTTACAAATAACTTGATCATACTACATTATCAGCGTATCTTGTTAGGATTTGTGCAAATCTTACGAATGTTATGTATGTTATCAGTGTTTTAGTACGATTTGTGCAAACTTGTTAATATCTCTAGTAAGATTTGTGGTATTGTTATGTATGTTATCAATGTGTTAGTACGATTTGTGAAAATATATACTATGTTCTCAGTGTGTTAGTACGATTTGTGAAAATATGTATTATGTTCTCAGTGTGTTAGTACGATTTTGTGTAATCTTACCAATATATGAGTTACATGGAACTTACAAAATGTATATGTAGGCCGAAGAAACAACGATTGTAGCAACTGAAAGTGGGGGGAGACTATAACAACAAATGCACCTACATCCATCGTCATGTTGACAACAGTGGGAACAACAGACGCGGTTGGGCCTAATACAACCAACTGGATATTATGATTTTTGCATTATGATTTTTGCATTTTTAAAATATGTACTATGTTCTCAGTGTGTTAGTACGATTTGTGCAAACTTGTTAATATCTCCAGTAAGATTTGTGGTAATATTATGTATGTTATCAATGTGTTAATACGATAATTGAAAAATATGTACTATGTTCTCAGTGTGTTAGTACGATTTGTGAAAATATGTACTATGTTCTCAGTGTGTTAGTACGATTTGTGCAAACTTGTTAATATCTCCAGTAAGATTTGTGGTAATATTATGTATGCTATCAATGTGTTAGTACGATTTGTGAAAATATGTACTATGTTCTCAGTGTGTTAGTACGATTTGTGAAAATATGTACTATGTTCTCAACTTCGTGATGTGTTTGGTAAGATTTGTACTATGTTCTCGATTTGTGAAAATATGTATTGTGTTCTAAGTGTGTTAGTACGATTTGTGAAAAAATGTACTATGTTCTCAACTTCATGATGTGTTTGGTAAGATTTGTACTATGTTCTCGATTTGTGAAAATATGTATTGTGTTCTAAGTGTGTTAGTACGATTTGTGAAAATATGTACTATGTTCTCAGTATGTTAGTACGATTTGTGAAAATATGTACTATGTTCTCAGTGTGTTAGTACGATTTGTGAAAATATGTACTATGTTCTCAACCTCATGATGTGTTTGGTAAGATTTGTGTAGATCTTAACAATTCCTATTAGTAATATTTGTGTTAAATCATACTAATGAATGAGTTAATATTTTGTGAATTTCATTAAGATTTGTTGCGATCTTACCAATAAATGAGTTACATGTTACAAATAACATGATCATACTACATTATCAGCATATCTTGTTAGTATTTGTGCAAATCTTACTAATGTTATGTATGTTATCAGTGTTTTAGTACGATTTTTGCAAACTTCCTAATATCTCCAGTAAGATTTGTGGTAATGTTATGTATGGTATCAATGTGTTAGTACGATTTGTGAAAATATGTACTATATTCTCAGTGTGTTAGTACGATTTGTGAAAATAATCACGGTACACTTTTATGAGTGACAAATCTGATAAAACATTGCACAAAAATGTAAATTGTATCTTGTGTCTCAGCATAATACAACCTCTTAATATTGGTACGAACTACTAAATTATATCTTGTGAAAATATGTATACCGTGTTAGTACGATTTGTGAAAATATGTACTACGTTCTCAGTAAATTAGTACGATTTGTGAAAATATGTACTATGTTCTCAGTGTGTTAGTACGATTTGTAAAAATAATCACGGTACACTTTTATGAGTGACAAATCTGATAAAACATTGTGCAAACATGTAAATTGTATCTCGTGTCTCAGCATAATACAACCACTTAATATTGATACGAACTACTAAATTATATCTTGTGCACCAGCATACCGTGGTAGTACGATTTGTGAAAATATGTACTACGTTCTCACCGTGTTAGTACGATTTGTGAAAAAATGTACTATGTTTTTACCAATAAATGAGTTATGTAGATTACCAATCTTATCGAATACCAATTATTGATTACCGACTACCGATCTTTTTTCTTATCCATTTTTTACGTTTTTGTTTTTATAACCATGGTACACTTTTACGAATGTCAAATTTGATAAAAACATTGTGCATCATGCAAAATGTATCTCAACCCTCAACATAATAAATCCACTTAATATTAGTACGAACTTTTAAATTTTTATTATTCGTACCGTGATTTAGCAGTACGAATATTAGTCTATTCGTAGAGCTTACTTATGATATTGGTACGAGTATGAATCAATTCATATAGATTACTTGTATTACTAATTACATAAGAAAGTATTAAGTTATCAGTACGAATACAAATAATTTGTATAAATTACCTATGAAATAAGTACGTGAAAATTATACAAAAAATCGAAGTAAGACAAAAAATTAGTATTATTGAAACAATTTACAACTCTTTCACAAATTAACTATATGATGACATCCTCTTATGAGTCCTACAATCATTTGTGTGAGGAACTTCTTTTTCTTCACACTTAATCACCGTACACAAAATAAAAAGTACGAAAATGTTAAAATCGTACCAAATAATCAAGTAAGACATTCATTAATCCATTCGGAATTCAAATGCACAAGACAAAAATCAAATTCATTTCGTACGATAATGTTAAAATCGAAAGTAACAAAACAAATAAGTACGATAATGTTAAAATCGTACCGGAAAACAAGTAAATTTTAATAATTCATTTCGAATTCAAATTCATCTAAACCTAGAAACATATAAACAAAATCAAAATCTCACCCACCAAGGGGTAGCACAGAAGAAGAAGAAGAAGAAGAAGTCACTAGTTGGTTACCCTCAACAAACAAATTCACCACCGCAAAACTTCAACGCCGGTCGCCGATCTTCCTCCGCCACGGCATATCCATGCTCCGACCAACACAAACCAAGAACTTCAGCCATTCTCCTATGCTGAAGTGGATCGAATTCGATGGAGAAACAGAAACCTAGTACACCTTCAGCCTCGACAAAGGCTACTTTGACGCGCCACGTGAAGTCCGGTTGAATGAGAGAGAGAGAGAGTTGGAGAAGATAATGGCAGATGTGAAATAAGAGAGAGAGAGAGAGAGAGAGAGAGAGAAGAGAGAAGAGAGAAGAGTCACGTTGAATGAGAGAGAAGAGAGAAGAGAGAAGGAGGTTTTATTTCATACCTCATATAAGACAAAATCCCAAACCTAATAAAGCAAGGGTATTTTGGACCACCAACCCAAAATATGGGTAAAATTTTGTGTAAAATTATTCCCATACCAAATTTTGATTTTACTATTTTGAAGTGGGTAAAATACCCTATTTCCTCTTATTATAATAACAATAGTTCAAATACCAATCTTTAGACAAGCAATATTAAATAGGAGTAGGAGTATTATTTCATGAATTCCTTCCCGCCACCATATACTCTATTCTATTTAGTTACCAACTACTGTAATAATAATAATAACAATAAATCTGTCATGTTTCATCTAATCAGTGCTGCATAATCAGATTCTAAACACAGCAAAGGAAAGGAAACTTTTTGAAGCAGATCACCACCAGTGTTTAATGTACAATAATCCGATTACACTCCTACATCAACACCCCGTCCGCGCTTTCAATCGCATCAATTTTGATATTTTCAATCATTTTTTTTTCTCTCCTCTCCTGTGTAATCGGAATTATTTCATGGCGACGAATTTGTTGCCGATCGCCGCCACTGATTCTGCGGACGAGAAGCGCTTGAAAGGCTCCGCCATCTCTAAGGCCGGCGCTTTCGCCGCCGGCTCTTATATGGCCTGTGCCGGTAAATTCCTAAAATTTCTTCAACTTTTTTTTCCGTTTAAATTGATCATTTCTGACGTGTGATGCGCGGTGGTGAGGTTGAGCTGGAATCGTTTTGAGTTCTCTTTCATGTGGATTTTTTTTTTATTTTGATTGATATTCAGCTATTTTGGCGGGGTTGATGAAGTTTGCTCATTTTTTTCCCTTTAGAAATTTGAGTTCTCTCTCTCTAGATGTTCTGGATGCCGATGTTTCTTCTTGTTTGATTTGAATTATGATGAGTCCGTGTTGTGAATGCACCTCGGTGAACAAGTTTGTTCATGATAATCATTAGCCAATTTGAAATTAATGCAAGGATTAGATGTACAATGAGGATATATTGAGATGATTAGTCGAAGAGTGTTTAGTTTTCACTAATCGAATGCGAAGATGGAAACGTAGTTTCGATTCGATTTTGCAGTGCTCTTGGTGATGTTCAATAAAGCAGCTCTTTCTTCATACAACTTCCCTTGTGCTAATGTTATTACCCTTTGCCAGGTATTATTACTAACAACTCCTTCTTTGGTAATGAATCTAGTAGTTTCATGTCATTGTCTAATTTCTTATTTTACTCAGAGCTTGGTTGGATTTCAAGCATTCATTATTTTGCTTGCTGCAGATGATATCTTCTTGCTGTTTTCTCTATGTGCTAAGGCGGTTAAGGCTTATCTCTTTTAATGCAAGTGATTCCGGAGCCCTCGCTGATAATTTCAAAACGTTGGTATCGATAAGGACATTAAGATACACTTCGCCTGTTTCGGCAACCTATTTATTTTACATGGTAAATACCTTTCTTTTCCCATTCATTAAAGTCAGGTTTTTGCAGTCATGGCTTGCCAGTTTCTTCATTGGATATTCACATTTTGTCTTTGTTTCTTTGAAAGCTAGCCTCCATGGAGGCTGTTCGAGGAGTAAATGTTCCAATGTATACGACCATAAGGAGAACTACAGTTGTATTTACAATGATGTTTGAGTACGTTCTCGTGAGGCAGAGGTATAGTCGTCCAGTAATTGTAAGGTAAACATCATATTACTATGACTGAATCTCTTCGTACACGAGCTTACTTTATAGGTATAATTAGTTCTCATACTTATATACATAAACCAGACAAAAATTCTTGAATAATTTAGGTTTTGCCAGTGTGGCAATAATTCTGTTAGGTGCTTTTGTTGCTGGATCCCATGACATGGCATTTGACTCATACGGCTATCTAGTGGTCGTGTTAGCCAATATCTCAACAGCAGCATATCTCACAACCATAGCTCGCATTGGTACTGCTTCTTTCTTCTTCCTCGCCTGGTTTTATTTGCTGCTTCGTTCTTGGCTTCGACTTCACTGAGCTATACTTATGCAGGGAAATCTAGTGGTTTGAACAGCTTTGGCCTCATGTGGTGTAATGGTGCATAATCAGAACTTTGGTCTTGCCTCTTTTGAATGATTATTTACCAGTTCTTTCTCTAAACGTTGCTTATTCTGATACAGGAATTTTGTGTGGACCAGTTTTACTGGTATGGACCTTTGTGCAAGGCGACATTAAGACGACAATGAATTTTCCGTACTTGCTTTCTCCGGGTTTCCTGGTAATATACTTGCCTTTTCAATGAACTTTTTCTTAAGCAGAAAACACATACACAAACACACACCTTGATAAGTACTAGCATTTTAATGAAAATGGTTGATATGGGGTGTTAAATCTAGACATTGAAGAAGTAATTTTGATCACCGGAGCACAGATAGAGTTGCATGTGCTGCTTTCCAGTTTCTAGCAACTTATTATGCTGTTGATCCGATTCATGTACCTCATAAGCAATTTATGCACGCTGAAATCTTTTTGCTCGTTTACTGTTTCAATGGTTGTTACTTAATTAGATGATATCGTCCGCCTAGTAGAGAATGCACATTGACAAAGGTAGATGAGCATATTATACTGCTATCTTATCTTTCTTTTTCTGAAAGTTTTGCTAAGCATACATGTGCTTCTGGCTGTGGTTATCCCCTTGATGATTCAACTTTTTTCTGATTTCAGGCAGTAATGCTTTTTTCGTGTATTTTGGCGTTCGTCCTGAACTATACTGTATTCCTCAACACCACTCTCAACTCTGCACTCACTCAGACAATC
Source organism: Thymus mandschuricus (assembly GCA_029379335.1). Taxonomy (NCBI): domain Eukaryota; kingdom Viridiplantae; phylum Streptophyta; class Magnoliopsida; order Lamiales; family Lamiaceae; genus Thymus; species Thymus mandschuricus. Next base: position 392,114 of record CM057076.1, on the reverse strand, counting down.
TGTGGTAACTTGAAGGTCCGCCCCCAAACTTTTACTTTTCTTCTATAACAACTTCCTCTGCTTGCTCAGCCTCTAACTCGTTCATGGCTCCTCAAGCATGGACTCACACACGTTGTTTATGCAGGACTTCTTCACCATTAGCTTGGGGTGGCTGATCTTTGGAGGGCTGGCGTTTGACATAGTAAGTGTCGTCTCCATTCACCACCGGCTCCGACTCTCTAATATCTCCGTTATCCTGACACTCATCCTTCGTTGCAGTTGAATGTAACCGGACAAGTGGTGTGCTTCGTTGGCTCAGGAATGTACGCCTATTATAAGCTCACTGGGAGATGACTTCATTTAACAGACAAACAGTTTAGATCAAATTTCTTGGAAATTTTGGTATCAGATACAATGTTGCTACAGTTTAGTTCAAAGTTCTTGAAAATTTGAGATAATTTTCTTCACATTTAATGGAAGGCTGGAGTTTTCAGTTGCTTGAGATTTTATTTCATTGTTTATTTTTCTATTTATGTATTCATCTTCTTTCTACTTGTGTGTGTGACAAAAAGATTTAATTGTTTTTTTTTTTTTTTGCTTGAATAAAAATAAAAATAATAATTAAAAGGGGAAAAATGAAAAGAGGGTCGAGGGTTTGTTTTGCCATAAAAGGCGGGTTTCTACCCAAAATAACTGCCATTGTCACTGCGAGAGAGAGAGATGAAGAGAGGGAAAATTGGCAATGCAAATTATTCAATGCGTAAAGGAAAACAAGAAGAAAAGGAAAGGCAAATTCGATTCCATTCCGTTCCGTTCTCATTTCTCTCTCTAGAATCTCTCCAGACACAAGCCATACCCTACCTCCGGTTCTGCCCACCTCAAACGAGGAGGATACGTATAAATGGTGTTTCCTTCGCAATTGGCGATCTAGGTTAGGTTAATCGATTCTTCAGTGATGCAAATTCTCGACAGCGGCAGCGGCAGCGGCAGCGATCTGTGTAAGCCTCGATTCTCTAATGGATCGATGATGCGCTTGTTTCCTCCGATCGCCTACGTTCGTAGCCCGAGGAGGAGCTTTTCGTATACTATGCTTCACCATCCGCCTCTCCGCCTCTCTGTTCTCAAATTGGACGGATCCTCTTTTGGTACGTTTGTTTTTCTGCTTGCAGTGTTGATGCGCTTCTCTGTTCGTGATTAGTTTTATATTTATCTGTATATGATTGCATGATGTTCGTAGAAATGATTGTTTGGAGGCATTTATTTGAGCTGCATCCTACACTGGATTAGGCTATGGAGAGTACATTAAAATCTGAAACTCTTTTTTTCTCCTTTTGGCTTTTGAAGGAGTTGAGGTTAGTAGGATGGGGACAGTTGGGGAGCTGAAGCGAGCTGTCGAAGCAGCTTTTGATCATTTGCCAAAGGAGGGGCCTGGCAGAGTTTCATGGTAATCAGCTTTCAACTTCAATAGATTTTGTGCGTATGAGTGTGGAAAGGAGTAGGAGATTATAATTTACCTTTGAAGATCTTTCACTGGTGATGTCTGTTAGCAGCCGAAGATTTTTGTTGTGATTAATAGTCATTGATTCATCTTACAGTACTTCAAAGCCTTGATATCAAATGTTCAGTTATCGTGGCATTGTAGGTAATTATTTGTAAGACTTTAGATGTTATTGGTGATTTATTGCAACAACTTGGCCCTTCTAGATAGTTGATTAAGAGGAAAAATATGCCTCCAGAGCTGAACGGAATTGCTTTTGTCTTGAACTTCTATCTGTTGGACCTTAACATCTTCTACAGAAATCAATAACTAAGTTTGTTCAGAATTATTGATTTGGGTTCTGAAGCAGAAGTACGTGGTGCATAGGACTCCCTCAATTAAGACGTCTGGATATATCATTTTTCTGATTAAGTTTTCTGTTGTTCTACTGGTTTTTGATGATCTTGTACTCTCCATCTCTGATGCAAATGGAATATTATGCAGGGAACATGTATGGGGACAGTTTTGCCTTAGTCATGAAGGCGAGATGTTATTGACTGACAAAGAGTACATCAGCATGCTGGGCATAAAGGATGGTGATCAGGTTGGTTGTGTTTATGAATAAATGATCTCTGAATGTTGTCTCTGCGAGTAAAAAGTTCGTGTTTTCTAATAGAACTTCAAAATATCTGAAAATCAAAAGATTCGGGTCATATTTCACAAATATCAAGCAGATGCTTAGTACTAGTGATTAGTCTTACAAACAGTGAACCAATACTAAACTCTATATGGAGCAATTTAGTACTAGCTGTGTTATAGTTATGGTCGTGAGAGGCACTAATTCAACCAACTCGTAACCAGAGCGGGTCAGACTTTCCTGAAAGAACATGATAGGTCGTCTGAGGAATGGTGTGATTTGAGGAAACAGTGAAATGTCAGGATTTAGAATGGAAGATGAAGTAACCATTCTTACTTTGCTGATGCTCTCTTCCTTACCATGAAACTTCCTCATTTTGGTTAATGTCTTTGTACTAGAAGAATATTTGATGTTGCGCTATGTCTTCTGCTGCTGAACCATTTCCAATTTCTTTTCTGGCATCTTCAGCTGCAGTTTATTCACTGTGCTTCCAGCACCAATAATTTCATGAGGATAAAATCAAAGGAAGCAGCCACTGATGAGAATATTGAACCCCACAAGTAAGTTTATCTTCACATCTCCAATTACTTTTAGAGTTGATAATGATAGAGACTTCAATGCGCCTAGCTAGTTGGGTGAACTTTCCCTGTTTTTTCCTTCACCTCCAATATTCGAGATCATAAAGAGGTATTAGGCATGCTAGCGTCCAAATCTTTCGGAGCCACAAATGAAGGTTCAAAATTAACCATGTAACCTTCACATACAGGGATGAACAGAAAACTAGAGAGAGAGAAGACTGCACCAGAGAAGAGATAATGGATGACAGACAAGATGCTCACTGGGATTTAGAAGAAGATGTTGTTTCAAGACGCGATCGCCGGTTAAGTCTCTTATTAAAAGGGTGGTTCCCATATCGTAAGTTCAGTAACACCAGCTCCCGCATGAGACACGCAGACAAAGGCTGCTCATCCAGATCCTCACGCAACATGCTAGGAGGTTTCAAGAACTGCATGAGCTTTTCAGGCAACAAGTATGAACCCCGGAGACTGACTTGGAAGATGAAGTAGTGAAATCTTTTCTAGACAGCAACGACATTACGGGATCGATCCAAGCCTCAAACAGAATAAGGGTAACTTCTGCCGAAGCAGCAAATGGCTGTGAGGAAGGTTAAAGCTATTGAGGCACAAAATAAGGTGCAAAAATAAGATGTTTGATGCTCTTGTTGCTCATTGTGTGACATGAGAAATTAGGAAAGTTTTGAGAAATGAGCTAATTGCCTTGTTCTTGGCTGGAACTTTACCTTTATTCAATAAGGATTTGCATTTAGTTCTTTCTTTCTAGAATCCTTTTTTTTTTTTTTTTTTTTAATAATCAAATCCTAACAGAATCGATTCTATATTTGTAAATGCTACAATTACAAGTTGTCGAATAGAAAACAACAAATTACAAGCTAACTTTACTTTATCAAAGGGAGAATCATGCTTAATATTTACTCTCTTCGTTTCACTCGTATATGGATAATTGACTATTTTTTGTGTCCCTATACGAATGAGATGGAGGGAATACTACTCCATTATACTATTGATTGGATGAAATGAAGTGGTCAATAGTTTTGGTTGATTGGATAACTTACAATGACTTGCAAATTGTCGTTTAATAAAAGCTAAAACTAAAGTTGGAACATTTTCTTACTCCCCGAGTTCCTTGTACGCATCGAAAGGGCGATTATATTACGACACATAAGATTAGAGTATAAAAGATATGGTATGTATTTGAATATATCGATTGCTACTTTTTCTTTATATAAAAGAAAAAATTGGTCCAAAGAAATAGGTAGTAACATTTGCTACATAGCTTTGCATTCATTATTTCAATAAATAGTACTTTGACATTTTAGAAGGAAAGGGTTATTGAAACTACAGTTAATTTGATAATGATTCAATGAATTGATTACCAATTTGTTGCGTTAAAGAAACATAGCTATTTTAATCGAAAAGAGAGTAATATTTATATTTAAATTCCCTCAAGCAAAAAAAGGAAAATGCTAGATTTTGTACTACTACTAACTTTATCCTCTTAAAATTTGAGGATTTACACAAAAGAAACCGACAATTTTGTGTATATATATTTGGTCGGAAAAAGGAATAAAAGAGAAAGTAAAAAATAAATACACAAACAACGATGGCGTACGTAAGAAAGACACATCGTTTCATCAATTGAGATGACTCCTCTCTCTCTCTCTCTCTCTCTCTCTCTCTCTCATATTCCGTTTTAATCCTGTCTCGCTTTTTCTCTCCCTTCTTCACTCTTTTAACTTTCCCATAATTCGTTGAATTAGCATAGGCGGAATCATGAACTGATTTCTTGTACTCATACTCAATCTAATTTGTCGAGATTTCTGTGTTTGCTTCTTCCTCCGCCGATATTACTTCGTTGCACCGTTTTTTCTTCATCTCCTACTACTCAGTAAGTCTTCTCTTGTAATTCTGTTTGATATTGCTTCTTCTTAGGCATGGTAATCTTTCTCTACTTTTTTGTGTTGGTGTTTGTGTTTGTGTTGACTTGTTTTTCTCCGTGATTAGCTGAGCTAATTTGGCTCAGGAATCAGAATCGGAGTTAATGGTTTGTTTATCTGTTTTGTTTTTCTGGTAGTATAGTGACGATTATGCGTTCATAAAAATAATTTCTTCTTTATGGGCTGATTGAAGGTTTGATTCATATCGAGCGTGAGATTTTGGTGTTTCCTCAGCTGTAAAGAGTGTGATTATGGTTTTCTTCTTGGTTCGATGTAGCTATGATAGATTTATTGGCTGGAGGAACTGGGGATATTTTCTCTCACTAGAAAATTCTTTCTTTACCATTTCTGTAGCTTGTCTTTTTTTTTTTTTAGGAAAAAAACCGATGAATTGTGTGTCAATTACGAAAGCATTGTACCAATTATGTGGATTTGACGAATTCTTCATTTCTTGTGTCTTTTGAAATACATTTGTAGTTGATGGTTTCTGTGAATGACTCTGTTGTGGGGATTTTAGGAAGATGGCAGGACAAGTTGTTGCTAGTCGGCCTACGCCTACGTTTGATTTTGTGATGGTTGATGGAGAAACTGGTGATGTTAGCTCTCTAGCAGCATCGTCTCACCAAATGACACCATGGATTGATCCAACAACAATCAAGCTGAGGCACCGGATCGGAAGAGGGCCATTTGGTGATGTTTGGCTAGCCACCCATCATCGTTCGTCCGAGGACCACGATGAATATCATGAAGTTGCTGTGAAGATGTTGCATCCCATCAAAGAGGAAAATATTAGGGATGTCTTGAATAGACTGAGTGATTTACTTTTCAAGTGCCAAGGATTGGATACAGTTTGTTATCTCTACGGACTTTCGGTTATAAACAAGAAAGTGAGTGACCTTCTGTTATATCCGTTAACTCATAGTGGAAAAGGGTGACGAAGATGCACAATCTAAACCATTGTCTTGTTTTTTCTTCTAGATATGCATTCTTATGCAATTCTATGAGGGCTCAATCGGGGACAAAATGGCTCGACTTAATGATGGGAGGTTATCTCTTAGAGATGTTCTGAGGTGATGTTCTTCTTTGGTTTCAAGAATGTGTGTTGGTACGTAAGATTTAGGATCGTGTTTAAGTTCTTATAGTTATAGGGTGATGTGTTTGCAGGTATGGAGTGGATCTGGCCCAGGGAATAATGGACCTACATGCAAAAGGGATCCTTATTCTCAACCTCAAACCTTTTAATTTCCTGTTGAATAGAAATGATGGGGCGATTGTTGGAGATATTGGTATTCCTTATGCGTTATTAGGGATTCCATTGCCAAGTACAGACATGATTCGAAGGCTTGGCACTCCCACCTATATGGCTCCGGAACAATGGCAGCCAGAAGTAAGAGGTCCAATATCTGTTGAGACCGATTCGTGGGGATTCGGTTGCAGTATACTGGAGATGTTAACTGGAATAGCGCCTTGGAGTGGTAAATCAGTGGAGGAGATATACAAGTTAGTCGTAACAAAGCAAGAAAAACCTCATATTCCGAGCGGTCTTCCTCCTGCAGTTGAGAATGTCATTATTGGTTGTTTCGAATACGACTTCAGAAGCCGCCCTGTTATGGCAGATATTCTACATGCTTTTAAGAGGTATATCTCAAAATCTTTTTCTGTCATCATTGGTTGCTCTTTAGATTATGATTACTACAAGTTTCGAATTTATCACCGGAAGCATATAACGCTCATTCTCATATGATCCATACTTGAGACGTGAACTTCTTTCTGTATGATGCATATGGTAAAGTTTAGACAAGCTATCCATCATATGATCATATATCATGTTTGTTTGCTATCAAAGGCTCCTACTATACTATTGTGTTTCATTGAATACCGGTTTTTGCATTTCCTTTCAAGTTGACCTTTGGATTTGCAGTTCCCAGAATTCAGTTTCCGAGGATGGAAGTTGGACAGGTGTGGGAAGTAGGATGATCAGAGACAAGCCCGGTGGCAGTGGTTATACAGAGTGGTTCCTCGCAAAGGATCACCTCCAAGTTGGTGATATAGTCCGATCTAGGAAAGCTCCAAACTCATGCAGCCCCAAAAACATGGAGGTACCTGAGGGGTCTGTAGTAGGACTGGAACGAGACACAGATCAAGATGGATATGTTCTAGTGAGGGTGCACGGAGTTCATGATCCGATTCGTGTCCACGTCTCCACTCTGGAACGAGTCACATTTGGGTTGGCTGCAGGTGATTGGGTTCGTCTCAAGAAAGAAGAGAAGAAGCATTCTCCTGTAGGCGTCCTTCATTCAGTGAACCGTGACGGAAGTGTAGCTGTCGCGTTCATAGGAATGGAGACCCTGTGGAAGGGAGACTATTCGGAGTTCGAGATGGCAAAGCCTTACTGTGCGGGGCAGTTTGTGAAGCTGAAGTCCAGCGTTTTCAGCCCACGTTTCGATTGGCCTCGTAGACGAGGGGGAGATTGGGCGACCGGGAGAATTTGTCGAGTCTTGCCAAATGGATGCCTTGTTGTGAAGTTCCCTGGGAGGCTGAATATTAGTAGAGAGGAGTTGACTTTTCTTGGAGATCCCGCCGAAGTCGAGCTCGTTTCGTTTGAGACCTCACCCGGGCTGGTGAAGAAGTATCAGCATCTAGAGGATTTTCACTGGGCTGTGCGGCCATTGTTGATTGCTTTGGGGCTTTTCACTGCAATGAAGATGGGGCTATTCGTTGGGAAGAAAGTAGGGAAAGGGAGGTTGAAGGGGAAGAATCATACTCCTCAACCTCAGTTACAAAGCGACGGAGGCGACGAGCAAGGAAACGGAAGCGGAAGCGGGGCTTGGCGGCCGCCTAAGGTGACTAACATTTTCAGGTGATGTTGTTCTTTATCAAGACAGAACTGTGAAATGTAATGGGAGTTGATGATGGATGTAGATGAACAAGAATGGAAGTGAAGTTGATGATGGCTACTTCTCTCTAGAGTAACAATATAGGAATTCAACTTTGTTTATGTAAATAATTTGTTGATCGATGGACGGCTTCTCTCTTCTCTCTCTCTCTCTCTCTACACTTGGTACTTGTTAGCTGTTAAATCTTCAGTCCAGTTTCAGACTTTTGATGCCAACAAAAGTTTGAATACCGAATCAAGAAACAACCAAAAAAATTCCCAGAAACGTAAAACTGCAACAGTATGTGTAATACATATAGCTTCAACCAGATTAATTTACACGATGCATTACGCACACACATCCACTTGAATCAACATAATGTGTTACTCTAAATTTGAACAGCTTCTCTCCTCTTCCAAGCAACACTTACCCCCTGAACAAGATGCTGAGTTAAATTGAGAAGCCTCGAAACTTCTTCTTCGACTTCCAAAGGACACCCCGCTCCAGAGCCTTTTTCCTCCTTTTGCAAGTTGAAGTTGAGAGAGACATCAGGCTCGACACTCATATCAGCGCTGTGCAGAAGCTGCCTACTCATTTCTGTTATCTTCTCTAGGGCACTGGTTGCGGCTTCAACTTCGAGTTGAGCTGCTTCTATCTGGAGTTGCTCAATGGCGAGTTCACCAACGCTTCTTTCACCAATTCTTTCCTGTGCCAATGCATATAGCTGTTTCAGATCATCCCTGTCCTGAATCAGTCCCTCTTGCAGTTCCGTTATCTCCTTCTCTTTAGCATCCAGTTTCCTGAGAGCCACTTTCAGCTCCTCGTCTTTCATGAGGATATCCTTATTTGCTGCAAGAACTTCCATTTCTTTTGCTCTCAGGCTTTCTCGGATGAGCTCGAGTTCTGTTTCAAGTTGTTTCACCTGCCACTTAGAATTATCATCCACCTTATCCAGAAAAGGTGCTATCAAACTGTTACTTCTCTTAGCATCCGTGTGTACTGCATAACGGCCATCACCATTAAGGGACAGAACCACTTCATTAGTGAGATCAACTATCTTTCCCACCACAGCCTCAGCTTCAGTGAATTTTAACTGTGCGTTGCTAAGCTCGTGCTCCATTGTTAGGACATGTTCATCCTGCTCCTTGATCTTGGAAACGGATTTGACAAGCTCCTCTTCTCTGCTGGACAGAACCCCTTTTAGTTCAGCAATCTCACGACTGAGCTCCTCCAGCATCTCTTTTGCATCTGAGAGTTCCAAGTTTTTCTCATCCAGTCTGAGTTGAAGGGAAACCTGTTCGGACTTTAAATGCTGGATCTCTAATCTCGCTTCTACCAGCTCTGACTCTTTAGCCTTGAGAAGAGTCTGTGATTGTTCAAATGCAGCAGCCTTGCAGTCTATTTCCTCACGGAGAGTAGACAGTTCAGAGACTGCTTCTTCCAAATACAATCTCTCTTTATCTAACTTCGTCTGAAGCTCGGTGACAAGCTCTTTCTCCGACAACAGATCTCTTTTTAGCTTCTCATTTTGAGCTTCAGCAACCCTTAGTTTCACCCTCTCACCCTCCATTTCAACTTCAGCGTCTCTCAAACATGTCATATAAGACATAACGTTCTGCCTTTGCTCTTCAAGTTCCTTCAACTGTTTTTCCAACAGCTGATCTCGACTTTCCATTTTCTCCCTGGAGGAAGTTAGAACTTTTTGAGAAGAAACTAGCTCACATCTCACACCCGAAAGAAGTTTTTTCAATCTCCCAAACTCCTCTAGAGTTGAATTTGCTTCCCCAAGATGATTGGATGTTTGCTCAGCCAGCCTTTTCAATTCCTCTTGCGCCACTAGCCAGTCCTTTGTTTGCTTCTCCAAGTTTTCTTCGGCAATCTTCAGTTTCTCAGATTCAGTTTTCTGCACGCGGATGGAAATTTCGAGCTCTTCATCTTTCTTTTGAATTGCCCTCTGCAGTTGCTGGAGCTCAACCGCTTGCTTGCCCACAACTTTGTTTGCTTCATCCAGGAGCCTGGACTTGGATCGGAGTTCTGCTTCAACATGAGCGGCTTCATCAGTCTTCTTCATCAGTTCCTGCTTTATCTTCATGATTTCCTCTTCTTGGACCGACAGCTTTAGTTGTGAAGCAGAAAACTCATCATCCCTTGATTTCAGTCGAAGCTTAAGACCACTGATTTCCAAGGCTTGAGAGGCTAAGTCTATATTTGCTAACCTCAACTCCTCCTCTAGCCTTTCCTGCTTTAGTCTAGCAGCAACTAATTCTTCCTCTCGTCGCTCCAAATCCTGCCTTGCAAGATTGATTTCATTAAACTCTAACGATACTTTTCTCTCAGCATCCTGCAGATCTTCCTCCTTCTTCTTTAAGGCTAATAGAGCAGATTGAAGATCTGAATCCAGATTACCAAGATCCAAGTCTGCAACATGGGGTGAAACGGGATCTCTACCTATTTGTTCCTCAAGCTTCTGGGTCTGAGCAAACAACCTCTCCAGAAGAACCCTAGCTGGTTCACTCGCCCCACTATCACTAATACTAGAAGGCCTCCTGCTATTCAACACCGACTTAACAATCCACGAGAAATGAGACTCTCTACCATGTGGCTTCGGAAACTCTAGTCTCTTGTGCTTCCATTTCAGACTCGAATAACATAATTGCTGCAGACGAAATTCAAAGTCATGCTTCGTACTCATATAAACTAAACAACTAAGCATAAAAAAGACAGCTCTTTCAAAGATTAAAATTTACCACCAAACATGACCCAACTGTAATTCGACTAATTTGAAACCAAAATTGTTCTTTTTTTTTCCTCTACAGTTGAGAGATAGGAGCAACAAAAGATGGAGCCCCAAATTCAATTCCGCTACATAATCAAGCATATATATAATTCTCATCCCATCATATGAGTAGCATGCGTTGTATTGAAAATCAATAAACAAGTTGATATTAATTGAAAAGGAATATGGAGGACAATCGAGGGTAACATTAATGAATTGACATAAACGAAGCTAGAAAGAAATAAAAAAGAATTGAATATAAATGAGGAAAGGGATACCTGAGAGAGATGCGGAGATGAGGCAAGGGGGAAAGAAGCAGCGCGCGCCATGCCGAACACATGTGATCTGAAGCGCACCTTCGGAGACACAAACTCAGCACAGCAGCTACCGAGGGGAGAAATGGAAGAGTTAGGGATTGTGTGGAGGGAGAGAGAGAGAGAATACTTGAAGATGGGGGAAGGAATGGGAAATAGGAATAGGAATAGAAATAGAAATAGAAATGGAGGGAAAGAGCGGAGGTTATTAGCAGGGGAGGGGAGAGGAAGGGTGCGACTGCGGAGGTCGACTGGCACGTGTGGGACTGCTGCGGGTTCTAGAGGAAGAGAAGAGAAGACGGGACCCACACGTTGATGACTTGGACTGTGGACTACCTAGGAAGAGGAAGATGTGTACACGTCATTTCATTTTCATTTTGTATTTAATTTTCCTTTTTTCTCTCATCCAGATTCTCTATTATCCATCCTTGACCTAAAATTAAAAAAGCACTCATTTTGTTTTATTAATATAGTCGACATAGAATAGGAGATGATTTAACATCTCATATATCAATCATATGGGCCCCGTGACCCCCTTAAACCTACCATTCATTTTCTAGTAATATCTAACTCTTCATTTCTCCATTCATTATTTCTATTTTTATACTGTACTATTCCAAATCTAAAATATCAACTCATTTATCTATCTCTCTCGACCAACAAAAGGATGCAAAAATGGTCTTTCCAATAATTACTACTGTAGTATGTAACAATGAAGTACAAATTGGACCTGCATATATACATTGTTACAGCAAAAATATCACTTGTGCAAATGGGATGCTACATAGGAAGGAGAAGAAAACTCCCACGTAGTATCATGTATATATATATCGAACTCGCCTCTACACATTATTCTTTTTCACCTGTGGTACGAGCTTATAGTACATGGCCCCAACCAATTTACAACATTAGCCCATCAATTAGTTTTCCTCTATGTTAGACCTCACTTCCTACATTTACATCTGACTTGCCTTCCATCTCGTCTTTCTCCTTCGATTTGCTCGTCTTCAGACTGTTGACAGTAAGATAATTTACCTGTTTTCTCAGTGCACCATACTCGACTAGGAGGCTCCTTAGTGTCTGCCTCGACTCCTCATCTATGGATGTTGTAAGATCTTCACCACCCTCAGCCAAGTGCTGAACCTGATCATGTTTAGTAGAGATGGGATTAAGATAGTGGTGGTCACCAAAACAGAAGTAAAGCTAGGAGTGTACCTCAGCAATGAGAAGGTCGATTTGATTTTCAGATGTGCCAACAAAGTCTAACTCATCCAATAATGACGGAAGACTGTCAGCTGAGTCGCCTTTTGTGTTTGTTAAATTGTCGATGTTGCACTCCTGAAGCTGGTCCTGAAGAATCTTGCATTTATGCAGCAACACCCTCCAAGAGGTCCTCACCTGCTCATTTCTCTCTCTTTCTTCCTCAAGGAGTTGCTGGGGTTCCAGAAGCAGTTCCAAAAGTAAGAGATTTATTTCTTGACTATGTGAAGTTCATGGAATCCAATCATACAAGCAACATTAGAGGATATATGGTACAGTAAAGTATGCAGCTACCTATGTTTTATTAGAAAAACCTTTCCCCACTCATATCGTACCTCAAAGTTTGAAACAAATGCAGAGGAGAGACCAATTTATAAATATTAAGCAGTCAATGTGCTTCAGAGTCCAGAGATTTTGACATTGACTAGACATTAGAACATGGGCAATTGGTTTTATTTTTATTTTGATTAATCATTACCAGCAGAGCAACAAAGTATATACCTCCATTTTAGATTTTTCCGACAATGACTCCTTAAGCTGTTGCGTTAAATTTGATTGGGAACTTCTTAGAGATTTTACTTCCTTGACAAGAACTTTGATATCAGCTTTGGATTTTATTTCCAGCTCGTGATGTCGCTTCAACAACTCATCAAACTGCTGTTTTGAAGAGTCCAACTCTTGGCGCAACATATCTGTCAGCTGATTGCTTGACGAAACAGAAGCCTGAGTATCCGAGCTCTGTCCCTGAAAGAGGTTTCTAGCATTATCAAACTATTCGGGCTTACATATACAACACCAAGGTCAATAAACAGGATATGTATGTAACCTGTTGAGAATTCAACTTCATTTCTAGTTCCATGGACCTCCGCCTAAGTTCTTCCATATCCCACTGCATTTGGGTAACTCTTTCTCTTTCAACTAGAATAGCCTGCTCAAGATTTTCTTTGCTTTTCTGTTTCGTAGTTTCAAGCTCCACTTCCAAATCCTTCAACTGGGAAGAAATTAAGGTTATGGCTTCGAACTTCATGAAAAAGGCATGTACGCGAAGAACATTTCATAGGCCTTGTAATAAATCAATGAAGGGAAGACTACAGCCAGGATTGTGACAGATATAAAATGAGAATGAATTAAACTTTAACAAACCAATACTAGCAATATGTAACCAATGCTGATATCACATGAGTAACACAATGATTCTATCATGTTTGAGTTTAATTACTAAATTCTAAAGATAACAACTGAAGGAGCCAACACAAATATGGGTGTTAAAAAACCAAACACTAGCATTATGTAGACATATGCTAATATTTCATGGGCATCACAATTCCGCATGAAGTTTCCCCAGATATTGTACTCAATAAAACCCAAAGTCAAAGTATTAAATGATATTCTAAGTTTCAGCATTCAGATACCTTTGTTGCGAGATAGTCCTTCACAGCAATTTCTTGATTCAATCTAGATATAAGATCTTCCATATCAGTTTTAGCTGTTATCAACCTCCGTTGCATTGTCATAAGTACTCTATTCATCTTCTGGCGCTGATCCACTGGAACCAATAGGTGTATGTCATCTGGGAGTTGATAATCTGAGTCTCCAACAGTTCCAGTAGCTCGGCCAACCTCAGCTGCACTCCCGAAATCAAAAAGTCCATGTCCATTTGAACTGGGAAATGCTAAACCTGATGACTCGCTGCCTCTTAATGAGCTCCTATCACTTCCAATGCTCTCATTTGACAACCTTCGACCATGATGAACCAATGCACTACGATCAGCCAGATGCTCAGAAATATCTTCTTCATGATGAGAGGCTTTCAGAGAACTTCCATTACTTGTATTCTGCTTTGAGTTATGATTATCCCTGGTACGTGCTTTATGTTTAGGAAAATTTTCAAGCTTCTCTAGAATAGCATGCCCCATTGACAAGCCTTCGTCAATATTTGACATGCCATACTTGACAAATTTATCTACTGGACTTGTCACGTCATCATAAAGCGATAGATCCTCAGTCCCAACTTCTGATGTGTTATCCCTTCCAAGGCCAGGAGAACCAATATCAGATATCTCATAGGCTGTATCACTGCCATAATCTGATGCCACTGATGAACTACCCGCTGCAACGGACATTCTTGAATTTGGATGAATATGAAAAGATGAATCTGTAGTGGTGACAGAAGTATGTGAATCTGGACTTGGTTGTCCCTCTTCTTGGAATGCTGGAAAAAGATGTAACAAAACACTAACATAATTAAGGTAATCCAGAACCCATGTAGCTAACTGATTGAAATTCAGGTACAAAAGTCTACTAGAACAAAAATATAATATTCACAGCACACGAACCTGTCCTAGCAGCAGCTTCCAGTTCAAGAAAGGATGCGACGACAATGCTTCTTGACAAATCAATATCTGAAAGTAACTTTGCCATCCATTCCTCCAAAGAACTCCTTCTCTGTACAGAAAGGGAAGCCTTTAATAATTTTAACAGTTGATCAAAACTAGAGTGCTAGTACACAAACAAGGATTCCAGTCCAATTCTCATCCTAGGCATTTTCAATAAAACTGCTTCGGAGAGAGATCAGCTGCCTATGGAAACATAAGGCCTCATGGACAGTCATAAAATATGAACAATGTAAGCATTATTATTACCGCTTCTAGCATTGCCCTTGTTTTCATCTGCAGGAGCCCCTTTGGGGGAGATGGTGGAATGCTTTTCCGGGGAAAGGCCCGTTTAAGCTGCAAGAGAAAGTCATGAACAATTCTTATCAGTGACTACAACTTTACAAGAAAAAACATGCTAGTGCTAAGTCCAGGAAATGAATCTCAAGACATATTTCCCTTTATAATTTTATGTATAACGATGCCAAAATCCTAATCAAAAGTATTGGAACTTACGGCCGCATGTAATTTTAGGAAATCATTGAATCTCCTCAACACGGTTCTTGTAGTCGTAAACCCCTCTGGTGATTGCAAACCAACTTGAACCCTGTAGAACTGCACCTTATAATTTTTAAATCTGGAACCACGAGTGGAAAAACTACAGAATAAAAGGGTCCTAATATGACCAGAGGTAAATGAAACATGCACCAACAAGGGTTAGACTGACAATTTATCAATGGCAAGCAGAGGAGGCAAATAGTTCATCCTTTCACACATGCATAGATAGAAGAGGGATAACCAACATAGTAAAAACTTATTGATTGGTAAGAATATATGCAGTACGAAGAAATTTCCACAGATTATCTTGCCATAACTTGCACAGATATTGACTTAAACCCGTAGAGCTTAGCTTTCGCACCAACCAGTTGCTTGAAAAGCTGACAAGACCATCACTGACAATCTTAAAAGTACTAAAGGCGCCTAAATCAAACAAACGATATCATATTAATGGACATAGAACAAATATTCTAGATCAATACCACTGTTGGATCAGAATCTTTGGACTTTGCAAGTACAATCCATGAAGGTACAGTGATGCAGTAACTCCATCCTGTCCGAGGATCATGTGGCCAAACACTTTCTCTTCCTGCCTGCAAAGTAAGTAACAAATAAACCCCAAAGGAACCATAATACCAGTAGTGAAGTAGAATAAGGTTTGCCGACTTTAACAAAGCTAACCATGGCATGGCCTATGATCTGTAGTTCACAAAACTTAATTACCACGAAATGTCAGAACAATATCTAAGCATTTCAGGTAACTGCAGTTCAAGGCAAATTAACTTCAAAGCAGCAAATTAACACTTCTTTTACGATTAAACATTATTCCCTTAGCCTCATCTTGATCTCAGCAGCACAAAGTTTCTTTCCTACACTATGATCATATCTATCACTCAAATCATAACGTATTTCTGATCCAAATATTGAAGAAATCAAATATGAGAATTGAACTGAACAGTATCTCAAAAGCCATGCATGGAACCCAAAAAATATACATCAAATTAATCTGATCTTCCTACTTACATAATCAGAGGTGAAGATTTTGAGCTCTCTTTCCCATTAAGTATAAACATCTAGACACACAGAGCTGATCACACGAGCTAATTCGTGAAAATAAAATCAGACAATTAAACATACAAATCGATCAAAGCATTCTATCAAACAGATCAATCACCTCTACGAAAATTCCGAAAGCTAACGAAAGATCAAACATTAAGCGAGCAGAAGCATACCCAAATTCGAGGCGGAGGACTCCAATCCATTCCCAGCGGCAAAGGCGAAGTCCCATCGTGCCGGTGCTTCGGTGGACTCTGCCCCTGCATCTCCACACTCCCCGAATCCGATCACGGCGTAATTTACAAAAACGATCGATCACTTGAATTGAATGTGGGAATCACTGCAATGTTACTAAATCACTTAAATCCAAGCAGGAATTTAATTAAAACGCATGAAATGGAGTTGGATTTAGAGTGCAATTAGGGTTTTGAGGAGATTAAGATCCCCGGCCGAGGGATGAGAGAAGAGTAGAAAGCGGAAGGAAGGGTCAGGTGGGTCAGGTGCCCAGCTTCGGCCCTCACGACTTCTCCTCCTCCAATTTTGTCTTTTTCTTATCATCTGTAAATGCGATTATTAAAATATGGTGCGGTTAACTCGCATCGCACGGCACTGGAGAAGGCGGCACCGGAGAGGATCGATTGTTTCAAGAGTTGATTTGTTTGTCTTTTTATATTTATTTTACCCCCAAAAAGCATTACCTCTCTCAGATTCCTCCCTCAAATTTAAGAAATTGCCACCAAATACTTTATGCTCTAAATAAATTATGAATGACATCAAAATCAAAAGAAAGTATGTAAGTAATTAATTTTCCTAACTTTCTATATCTTTCAATTAGTTTGACATTTTCTTGAGCTACTTAGTAGTTTGAAGTTTCCATAGATTTAGCTATGTCCTACACCATTGAAAATACTATTCCCTCCGTCCCGTTAGAATGTAACATTTTATTATTTTATATTCGTGTATATTCTAAAGAGACGAAGGAAATTGTGGTTTATTCTTTCTCCTTAGATTCTCTTCTATAAACTTCAATTTTCGACAGATATATTGAACGATTTCACTTATCGTAACTTTTATTTTGAATGGTATTCAAAATAAATCATTTTAGGAAAGCGGTGAGTTGTAATCTTTTGGATTTTAGTCCTACCACTTGTTGCAAAGATCCAACAAAGATGTGTTGGTTAAGATTAAAAGGAGACATGTGAATGTGGTTATGGACAAAATATGCAAATTTACAGTCCCAAAAGAAAAGATAGCAGTAGTAACAATTTAAATAAATAGTAGTAGTAGATAATTTACATGTGATTTCTCACCACAAACTTATAACTTAACATAACTTCATTCAACTTAATCCATCATTATCTATTTCGATAACAAGATTAATAACAAACACACCAAATTACATTACACAAAAGGCAAACAGTCTTGCCTTTAGATTATTACACCAAACTAAATCACCTCAAACTTGCACACAAATAAGAGAGACACAGAAAGAGAGAGGGAGAGGGGGAGAGAGAGCTCCCAGAACACCAATCAATCAACACATATACACACACAAGCTAAGGAAAGAGCACAACAATAGCTATGAGCTTCCTCACTCCATTCATTCACACTTGAAGCCAGGGGGGACGGTTTTCTGGCAGGCACTAAGCAAGATGCTAAGTGCCACCGGAATGTTCAAGTTGATGCCCAGCACGTTGGCCTTGATGGCAGTGCAGAGGCACGCAGCCACCTCCAAGTCCGCCAGCCCCTCCAGCAACGCGCAGCACTTCTCACCCGAAGGCGGGCTTCCGATCACCACATTCACCAACCCCAAGACATCAGCACAGACGCCCAGCTTCAGCGTGTCCCGGGGGCAAAATGGGTTCACTGGAGGCGCCTTGGGTGTGGGACTCGGCTTACAAGAGCCGCAAGCGGAGGTGAAGCTGGCAGAGAGGAGGAACGAGAGGACTAGGAAGGCAACTGGGACTCTAGCAGCCATCTCAAGATAGCAGGGTTAGAGAGAACAAGAGAGGGAGAGGGAGAGTGTGTGTAGTGTAGTGTGAGAAGGTTTGAGTGGATATCTCCTAATTATATAGAAGGAATGTGAGGATTGATGCTTGGGGAGGGATTGAGTGGAAGAAAAGGAGTGCACAGTACAGCTAGTTGGATTTTGTAAGCTTGTGAACAAGTTCGCCAAACGGAATGAGACTAATCAGCTTCAAGACCCCAAGGCATTAACACAAATAGGCGAAAAATTAAGACAAATATGGCAAATATTTCAGCTAATAACAAGAGGTACAATAATACTATAAAGCATGGAGGGTATGTTTTTGGTGTGAAGTGAATGGACCCATCAATCTGGGAAGCACATGATAAGGGAGGCAAACCTGGACCAACGATTCAACAACATGTGACTACTTTTCATATCTTGTTTAAAATTCCCCTATCTTTCAAGATGAGATTACAGTCAAGAGGGAAGCTTCCAAAAGCTACAGGCTAAAACTGGACCTATTTCACTCAATTCTATGGGTCTATCATTCATCTCTAGGATTTCTGATACCACAATGAGTGGCCTGTGATCCAACAGTAAAGCACATAGATTCTTTAGATTCATAGTAGATAGAGCTGGTATTAGAGCATCAATCAATTAACAACAGTTACCGCGCTATCTACTAGTCAGCAAGGAAGGGAATGTCTCAAATGAACAACAGTCAGTTGAAATAAATTATCACAAATATTTATATATATTGAGAAATGTTGATTACAGAACAAACCAACAACTTTTGCATTTGGTTGCAAAATACCTAGTTAGGCAATTCAAAAAAATCTAGGTAGAGCTGGAGCACCACGGAAAAAGCTTTACACATAACTACACCTCAAACCAGGGAATTCAAAACGAAAAAACCAACAAATTCTCCAGACATCTCAGGAAGATGTGATGCAGAAGAATTGCACAAATACTTAATGGAAGAAAGAGAAAAGAGAAATAGCACACTTCACCAGACCTCATTACAGGCAAGATGGAAGTGTGGGTCCATGGCAAACAAAAGCCACAACGACATAGATTATTACCAGGAGAAGGATTATCAATGCAATCCTGCAAAATAACGAGCATCACTTGTTTAGAAACAAATTCGAGATAACAGCAAGATGTACGAGAAATACTATTCTACAATGCTGCAAAGTTTATAGCATATAGGTCTCTAAATTACTATAGAAGGAAAAGATGGTTTTTCTAGCCAGCAGTGAAAATGGACCTCCAAAAAGATAAAAGTGGCCAGCACGTTGTAGAACAGAGCTTTCAAGATTAGGTATCTTCTAAGTTCTTGCATTTATTAATAAACTCATACCGTGATTTAGTAATATATTTTACCTTTACAAAGCAGCAACCAATTAGTATGAATTCTCAGTCAAGTGTTATTTTAAGCAGAATACCTATGATCTTAAAGCAAATAGATGTTATGTTACAACTTACGTGAGCTTGACATTTCTCCACCAGACAGTGCTTCTAAAACGGCGAGCTTGCTTCCTGAAGCGGAAAGTGTTTCCTTGCATAGTGGCAGTTTTATCAACCAATAATTCTAGCCGATCACCTCTATCCAGAACTTTATCAATGTTCTCAATCATGACATTTCGAACCTGTAACCACAACCACCAAGAGATTGTGTAGTTATTATTTATAGGTACAAAATTAGCAGCACAAAAGACAAGAACTATATAACTCTAAAGTGTTAGTAATAAGTGTACATTCGACTGAATTAGCATATAAACTTGCAACAGAACACAAACTAAATAAGCATCTAATGCATGTTGCCTCAAAAAACAGAAGACATCATTTAATGCATCTAATGCATTATTACATATCAAACTGGAGACAAGGTGACATCCTCGTCGCTGAAAGTTTGTATAGTACTTGATGGTAAGAGTAAATAAACTGACAAGACACCAAGAGGCCAAACAGTTATCAGAGATGATAATTACCTGGCTCATTTCACCTTTCAGCCGGTTAATCCTGTCAGCATTTGGATCACTTGAGAAATATTCCATCTGTTGGCTGAGGACCCTTGAAAATTCATCATTCATTGCATACGGCTGAGCAGACAATACAGCTCGACCAAAGGTCCTGACAAATCTTTGATGAATTTCTTCAAGAAATGCAAAAGGAATTCTCCCTGTGTGGATTCAAAGATCAAGAACAAATATTGAGTTAAGCACATGAAGACATCATATTGGAAGGAAGAACAGATAATGTGATCCCTCAAGGGACTCAACCACACGGCATAAAACGATAGTAACCATGTGATACCAGAGTTCAAAACACAGAATGAAACACATTCCTCAAACACTCAAACTAGAAAATAGTGTGTGGATGGTATCATGAGTCCAATATAATCATGAATATTGATATGTCAAACTGTTTATCCAACAGATACGAATAACTCCAATAAACAGCAGATGGCATCCAGAGGAGAGTTGACGATGAAGACTCCTCAATGTATATGCTGCTAGACTTAAAAGATTCTCACATCACTTGAAGCAAAGGAGAATTTTTTATCAACTAAATAAGCAGCTGACATGTTTTTCTCAGCCTAGCATATGATGAAGTGACGATAACAATTAAACAGTAAGCGTTATTGCAGAAAAACGTTATCATTTACAACCATGTATTTGTATCTTAACAATAAAACACTGGTCTTCTCAGATAATGTAACTTTGCTCTAGTTTATGATAATTACCTTTTCTACCCCCATAGAGATCCAAACACTACAAGTTAATAAGACAACCAGACACTTGACTTCATATGTGTTGATTTATGTTCAGAATAAAACAGTTCCGATAGTGTTATTCTTCTCCAAGAATCAAGAGCCAAAGTGACAAGATGGAATCTTTGACCATATTCACAATTCATCAGAAACTGAGAGAGTCCCTATAAGAAACGATGATTAGGTAGCATAATTTGATCCATCAACATTAACAAAAAACACAACTTCCCTCAACAAATCAAGGCCGAGTGAAACCGAATAGGAGCTGCAAACAGCACCAAAAAGGGGTCTTTTCAGATCCATAAGAGAGGGTAAGAGATTTTTAAAAGCAAAAAAAAAAAAAAAAAAAAAAAAAACAAGAGCCGTGGACCAGCTACCGACGTCCATATGAGAATAGGTGAAAGGAAATCTCAAGGTCACAGCCTTGATTTCAAACAAGCAGAGGCAAACATTCATACAAAAAAACCAAAATCCTAATCAGGATAGCTGCATATAATCAGATTGTAGACCGAATTTCAATCAGAATTCCCAGCACAGCATAGCACAAAAAGGAGGAGGAGGAGGAGAGAAAAAGGGGGAGAGAGAGTACTTCCGGCGGTGTCGTCGGCCATACAGAGGACGGTGAGGCCATCGGTGCGTTTGACGTGAAAAATGTAACGATCCTGCGAGTAAGAAGAATTGGTGTCGTTGTTGCCGGGGATTTTTTCGAGAATTTGACGCGCGATCGCATTCGCCGTGGTGGAAGTAGCGCTGTATTCCGCCAGCACAACCGGGCCACGCGCCACCAGCGCGTAAAGTATCGCCATCCCCTTGCTTTCTTCTTCTCTCTCCCCTTCTCTGTCGATTGCTATGCTGTGATTGCTGTCCTGATTGATATGATTATCAATTCAAATAGTGCTAATCACGTACACACAGAAGCGTGTCTCCTATACAATGTCGGAAACACGCTTTTCTTTTCTTTTTCTTACACACACTCGCAGGTATTGGGCTGGGCCGGATTTACGAATCCATTGGGCCCATCAACACCTTGAGAGATGTAGGATTAGTTCCTTTTAATCAAAGCCTTTT
The DNA here is from genome assembly GCA_029379335.1 of Thymus mandschuricus. Taxonomy (NCBI): domain Eukaryota; kingdom Viridiplantae; phylum Streptophyta; class Magnoliopsida; order Lamiales; family Lamiaceae; genus Thymus; species Thymus mandschuricus. The sequence continues at coordinate 370,484 of CM057076.1, read as the reverse complement.
AACAAACCTTACAACCTCTCGTTCTTGTTGGGGACGTACCGAAAAGAAAAATCAAGACGGAGGGAGGGAGTAGTATATAGTAGTAGGAAGTGTAGTAGATGTAGAGCAGAGAAGAGGGTTTTTATTTCCATTATTTGAGGAGACATTACATATATTTATGGACCAAAATAGAGAGAGAGGGTATGAAAAAAGAAAAGAAAAGGCTGTGGCTAATCCACCATTCATCCTTTTAGGTTTAAATCAAAACAAACCTCTCTTAATAATCGCATCTTGATATACTCCTATTTATTATCTGAGAAGATTTGATCATCTCAATTCTCATTCTCATTCTCATCTCATCTTGTTGTTGTTGTTGTTGTTGTTTGTGTGCTAGTTTCAAAATGCATGTTGTTTTTGTTGTTGATGCTGGTGGGCTCTGCTCATTTGCTTCATCCATATTTCATGCAAAACTATTCCTACACCACCAACTGCAGATTTAATTATATATCATTCAAATGCTCACACAATACAAAATTAAACCCAGGTACATAAGGTAATGATTCTTGAAATGTAGTACTCCTATTAATATTTAGATTGAATCCCCAATGCAACCTCTGCTCTCTAATTCATGTGCATATATATATATATATATTTACAGAACAGATTCAGAATGAAGAGGGTATGCTCACCTTATTACGACCCAGATTATGATAACCTTGGAGAGAGGATCAATGGCCCTGCGTAAGTTATTTTCTCTCTTTCTTCTATCCTAATTAATTTCTTTCAATAATGATGATGATTAATATTTGTGAATGCAGTTTCAGAGTAAATGTAGACAACGAAACTTTAGAAGATTGCACCATTGTCAAGGTAATTTAACATACTTTATGCATTCATAATCATGTAGCAAGCAAGCATTACTCAATGATGATGATATGGAATGCAGATCGACTGCGTAAACAAGCAGAGCCTGCTGTTAGATGTGGTGCAAGCTCTTACTGATTTGAACCTCACCATCTCTAAAGGTTACATCTCTTCTGATGCTGGCTGGCTCATGGATGGTATGAATTAGCCTATCCCTCTCCCTTCTCTTCTCTTCTCTTCTCTTCTCTTCTCTTTCTAGTTATACCTTAACCAAGATCTGTGTCTACTGTTGCAGTTTTTCATGTCAAAAATGAGCTAGGCTTCAAAGTCACTGATCAAAGACTCCTCAACTACATCCACCAGGTAAACTATTCATCTCTAATCTATTATATATTCACCATAACACATGCATGATTTGATTGCTGCAGTCCATGAGCAGCAGCAGCAGCAGCACCTCAACTAAACCAACACCAAACCCAGACAATACTACTACTAGTTTGGAAGTAGCCGTTCGAGGGGAGGCTAAAGCTATAGAAATGACTGGCAAAGACAGGCCTGGCCTTTTCTCTGAGATCTCAGCCGCACTAGCTGACATGGGCTGCAACATTATCCAAGCACACGCCTGGACCCACAACGCCCGTCTGGCCTGCATTGCTTACATCTCTAATCAATCCGTGGACACCCCCATCGATGATTCCAGGCTCCACGCCATCGAGGATCACCTCACCACAGTTCTCCGAGCCACCACTACAGCCAAAGAAGAAAATGCTGCTGCTTCTACTAATCAACGAGTCAAGCCTGCTGCAGGCCTTCCCTTATTAAGCACCACTACTACTACTAGAGTGGAGAGACGTCTGCACCAGCTCATGCTCTCCCTTCGAGACTTTGACATCCCCAAATCAGACAACACTAAGACATGTGTATCAATTGAGAGGTGTATTGAGAAGGGATACTCTATTGTGACTATCCAATGCAAAGATCGAAGGAGGCTAATGTTTGACACCGTGTGCACACTCATTGATATGCAATATGTCATCTTTCATGCTTCTGTTGATGCTTGCAGAGGTTATGCATATCAAGTACCTAACTATTTCTTCCTTCTTACCTTTTCTCATTGCCTTACCACATAATCTTCTCTCAAGAAACACACCACTTTCTTCAGGAATACTTTGTGAGACACGCAGATGGGCGTGCTTTGAACACGAAGAGTGAGAAAGATAGAGTCATACAATGCTTAGAGGCTGCCATAGAACGCAGGGTTTGTGAGGTATATATATTATATGTACCAATAATTCCACATTTCACATCTTACTTGAGGACTACACAAGCAGCACTCTTCTTGATTGAACAAAATGCAGGGGGTGCGCGTGGAGCTCTGTGCGTACAGCAGGGTAGGATTGCTCTCAGACATAACACGGGTGCTTAGGGAAAACGGGCTAGCAGTTGTGAGAGCTGACATTGAAACACAGGGAGAGAAATCAGTGAATGCTTTCTATGTGAGGGATATTTCAGGGAGCCATGTGGATTTGGACTTCATCAAGTCCATGAAGAGAGAGATGGGAGCAATAGATCTTGCAGTAAGGGATGACAAAACCAATGCTAGACCGCCATCAGTTCAAAGGCCTGCGTTCTCGATTGGAGGGATATTGAAATCCCAGATCGAACGCATCTCCCACAGCTTCGTTGCCATCAAATGATGTAAATATGTGTAGGCTAATTAGTTTTCTTAACAAGTTCTGTACATGGACATACACAAAAAGGGGACTGGAAAGAATTGGACTGTACTATACTACTACGTACGTGCAGTAAATTTGATCACACTCCTTATCCAACGCGTAGATTTAACCTCCTAAGCCAAACAGAGTGCAAGATCATGTGAAACATGTCAAATCTCTGAACTGGCTGGTTTAGAACAAAATGCTTCCTTGCAGCTCTCAACCCTTCCTTGAGCCTCGCATATTCATCTTCGGATATTGCCATCAAAATCTCTTTCAAACGCGGTATCTCTGAAACATCCACCTGCAATGAGAATGCCTCCCACCTCAAAACATCACTGAACGGAAGCACATAGTGATCTGATAGTATGACAGGGATGCATTCAGCATAGATGGCCTCAACAACTCTGGGGCTAGCCACTTCATATCCACTGGGGCATAAACAGAACTTCGATTTTAACATGTGATCGTAGTAGTCCATATTTTGAGGGAGGTACTCATAGATGTGGAGGTCAGGGTCCTTGCCCTTCCAATGCTGGATGAGAATAGGCCTAACTGGGCCATGAAGGCCACCAGCAAAGAATGCAAGGTAGGGCCTTGAAGCAGTAGGGGGGGGAGGGGAAACTAGCTTCGGATTCAGATGGCCGTCGTAGAGATGGATTTCAGGGAGGCTCACATCTTTCTGAGGATTGAATCCTTCTGAGGTATTTGCATTGCACAAGACGCGAATTGATGAGTTGTAGAGGTATGCATTTCCTTCCGAGGCACGAGGTCCCTGCAAAATCATGCATGTTCATACAAACCAAATCGATCAAACAACTTCAGCCAAAACACAAGAAGTGAAATCTTGGCCATTCATATCAAAGAGAGGTAACAACAGTACATTACTCACCCAATCATGGCAAGAGAGCATGAAATGGTCAGCACCTTGAGTTCTGTTCCAGAAGGGATGCTTGGTGGAGACGAGCTTCACGTAATCGGAGACGAACTCTTGGAGAGGGGTGAGATCGTAGGTATTAGGCTTGTAGAGATACTTAACCATCCATGTAACGCTGAACGGCATGAAGAAGACGTGAGCTTCTTGAGGGATGCTGGTCCTGAATCTATGGCTTCCATGCTCCATCTCATGGATGAATCTTCCTTCACTGGTGTATATGTTTTTGCATGGGCCATCATGCACTATTGGAAGCTCCCCTTCTTCATATACATACACCTTGAATCTTCTTTCCATTTCTCTGTAACTCCTGCATGCATGCATGCAAACATAATATATTAACCTAATTCATTAACTAATCAAGATAAAGGGTACTAATTGAAGCCGCAGTTTTCAGTATTATGTAGGCGTCAAGTACACACAAATGAATCCTTGATTAAAGCAAGCTCGTAAAGTGCGGCACAAGTGGTTGAGTTGTAATAATAAACCAAAAGCAAAGCCATATATTAAGCAATAATTAGCACATATTTAATTTTGCTTAACTATAACTCAAATCCTGTGCACGTAATCTTGCAAATAAAAAAGGGCCTTCCTTTTGCAATTAGAATCATACTATCTTAATTAGGGTAAATTAATAATACAGATGTGATAGAAATGTATGATAGAGAAATGAAAGTAATGAGTAATAGTAGCATGCACGGAACAGAAGTCGTTCTTTTTGTGTAATAAGTGTATTTGTATTGATCGTGGAAGAAATAATGAGAGTGCGCACTACTACACTAGGTAGCCACCCCTCCCTATTACTTATATATTCTTCACTAAGAAGCCTCCTTTTTCCTCTCAAAAACCATCTACACCACATATACTACGGAGTATCTCATTACTCAAATGACACGTACGATATGTACTTTATAATTTCTCAATGAGTATCTTTGAAGGAAAGTCACAAATATAATACTTCCTCCGTTCGATTTCAGTTGACAAGTTCGTTGAATATATGTGAGGTATAAAATAATGAAACGTGTCAACTAGAATGAGACGAGGAGAGTAGTTGTATTAGCAAAGTCTAAATTATTATCTAGCTAGCTATGTGTTCATTGCCACCATGCATGTGAATACTAAAATTTAAGTGACGATCGACCATCACTACTGTATATATATACATAAGACTTTTAATTTCAGAAACCAAAAATGATATTTATGCACGTATAATATATATAATTATGTATGTGGAATTCCAATTAGTGGAAAAAGTTGGACCACGGCATTGACTGGGCGTGAGTGCTTCTCAAGTCTCGGCGTCATCATTTCGTCAAACCATCTTCTTCGTTTAAACAAAATCAAATTTCATACTAATCGCATTTGCTGGAAATTAATTGGGGGAGAAACACTTACCGAAGAAATGCGTTGGGATTTCGATAGATTCCAGAAGATAAAATATGGTTGCTCTCCATAATTACGACTGATTTGTTTCTAACAGCTGCTCTTGCTCTAGCCAATCCTTCTTCCACTCTATCGCTTGCTCTTTTCTGCATTTTTAACCAGAAAATTCATGAAGATTGTATATTGCTGCGATTTTTCCCTAGTATATAAATTCATGACTACTCAAACTTAATCATCAACTCAAACCGTTTGCATTAACAAAAAAATAAACCGACCTCCAAAAGTACGAACCATTAAGCAAAGGAAGGCTAGAATCATTAATTAAGATCGAGTAATTGCAGAATTATCGTAACTGACAGCTTAATTATATAGATATCCGCAATAATTTCAGCCTTAATCTCTAATTAATGAAGATCGATTTCATCCTAATTAACCGGATAGATATTTATCTCTAAAAATGAATTCTGCGTGTTTTGGTTTCACATTTGAAAAATCTTCCGTAAAAACAAAAACAAAAACAAAACTGCAGCTTACTCTAGGAATCCGCTTGAATCTGGACGATGTTTCGGAGGAGATCACAGCTCTGGATTCATCGCCGCGAATGCGCGCAGCTCCGACCAGCTGAACCATCGGAAGCTTTTTGAAATCAGCTTCGCGATCGGAGTAGGAGCGCCGGGATCCGCCGGAGATGAGGACGACGGCGACGAAAAGAGCTGCAACTACGACGATCGTGAAAGTCACGCCGCCAGCAATTCTCATCGCCATCATTTCAGAGCTATACGTATATATGTATCGAATTATCTTCGCTCACAGTTGTGTTGTGGAGTGTTGAAGTTGTCGAAGAGACGGTTATATAGTGAGGGAGAGTGGGAAGGCGGAGAGAGAGAGAGTGAGGGCGCGAGTTGAGCTTTGAAGTGTGAAATTAATTAAATAATATATAAACGGGAATTAATAATTAATTGTTGGTGACTGAAATCTCATCTGCTAATTACGGTAATTAGCTACTCATTAGTCAATACTAACAGCATTTAATCAGTTGATTAATTCATTAATATTTTTGGTGACCAATTTCGTATCGAAATATATGCATATTAGCTGTTTGAGCTAATTACAGTAGTAATCTTCCCCCATTTTATTTTTATTTTTTGTTTAATTTATTGTTTTTGCCGCAACCATTTTATAACTGCACATTAATTAGCTGGGCTGGGGAATAGAGTAGTAGTAGTATTTAATTAGGTATTTATAATGATATATACATAGTTTAATCTAATTTAATTTAATTGGAGCGTCATAGCCTATGTCAACGTCGACATTAACGGATTAAATTAATTCCTCAAATCAAAATTAAATTAGCAAAGTTTAAAGATTATTACATGTGCGCGAACTCAAATTGGCAAATATTAATCATAGTATAACCGTTGACATAAAATGTCAATTCATTCCCATCGGAATTAATTTGGTAGCTTCAAATTAAAGTCGTGGAGATTAAATTGGTTCATTTCTACTTTAGTAGGAGTATATATTTCATAATTATAAATCGAAATGGTCGTTTTAGGCGATCGATAACCCTTGTATAATTATTAACAATTGAATTTAGGCGAATTTGGAATGAATAAAATTGGCATGCATTTAGCTATGTAGGAGTATGATTTTATGGACAATACGTACATATAGTTGTTAGAATTAATTTGTGCTTAATTGATTATATATATATATATATATAGGCTAGGGGTAATTATTTAATTTAGAATAGGCATGCCCATGCACGTTGAGGTTAGCTCTATTTAATTAAGAGATGGTTGAAGTAAAAACTTTGAGATTTTGGACTCAATCAACTAAACTACGAAAAGGGCTAATCATATCAATCCTCAGGAAAAATAAATGAAAGTGGAAGCATTTGAAAGGAATATATAAATTAAATAATTGAAAAAAGAGGATAGGTACGTCGACCGGTAAATCCGTTTGGGCAAAGATCCACAGCGACGAGATGGTGTTCTTGATCAATAATCAAGAATTAATTATTGTTTCTTGTTTGTGAGATTCAATCCCTATCCCACCTAATAATAATAATAATTAGAGTGAAATTAAGAAGGAAACTTTGTTGAATGCATGATATATTGAAGTGGATGAAAAGGATTAAGAGCGAGAAATGGGATTTTTCCTGGGTTACATTGTTGGTTTCGGAGTGGCATTCGGGTTGATGGTGGGATTCGCCAAATACCAGGCTCTCAGATCCAAGAGGCGCACAGATTTGGTACGTAAGTACGTATTAATTGCATTTGCATGTGTTTAATTAATAATTATGCATGCAACAGATAAATTTGGGGGAATTATAATTAGAATTAGAATGGATATATAATAATTGTGTAATGGGTAGTGTAATTAGTGTAGGCAGCAGCCATAGCAGCATTGGCACGAATAACAGTTCAAGATTCCAGAAAGCTTCTTCCTGACAAATTCTACCCTTCTTGGATTGTCTTCTCACAGAGGCAGAAGTTGAGTATTTACTTAATCCATCTAAACTTTTGTTTATTGTTTTTATATAAGCAGTGTTATGTTAATCATGCATCATTTCATTTCTTCATCTTAAGCTAATATGCACTAGGTTTTTTATTTTTATTTTACAGTTAAACTGGCTCAATCACCACCTTGATAAAATATGGCCTTATGTAGACCAGGTATATAAATATATACCTACCTAGCGCTCTCTTTTCATACGATTTTTTTTTGTATTGAAATTCAGTTGTATGTACGTATGTATACATGTATAGGCAGCATCACAAGTGATACGGGACTCAGTAGAGCCTATTCTCGAGCAATATAGACCTGCTATCTTGGCTTCTCTCAAGTTCTCTACTCTCACCCTTGGAACTGTCGCCCCACAATTCACAGGTTTCTTCCATTGTCAGTCCATATGCTATGTTTCCTTTGCAAACTGTAAACTCATTCATGTAATGTAATATGATCAATAGGAGTTGCCATCCTCGACAGTGCGCCTAATGAGATAGTCATGGAATTGGATATGCAGTGGGACGGCAATCCTGACATTGTGCTCGATATCAAGACTAGAGTTGGTGTCGCACTACCAATACAGGCAAACCTCCATCCCAACTATGTGCCTCTGTCTGAAAAGGATACTTAAAACGACTTGTTGTGGTTGCTGTGCTGCAGGTAAAGAACATTGGATTCACTGGTGTTTTCAGGCTCATATTCAAACCTCTAGCAGACGATTTCCCATGTTTCGGAGCTGTCTGTTTTTCCTTGAGAGAGAAGGTATATATACATGTGAATCTCACTCCCCAATTAATTCTTGGTTGTGTGTTTGTTTAAAAGCCTGTCCTGGTTAAAATGAGATGAAACTCCCAACAGAGAAATCTTGATTTCACACTCAAAGTCATTGGTGGAGACCTATCTTCAATCCCAGGAATATCTGATGCCATTGAGGTAATTAAACACTATAAATCAATCTTATTTACACTAGTTAATTATGTCGAACATTGCTTCTTGAGTTGATTCTTGAATAGGAAACGATACGAGATGCAATAGAAGATTCCATAACGTGGCCTGTCCGAAAAATTATACCTATTCTACCAGGAGATTATAGGTGCACTATTACCTCACTTCATCTTCTTTATTACTGTACTATATATAATCAAGCAGTCGTGAAGCATGATGCGTTGATGATTTCTCTCGTTTCAGTTACCTAGAGGTAAAGCCAGTCGGACTTCTGGAGGTGAAGCTGATAGAAGCCAAGGAACTAACAAACAAAGACTTAATAGGCAAATCCGATCCGTTTGCAAAGCTCTGCATCCGTCCACTGCCCGACAAAACCAAAAACAGCAAAACAATTGTAAGAAAAAGAACCATTCATGGCTTTTATTGAAGAAGTTATCACCACTTGACAGTTAGAGAACACTGAAACACCCTTACTTAGGACAACCAAACAAGTCCGATATGGAATGAGCATTTCGAGTTTGAAGTGGAGGACACTTCCACTCAGCACCTGACAATCAAGATTTATGATGATGAGGGAGTTCAAGCTTCTGAACTGATAGGCTGCGCTCAAGTGTCACTGCGCGAACTACAACCAGGTAAGGTGAAAGACGTGTGGCTGAAGCTCGTGAAGGATCTTGACATACAGAGAGACAATAAAAACCGCGGCCAGGTCAGGATATATTTTGATCATGTTCTAGCTTTCTCTCTCTCTCTCTCTCTCTCTCTCTCTTTTTTTTCTTTGCATTGATCATTCAACTATTTTTTGTGTTTAATGTTTCCTGAAGGTGCATTTGGAGCTGCTCTACTGTCCCTTTAGTACTGAGAATGTGTGGAATCCGTTCGATCCGGATTTTAGGCTAACTTCTCTAGAGAAGGCACTGAAGAATGTGACAGAAGATGGAGCAGATGCTAGTGGGAAATCTGCTGCAGCGAAGAAGGATATTATCATCAGAGGAGTTCTCTCTGTTACAGTAGTATCAGCAGAAGGCTTGCCAGCTACCGACATGATGGGGAAGTCGGACCCTTTTGTGGTTCTAACGATGAAGAAATCCGATCAGAAGAACAAGACAAGGGTACCAACCATTTTTTCTCGATCACACAATACATACCCTGCGGTTTGTTACTAATAAAAATGGTGTATTGATCAAGTAGCTATAATGTGTATCTTAGGTCCTAAATGACACCTTGAATCCAGTTTGGAATCAGACATTCGACTTCGTGGTTGAGGATGGATTGCACGAGCTGCTGATGGTTGAGGTTTATGACCATGACACATTTGGGAAGGTGGTGATCAGAATGAGTAGTTGAGACATTTTGTTTCTAAAGTTGCTGAGAAATTTTCAATCTTTTTGTTTATTGTGTGCAGGACAAAATGGGGAGATGCATAACCACACTAACAAGGGCAATACTTGATGGAGAATTGACAAAGGATTTTGACATAGATGGCACTGAAAATGGGAAGATCAAGCTGCATATGAAATGGAGTTCACAATCCATCATCAAGGAGTAATAGTATAACTCAATTAGTCCACAAGAAAAAAAAATAATAATAATAAATAAATTAAAAGAGATGTAAACATATACAGTATACAGTTTTGCCTATTGTTTCTTGTTCTTGATCTTGATCTTGATCTTGACATGAGAGTTTTTGTACCTCTCTCCCTCTACTCTCTATAGCTTCTTCTTGAATTATTTAAAGGCATGTGATTGGTACAGATCAACTTCCAATTATGCCAACTGATTGTATATATAATTAAAGATTTAATTTTTTTTTTCCAGCTGACAAGAGGCTGACGTGAATTAAATGCCTCTCCCAATTTCCACATTTTGTAGCTCTGAATTGAAGAGATGGGATTACATTACTCGATTTAGCATATTCTTCCTCATCAATTTAGGCTAACTACTATGACAAATTAGTTAACCTCTCGGTAATTGGCACAACAATTCTATAACTGCTGTAATTCTGCAGTTTGTAGGTCTCTATTATATTCCCACTTGTGTGTGTGTGTGACAGAGAGGGTAGAGAGAGAGAATTAAGTTGGAAGCAATTGGCGAAAAGTTAAAGAGAGGGCTTGGCTTACACAGGCTGTAATTGACACGTGAAGGCAAAAACCTTGAATGATTTTCAGGGTCAAAGACTCCGTTTTCCAAAACCCAAAATCAGATTACAGTTAGAAGAATTAAGTGGAGATATCGTTTTTGTTTCTATATCTAATTTTCTTGCTTTTTCCCCCAACTTCTTGATTTCCACCCAGTTTTCCTGGGCTTGTTTTTGTCATCACTGTACCAAATTCTTGATTCGATTCGGTTACCAGTCTGCAATTTTATTGATGTGCGCACCAACCTAACTAACAAATACGGAGTAGGGAGTAATTCACACGCCCTTTAGGTTTATTTATGCTTTTAGTTGCTTGTTTCCATCGGTCGGTGGCATTGCAAAATTTTTGGGTGAAGGCAAGATCCCATAGTTAGTTGAGCAAGTTCAGATCTTTAGTGGTGAAGATCAAATTTTGGAATCTGGGCTTGTCTTGAATCTCTGATGGGGTGGAGATACAGGGCTGGTATCATGTTAATTGCCACCGTCGTCGTTATTTGGGTTGCTTCAGCTGAGGTTACACAGGTATTCTCTCCTCTCTTTCTCTCTCTCTTCCACTATTTCCAGTCTCTCTCTGAGATTTTGCAGCCTAATTTTGTGAGGATATTATTGAGAAAGTTGTTTATCCTTTAGATTTAGTTGCGTTTGATTTGTATCGATATGCGGATATTTGTGTTGCAATTCAACGTATTCAAGGGAAAATTTCAGAAAAGAGCTGAAATCGTAGATTGTTGATGAACAAAATTGTGGACAGAAGATGTTATTGTTTTTCTGCAACTTTGCTATTTGCCTATTCCACTTGGCATATATTGAATTGAATGTGTTGTCTTTCAAGAAAAAGATTGGATATTTGCAATTATTAGGTAGTTTGATCTTAATCATTGCAATTATACCCTCTTAATCTTGAAGAAATATGGTTCCTTTAACAGGATATATTCACAGACTATAAGCAGCCATTTGCTGTTACTTACCTTGGAGCTTCTTTAATGGTGATCTACATACCTATAGCATTCTTCAAAGATTGGTTGTGTGATATTATAAAGAAACGAGCTAGCAAAAAGGGTCAAGTTCAGAATGACGATGTTTGTCCTGGACTAGCCTCTCCTTTAAAGTATATCGGGGGAGAGAAAATCTTCGAAATTGAAATAGGACACATGAACAGAAAAGACAGCGACGTAGATCTTTCAGAACAGGATGAAGGAAAGCCTTTAGTTTCCAGACCAGTTGACGATTTCAGAAGTATTAAACCTGAAAAAGCAGTCACAGCCAAAGAAATAGCTACTTATGGATTTTACCTCGCCCCTCTTTGGTTTATCACTGAGGTATATCACCTATCTCATAAAATGTTAATCCCTGTGTTTACCTCATTAATACAGTTGGAAACTCTTCCCCTATTTTTTTCAGTATTTCTCAAATGCTGCTCTTGCACGTACCAGTGTTGCAAGTACTACTGTTTTATCGTCAACCTCAGGACTGTTCACTCTCTTCTTTGGGGCATTCTTGGGCCAAGATTCCTTAAATGTTGCAAAGATTGTTGCTGTGTTTGTCAGCATCGGTGGTGTAATCATGACAACATTAGGAAAAACCTGGGCTGCTGATGAAGCAGAGCTTAACATGTCTTCGTGAGTATCTCCCCCATTTTCTTTGGGTCTAGGTTTGAAGTATATGCATGACACTAATGTAAAGGCTTCACTTTAAACTAAGAGATCCTTCGGTTTCGGTTTCATGTTATTCCTCAGTTTTGCATTTGTAATGTATATTTCAGGACTGATGGGTTCAACTTTTTGTTTCTGTTAAAGAAGTAGCAAACGCTCTCTTTCTGGGGATGTATTTGGGCTTCTATCTGCTGTGACCTATGGTTTATTTACTGGTAATGAGTCAGATATTGAAACAACTTACAACCAGATTATATAATGGGATTCGTGGCTTATTCAATAGTTTGACGCTGCAGTGCTGCTTAAGAAGTTTTCTGGTGAGGAGGGAGGGAGGGTTGATGTGCAGAAGTTGTTTGGTTACATTGGTCTGTTTACACTTGTGGCTCTTTGGTGGCTTGGTAAGTCGTTTGATGTTCTATGTTTTACTCATTTAGATTGGCAGTAGATGTGATTGGGTATTTGAAGGATTACATGATCAACGAGCTCAAAATTGTTAAATCCTTCAAGGTTTGTGTTTGTTTCAGTGTGGCCATTGACAGCTTTAGGTATAGAACCCAAATTCACAATTCCTCATTCTGCGAAGATGGATGAAGTTGTGATCGCAAATGGACTCGTTGGAAGTGTTCTTTCGGATTATTTTTGGTATGTGAAACTGGTTTTGCTCAACTAGAAAGATAACACTGATATGCATAAAATCAATCCTATCATTATTCAATACTCTCGTTGGTGGTCTTATAGGGCATTATGTGTGGTGTGGACAACGCCATTGGTGGCAACGTTGGGCATGTCTCTCACCATTCCTCTTGCCATGGTGGCAGACATGTTGATCCACGGCCGCCATTACTCTGCCATTTACATTCTCGGCTCCATCCAGGTATCGTATAGTAGCATATACAGAGTACAAGCAACTAGGCCACATGGTTTCAAGAATCTTGATTGCCTTTGTTCCGTTGCAGGTGTTTGCAGGATTTGTAATAGCCAATCTTTCCGACAGACTCTCGAAACTGTTGGGATTGTAGCGTTGGCCTGAAGACATGACAGTCGAAGACGAGGAGACATTGCGAAATCTCTTGTCATGTGTGTTGGGGTGTTGGAGATGAGATGGAGCAGCAACATAAGTTGTATATTTGTGGGAGGAATTCTTTGTTGAACATGAAATGTAACACGTTGTTTAACATCCAATCCATTCTTGATCTATTCTTATTATTATTGTCCATGAATTTGGAGAATTTTGTCAAGTCATTCCTCTGTGTTGTTTTAAGATGGATCTGTTCATCATCTAATGGAGTATACATAAATTCTTGAATTTATATCCTTTAATTTTGGAGGAATGGAACACTAAACTTATCTTAATTTACGAATTAGGATTATTATTTGAGAATTTGACATTTAAAAGTAGATAAATTATTAGTTTTAAGTATATAATTGTTTCTGGGAAAAACAAACAGACAGTAATATTAGTAAATAGGAATTGGAATTAATAAATCTCCAAATCGATTGGAATAAAAACCAAACGGAATAGACTTCTCCGCACAGTCAAATACTCATACATACATACGCACTCTCTCTCTCTCTCTCTCTCTCTCTCAACAATTCCATGGCAGCTCGTTACCTTTCGGTGTTTCTCTCTCTGATCTTACTTCTACTTCTACCATCGGCGTTCGGGATCTCCGACAGGTACTCCTTCTCCGTGACTAGCCATCCTCGACTTTCCGATTTGGGAGAAATTTTGTTGAATTCATAGGAGATCGATCCTTTTCTTTGGAGATTCCGATGTGCGTCAGATTGTATTCTCCTATGGAGCTAATTTAATTCGTTATTCTTTTTTCTCTATGTAGGAATTCTGAGGGATATAGTATAAATGGTAAAGTTCGATTTCCAGGTATGCTTCCTTCAGCTACTGTTATATCAAGGGTTTTGTTTTATGTACTCAACTTCACGATTGCTCTGAGTATTCGCTACTATTGTTTATTTGGGAATGAGAATCCTTGAATACGTTTAGTCCAAGTTATTTGGTCACAACAAGGTTTGGCTAATAGATTGTGCTAGAAACTAATTTTGAGTTCTGAATTGTTCTTTTGATATTTGTTTTAGGTGGATCAGTTAGTTGCATTTTCATATATCTTACACTGATTGATGATATGAGTGTGTTCCAGTTTGAATTTTTCTTGGCTAGCTGAAGGATTAAGGATTTGTTATCTGAGATTTGAAATTATGAGACATAGGCAAATTCTCGATCATTCGTCTTTTATACTGCTGAAAATTACTGAAAACCGCAATCTTTTATGCCTATTTAAGATGCATGGGCTGTTTGGAAGATATTTTGATTTCTCGAGACTCAATATTAAAAGGTGAAGTCTTTAGAGCTTGTGCTTCGTATCTGTGGTGCAAGCCAAGAGTTCTAAGTTAAACTTATCATGGAAGGAAGTCGCCTTACTTACGACATTGGCCTGAACTTTCAAAGAGAACATTGATTGTGAAAGAACACCTTATAGCTAATGATACCCATTTGTTGCATGGAATATGTGGAAAGTTTGTATTTTGGTATTAACAAAAGCTCCTACAAGTCCTGATTAATGGATGGACAGGACTAATTTTACATTTCTATGTTTCAACCAGGATTCAGCTCAGCAGGACTTGGCCTGCCCGCAAAAGTCTCAAATATCAAGATTATACTTAATGGTGGTGAAAAAGTCACCTTTCTAAGGCCAGACGGATATTTCTCATTGTATCCTACCATTTTGGTGATTTTGCTCAACATACACGGGTCTTGTTCTGAGTTTTTGGCATGCAACTAGTGTAGAAATATGTTTTCCTGTATCAAATGCTGCATGAATCTTGCTAGTTGCAAAAGAAATCTTGAATTATTGCATTTACTCATTAGAGCTAAACTAAATTTCTGACACATGGTAACTGCTCAATAAATGGACCAAAAGTTATTCTTTAACCCTTTTCAAAGCCACAATGTGCCAGCAGGAACTCATCTTATTGAAGTGGCGGCCATTGGCTATTTCTTCTCTCCTGTGAGCCTCCTCCTCTTTCTCCTGTTGTTTGTTTAGTTGGTTAATCATTGAATAAAATGTAATGTACGCTGGTTTATATGTTTTCAGGTCCGAGTTGATGTCAGCGCCAGACATCCTGGTAAGGTCCAGGCAGCTCTAACAGAGAACAGGAGATCTTTGAGTGAGCTTGTCTTGGAGCCGATGGTAGAGGAACAGTATTTTGAGGTAAACTAAATCTGAGCCTGTATATTTTATTAGTTGATCTAAGGTAACTTATTCTTCAAAATAGATAATGTTTTTATCTTACAATTTGCAGATGAGAGAACCGTTCAACGTAATGTCACTTCTGAAAAGCCCTATGGGTCTGATGATTGGATTTATGGTGATTGTGATGTTTTTGATGCCGAAACTAGTTGGTAAGTTCGACTAGTTGACTATGCTTCCTCATTATTGAATTTTCAAGCTACTCTGCTCTGCTTCGTTTCGGTTAAGCACATGTATACATTTTCTGAGCCCTGCCTATGTTAATGAACTGAGGTCATGTTATGCCATCTAGTCAATTCTTGCGTGTAGACATGCCATAACCACAGAAGAAACTACATGGATATCACTCTAACCTAAGGCCATAGGAATCCATTCTCCTTCATGATAAGACTTGAATCTCAAAGATCAATGGCAGCCGGCCTGTTACCCAAATACTTTTAATCATTCCTAGTACTAGCTCAGCGACTTACTCTTACATACCTTACCTTGACGACTATCATTTTATCTCTATCCGCTCTCTATCGGGGTCATAAGAGACTGCAGTTTTGAAAAATCTGAAAGGATAGGCATACTATTCCCTGTAGCTTGTATGTAAGTAAAAGTCACCATGCCTGCATATATTGCTCTTATGTCACACCGTTTCTTTAGGAATTTGCTCTGCATATACTGCTGTAACTCTCTTTTTTGCAATTACCGTCGGTTTTTCACATCTAAGGAGTGATTTTTCTGTGGGCACAGATCCAGAAGAGTTGAAACGAGCTCAAGAGGAGATGGGAAGCCAAGGTGTTCCGTCTCTTGCAAACTTTTTAGGCGGAGCAGCACAGAGGACCAACTGATTCACACTTCTTCTCCCTCCCCCCCTCTCTCTATGCCAACAAATATCAAGACAAGGACTGGCGCAGAATTTGAAATAGATGCTCTAGGAACTTAATTTGTGTGTTTCATAGCTAGGAATTTTTGCTACATGTCATTTTTCCCTTGTAACACTGTTTATTCAAACTCAAACGTCACGAATTTTAATGTGTATGAATGCTATGCGTCGCAGTTTCGACGAATTGTGCAGGTCTTTGAGGCTGCAACTTTTGAATTGTGAAGATTTGGAGGAGTATCGAAGTTTCTTTGTCTGCAAAAATCAAGTCTTTCTTTACGTATTGGATCATCCTAATTGAGATTCACGTTAATTAATCAAAATATATGATGAGATATCAAATTTTGAGTGGGATTGATTCTAGTTCCAGAAACATTTGGTGAAATTGAACTGAATTTGCTGTCATATCAAGTAAACTAACAACTGCCTATCTTCTTCTCCAATAATATAACCACACCACACCAAACCAAACCAAACAACTCTCTCTCTCTCTCTAATCTCTCGACATTCTTCTGCCCTTTCTTCTTCATTTCTTCGTTTGAATGATTTCTTCATATTTCATAAATCTGCATTCTTCTACTGCCATTTCCGGAGTACTGGTTCGTCCAATTGAATTGATTTGATTAAGAATCGCGAAAAAATAGCTTCAGAGGAAATGGACAACAGTTTGCCAGTTACGAATTCGAAATTGGAGAGGCGATCGAAATCGAAGCCGGTTCATAACACCTCCAAATCTTCTATCCTTATGGGCTTTCTCTCTTGCCTTGCGTGGCTTTACGTCGCTGGCCGGTGCATTTCTCCTCCTTCCTCTTCTGATCGCTTTAACTGTTCTATAGTCCGGTGATTATTGTTTTCCCCTCCTTTTCTGGGTTTTTATTTAAATTTCATCTCAGGTTGTGGCAAGATGCTCAGAACCGAACGTTGCTTGCTGGTTTGTTGAAGAAGAATTCTGGTCAGGTTTGAATCTCTGAATCTGAATATGTTTCCCCACATTATTGTTCTGATTTAAGTTTTGAATAAAGTCTTTTTGGATTCTAGATTTGAGATGCCCCTAGTTCTATAATTTAGTTCTCAGATGGAAAAAATAATTATGAAAAAGTGGTGATTGCTCCATGAAATGCCTATGATTCTTCATATATTTAGTCACTGATTGATTGAGTGTGTATTTACATACATAAATGAGAACTCAGAGACACAAATAAGCAAAACTGACGGAGACGTATTTGTCTATGTTGGCAGCGGCCTAAGGTGCTTACCATGGAAGACAAACTGAGTGTCCTTGGATGCAAGTATGTGATTTGAAGGTTACGTTTCTTTCAATATGCGTAGAACTTCCGCATTCATTTTCGTAAACTTGTCTGTATAGGGGAATGGAGAGAAGGATAGTTGATGCTGAGATGGAATTAACATTGGCAAAGAGCCAAGGTTTCCTGAAGAATCAGCTCCAGCAAAGTGGATCTTCTTCTTCTAAAAAGTTACTAGCTGTTATTGGAGTCTATACTGGTTTTGGGGGTCGTTTGCGTCGCAACACCATAAGGGGTTCTTGGATGTCACGACGTAAGTTGAAGTTAATATCTATGAAATGAAGGTTTTCTTTTGACTGATTGCATGATGTTAATCTTGTGGCGTCGATTGGTTTGACTGATTGCAGCTGATGTTGTAAAGAATCTGGAAGAGAGAGGAATCGTTGTGCGATTTGTGATTGGACGAAGGTTAACCCACTCACCTTGGGACTTTGTTTCTGAAGCAAAACTGCTGATATCTTCTTTTCTTGTGCTGGCATTATCTGTGTTGCACTCATCTATTTATGAACTACAAGTTGAACTTTTGTCAGTTGCTTGAATTTGCAGCCCTAACCGTGGCGACAGCTTGGATCGCAGTATTGAAGAGGAAAATAGTTCGAAGCAGGACATTCTGATACTTGTAAGTACCATATAGGTTTAGTAAAATCTCAAGTCTTGGAATGTTTGTGCTCTGATGATTATGAATCAACGTGATAAATGTTCAACTCACAGAGTCTATAATGAGAATAAACTCTGAATGTATATCGTTATAAACTGGCATGCTTGTTTTATATGCATTCAATTGTCAAATAGTTTTAACTATTTTGCTAGGATAATCATGAGGAGGCCCAGGAGGAGTTGCCCAAGAAAGTGAAGTTCTTCTATAGCACAGCAGTCCAGATGTGGGATGCAGACTTTTATGTAAAAGTTGACGACAATGTGGATCTGAATTTCGGTAAATCTCGAAATACTGCTTTGATGTTCCACATTGTAGAATATCTACTTTCATAATCTGATAAAGATATCATATCTCCACTCGGCAGATGGCATTATTGATCTTCTCAAAAGCCATCGTGATAAAGAAAGTGCTTATATCGGATGCATGAAGTCTGGGGATGTAGTAGCTGAAGAGTAATGCGCTATGTTTTACCTATACTTTTCGTAATTATTTATGTATATGTGAACAAGAGGTAAGCTTTTAGTAACTTGTAAATGATGTCTATTTTTTTAGGGGGAAGACATGGTATGAACCAGAATGGTGGAAATTTGGTGATCAGAAATCGTAAGTGCGTCACTACAACATTGCGAATTCGTATCTGCTTATTATCAACCTTACTTGACTCATGAGGGTGTTATGGATCCTGATTTGCTTTAGCCTGTGAGTCGTTACGTGTCTTTTCAAAGTTGGGTTATGTAAGTGTAACGTCAACTATGATTTCAGGTACTTCCGGCATGCTGCTGGTTCTATCTTTGTACTCTCAAAATATTTGGCACAGTATGTACACATCAACAGGTCAGCCTTTACATTGACTGGGATTATTTGAAATATTGACGTATAGGGAAGTGTCTTAATTCTAACATGAGACAGTGAGAAGGTTGCATCGTTCTTGACAAAGAATAAATGTTTGTAGAGTGATCGAAGAAAATACCAATTTTTCTGTTTATTAGTTATAGATTAGTGTATGATCCATGCTTGTTGTAAGTTAAAGTGTGGTTAAATTGCAGTGCATCGTTGAAGGCGTATGCTCATGATGATGTATCAGTGGGGTCGTGGATGATGGGTGTTAAAGTGACATACATAGATGACCCTCGTATGTGCTGTAGTTACTCGAGCCAAGGTGAATATTCATCTATCTATCTATCAATCTATGTATGGATGATGCGCAACATGTTGACTGATGATCGTTATTTGCAGACAAGGTGTGCACGTTGGCTTGAGAATTAGGGGATATATTGGGAGTTGCAGAGAAGAGAGACATTTAGTTAGTTAGATGATGAATTGAAGTCATTCTTTTTTCAACTACGAAATTAGCATTGCTTGTATTGGTAGAAATCAGATTCAGAGGAATACTTTTTTCCTTTGTTGTTGTAATATTGGTACGCACATCTCGTTCAATCTTCCATTTGATATCCAAGAGGTGATTTGTTGGCTCATACAAAGTTTGGAATTTAATTGGTTTATTCGATAATTTATTTATTAAATAGAAGATGAATAGTCTAGGATTTTTGATAATTAAATCGATGTATAATTATAATACGTACTCCTACATTTTTTATTTGAGAAATCAAATATGAATAGTAGTAACGATTATCTAAATGCTAAGAAAATCAATCAATCAATCTATAGTCAATGAAAAATACTCTCTCTGTTCCATCCGAAATCGGATCATTTTTGAATATGTAAATGTAAAATAGTAGAAGTGAAAATGGGGTAGTTAACTAGTTATTCCCATTGTACAAAGTATTTGTGCATTCAATCTTCTGGCATGTTTAAAGTTATTTTTGGTTTTGACTTGACATAGGAAATATTAAGGTTGAGTTAATATCAAAGCATGAATATATTTTAATTTGTTGACATTTTAGGGTAGAAAAAAGATTATATAGATTTGGTTGGGTCTTATATCCCAAAATAAATTATACACAAATATATATGGCAAGGAAAAGGAAGAATTTAAAATTGTAAAAAAAAAAGGAGTAAATAGAATTTTATAGATAATTAATTGTTAGTATTGAATCAACTGTGTGCCAAAAAGATAATAACCATTTACTTTAGTAATGTTGAAGTATAAATAAGGGTGTGACATCAAACTTAAATTTTAGACTTAAATTATATAGTTAGTAATATGTATAGTAGTTATATATTTTAAACATAAATTTATATTCTCTTATAATAAATAAATGGTGTGAATTTATAAGCCATCCTTCAACGAAATGAACTTAGGAACTCCAAATGATTATTTATTTATTTATTTATTTTGCAAGAAACTAAAGGTCAAACGAGCAGCAACAATGCTTGTGATATAAACAAAGGGTAGAGATGATAGGGATCGTCATCGAACCTTGTCGGGGTTCGAAACCCTAACGACAATGGCGGCGAAGATGGCCAATCTCGGATCATTATATGCATATATCAAATGAGACATCTTTATTCAAAACGAACCTTTGTTTTGCAATGATGGCCAATCTGGACACGATTAGAAAGTTTGATCAACTCGTTTGCCGCCATGATATTCTGCTCTCTTATCACATGTGCAACCTACAATAGCACATAAGTCTTAAGCTCGAAGTATTCATACTAAATTTCGCTAACAAGCTAAAATTGGAGGACGGAGGATTCATCGTAAAATCAGTTCTTGTTTGATGATAGCTAGGGAAAGAAGCAAAAGCTTGGCACAACATCTACAGCAATGCCTAATTGCCCTAAAAAGCATATAGTTATTTTTTTTTTCACGAACTAGTGTTCTAGGACAAATATTGTTCCTAATAACCACCGGAAAAAACCAAACTTGGTAATTTAAACGCAAATGCAGAAAAAAAAAAAAAAAAAAAAAAAAAAAAAAAAAAAAAAAAAAGGGTGAAGAAATTACTCGGATACGAGTAACGGCGTCTTGGTAATTTAAACGCAAATGCAGAGCAATGTCGCGCATCATCTGTGCCTAATCACCACCTCTCTCTCAGTTTTATCCTCGCCACCGCCATCTTCGCCACCTGAGCAGCTTTATCCTCGCCACCGCCATCTTCGCCGCCGTTTTGCTTCAGAGAGGACGGAACAGAGGCAGGGGACGAGCTCTAGGCGACGACGGAGCCACGGCGAGGCGCCTCGGCACTGGAAACCCACCTACGGTGGCGGCAGCTCTCAGCAGCGGCTCCACCGCCACCGGGAACCGGCAATGACAGAGAGAGTTAATGAGAAATGAAGAGGGGAAAACGACGTTGACGGCGGCACTCCACCACCTGTACGACACCCTATAACGGTGCTGACGGGATTGCAATGGTGGCTGTGGGGTCTACATCCAAAAACGGAAATTGTCAATAAATAGAGGACGTCCCAATATAGTATTAATGTCACTAAATGGAGGACGGAGGGAGTACTACAAATTTTTATTTGAGAAATATGAATAGTTTATAGTACTGACGATTATCTAAACGCTGAAAAAATATATCTATCTCAAAAAAAAAAAAAAACAAAAAACGCTAAAACAACCGCTCTTCCATTCTCCTCTACTCTCCTCTCCTCTGCACTGAGCAGCGGGGTCCAATCCAATCTATGGCGACGATATTGAAGTGGTACAAGCCCTTGTCACCGTTCCGCCACACCAAAACTTTCCCATTCTCCTCCAAATCCTTCCATTCCAGGATTAAGTTCCGCCTTCGCAATTTCTCTGCAATCAAGTCCCAGTCTTTGACGACCTGCTGTGAGGAAAATAGGGGTAGCAATTCGCGGGAAGAAGAAAATAGGGGTAGCAATTCACGGGAAGAAGTAAAGAAAGAACTGTGGCTGTACAATACGATGAGCAGGCAAAGAGAGTTGTTTAAGCCTAAGGTGGAAGGCAGAGTAGGAATGTACGTTTGTGGCGTCACCGCATACGATCTCAGCCACATTGGCCATGCCCGCGTCTACGTTGCTTTTGACGTCCTTTACAGGTAACATAACTCCCTCTCCCTCTCCCTCTCCCTCTCTCTCTCTCAGCTCAGCTAGTGTATGTTGTTCAATGATAGTATCAAATTCTTGCATTTCAAGTCCTTGCAGAACAAGACTGATTAATGAATGCAATTTTGAAATTAGGCAGATATCTCAAGTACTTGGGGTATGAGGTCAACTACGTCCGCAATTTCACTGATGTTGATGACAAGGTGAGTTCAAAAGCATGGACTTACATGACAAAATCAGTTCTTTCTTTCTTTCAAGTATGCATTACTATAATCTGTTAAGTTTCCTTGCTCTCGAAAGAATGCATATTATAAGATGCTCCCTTGTTTTGGCTGTTATCTTGATTCATATGCAAGGATAGAAAATTTTAGGCCAGTGACAGTAGTTAGCCTCTTTGAAAAATATACTAGGGAAATGGTTTCTCAAAAGACTTGCGAATTGGTTTGTAGATTGTGGGAAATGCTAGTTCATTAAAAGTCTGAGTCTTTTATGTTTTTCAACTATAGAAGATTTTTGGCTATTTAAGCTTTTGCTACTACCTGAAAGATATCTGAAGTTTACACACCAGGATCGGTTTCATTTATAAGCTCTTGTTAGGTTAATACTGTTACTTATAAGTACTATCTACTTCTTACAAATGCATGACAGGCTAGCTGAGTCCCCATTTTCAAATTCTGTAGATTATTGCCAGAGCAAAGGAGTTGGGTGAAGATCCAATTAGTTTGAGCAGAAGATATTGTGAAGAATTTCATCATGACATGACATATC
Source organism: Thymus mandschuricus (assembly GCA_029379335.1). Classification (NCBI taxonomy): domain Eukaryota; kingdom Viridiplantae; phylum Streptophyta; class Magnoliopsida; order Lamiales; family Lamiaceae; genus Thymus; species Thymus mandschuricus. The sequence goes on along the minus strand of CM057076.1, from coordinate 347,528 downwards.
TCAACTGTCTTCCTCCGTCGGTGGAACCTCGTGTCTCTGATCACATTCCCCAAATTATTGATATGATTAGACGGGTAATTTGCTGATCACTCATTTGTGTTTGTTCTTCTTTTGATCTTTAGTAATCATAAGCTTTTCGTGTAGTACCTTTCTTTTACTAAGAAACTCAATTGGAGTTCGCAATATGCTACTTCCAACTATATCTGCCATGAATTGCTGCATAACTTTATTGGACCTGAGTTTCTTGTTTAACACTAATCAACAATGTTTTATTCTCATTTATTGGTATAAAGATCAAGTCAAGGGCTGACACTCTGTTTTTCCCTGTGGTAGATACTTGATAATGGATATGCATATGCAATTGATGGTGATGTGTACTTCTCGATAGATAAATTCCCCGAGTACGGTCGATTATCTGGGCGTAAATTGGAAGACAACAGGGCTGGTCAACGAGTTGCTGTGGACTCTAGGAAGAGAAACACAGCTGACTTTGCTTTATGGAAGGTGAGTACTTTTCATTTGAAGTGTTCTGTTTCTTTTTTGTTTTCTAGAAATTTTACTGTTTCAAGTCTAGCTATGTAGAGGGCTTCTCTGGTAGCAGCTGCCACCTTTATGGCTCAGTACAAATATTAATTTACATAGAAGAGATCTTGGAATTTTATAGCGTGTTCGTGCTTCGTCTTTTCAAAGAGTATTTGTCTCAGCATAATATACTCATCTGACCTTGTCATTTTTGGGGTTTGGCAAGAGATATTATATGCTACGTCTATTCCGGAATTTCCCAATTGTTAAAAGTGCCCATCCTTTAAGACACCGATTTTATGACATGGTTATATAAGGATGAGTCTTTACGTCAATTTTTCTTTGTAGTTTCTCCAAGCTAACGCAATCTCAGTAAAATCTGTTAGATTTTACTTAAAAGTCATTAAATGGGAATGAGTTTTATAGCTCCAAAGTATTTCTTTAGTATCTGAGATTTTAAGTTTTGAGGAGTGTGGTTTACTTATTTCGCAGGCAGCAAAGGAGGGAGAACCTTTCTGGGAGAGTCCTTGGGGTCCTGGAAGGCCTGGATGGCATATTGAGTGCAGTGCTATGAGTGCTGCTTATTTAAGTTATACCTTTGACATACATGGAGGTGGAATGGATCTTGTATTTCCCCATCATGAGAATGAGATTGCACAAAGTTGTGCTGCCTGCCACGAAAGCAGCGTAAGCTATTGGATTCATAATGGATTTGTGACCATTGATTCTGAGAAGATGTCCAAATCTCTTGGCAATTTTTTCACCATTAGGCAGGTAGGTGGACAGTGCTTTGACATGGATTACTATTTGTTTATTGTACTAATACGTCATATATATGTTGATAGATATTACTGCTTCTAACCTGGCAGTCGCATCTGTGTTATAATTGACTTTCAGGTGCTAGAACTTTATCACCCACTGGCTCTGAGGCTTTTCCTTTTGGGAACTCACTATCGTTCCCCTATTAATTACTCAGACTTACAGCTTGAAAAGGCATCAGACCGTATTTTCTACATCTATCAGGTACTGAAAGCATTGAACTCATGTTTAGGCATGACAAAGATTTTATACTTTTCAGTGTCTTTTTTTACTTCTGATGTTTTACTTAGGACAGATTTTTATTGATGCACGCTTATATGGATGCAGACGTTACATGATTGTGAGAGTATCACAGCAAAGCATGATGAGGCTAATCTCAAGGATTCGATTCCACCAGAAATTGTGACCTGCATCAACAACTTTCGGGATGAATGTCTGACATCAATGGCAGATGATCTACATACTAATGTAGCTGTGGGTGCAATTTCTGAGCCACTGAAAACCATGAATGATCTTTTACATACCCGAAAGGTAGTTTTCGCTGTAGATTGAGCAAGCCATTATACTCGCCATTGCAAGTATAGTGCCTCACTGTCACTTTTAGCAAAGCTATATGCTGTTCTGGTCTTTCTAATTTACTTGTGGATCTCCCTTTGAGTTATGCAGCATGATCGTTTATTCGTATTGCAAGTTAATGTCTGAACCTCCTACTCCTTTATGCAGGGAAAGAAGCAACAATTGAGAATAGAGTCACTTGCTGCTTTAGAGAAGACAGTTAGAAATATTCTTGCTATCGTGGGGCTTTTGCCAGATAGTTATTCTGAGGTAAAATAATTCATTATCTTCCTGCATTTGATGCTCATTCATATCTACTCTGAGTTAATAATGTGTAGTCACTAGTGTTACTGTGTAGATGTGTGGGACTATTTATTTCTTATCAGAAGTTTGTAAAAATGGTCAGAGAAAGTAGTAAAAGGTACAGAAATTTGTGAACTGCTATTGGTGGAAGCTTTATGACATAAACGAACTCTTGGACGGATTAGTCTATATCCTATCGAATGTGTGCTTGTCTGATATTATCCATGTCAAAATAATGGTTGGTATCCATGTGATCATCTAGGCACTGGAGCAGCTTAAGGAATTTGCTCTGAGGCGTGCAAAGTTGACGGAAGATCATGTTTTGCAGAAGATTGAAGAAAGGAACCTTGCAAGAAAAAATAAAGAATACGAAAAATCTGATGCAGTTCGACAAGATTTAGCAAGTGTAGGCATTGCACTCATGGACAACCCGGAAGGCACAACTTGGAGACCAGCTATTCCTCTGGCATTGCAGGATCTATAGTTTTTCCTCAATTTTGGTGTCCAATTTTATAGCTTGAAATAAGTCCTCAATTTTTTTGATTTGCTAGGTGATGTCGTAATTGTAGCTGGTCTAGTCGAACAACGAAGTAATTTTATTTATGATTTTGTAACCGGGACAAGTACAAAACAGGAATTGATTTTGATTCACCACCAAAATATATTGGAAGCGGTTATTCATCGCAATTTCGAAATACTGCATTTGTTTGGAGACATATGGGTTATGCACAAGCAGGAAGCTGAATAGGTATATGAACAAATAGAATGGAATATGGAGTGACAACTATAGGTTGCAAGGGGTCTACTCTTCTAGGCTCTAATGGAGGAATTTGTCCTGAAGAATTTAGTTGCAATATTTCCCCATTCAGCAGCATTGTCCTGCTGTGCAAATCTCCATCTTTTGCGGTTAGATGGTATTCCTCTCTCACCATCGTCTTGTTTCTGGTGTCGTTGTCTCTGTATCCCTCTGAGGGTTTTGTCTTGCTCGAGACAGCACCATTTTCAACTGATACCCCAACTTGGACTGCAGTGCTGTTGTCCAGATTTATGAGTAGCAGTGTGATTCCGATCTGTGTCATTTCAAAACATGAGTTAGTTCAGCATTTTGACGATGTAATGGCAGTCTTCTATTCCTGAATAGAGAGGATATGTGGTCTGGCTTACCCTGTTCTTCGAACAATGAGCATATGCTCGTATCTTATCCGTCCCGTTGAAGCTTGTGGAAATAACTTGTCTTCCCATCAGCCGGTGCCAAAGGAGCGCACTGCACATAATATTCAAAAACATGGTTATGCCATCTTATTAGTATATTGCAGAGGTAGAGAGCATACCTGTAGTAATCGGGATTGGGAACATAAGTATTGGTGTCGAGCAATCCGTAGTTCCCGCCTATTAAGGACTGTCTGCAGTATGTTTTGGAATCATAGGTGGAAGACATCCCCAGCTGATCCAGATACCTTTGTCACAGTACTCATGCTTTGTTACTTTATCCATTTCATCAAAAATCATTATTAACCTCAAGAAAGTTAACAAATTTTACCAGAAACTAAACACAAATGCATTTGTTACAAGGTTTCTGCCGCTGTTATAAGCCCCTCCAGCTTCCCCAACCCATGCAACTGTGCTTGAGTTCTTCACAATATCATGAAGATCTCTAAATGTCTTTGCCTCACCGTCAAGATATGATGGATTCAGTATCTTTTCGATCAAGTGATCATCCACTCCTAGTAATTTACACCAACTAGAGAAGTATGAATATTCATTCAGAAACAAATTAAAATAATTTATGGGACCTCCATGTACCAGGCCCGAGATTGTAGATGTGGTGTGAGACAACTTGAAGTGAACCGGTTGCTCCCTTCACGAATTTTGTGAACCAACTGGCATCAAAGAAACCGCCTGGCCCAAGAACTAAGGGCTTTGTCTTGAAGCCCTTATAGAGTTCTTGCACTTTGTTGTGAAGTGTGATCACATCAGCTGCATATTGATCAGCTGCAACACTTGCTCCTATACCATTGCCACTCAGTTCGTTTCCTGATTACATAAAGGGAATTATACAAAATTTTGTCAGTTTGTCTGAAATTTAGGCATCATGAAGAATAAGAATTTCTTACCAAGCTCCCATCCATGGATGTTGTAGCCACTGTTAACAGTGTACCTCATCAGAGATTCAGCATTGCTGGAATCCCAAGCTCCAGTGCATTGGCCCCCGGGTCCAATAGTTCGACCAGTTAAAGCATTCAGGCCGAATATAACCTCAGCACTGCAGTGCAACAAAAGAGACCATGTTAGTGGCTGAATAAGTTCTGTTTCTCTCTCTCAAGACTCATCGCTATGAATTACCCTGTTGCTTTGAAGAAGTCATTGAGCTCGTCCCATCGTGATAAGGGCAAGCAGCCTTGAGTGAATCCAAACATCTCAGAGCTATTCTTTGTGAATTGAGCGCATGGAGTAGTATCACTTGTTGTTTGGTATCTGAGTTTGTCTTGCAGAGTTCCACCAAGTCTGATCTTCAGAGGAGAAAAGGCTGCAATTGGAGTACGATTTTTTAGGTTTTATGCCTTTTGTGCTTATTATAGTCACAATTTGCAGTTTTACCTTTGATTGCATTCAGCAGGATATTGTTTCTCAAATCCTGTAAAACGGTGACACGGAAAGTTTCAAAACCTTCGAATGTTAAGCATGAAGATTTGCACTAACATATATTTAACTAAGAAAAGAAAGAAAAACAGTATGCAGAGTTGGAGCAGATTCAGAAATGAGAAACATTTGAAGCTAACCAGATTGAGAAGTGAAGCACTTCCCCAGCTACAGGTACCGTAGTCGCACTTTGTAGGCGGCCACCAGTCCATTGTAGCACAGATGAAATCTTCATCTATGACTCCAATGGAAGAAGCTCCATCGATATGCACTGTTCCATTGGCAATTGCAGAACTCTGAGAAACGACGGGCATGGAGCCTTGGCTGGCCAAGTAAAGCCACAAACTCAGTCCAAGAATCTTGAGCAGAGAAGCCATATCTGCTAACAGTGTGTCTGAATCAGCATCATTCAATGAATATGCCATGGAAGTATGTGTTGATGTGCAATATATAGACAGAGTTAGGTTGGTGGGATCACTTTCTTGAAAAATAATTCATGGAAAGCTGCTTTTGAACAAGACTCTCAAAGTACTTTTTTTGGTGACAATACAAGTTCAGTGTCTTGCTGTTGTTTTTTTTATTACATGAAGTATTTCCTCTCTCTTTAGTTGGTGAAGTTTTGAGTAATTAAGGTAAAGCTGTATAACAAACATTTTTCATGGTTTAGTGTAGTACAAGTTAAGAAAGTGTCAGATTCATGAGTTTTGGTACTAGTGCTTAATGTGTTCTAATCTTCATACCTCCATAAGTTGATTATGCATTTGAATATTTAGTTGGAAATGTTAAAAGCATCATCATTATCATTCTATTTTAGCTCAATGAAATGATGAAAAAGTCTTTGTCAGATTGAACTGGTAATTGCAATTAAATATCAGCAGGGATTAATTAATTTTCTGCTAAATCCCAGTATCTGTCAACAGAAGAAACAAGCTTTATCCGGAGCAAATTCAACTGCTTCATGAAAATATTATTCTAATAAAATAAATTAGAAGTAGTTTGTTTTCTTTTTCTGGTAAAGTTAAAGGAAATTGGAAGTCATTTTCATGAAATGTGTGTCCTGGTTAAGGTATCATCTCAGCCAATAATTTGAATTGGCATTATCTAATCAAACACTTGACATTATCCAAAGCTTAGGCTTTTTCTATCCTTGCTTTCTCAAATTTAGATTCTAGTTAGGTGGGGTGAGTGCAAGCAACTGCTGAAACAAATTTTCTTCATCTTAATAATTGGAATTGGAATTGGAATTGGAATTGGAATTGGATTTCTCATCAACTTTTCAAGGTGGCATCTGTTGTTTTAACAAAGATAATAAGTATTATTTTCATGGATTAAGTAGCACTGAGAGTAAGATATTTTAAATTAATAGACCAACAACAGATTGCTAACTTAACTGGCTGGATAAGGAATTCCCTGCATATCAACTTTTTCTTCACTAAATTAATGTAAACCAACCTACTCATCTCAAAATGACAATAATAATGATTATAATTGAATAAATAAACTCATTAAATCATAGTAGTTGACCACATTAATCTGCAGTCTTTAGTTTGTGTACTCTAAGAAAAGGGAACAATTTTTCTAGGAATTTTTACTGCAGTTAAAAGCAAAATACATCATCAAAATATGAGCTGTCTAAATACACAATAAATCTAACTCATTATTCAGTAGTGGGTAATCCAATTCATTTCATTTGGCTGCAAAAGTGACAGATTTGTAATTTACTGTAAAAAATACTTATATCTAAGCAATAGAGAGATTATTGCCTCAATCCCATAAAAATACAAGTCTAATCTCCTTAACAGTGAATATCAATGCAATTGAATCATTATCCATTATCATCCCATGAAAAACACTATGCATCCACAATCATATGCTGTGAAAAGGAAAAGAGCAGATTTCTTGCAATAAGATTGCATAAAATGGTTAATATCCCATTGAATCTGTGTAAAAAATGGTAGATTTCTTGCAATCCCACTGCATGAATGGATTTACTCTTTCATAATAAGAGGGAAACAAAAAATAAACTATAAATTCATGAGCTCAACTCCAACCATGCATATTCACATAAACCATACAGCTTTTGAACAATGGCAAATTCAACAAGGCTTACTATTGCAATCTTTGCCATTTTGTGTTTCATCTCCACAGGTATAACTCATTCAGAACTCTTATCATTTAGAAGGGAAAAAAAATGACAATGGTATGTTCACATTCAAGACAAGTAGTGTTTCATGATCAAAATTTGCTAAATGTATAACTGAGTGAATGTGATGAATAATCTGCAGCATTTGGTGAATGTGGAGTGAAAGATCTCTTGATTGGGGGCGTGATGAGTGGGAGGAGGATCGGAGGGAAGGCGGAATGGAACGTGCAAGTTATCAACAAATGTAACTGCTCGCAGTCGAACATTGTGGTAAAATGCCAAGATTTTCAGACAACTGAGCCTGTCGATCCTTCACTTTTCAAGAAAATAGGCGACCGCTGCTTTGTGAATGGAGGACACCCGATAGAGCCTCAAGCTCTCATCACGTTCTCATATGCTTGGGATGAACCCTTCTCCTTCGTGCCTATCTCCACCAAATCTTTATGTTGACAACAAAATTTGTCTGATCTTCTGCTGCATTTTAGACATTCTGTACACAACAAGAGGTTTCGGAACTCAGTTAACATGCTGTAATCTTGATTTGCAAAAATAAATGGCTAATGGTTGCATCTGGAAAACTGTTTAATGAATCCACCATGAAATCTGTGAGTCATTTTTCAGAAGAGCATAAGAGCATTTCGGAAGAGCATATGGAAAACTGTTTAATAAATCCTCCTATGCTCTTAACATGAAGAGCATAGGAGGATGTTTCACGAAATGCGAGTTCGCAAGATTTCTAACATAAAAGAAGAATTCAGACAACATCAATCTTCACAAAAATATTAATCAAGTAGAAGTAGAAGGTCATACCTCAATTTCACTACGTGAACTGCACTCTTTCCGACCTATTAGAGCCATAAATTTATCTGTATACTCAATCAGAGGACACTTATCTCGCAATGTTGTTCCATCATAAGCCTCCTTGAGAATCACACTACTTTTCACACCTTTATTAGTGATGTAAAATATGCCATGATGCTTAATCAAGCAGAGCAACAGCCGAGCAGGCAAACGAAGTTCTGAATGGAATGCATCCATCTGAGCAGAAGTTAGTCTCTTCTCCATAGTTAAACTGAGGAGCTCATGAAGCACTGCCACTGCTCTTTTTCGAGCTTTCGGATCAGCTGCTTCGAACCTCCTAGCGTTCAAGTAAGGAGAAGGGAATTCCATCTTCTGCCACTTCTCGAGTTCCTCCAGATAACTCACATTAGGCCTAAAACCAGCAGGAAACTTCAAATGAAAGGCAAAAGGCCCCAGAAAATTTCCGTCTTTCGATATCCTAACCCGTTTCGCCTCCCTGTTCATGACAGTGATCCCCTGAGATGCCAACCTCTCCTCGCGAGCAGTTACTGCTAGAGAGGAATCCCAGTTCTCCAAATGCAGAAACTCCCTCCCCTTCATCTCATCCAATCTGAAAAAGTCAGGGTACCTGAGAATTACAGAGTTCTTGAAATCATTAGGCAGTCCCAGCTCGTTAGAGATGGAACCAATGGTCTCTAAGGGCAGCCTACAATCAACTGACAGCATCAATAGCTTCCTCAAATTCCTAACCAAGATGGGCTCCATCTGGGCCCTCGCCTCAGACTCCAAAGCTGCAATCTTTTTAGCCTTTTCAGTCAATGTGACTGCCGGCAGAGACCCATCAGCCGTGCCGCCAAAGACGCGGAAAATGGTGGGGTACTTGTCGATGAGAGACATGTAAGTCCACTTCTGCACGAAGCCAACTTCTTTCTCGAGATCCCTGAGCAGAAGGGAGGCAGTTTTCTGGGAGTGAATGATGGATTTGAGGTGAAGGATAAGCGATGGCTTCTTCTGGAGATCCATGACTCGGTCGAGGTCTTGCACACGATGATATATCTTCTTCTTTGGCTTTCTTCCCGCTGTGGTTTTGCACATGATCTGAGTCCTTGTATAACTTATAGTACATGACCAAAGGGAGGGGACAGCTCTCGCTTTGTTCAATCTGTACATTCTGTGAGGAAATAGGTCGAGCAGTTGGAGTGCAGTTTCCTTGTTGCCTGCGTACGGTGTCTTAACCCAATTTCCAACAGAAACCTCAACTAATACTGATTTAAGGTTCAGAATTGCCTCGTTCTGAACCTGATCACCCCAAGAGAAACGGATTGGATTGGGGATTGGAGTTAATCACAAAATTCCTCATTAATATTCAAACGAAGCATCCGACAACGTTTAAAACTTATAACGGATTTTCTTTTTCTTTTTTTTGGTTTTCAACCACTTATCTGATAAGTAACCCAACCTATCATCTTTCTCGCGAGCGGACACTCAACACTCACTCACTCCTCTTCAATCTAATACAAACAGTTGAGAGAGAGAGAAGAGAAGAGGAAGAGAAGTGAGTCAAGGTGGAGGAGACCTTTACCAATTACCATTCGCTTCGATCCAATACATTGCCTTTTCTCCTACCATAAAGTAACTCACCATCTCTCTCTCTCTGCCTTTTCTTTATTTCATGATTTCCTTGCCATTAATTTCTTAATTTGATCATCACCTAAACTATTCGAAAGTAAATTGAGAATCTTTTTCCAACCTGGATTTCACTCAACATTCTCTGGGAACCACCTAAGCTTCCAGTTCCAGCTGCTTTCCCAACAATTTGTTTGATCGGGAATCTCACTAACCTCAATTCTCAAGTATATATTTCATCCCGTATTGTATCTCGGTATGATTATGTGTATGCATGTGTATGAGCTCCGTCTCTCTCTCTCTATGTGTGTGTGTGTGTGTGTTCTTTAGCCTGCTGCTGCATCCTTATCTCTCTTTTTTTCCTGATGTTATTATCAATTAACACCCCCCGTCCTGTTCAGTTTACATGTATTTCCTTTTCTCATTCATTCTACTTATTTAGGTTTAGAGATTTTGAGTACCTTTTGCTTCACATTCGTAAATGTAATGGGGTGATGAGTGTCAAGGGTCGGAGAAATTAAACGATATTAGGAAAGAAAGGACATAAGATTGTTATTTTGTTGCAATATACACTACGGATCGTAAGCCAAGTTAATTAGTTTCAAGATGCCTCATTTATGTTTATGTGAAATTCGTACTTTTAGGGGTTGACGGCTGGAAATGTCTCTTAGTAAAGACCTTGTTTTCTTGATACTTCAATTTTGCAATGAGGAGAACCTTAACAAGACTGCACACATGTGAGTTGGTGTTGATGCTCTACTACTTTTGATTTTTCAGTATATGTAACTTACGGCTATAATAATAATAATACTAATAGGCTTGAGCAAGAAACATGCTATTTCTTCGATTTGAAATATTTTGATGAGCTGGTGCTGAATGGCAACTGGGAAGAGGTAGACAAGTATCTTTCAAGCTTCACGGATGTCGAAGACAACAAATACTCAACCAAGATATACTTTGAATTAAGAAAACAAAAGTATCTTGAGGCCCTAGACAAGTAAGATGAGGATTTTGTTGAAATAGAGAACACACTTTCCTTCTAATGTGTTCTCAGATTGCATACGTGGATTCTATTTGACAGGCATGAATTTTCTACGGCATTGGACATTCTTCACAAAGACCTTAAAGTATTCGCACAGTCAAACAAAGCATTGTACAAAGAAATGGCTCAGCTCCTGGCATTAGATGACTTCAGGTACTATGGTGTAAGTGTGAACCATAAACAACTACAGCTGGCCTTCTATAATGTCTTAGATTTGAGTATTGAAATGCATGTTTTCACCCATTGGCCCACGAAGAAGGTTGGGATTGGCAATTAATCTTGAATTTCAGTTCGCCTTTTTCTTCTATTTCTCAAAGTTGATTTAAAATCAGTACACTTGCAGTGGATGGTCCAATTGCTAGAGGTGCAGAATATATTGAGGAGATCTCATTGATCAGTTCAATACAAAATCATATAATGAAAAGTTTCCTTAGATACCAAATTACCAATATTGACACTATTCTTATGGTAACATAACAGAGAGAATGATTCACTCGCCCACTACGGAGATACATTATCTGCCAGAAAAACAGTCCTAGGCGATCTTAGGCCTGTCATTGAGGCAAATCCACTTCTCCAAGGAAGAACAAGGTTTCCTCAAATAAACAAGTCCAGGTTAAGGCGTCTGGTTAACCAAAGGTTCTCTTTCCTTTCATTTCATTTCCTTTCTTTGGTTTTGTATTTTCAAATTTAGAGACCTGGCATTTTTCATCAACTGATCAGATGTTTCAAATATGGCTTATAAAAATCTCCAATAAGTTTTGAGGCATAAATATCTATTTATTTAGAATGTAAAAATGTTATACCATGCAGTTTGAACTGGCAGCATATTCACTGCATACATCCTCACCCTCAGCCACACATCGATACCCTTTTTACAGACCATAAGTGCCCTGGACCTGACGATACTATGCAGGATCAACTGATCAGAGATAGCTCGTTGGTAAGATTGGAACGATAAACTCAATTTTGCTCCACTTTGTCCTTACAGACATGCATGTTCAAGTTTCAGCATTTTTCTAAAGTACCGAACATGTTCTTTGATACAATTCTTCTGCAGCTGCCCACAGCCATGGCAGTGTCAGATCAGTTCTCAGTAACTAATGCCCTTACTACTCCTACAACAGTGATTCTTGGGGATCTTTCCCACCAAGGTGATAACTTAATTTTGTTCACTGTTCTTTCTTTAGTGTTTTCTGCATTAGACCGAAATTTATACAGGAAACCTGATCACTGTTTTAGGTGATGGTAAGTTTTGTCATGAAGCCTCTAGGGTAAAGTCAATGGATATTGCAGATGAGGTATCTCATATTTTTGAATTCTACTATGGTTCATTGCTTCTGAATTTTCATTGTGATGATTCTTGATTTATGCAGTCCTTATATTTTTGGAACAATGGATGCAGGAGGAATCACCTAAGGATGTTACTGCTCATTGTCAAGCTTCTGTAAATGAACTTCCTACTGAGTTTCCCAGGACTGTTGAAAGAATTTTAAGTACAGGCTCTTCCATGACTACCATGGATTTTCATCCTGTTCATGAGGCTCTGCTGTTAGGTTGTTTTTTTTTTTTTGGTTTTGGATTTTATTGTTTTCCCAGTTCTTAAGTGTTTAAAACTCATGCTGCTGCTGGTCTATTCTTTCAGTTGGTAAATATTCAGGGGATGTAGAAATCTGGGATGTTGTTGCTGCTGAGAAGGTGTTCAAAAGAGAATTTATGGGAACCGTTATGTCTAATCAGGCAAAAATGGAAAAAGATGTTGGCATAACTGTTAATCGTGTGCTATGGAGCCCTGATGGTTCTCTATTTGGTATGCGTCTTTCCTTGAAAACTGCAGGTTATTTTTTTCAGAGGCCATTTGAACTGCTTATTTCATACCCGGATTTTGACAATAACAGGGGTTGCATATTCAAAACGACTGCTATATTTGTATACTAAAAATGGAAATTACTTTGAGAAACAATGGGAGGTATCTTCTATTACATCTATTACGTATTCTCCTGTTTTGTTTAAGATACATGTTCTGTTCAAAATTTGATCTTTTTGAATCCAGATTGAAGCACATGTTGGCAGTGTGAATGACCTGGCATTCTCTAAACCATATGACGAGTTTTTTGTCGTAAGCTGTGGCGATGACAAGTTGATTCAGGTAAGCTACAAAGTAATAAAACATTTCATACTTGTTATAAAGATGAATTCTCATTTTGCAAATGTTTTTCCTAAGGTTTGGGATGCAGTGACTGGAGCTAAACAGTACACATTTGAGGGTCATGGGGCTCCCGTGTACTCTGTATGCCCTAATTCGAAGAAAAATGTCCATGTGAGAGAGAGTATAATCAATATGTAGATCTCCTCTTATTATCAAAAATGAGTTTGTTAATGAGCGTCTTCTTCACTATAAACAGTTTATATTCTCCGTCTCCATAAGTGGGGAGATAAAAGCATGGTTGTTTGACGACAAAGGATCAAGGGTTAATTATGATGCTCCTGGTTTCTGTTGTGCAAGAATGGCCTATGATGCTGACGGGGAAAGGTGATCGATTGTACAACTTGTCTGTCCAACATTATTTGCCTACCTGTGCTAATAGGTTGAATCTTTTAGGCTGTTTTCATGTGGTACGAACAAAAATGGAAAATCGTATATTGTTGAATGGAATGAGAAAGAAGGCTATATTGTTAGGAATTACAATGGACTAAGCGAATTCTCTTCTGCTATCGTTCAATTTGATACCTGCACCAACCAGTTTCTGGCAGCTGGAGATGAGCATGTTATCAAAATATGGGATATGGACAATCATGAAATTTTAGCAGCTATTGATGCAGATGGTGGTTTGCCTGTATGTTTCTTACTCTATTTGATATTTTAGTTCTAGTTTATGCTCGTGCCTAATGAACTTGGGTCTAATAGAGTTTCACACTTGTTTTCAATTTGCAAAGGCGAGCCCACACGTTCGCTTCAGTAAAAGGGGGAATCTGTTGGCTGTTTCTGCTGCTGATAATCAAATCAAGATCTTGGCAAATAATCGTGGCCGCCAGTTGCTGCAAGAATCTGCTGTTGCTTCCGCTGATTCTTCTGGATGTCTGACAGAATCCTTCAGAAAGGTCAGTATCTAAAACTCCTTTGTTGTTTGTTTTGCAGCAAAAACCTTCTTTCTAAATGTTTCCCACTGCCACAGCTTGCTGTGAATACAGTACCTTTTCCTTGTCATGGAATTCTGAGAGGCAACGGCTCTTCAGTAAGTGGTCTTCGAATGGCTCAGTCGGGTTTCTACTGTGGCCTTTATTTCGAAATGCTATTAATCTAACCAAGAAAACTGTTCTGTGATTGTATGAATACATTTTGCTGCTGTGTCGAACTTACAAAAGAACATGGTAATTTCATAGGAAGAAATTCTGGATGCAATAGGAAATGCATACTCGAAAGGGCTTGCAGAATCTACTACCAATATGGAGATGCCCAACAATTCTAAAATTGTTGAAGTTTCTCACTGCCAATTCCTGCTACTCACTTCTGAAGTTAAGACTAATATGGTATGCTTCACAAACAAGCTCGCATATAATTCCTGTTTATGGTAACATTCTCATCACTAGTAATTATGGTTTTTGCATTTGATGATTGCAGATACGACGATTGGTATACACTCATGCCGGTAATGGCATTCTTGCATTAGCAGAAGATGGCACTCATCTACTGTGGAGATGGGTAAAGAGCGATCCTAATTTAAGTGGCCAGGTGTGATACCTTCCCTTCTTAGTCATCTTTAAATCAGTAAAGAACTTTTCTTGAACTATTGGTCTGCTGCTGCAGGCAACTACAAAATGGGATCCTCAGTTCTGGCAACCGAAAAGAGGATTGTTAATGATGAATGACCTTCCAGAGAAGAGTTCGGATGTAGTAACACCGTGCTTTGCACTGTCCAAGAACGATTCTTATCTAATATCAGCATCTGGAAAGATGGTTAATCTGTACAACGTGTTGGTATTCAAGGTAATACTACTTCAAGACTTGTTGGTTTGTTGATCTCATCGAATCCAAAACGACTGGATCCTCGGTAAACAAAGTTTATACATTCACACTATTCCCAAGAATGGAGGGTACTTGGAAAAAAATAAAGAAAGGGGTGATTTTTTCTAAAAGTTTGATCCTGCTTGTATTACTTTTGGTTCTGATATTTCGCAAATTAAGCTAAGATTCGGTTACTGATCTTACTTGCATATGGTGAGTTCACAGAAATTGAGAAATGTGATGCCACCGCCACCTGCTGCAACATGTCTAGTGTTCTATCCACCTGATAACAACATAATAGCTATAGGAATGGATGACTCGATGATCCTCATCTACAACATACGCGTTGATGTGGTATTTCCATAATTCATATCAGTGTCTGCCACTAGAAACATCCTTTTACTCTTTGTTCTGATCCATTGCTTCCTTTATTGGGTAGTTAATAAGTAAGCTTGAGGGGCATTCGAAAAGAATCAGCGGACTAGCTTTTTCAACCAGTTTAAATGTGCTCGTTTCTTGTGGCGTGGACACTCAGGTTAGCTCTTTCAGCATCTCTCCTGGAAAAGGTCAAAGTGCAGTGTAATATTTTAGTGATGTGGGATTTGTTTCCCTTATCAGATTGTTCTGTGGGATTCTGTTACATGGGAGAAAAAGAAAAGCACCGTTTTACAAATCTCAGTTGGCTGGTCGGCCTCAGACTTATCAGAAACAAATATCGAACTAGACAGAGATCAAAAGCACTTCCTCGCGGTGCATGAAACTCAGCTCGCTGTGTATGAAACGACAACACTACGGCGTGTGAAGCAGGTTTCAAACCCTTCCTTCCCTCGCATGCATATATGCATACACAGTGTTGGAATGCATGAAAACTGAAATGGAATATATATGTGTTGTGTTGTTGTAAATGAAAACAGTGGACAATTGCCAACTTCTGCACACGGATTTGCCATGCAACTTATTCTTGTGATAGCCGACTGGTGTATGCTGCCATGAAAGACGGGATCGTGTTAATACTGTGTGCTTCAGACCTGGCGCCATGCTTTGAGATCGATCCATCTGCATACCTTCCTCCCCATCTCAGGTAACTAAGTAAGCTGAAGAATGATTCTACATTTATCAGTGAACAAGTAGAGTAGGTACTTACTACATCTATTCATGTACGTACGTAGTTGTTATGTGGATCCAGTGGTAGTCGCTGCACATCCGCAAAAGCCGTACCAGTTTGCACTGGGGCTATCTAATGGTGGAGTGGTTGTTATTGAGCCCCATCAATCTGAAGGTGAATGGACCATCAAGATTCATCAAGGATAGTGAATGCAGCAACAACAGCTGTTAAATTCTGGTTTTCTGGATTCCTTCCCAAGATTGTACATGTGATTTGCATGATTCATACGAACTCTATTAAACCGTCATCTATTAGTATCCATTTGTATAATGATTGAAAAAAGTGTTGATTGGAAGATTGTTCTGATCATTGATTAATTCACCAAGAATAAAAGGTGTGAGTGTTTTTCATTTAAACGTTTCATCATCTTGTGTGATAAGCAAAGTGTGAAGGATTGCTTTATTTAGATTCTGGGCAAGAATTAAACTTCATATATATATACTCTATTTGATCAAATCACATTACGGTTTCTTTCTTCATTCTGTCAATGTAGCTCTGTTCTCTGACAAATCAAAGTCTCCCAAAATTATGAGAAGTATTGCAGGAGGGGAGGGGCCTTGGCTTCTTCCTTGTAATGAAGAAAGAGGTGATTGGAATGAAGACGACAAATCTATCTATCATCATCTTAACCTTCATCACCACTTGCGTCTGCTACATTGCCTACACACCTGCTGCTGTTGATGCATCACTCAGGTTCAGAACTGGTCAATTTTTATTTATTTTTTTTATTTTTTTATTATTATTATTTTTTTTTATGTTGTGAATACTATTTTAATGCTGTTATGTGTTTATTAATTTTGAAATATGGTTTAAAATGTATGAAAGCAATTAAAAAATAATAAACATTAGGAAAAAAACTAAAGGAACTAATTATCGTAGTATATAGTAAATACTTATTATTAACCTTAATTCCTAGTATAATAATGTATTATATATAGAACCTTTAAAACCTCAGCAGCGCCTCATTCCCTGCCTAGACCGCCAAAGACTGCAAAACAAGGAATTCGGTTTTCTCTAGTGCCTCCTCGTTTTTTACAACACCACCGGTAACTAACAATAACATAGTGTGTGTTTTGAGCAGACTGAAATTGCAAGATGAAGGGAGAGATTCATGTGAGTTCATTTATCAACTTACATTGGTTATCGTCTATCTGTTTGTATCAAATATTTTGTCCCAGTTCAGTTCAGTTTTTGTTTAGTCGTTGCGTGGATTTGTTTTACAATATTTTATATAAATAGGACATGAGATGATTCCACATGGTTGTTTTTGTTTGATAGGGAGTTGACCTGATAAGCCAGTTGCCCGATGATATTCTTGTGCACGTACTTTCTTTCCTTCCATTGAAAGGACTACGGCAACTAGCGTTCTTTCACGACGATGGTCTCACTTATGGAGATACACTCCTAATCTCATCTTCAGAGATCCTCGTCGTTTTAATGGTCCAATGGTGAATATACCACTTACTAGCATGATGAATGAGCTTAAGCTTAATGTTAATGATATAGACCCAATGCTCATGCGCACCCTTAAGAATATAGAATGGGTAAGTTGGGTTCTTACCTCACATAAAGCCCCCAGATTGAAGCAATTTGCAATCTGTTTCTACATCAGTGAAGATTGCCCCCGTCAAGTCCTCAACAAATGTATTGATTTTGCACTTTCCAGACAAATTGAGAGCTTCATGCTAGACTTTGATTATTCTAGATGGGTCCTTGATACCAATAGCTTCGCCAACTTACCCACTAGAGACCACAAATTTCTCAAAGAGTTAAGACTTGAAAAATTAATAGTTAGTGGTGAAGTGATCGAGTTGTTCCTGCACAACTGTCCATTGCTGGAACGACTTAACCTTTATTATTCAGACTTGACATCAAATCTTGTGGTTAGCGGCAGTTTAATAAAATATTTGGAGATAGTTCTCGGTAGCGAATTTGAAAATTCGATAAAAGTCTATGCTCCAAATCTAATTCAGCTCAATTATTCCTGCAATTTTGATTGGTTGTTCCTTAGCGATGTCCCAAATCTTGTTGAGGCATCATTTGAGCCCCATGGACCTCAAAATACAATTGATCAATTCGCAACTGCAGCAGCTAAATTGGAAATTCTCACCATCACCCTCAATAAAAAGAACTACGGTAAAATTCAACTTGTTTCATAATTTTGATATGTTGGCCATGAGTTTATTTTTGTAAACATTACTTTTCTTGGCTTGTTTATTCATGCATGTAACTTGCTATTCATTCCTCATAGGTGTTTCGGGTCCCTGAAATGCCTAAATTGAAGAAACTTATCCTGAATTATCAGTTGGTGAACACCGAGTTTCCGCTGCCAATAACTCGTTTACTTCAGGCGTCTCCTTGTCTACAAGAATTCAGATTAAAGGTATGTTGGTTAATAAACTCATTCATTAAGTTTTGCACTTGGCCTTAAAAGTATGAATCAGATACATGCATGACCTTTCAATTTGTTTGTAAATCTTAGTATTATTTTGAATGTCATGTTATGAGGGTAAATTTTGATTGAAGTCAATTAAGGTATAGAGTATTTTACACATGAAATGGCGATTTCGATTTCTCTCATCAGTGGTTGTTGCGGGGATTGTGCAGATTAGCTGTTGCAGGAATTGGATGCATCTGCTTGGGTTCCCCAGAATTCTTGAAGTTGAAAAGGTTGGAAGTAGTAGAAATGATGTGAAGGTATTTGAGTTTGAAGAGATCTGTTGGAGAGCCGTTGATCATGTAGAATTGTTGAGGTATATGGTGGATACCTGTGTTGGGCTGCAGGAAATAGTAGTAACTCCAATAGCCCCTGTAGTTATCCGTCCACCTAAAAGCGAGGATTTTATGGATGAATCAGATTGTAAAGATAATCCTTATTTGACATGGGCGGGATCATATGATGGTGATGTGGTTGAGTCTAAGAGGGTGGAGGCTAAAGCGGACGGAGGAAGTGGTGGTTGCAGCAGCAGCAGCAGCAGCAGCTTCCAAAGGCCTTAAACTGCTTGTTCTTTAATCTAAATACACAACACACACATAGACATAGACATAGTATGATGCCATGCAACTTCCATTTCCATTTCCAGATTAGTTATGCTATGGCTAATGCCTAATGCCTAATGCCTAATGCCTATGCATGTGTGTTTATACTTGTATTCAGGGTAATGAATGTTGATTTATGGTGTTCTATTTCTAAGTTCTCAAATTCTTTCTTTGTTTTAATTAAGATTTTGGGTTCATCAAAGATTGGTTTGCCTCATTTTCTTCTCACTCGAGTTGAGTTTGTTTTCAACTGTTCCATTATGAATGAGGAATATTTATATTGACCAACCCTGTAATTCACTTTAACATTAAATGAAATGAAGCATTTGCTAGTAGTATTACTATTGCTCTTGAGATCAGATTCTGGGCAAGAATTGAATTGAATACAATTAATTAATTAAAATTTGGTCAAATCTACTCATCGCATTACATTACAGTGGGTTTCTTTCTGTCAATGTTAATGTTAATGTTAATGTAATTTAGTTAAACCCCGATCCAAAGTAAAGTCGATTCGGAGGAAGCCCTGAAAAGGAGGTGAGTTTGTCTCGATTCTTGAATATGGATATCATCAATCTTCAATCTTGAAGGGGTTTTTGAATTTTGTTTCGATTTTCTTCTTATGCTCTGCTCTGGATCGATAGATGGATAGTCAACCCACTATTCCTCTTTGATCAAGAAAAGATTCTCTCTGAATTCATTTCATCAATGTTCGTTCCCATTGCATCTGCTAATCAAAACTACCTCTGCTTATTTGCAAAGGGAGGAGGAGGGGCTTCTCTCCTAATCAAGAAAAGAACAACAGATGATGATGAAGATGACTTATCTACCAAGGCGCTACCTCATCGTTATCTTGACCTTCATCTGCACTTGTGTCTGCTACATTGAACGTGTCGGATTCTCCATTGCATACACTGCCGCTGCCGATGCTGCAGGCACCCCTCAGTCCAGCAAAGGCGTCATCCTCTCCACATTCTACTACGGCTACGCCTGCTCCCAAGTCCCAGGTGGCTGGGCCGCTCAAAGGATCGGGGGAAGGCGCATTCTCCTATTCTCTTTCATCCTTTGGTCCCTCACTTGTGCTTTTGTTCCACTTGATCTCAATCGGGTCACACTTATGGTCCTCGCTCGCCTCCTAGTTGGGGTGGCACAGGGCTTCATCTTCCCATCCATCCACACTGTTCTGGCTCAGTGGGTCCCACCCCACGAACGATCACGCTCAGTTTCTCTCACAACGTCGGGGATGTACTTTGGCGCGGCTATAGGCACCCTAGTCCTTCCCAGTATTGTCAAGTTTCGAGGTCCACAATCTGTGTTTGTTACTGAAGCTGCACTAGGTGGAATGTGGTCTCTATTGTGGTTCAGATTCGCCTCTGATCCGCCTCGTTCTGATCACCCCAAGGCTGCAGCTGCCGGTTTTGGGGAGTCGTCTTTGCTTCCCACTGGAGTAGTGGACTCAAATCGGAGTCCAAGGATCCCGTGGAAGAAGATCATGCTGAGCCTGCCTGTATGGGCAATAGTGGTGAACAACTTCACCTTCCACTATGCTCTGTACGTGCTCATGAACTGGCTCCCCACCTATTTTGAACTTGGACTGCAGCATAGTCTTCAGGAAATGGGTTCTTCTAAGATGGTGCCTTATCTCAACATGTTCCTCTTCTCAAACATAGGTGGAGTGGCTGCAGATCACTTGATTACCAGAAGAATTCTCTCCGTAACCACCGCGAGGAAGGTTCTCAACACAGTGGGATTCGTGGTGGCTGCAGTGGCGCTGGTGGCGCTTCCCCTGTTCAGGACTCCCGATGGGGTGGTGTTCTGTTCGTCAGTGGCTCTTGGGTTCTTGGCTCTGGGTCGAGCTGGGTTTGCTGTGAATCATATGGATGTGGCTCCCAGGTATGCTGGGATAGTGATGGGGATTTCCAACACCGCAGGTACGCTAGCAGGGATCGTAGGGGTAGATTTGACGGGTCGAATTCTTCAAGGAGCTCAGGATCTTTCAGCTCTTGAGAGCTGGAGACCAGTTTTTGTAATCCCAGGTTTACTATGTGTGTTTAGTTCTCTTGTGTTTGTTTTATTATCCACGGGAGAGAGGATATTCGACTGAGCCCATGTAAAGACGACGGTTTTGTTTCCATAGAAGAAGAGTCAGGTGCAGAATTCTCTTGATTTACCATTCCTTCTATTTAATGAAGCATGGCTTTATAAACATACACCATTCTATTTTATATAAAGAACGACCAATCTTACTTGAAATGTTTGGCAATCTTGATTAGCAGAATGAAGAGGAGAAATCTTGTTTGAGATAGATAAAGGAAAACCATTCGAAAGTTAATCAATGGTACTAGGATTTCACTTGTTAAATTATTATTCCCAGAAACTAAAAGCCCCTTCCATAAATTCAAGCCTCGACTTTGGCAGCTGCAGATGCATAGCTTACACTGCTGTCCCTTGTTGATTTGCACTGGCTTGACTGCTCGTATCGAAGAAATCGAATCTTTATCTTTGTTGAGCTATTCTTCAACATCTGATTAAATCAAACGAGGTTAGGACCTTGGAATATATAAAGTCATAATCACAAGAAAGGCTCAACGGGGAGAAAGCAAATACGCAATCTATGTAAAAACAACAGAAAACGGAGAAGAGGGAAGTGGAGATATATTACATGAAGAAAGACACTAATTGGGTGTCGTCCGCATATAGTATTGTCTGTTTCCAATAGGTACTGTTTAAACGTGTCCGGATCTCCTGTTTCGATTATATCCATTCCCATTTTGTCCAATGCTTCAATGGACTTGTAGATGGCTCCATGCTTTTTATCATAGTGTGTATAGTTGAACCTACACACAACCAGTGAGAAAGGAAAGTTGACATTTTGTAGGGATTTCGACTATTTGCATTTGTATATGAGGAAAGCGAAATGCTGGTTCCATGACATACCGGGAGCCCCAGTGACAAAAATCTGAGGAAATTGAAAAGAAATTTGTAGGGTCATCCACATATTTAGCTAACAATCGTCCGAAAACAGCTTCATTTTCAGCACTAAGAGCACCAACCAAAATGGGCACAATCTTCACTGCATAGCTGTATGAACTTCAAAATATTAGCCAAAAGAAAAGTGCAATTAATAAATTAAAATTTTGCGGTCTACTGAAATTATACCCCTGGAATACTTTGACTAGATAAGGGAGGTGCATTTCCATGCTATGTTCGGCCTCGTCTACACGAAGATCCATCAATTCAAACTTCCCAGTAGCTTTTAGCTCCTCATTTACTGGCAAGATGGTTCAGCAAATACTACTAATGAAAGGAGGAATAGCATAGTAAAAACCATAGCATGTGCATGCATACACTGCTCATCAGATTACGGAATGTCTCCAAGCTCATAAACCTATACAAAATCAGTTAAAATGCCTCTACCATCAAAGATTTTTCTTACCAAGTGACTGGTTTCAGGGACCTTTTGTGGGAGCAGGAACAATGCTAACATAGCAGCATATAATGCAAAGACGGAGACAACATTTATGCATATCAAGAAAACCCGAAGTGCACCATCAAAGTATCACTACCTTCCTGATCAATTGGTAGGTCACCTATAGGCGTCTTGTACACCGTAGCCTTTGAAAGTGCACATTTTGGAGTGTAGTAGTGATGAGATGGTCCAAGAAGAAATATTCTGGTGCTGCAAAATAAACAGCTCCGAAACAATTATAAGGGGGGGGGAGTCGAAGCAACGGTTATGATACTTGAATATGTAACACAGAGTAAAAAACCCACATGTTAGAAGGGTCTATGTTTCCAAAAGCATAGGCTGCAGCACGACCAGAATACGAATAACCTGCATGACTAAAAGGTAGAAGAAAATCGTATCAGAGCATATCATTATGTGCCAAGAATGATGGTTCTGAGGTGGCTACTTACGGAGCAATAACGCCTCTTACATGGCGAGATTTAGGCAGCCCGGCTGCCCGGAGCCAACCATCCAGCTCCTCACCTAACTCTTTAGCTGAAGATCAGAGACAAACATAACATCAAACCAACTGCCAAACAATATTGCAATAAATTTACTTGAGACTCGCTTGTTGATTAACATCTTTCTAGTAAAGCATGAAATCAATACAAGCCTTTTATTGAAGAGAAGCCCAAGCAGAGCAACATAGCATCCATGAATAGCAGAAAGCATAGCATCCAAAAACCAACCTTTCTTACAGTATATCCCCTTAGCTACCTACTTGAGTCTCATTTTCGCAAAAACAATAAAAATCGAGCTATCGGAAGAAATTATTCAAACAACTGAGTGAATGAAACAATAAAGATGATCCCTTTTCTTTTTTATTCGATTAATCGGAAGGGGAAATTGGGTAACTTACGATTGTCGGTGTACCAAGAACCAGCATGAGATGGTTTCCTGATTTTCTCCATAATAGCCCTAATGGAATTGGAATTGGAATTGGCGATGGTCCTTGAGTGCGTAGAATAAACGATGCTGTGTTTCTTCTTCACTCTTGCCTGCCTAGTGCCTGCTCTATTTATTTGCTTTCTATATTTTATTTTGTTCACTAAATTATTGCATACAACAATAGTAGTAGTATTTCTTTCTTTTCTTTTCTTTTCTTTTCTTTTCTTTTTTTTTTTTTTTTTTTTTTCTGGCGATTTTTATAGTTGTATCTAATAAGTAAATTCATATTTTGATAGATGTAAGCGATTACGTTCTAATAAACATCACTTTTATCTTACTTTCAAGAAAATAAGTAGAATACAGTACTTATTAGATTAGCATACAACAACACAACATCTACAAAGATAGAATAAAAGAAATGATGAAATATGAAAAATCACTTTATAAAATTTTCAATCACCAAGCTCAGCTCTACTCAAATACAGTAATTGTTTGGAACTTTTTTTCCACATAAAAATAAATGACACAAGAAAGAAAGAAAGAATACAGGGAAAAGGCTCCAAAGTAATGTAGAATATGATCAAGTATTCCAAACAAATGCAATCTGGTACTAGTATTATATACCCTTTACAATTCAATCAATCCCATTTCTACATGTATACTCTCTCTCTCTCTCTCTCTCTCTCTCTCAACATCTCTAACCAAAAAATATTGAGATTGGACCAAACCCTTTGGGGTATTCTCCCCCAAACAACAAATCAAACAACTTTGCCAATAAACCAAAAACAACAATATTGCCGCAAACCAACAAGCAATTGAGACCACTGAAGAGCGTTTTTCTTCGCTTCAACCACACTGAAAAGACCCACAACAACTATCTGTCACCTGCAAGATGAAATGCCAATTATCAGTTATCAAACCAACTTACCTTTAACTAAACAAAACATTATTGAAATGAAGTCTCAACACAATTCTGGCTTAACATGCAAACCCATAGGCTGGTTATAGTTTCTACAAATTTCTAGAACAAGTTTCCATATCAGATCAGCCTTCAGGTGCCACAAAGCTGGTAAGGAAAGAAATTTCAAAGGAGAACACAACAGACAGAATTGTGAAAATAAACCATTTCTATATCCCCAAAACAGCTCAAGACCTCTTGGTATCATGTCAAGTTGAAATTTTGTAATAGGAGGAACCACAATATTTACATACTACTATACTAAGAATTCACTTCTCTTACAGCCAAAATGCTTATCAATTATCAGCAGGCAGTAAAAAGAGTTGCACTTATTTTCATATCCACTTACAGCTTTAAGTCAACGGGCATGGAAAGAGTAATTTTCATTTAACACCACACTGGTGCAGAATAGATGCCATGTCCAATATGGTATTTTCTAATTTAGTGTGCAATTTTGCAAAAAAAAAATAAGACGCGGAAATAGCAGAACTTCATCTTTCACACACCTGGCTCTCATTAGAAACCAATAATTCATTTCTAACATATACCAATTACACCTTAGGTCTACATAAATGACTTGATGCGAGATTAAAAGAAAATTCGGTTGGAAGGAAGGAAAATTAATAATATGGACAGAGCAGGTGGATTAAAAAATAAATCTTCAGCATCAACTAACTCACCTAAAAATTCTGGGGGCAAACACAATGGCAGAAGCATTTAGAAATAACTCTGATGCTACTGACGTCTATTTGATCACCAACATTAAGCAAAGATCACTCAAAATTCTCCATAACCGAATGAAGCTTGGATGAGCGTCTTCTGAAAAGCGGTTCCATATGAGAAGCTGTCACACCAGATCGCCACCTATCAGAGTCATACATCTCGTTCCATGCCTGTACTAATTCATCAACCTTAAATCCTGCATCAAACAAATTAGAGGGGAAGGGTGAACAAGTGTACTAAAAACACTAAGCAAAGCATAATCTCTAATATACCACATTCTACCTTCTAAAGCAGTTTCATTCGAGCAATGATTCTTGATCATTACAGCTATATCTGTTGCTGCTGCTCCTGCAAGTTCAAACTTCTCAACTGCAACCTCAAGGCATTCTTCCCAAGATGGTAGACTCAGCTTATATTCCACCACAGAACGCTCATATAGCATCGTACCCCATAAGAGATAAATCTGGGACCTCATATTTGCAGCTTGCTCTGTAGCTTCATCTTCTGAGATATCTTTAAATAGGCCATCCAAACCAAATTTTTGAAACAAAGCTTTATCCTTTTCATATTTTGAAAGTCCATTGAGGCGTTGTTCTTCCATCTCTTCCCACATTTGCATCCCTTTCTCCATGCTATCCTCAGCCTTGTTGTATAGCTCCAATATTTGTGCAGAAGGGCCTATCTCCAAGTCAGACTTGCTCCCAAGTACATAACACCAAGAAAGCTTCGCTTGTTCAAATTGCTGCAAGCCAAGTGCAAGATACCCTTCATAAAAGTCTGGCTTGATTTTTAGGGCTTCCTCGTACTTCATACCTGCCTTTGTGTATTCTTTTTGTGCCCAATCATAAGCATCTTTAACCTGTGTAAGTGTGGATTCATCGGATTCAGACACATTATCTTCAGCACTAACCATCCTTTTCCTTGCCTTAGACAAGTGAACATTCCCCCAGTTAAACAGGGATAGAGCTGTTAGCTCCTGGAACTTGGCAGCAGCAATATCAAATAACTCCTGCGCATCTTCACTTGTAACAGTATCTTCCAGTGCTTCCGAATATAACTTGATTCCCATTTCATGGATGTCCAAGTAAGAATCACAGTCGAACCCGACATGATTCTTAAATAGCCTCGCAAACTCGATAATCCAATCCTCAATGCAAGTTGGCGCTTTGTCATCTGCATTAATGTTCTTCGCCACCACCAGTGGTTTCTGATGGCCTCTGCTTAATGCTTCTTCAATGCCTGTTCCTTCGTAAACTGGTTCTTTGTCAGGACTGACTTCAGCTATGTAGAGTCTCAAATAACCTTGACGATCAGCCAGTCCTTCAGCTACCCTCAGCTCATCAGTCGTTGTGATAGTAACTAAATCTCCTTCTTGATCCTTATACTTAATCAGCACACCCTTCAAACTAGGGAATCTATCAACCACTATATCCCTTACCAGACGAGCCCCACAATTGACAGGTAACTGCGCCCATCGTATATCCTCACCGTGAACCAGCTTCACCGACTTCATAACTACTTTCTCTTCCTTAACACTTCTTTTCTCCTCTACAACCATCTTATCCTCATTCTTCTTTTCTTCACTGACATTCTTCACCACAGGCTCCTCAACAGTCTTCTTGTCAAACCTGATATTTTTCTTCTTCTTGCCCTTATCTCTAGCAATTTTCCTAGAAACAGGTGCAGGAGGAGGTACAACAACATCCTGAGGAGGCAAAACTACTTCTTTGTCTTCAATATGAACACCACTCTTTTCAATATCCTTCTTCACATTCTCAGCAATCTCCAACGCGGCGGTGTTATTGGGCTCGATGCTCAACACGGTATTGACATCTCTTAGAGCCAGGTCAAGCCTATTCAAAGCCTGATAGCACCTGGCCCTCCTGAGCAGAGCCTTGCTGTACTTGGGAGCTACTTGAAGGGCCAAATTGCATTCGCTAACAGCTCTGGGGTACTCCCCAATCCCCATTTGCATGTAACAAGCAGCCATGTTAGTCCGCAAGGAAGCAACGTCGATATGGTTAGGTGGGAGCAATTTGAGGGACTTCTCGTACTTCAACATGGCGCCCTCGTGGTCGCGCTTCTGGTACAGCTTGTTCCCTTCCTCCTTCAATTCTTGAGACATGTTGATGAAAATGGCGGTGTCTTCATCAAAAGAAGCAGCCTTGACACCCGTAGGTTTGACGGCGGGCTTGGGGTTTGCATCCTCGGATTTGGTTCCAATCTGGAATTTCTTCCTGGTGGCTGTAGGCTTTCCCATGTTTGGTCGATCAAATCAAATGGATAGCCTTTTACGAATGAAAACCAAACCCGCCTAAAAACACATTGATAACAAATGAATATGAACAATACAATACCAAGGATTGCATTCATTCATGCACCCGTAAATGAAATAGAAAGAAAAACCCGCAGAAATGAAAAAATGATGATAAAAATCCAAAAGCACAGCTCGAAAACAAATAAACAGAGTAGAGATGAGAAGAAAATCCAAAAATGGGATAGAAGCGCATACCTCGGAATCAAAAGAATTGAATTGATTTGATTGATAATCTTTCTTTGTTACTACAGGAAGAGAAGCCGAAAAATCGGGAAAAGATATGCCTGTAAATACGCAGGGGGAGATGGAAGGGCCTGAGAACAAAACAAGCAGCAGCTGAAAATGAAAAGGAAAATGAAAAGGAAAAGAATTTTCTGGGAAAGGCAAAAGAAAACACAAAACAAAACAAAACAGGATGTTTGTCTCTCTTAATTTACGATTATTCTCTCTCTCTCTCTCAACTTTAAAGTCTAGGGTTTGTGTAATAAGAAGGATTAGTAGGCGTCAACGGGGGTCCGCATTTACGCGCCAGGCCCAGTCTCCTCTCCATTCTTGAATTCAATAGAATAGTCATTAATTAATTCTAAAATGTGGTTTTTTTTGCCATTCAATTTCTTTCAACCAGTTTTAATTTAAAAGGGAATGGAATGGAATGGACAGCGCAACGTCAGTAACTAATCATTTATCAGGACAAATGTATTCATTCAATAACTATTTTACTACCACGTACACGTACTAGTACACAGAAATTAATAAAATGCGCTTCGATATCATCGACTTTTGTATTGTTTTTTAGTAACATACACCGTATAACCAAACCAAACCAACTCAACACGTAGTAAAATGCTGAAAACCCCTAATGCTCCTATAAAACTTCACAACAGCAGCTATCAGTATCAAAATTATACCAGCATTTAAAAATTGATCACAACAATTATTAGGTAATTATAATTGTAGAGAAAAGGATTGGCATTTCATTAGTAAGGACCCACACAACGGGAAAAACGACTAATCTATCCCCTAAAATACTAATACCTGTTCCAAGCACCAACCAACATCCAGTCTGTAAACAAGAATGAAAACCTACCGTTTCTGATATAAATATTACTACTAGTTGTCAATCCCCCTTACAGCTATGCCTATGCCCCTACTTCACAAAAGGAAGTGCAAAAAACTAATCTCATCTGTCCTTCCAATAAAGTATAAACATCCAGACATTCAATTCAATACTTGGTTTAAACACCAACCAAACTCCACTCCACTCCACTCCAGTCTGTATACACTATCATATCTATACACCAATTAGGAGGGAAACTATCACAAATTTACATCCATCACTTTGCATATCGAGGCGAGGATAAAACTCTTTGCTCATTAGCTCCCCCGTTAGTTAGATTAGGACAAGCAAAACAAAATTAAAATGTCAAGTCTGGGTCTGCCATTATGTTGAAGGTTATGATGAATGACTTTTCATCTTATCAAAGTTTCCAGTGGCAGGCGTCATGAGGAGAACAGCTTAGCAGTAATCGAGTTTGCATTTGAGCAATGCAAACAGCACGAGAGAAAGCTAAAGAAGCCTGCTTCGGTGGGAAGAGCTATATCCTTTTCTCGCTTTTGCATAACTCTGACAAACTCGCCTGAGCTTAGACTTCCATCTTCATTTGTATCAAAAACATGAAAGATAACTTCCAGGACATTTTCAGAGAGAGAGATCCCGCACACCTGCAGAGGAATAGGAATATCTATAGATAAAGCTCATCAACTATATTCCAAACCAGAATGAGGAAAGCATGAATTTTATACAAATGCTAGAAAGAAGCACTCAAGAATATACATGCATCTGTACAATGATGAATTGCACAGTCCAGAAGAGAGAATCAATGGAAGTTCTCATGAGCTACATGCAAACCCCTAACTAAAAAATGAAAAGAATAATATAGGCTGGTGCAGTGTTTCCATTGCTTTTGAAGCAGGCATATTATTGAAAAGAAATAGCAGGTGCCAGGAGGAAACATTAATTTTTAAGTAGAGTTTTTAGAAGAGCAGAAACGTAAAGCAGAGTACAAGCACCTACTTGTTGGGCAGCTCGTTGTAGATCCTTCCTCGTCAACAAACCATTTATATGTCCAAAACTAAAAATTGCCAAAGAAAAGGGCTGCAACTTTTTCCGTAGCTCGGCAAAACTTTTGAATTCCTCAGGTGTAATGCGAATATCATGAATATGTGGCTGGTTATCTAAATCATCAACACGGCCAAGTAACTTATTCAGGTGCTTCAAATCAGCTGATGCAACCATGGACAGGGCAAAGTCCTTGGCAGATATTGTCCCTTGTGACTTGTAATCATAATGAGAAAATTCCAACTTCACCATCTGTAAAGTGCGCAAGCAAATTAGTCAATGTAATGTCACTATTGCAGCAAGAAAGGGAAAATGAGTAGGAACTTTAGGACAAAAGGAATCCATGTCAGCAAGGATTTCCAAGATGCACTTTGTAATATTAATTGTGAATAGTACAGAATTTACAAGGATAAATCACCATTTTCACAGACAGCTACATTGATCAGCTCACTTTTATTCCTAGCATGTAACTAGGACAATCAAGAACTCAAGTTCCAATACCAACAGAATGAAGGATGCCAGCCCCTTCTAGAAATTAGTGAACAATACAGCAAGTGGCACAGAGAATTCCAACTATTAACAGATAAAGCCTGAGATACTAATTACTAGTAATTAGGAGGAGGTAAGGGGCTGTCAACTAATTTCTGAGTTTCTAGATGGAGAAGATGAACTCACTTCATTATGCAAATGTCTTAAGAATTGGACAAATGCATCATGATCAAGATGACCCTTTCCATCCCTTCCGAAGAAATGCTCCAACAAGCCTCCATTTTCCACTGGACCACCAAATTTGCGCCCTGCACGAAGTCCATCGCAGTGGACAGACCCTTGCCTATTGTGAGCTCGCATCAGAGTCATCACTTTCTTAAACTCCTCTCTATCTATTTTGCTATTACAGAAAAAAGCAGAATATTAGCCAGGGATAGGCTTAAGCATTTTTGCAAATATAAGCTATTGCGCATTGATGATAGATATACTGAAATTAAGAAAGTACTTGTTTAGGTATATGTCAGAGCCAATACGTGGTGCAGAAATCAGAGGTTCAAAAGAAATGTACATGGTTATCTGATCAAAATGGATACCCACAGTGCACAGTAATGGTCAATGGTTGAATTGGCACGTACCCGTTGCAGTCCAGGTCAAACATCTTGAATGCTACAGAAAAGCTTGATTCCGGAATACTAAGAACTGTAACAAAGAATAAGTACCTGTTGAAGAAGGTAAGAAGATTTCGTCATTCAGGTTAGGCAGGTAATTTTTGCACACAGAATGTCCAATGCCAGTAAACCATATGGCTGGGAAGAGAAAACAGGATAAGCAAACACAGCTGAAGTGGACAAATTAGAGGGAAAGAGATAGCAAAGAGATCATAACTCACTCTCTGAATGATATTAGACCATCATTATTTGTGTCAAATAGCATAAAGAAATGTGATGGAGCACAATGCAATTCACCCGGTCTTCTTTCCCCTCTGAGATATCCATCTCTTACGAGGTGAGAATCAGATGGGGGAAATACAGGAACAAGTGCTCGCATCAGATCAGCTGGAGTCATGAAAACTTCTCCATCATCAGCACGGACAGATGCAAAGTATTCGAAGACCTTTAGAAGGAAACATCAGTCATATACCCGTATACTGTATTAAATTGTTTATCATGTAAAATCAATCTAGCATGAAAAACAAAGAGTACAAAAGTTATTGGGATTGGGATTTTAAGAAACACAAGCAAACCTTTGTCCAGACACCTAGCATTGTAAGACAACAGAGAGAAAACAAAATATCTGGTTGTTTATAGTCAGTAGAGCTATTTAGTTTTTGCAAGTAGTCTCATTACGTGCCAGCTGCTTTCTGAAAATACAATTCTCAACCTCATCGATGTTCAATTGTTCGACAAGACCCTACATCATTAGTTAAAAGTGGCGATTTAAAGTTTGAAACTGAACACTCTACTGCTTAAGCTGTATTTAATGTCCGAAAATAGAAAATGACATATGTAGTCTGGTTAACAAGCAGCTCAACTGTACTAAATTTCTGCCATGCCAGTGTGCCAACATTACTTCCAGTAATTTTTGCCAATGAGCTCCATTTGACACCCCAAAACCAAGTCAGTTCTTCGAAAGTGTTCATGAGGTTTCCACCAAATATGGCTCCTCATTCAATTATCTCAAACGAAGAGCAACACGTCCCAACACTGAAATTAATGATTCAGAAATTAAAGGCACAAATACTCACCACTAGTCATTCCAATGGACGTTTGTGCATCAAACAGATTAATCTCTATAACAAAACAACGTTCACCGAATATACAGATTGGTCTAATCATTTTAGCCTAAAATTAGATGGAATGCCTAGAGCGAAGAGTTTTGTTATGATAATTCGAATACAGATTCTTCATCGAATTTAGTCGAACCACAGATCGAAACAGTACCTTCTCGGGAGGACTGCGCATTCTGATGCGTCTCTCATAGTAAAAGAATATTTTCCTTCTATATGCCTCTGCGAAACACCATAAGAAAAGAAAAGGCTTCTATGAAACGAACAATCAAATCAACCCAAAGTATAAGAAGAAGTCGGCGTTCCGTTTACCTCCAAAGAAAAATTTAGATTGACTGGTCTTTTCAGCTCCAGAGATTCGTGTTGTTAGGGCGGGAGCGGGTGGAGCTGAGCCGTCAGCGAAGGATAATTGTGGGGAAGACGGAGAAAACAGGTGAAGAGAAAGGGCAGCGGCAGAGGTGGTAATAATACCGGCCGAAATCCATCGGAGCAAATTGTTTTTCCGATCGTGGCCAGGACTGTTATGAGACTGAGGAGATGAAGCGGCGGCGGAGAATTGACGGGGAACAATGGAGAAACGCTTAATCGGCGAAGAGGAACGTCGGAGAGCTGACCAACCAGACATAACTAAATCCAATTCGATTTTTTTATTTCTACAAAATACTACTAGTACTAGTACTGTAAAATAATAGTAGAAGGAGCTTGTTAGTGAGAAGAATTTGAATTGCATATTATATTTAAATCGCGTAATTAATCCTATAATAATACCCTTGTAAGATTCGTCAATTAGCGGTCATTTAATTAATTAACTACCAGTGGGCCAATTGAAATGTCAGGCCCAACCCAACGCCAGATGACCCATTTCTCTATATTATCTTATCGGCTAAATTAACATACACTACACTGATACACATATACTATTGTATTGGCCTAATTTCCAACCATTATTTATTAGTAGTATTTAAAAGGAGATAAGTGCCAAAGGGGGGACGTGTTTGATTAATTAATGTCTTATTGTCAATGAAAATGATAATGGATGGAACATAGAAGTCGATTATTAAAAGTGGTATCACCTATTTGTTGACAAATTTATCGACCTCCACGTCGGTGGTTTTGGTAAGTATTGAGAAGATTACAACCGTACAATCGAAGCATCACTATTTTTTAACTACTCCTCTCTTTTATTTTAAAAACATACTATTACCTTCTTTTCTTTTTATTTAACTCGTTTGTTAAATGTATAGATACTATAAAATAAAATAGTGAAATAAGATTAATGATTTCCCTTTATTTCTATTAATTGTTTATTGAATAAGAAGAATTTAAAGAAGTTAATTAAAATAAAGATGGTCTATGATAGATATAAAAAATTAAAAAGGGAAATATTAAAGAAAGGTGTGTAGTGCAAAGAACATGGTAGCGTGGTGGGCCATAGTGTTTATAGGATAACATCAACCTTCTTCATCTCATTTCATTGTGGATAGGATTAGGATCCCACTTGTTGGACTCTATTTTATCCTACTCCATCGGACCAAACAACATTATTTCTTTATTACTACAACTAGTATAGCTCCCGTGCGATGCACGGATACTATATAAATTACAATTATTATTAAAATGAGATTAATTAAATGAAATAGAGACAAATAAAATAAATAATGAATGTTTAGGAATTTTGAACAAGTTTTTACACGATAAAGCTATTTGGCCATAATGTGGCCGACCACATATACGAAATTGATAAAGGTTTAACTAATAGTAGTATTAGAAAGGGAACAAAACGAAATTATTTTAATAGGAAACTATTCGAATACTCTTGTTTATATGTTCATTTTGTAATTTCAATACGTCATTCTCAAAAAAAAAATAAAAAAAAATCATTCAATGTTGTTCATTCTTAATAAATGCAAATTATTATTAATTCTTTTTTAGTATCTCTTAATCCAATTATACATTCGAAGATGACTTAGAAAACATATCCTAGCCTTAACGGCAATGTACGGCGTACTTCCACATTTAACTTTTGTGTTGTAAAAACTAAATTAAATATAATCATTTTTCTTTGCATAAAATGTATAAATTCAAATACTTGGTTACATAGTACTTGAAATGTAACATGACATTGGTAAATATGCTTGATAAAGAAATAAGTATGTAACAAAATATTTTGGTGGAGTAAAATTCATGGTAAAAATAAATAGATTCTTCGATACAAAAACATCAAAAATTTTAAAATTTTGATAGTCACGGCTATTTTCATAAAATAATTCATATATATATATATATATATATATATATATATATATATATATATATATATGATTTACATTTTATAAAGTTATCTGAAGTAGAATGTTGTGTTAAAATAATGACAAATATGGATTTAAATTTGAAATCTTGGGTTTCTAGTTTGGGACACAATATTAGTATATAGTTATTGTGCATTATCCATAAAATATTAGATTAGTCAATATTAATGTATGTCCTTTGGGTAAAACATTGTATGCTTTGGAGGGAAATGGCATAGGTGTAATTTTTGTCAACAATTGAGCTTTTATATATAGTATAGATATCTAATTGTTATCGAGGCTTATCAAAATAGAAGCAACATATGAGCCCAATACAAAAAATTGAAGCACTTAATACAAATAACTAGAGTTTCTTGGGTTTTTTTCATTATTTTTTAAAAAACACTACAAGACCTTGGATTGGATACCGCCCATTTGGATACAAATTTGAATTTAGCAATTGTAATTTCATATGACAAAAATACGGTATCATAAAAATAATGTTCACCAATATCTTAATGAAAAGTTGTGATTCATCAAAGTTAGATTGCACAATTAGCTACTTAAATTAAACGGGTGGTGCAAGTAAGAGTTGGTTAAGGCGACTATTTTTGAATGCTTAATTTGGCCTTATATTCCACCCAAAGGTTGCTAAAATGCCCCTAAATTCTCAACTCCTCTATCAAACTCAAATTATTTATATTCTAATTTCAAGTTTATGGAAGGATCAATATGTAAATTAAATTAAATTATACCCTAAACATAATAATTAAAGAAAAAAGAATTCCTTAAACTAAGTAGGTCAACAGTAGCTATCGCTTCTCGAAATCGGAGCCCATAATCGGATACGTGGCGGGATGGCCGTAACGTATGAAGGATTCGTTGCTCGAAACGGCTCCTCCTTGAGTCGTTTTGCACTTTAATGTCTGTTTGCAGCCGTTGGATGAGATTCCTCACTCCAACATTAACTTAATATTGGACCCCACCTCCAGACCAAACTTTGCCCCTCCTTTTCCACCATTGCCCCTTCCTTCACCTCCAATTTTCAAGTTGTGCCATCGCCTATCCCACCTATAAATCAACCCTTTGACACCAGCTAGGTTTGCCAAACTGAAGAGCCACAGGGCACTTTAGAAAAATATTACTAAAATATTCCCCCCTTTCCTTCTCTCCTCCTCCTCTCCCTAGAAATCAGGGAGGAAACAAGGAAAAGCCATGGCTACATCTTCTAGAAGGTCGAGCGGTCCGGTCTTGCCGGTTAAGTCGGCTTTCCACCACTCCGGCAATTCCTCGATGCTGGCGTCAGATCCGTCGCCTTTCACGTCCTCGTCGTTCGCTTCGTCGACGAGCTACTATTCCTCGTCCCCAGCTGGTTTCTTCAACCAGCGGCGTTCGGCGTCACCCACGCGCGTCAACCTCCACGGCCTGTCGTCACCGCCTCCCACGCGCTCCGTTCGGTTCGCCATCGACAGATCTATATCCCCAGGGCGCTCGATCTCGGCGGCGCCGCGCAGCCAGGTCGTTCAGAGGAGCGGCGGCAATATCCAGAAGAGGACGTGCTTGTGCTCTCCCTCGACGCATCCAGGTTCGTTTCGATGTGCTTTGCACAGAAACAGCTTCGGCTCCGGCGGTGGGAATCAATCGATCTCATACTCGCCGAACCGGCTTAACATGAGGAGATCTGCGATGACCAATTCTCTGGTGCGGATCGGTACCGTGGAAGGAGATCTGGTGAAGCGAGCTCTAGCGGCTTTGATTCGTCCGTCGTCGCACCAGCAGCGCCGCCGAGCAGCGTTCCAGCCGCGGTCGAGCCGTCTTTCGGTCATGACCAAAGCCGACGATATCTGACGAAATTTGCAGGTTTGGTTTTTCGATGCTGTTCGATTTCTCTCCCACTCGCTCGACGAGAGAGCGTCCCGATCCGCGGCGAGGTAGGATGCACGGTGGCGAGCGGCGACACCTGAGCAATTTTTGGAACAGGGAAGCTGATGTTTGTGTTGGGTTGTACATATGAATTCCAAATGAAGGACATATTGGATTTGAAATTAGAGTGTTCGGCATCCAATTAAATGAATCTAAAGAATTTGACTGGCCACCACAAACAATCGGGACACTAAAATTCAATCTAAATTAAGGATTAAGGTGTGCGTGTGTTTGATTTTGAGTTTGGATGGGTTGAGATTATCGTCGTGGTTCCATTCTGGTTGCAGCGTTGCGTGATGCGTGTCGGTTCCGTTCAATAATCCGTGGACCGTGCATCTGTTCCGTTCCGTCCGTGGATTCGTATTGAGGTAATTCCCGTTCAATTCGTTGGTTCGTTCGTTTCAATTTTTTTACTATACTGTATTATTATTGTCCAGTTTGACTGCATCTGTGTGTTGAGATTTGTGTAGAAGTGTTGCGTGCAAGGATGGGGAGAGGGCTTTGAAGTTAGCGGCTGCGGATTTTGAGACTGGGTTCCGGTACCTTGACTTGGAGGTGGGGATGGAGCTACCTAAGAATTATACTTAAAATAGAATTCCTTACTGGCGGATTGGACCGTAAAAAGAGGGCCGTAAAATTTTTAATGGACTCAAAAATGAAATACTAGTACTAAAGTGGGCCTTGGCTTGGCTTGGCTTGGGAAATATTTAATTAAATTTACTAGTCCTATTCCTATTCCTATATAAAAAGGGAGAAAAGAATACGAGGAAGACGAGGTTGGAAGGAAATTCAAAATGGGAGCCAGGCTGGACATCCGTGGATGTGGGCCAATTAGTTGATAGATTAAGAAATTTTGGAAGGGGATACATCATATAGAGAGAGAGAGAGAGATGGATTTGGCATTTAAAAATGCAGACAGCTAGCAAAAATGGAATTTAAAATATGCGGACAATACATACATGAGGATTGATTTAGAAATGGACAAAATAATTAGATTTAGTAATGAGGACTCCAGTTCCACAAGAGAGTTGGATTATGAAATAATCTAGTTGGCACGGCACACATACATACATGTATGTGGTATGAAACAAATAATTCGAAAAAGGAGGTGGAGGTGGGGCTCTCTTTTTCTATTCGTAGCAGAAGTTGTTTATAAGAAAACATATTAGAAATTCCAGAAACCACCTCCTACACAACACTATACAATGGCTTCAATATTCAATGGCGGTGGGTCTAATGCCTCCATTGATTATTTCAACTTCTAGACACTTTGGCTGCCATTTCTTTTCAAACAAATTACTGGAATTGAGAACTTCGTAAATCCACAACTAGTGTATCTGGCTTCATAATATTTTATTTGATTGCTTGGTTATTAAGTGAGCAAGAATTTTGTATTGTCTTTTTTGGGGAAAGGATTTCGTACCAATCAGATTTCAACACGGTATTGAGTAAAGAGAAATCCATTGTATACTTCTTGAATCGTGCTACCTACACATACATAAATGAGATCGCAATTTGATCATACTATAATGATAAAGAAAGTCAGAAAAGGAATATGGGTATCTTGAAAATGTCAATGATAATAATAGAATAGAGTGATAATTGTCTACATCATGTAGCGTGCCGACCTTGTTACGCAATAATCAACTCTCCCTCTGCCCAACTTGTCCTGTTTATAATTAATTAATTAGTAGGAGGAGTATTAAAAAAAAAAAGTGAAAATATCAACCCTTCGGCTTCATTGATAAATACTCCATTACCTACTACTAAAATATGGGCCAAGTTTGGGCCGAACGTACGGCTAACTCATGTCATGTGGTATAAACATAAGAGAAGCAAATGGGCCATTGATACCCGATCCATTTTATGATAAAAATATTAATATATTTCAAGCCCAGGCCAGGCCCATTATAATGAGAAGTCAAGACTCCAAATTTTCCAATATGTTCACTCATTTCCTGTCTCACCAAACCAGGTTCACCAACCCTACCATGCTCAATTATTTACACCTACACTTACACAACAACAGAATAGCAATAGCAATGCATACACCACACACAATCATACATGATACACCACTAGTAGCAAAACCTAGGCATGCTTATTATCTTCACCCAAACCCGCTCCATCTGTGTGCGCCTTGGTATACACACGGTGTCGCCTCTCCCTCCCGTATATCACCCAAAACAGAAGAGACAGCATCACCGCAACAGCAACCATCACCAGCCCAACGTAAATCCACTTGCTGTACTTTCTCAGCCCGGGACAATGTGTATTCTCTATCTCAGAGAATGTCTGCCTCACAAAACTGCAATCTTGAACATTAACCAAGAAAGGACCATACTTGTACAGCCCATAGCTCACATTCACACCGGCACTCATCTGCTTGTAAATGGATGGCGTCAGACGCCCTGTCGTCCTGCATATCCCGTTCCCTGATGTTTCACACACATACCCACCCCAAACCTGCATTGGATCATGCATGCATATATGTTACTACCAAAAACTTATGACAAAGAAAATTTCAAAATGTGTAGGCTTAGGATATTCTTTAACCTGGGTGGCATTGCTGAGATCTACCTCACCGGGTGCACAAGCCCGATCGGTGAGGTCAGGATTGAAAGGATTGCAGAGAGTTGGGAGGAGGGGACCTGATTGGTTGAAGTAGAGAGGACCAAAGTTGGGGGGGTAGTTGACGTTTGAGATGTTGTTGATGACTGTGTTCGTCATACTCACTAGCTGTGATGTTACTTCCTTGCTTTTGGCCAATGTCTCTTGGGCAGTCGCGTTATCCACACATGGCAGGATATCATCAAGAGCTGTATGAGCAGTCGGGTTTCCAACCCACTGCTTCATTGCTACGCAGGTATCTCCTGTTACACTGAAGTTACAGTTCAACCAACCAGATTCAATATAGTATATAAATAGCGCTCTTTCAATATTATGGAACAATTTCATACTCGTACATACTTGTGTAGAACAAGAAAGATCCCACATAGTATGAATGTCCCAGTTACAAGAATCCATCCAGTCACCACCAATCTGCAAATGGAAGCATATACACATTTATGTATGTTGACTGTTGAGAGAAAAGAGGTTGTAAGTGTAAGGAAATGGCCATTCAAAACTCACAGGTAAACAACAGCTTGCATGCCCAAGAGTGAAGATACTGAAACCACAAAAATTAAACCCCAGAATAAGTTCTATGTAAGGTAAATGCCAAAACTTTGGGCGTTGAGTTCAAGAAACGGTACCAAATCCAAGGAAGGTAAGAAGAAGCATAACAGCAGAGAGTATGATGAGCGCCAATCTCCTGCAAGAAACACAAGCAAGCATTATTAACTTTGTATAAAAAATCTATATAGTATATGTGATAGGGGGATGGAATGGACAGCTTCATACACTGATTGTATAAGATCCTTGATCTTTTGTGAATTATCCTGAGTCTTAGTTGAGAGGGTGGTGGCAGAAGAGTTTATCTTGGTTTGGATGGTGTCAATGTCAGCTTGGACATTAGCAGGTAGAATGACTTGATCCACATTGATTTGCTTGGCCGCAGCCAAATATCCGGATACATTTTTAAGACTCTCGGACGTGGTATCTGCCTGAAGAACGACGTATTCCAGAGTGTTGATGGTAGTGCTATGATATTTCCCTTGCCCAATGTACAAGATGACACATCCAATGCTGAAACAATAAGTGAGCACAAGTGATGTAATGTATACAAAGAGAGGGTAGGGTAGGGTATATAATGTAGTAGTGTGTGTACATTGCAGCAATAGTGAAGAGGGTGAGGAGAATGAGAGAGAGGGCATAAGCAAATCGAGAATAGCCGTAAGGGTCTTTGCGGCAGCAGCAGAAGTAGAGGCATGTGATGATCAAGGAAAGCCCAAAAAGGGCAAACCAGATTGCACCAACAATGAAGAAAGGAGCTGCAGTGTAAGCCACTGACTGCAATAAAATTCCAAATTCAACTAGTAGTAAGTATAATAAGATTAGATACGAAATCGAAGATTAAAACAGTAGTAATTGGGTTGGGTTAAATAACATACAGCCCAGTAATGGCGGTTGCTGATATTCCAGCCTCCATTGTATTTGTTAAAGTGATGGAGAGGATCCTTTCTGTGGGTTCGGTTAGCAGCCAAAAGCAGAGTTGTGTTCACCAGCTGTTCTTCTTCGTCACTCAGAATTCTCTCTCCCTCTCTCCTCTGGCTCTTAACCAACAAAGAAACCACCGCCGCTCCCGCTCCACCACTACTCTGCCCTGAAATCTGGATAGGTGGGAAAATGGATTCTTGTCCTGATACAAATGCTGAGAAAGGCAGAAGCAACAACAGCAGCAGCAGCAAAGGTGACATTTTTCGTTGATATTTCACTTGAAAGCTTGCTGAAATTTGGATCAAGTGGAGTATAATTTTGTCTGGAAGGAAAGAAACGTTCTAGTGTTACTATTTGATACGGAGGGAAAGAAAGGGAAGGCCAAAGGAAGGGAAGGGAAGGGAAGGGAAGGGAAGGGAGCGACAGGTGGCCTGTGACAATTTCGATTTTCATTTTTTTTTTTCCTTTCTCCTTTTTATAGTTATAATTTTATATTGTCTCAACTCAACAATTACTAGCAGTATTAATTGACAAAAGGCCACTTTATCAACGAATTATACCACGCTAATTAATTAGCATCACTCATTTCCCCCCTTAAAATCAAAATCAACGCAGTTTGATGAAAGTAGATCGACGCTATTGCTACCTAGGGACAATTAATTCACAACCCATTTGGGGATTTAATTAATACTACTACTACTTTCACTCGGTATTTGATTGTGGAGGGGAACATGAACATGAACATGAACATAAACATGTAGCATCAACCAAGTATTACTAATTAAGCAAGAATCAGAATAATGATCACTTTTTCTTTTTTAAGTTGTTCTGTCAGTAATACACTTTCAATTCAAACCACTATGTCTATGTGATAAAGATAAAAGATACTACTAGTATAATTTATTATTATAAATAAATAGAGTTTGTGATTTTAATTAAATCTCACTTCCGACAATGAGAGGGATGCGTATGTGTATGTGTATGTGAGTATGTGGGCTTTGGATTTTGTTGTTTGCGTGTGGGATTTTTTATCACTTAATTAATTAAGATTAAACCTAGATAGTCAAATTCAAATATATGCTGACAAAACAAACACACCAACTCATCATAGTTATTACATCTGTCCCCATTTCTTTCTTTTTATTTGTTACACTTTATTTTTTTTGGAATTTGAATCACATGAGTTGTAATCTTCTCTCGTCCTTTTACTTTATTTTCTTTATTACTAAAAGTATTATTATAAGCTTTAGCTTTACATAAATCAAAACTACTATATTAATATTATACAACAATTGAACTATTGAAAAATACCAGCCTACATTCAACGTTGTAAAACGAAGAATACTCCCTCCGTCTTTAAATAAGTGTCCCGAGCCGCCAATTTGAAAAAACCAAGGAGAATGCTAAAATGACACTTATGCCCTTAAAATCCTTGATTATTTATTTATTTATTTTTGTCTTTCTCCCACTTTTAGATTTTCAAGAAGGGTAGTTTTGGTACTTTTGTGTAATTTTTACTTGGAAAAATGTGATAGGACACTTATTTAGGGACAAATTTTTAGCGGCTCGGGACACTTATTTAAAGACGGAGGGACTACAATAAAAGCAATGAGTGAGTGTTTGGTTTATAATTATTTGGTCAGCAATAACTTATAATAGTAATGGGCTGCCTTTGCAAAGTCCATTTATTGTTGGGCTTGGGCTGGGCTTTTTTTTTTCTAAAGGCCCAGTTGGAGAGTTTAAATACCCAAATCCACCTCCGCACTTTCACTCTCATAATAAGCTGCTGATCTAGGGTTTTTGCCGCTGCCCCCCTCTCCTTCTCCTTCTCCCCCACAACACTCTCACCAGCAGCAGCCATGGCGGAACAGGTAAATTCTTCTTCTCACCGCTCTCCTACCATCTCTTCTTCGTTCGTGAATGCTGAATTTTATTCTAATTTTACAGACCGAGAAGGCTTTCTTGAAGCAACCCAAGGTGTTCCTTTGGCGAGTAGTATGTCATCACTATAAGATCTCAATTTGATTTTGATTTATTTTTACAATATCCTGTTTGTCATCCGTATCTTATGCTACTTGCAACGACTTATGAATGTATGTAGCTCTAAGAAGACTGGGAAGGGTAAGACCCCAGGAAAGGGTGGAAACCGCTACTTTAAGAGCATTGGCCTTGGATTCAAAACCCCGCGCGAGGCTTCTGAAGGTCGATGTTTCTCTTTTTATTTTTGTTTCTTGCGAACCATCTTCTTTAGCATTTGTCTGTGGTTACTGTGCTTTGGTTGTTCTATTAAAACACTAATTCTGTATACATTGAAATTATTACATGGTATGTTTTCAATCGCAAAGCTACTTGTTTTGGTTTTTGTAGATTCGTGTATTCTGCTGTCTTATGATGCATAATTTAATCTCTACAGTCTTACATATTTCATTGTTACTAGAATGGATTGCATCCTACTATTTTATGTAAATGTAACTGATGTTATGGTTTATATTTCTTGTCTTAATCATTCTTTCGATATCAACTTCTGATAATGTGGTTGTTGTCCAACTCTATTTTCTCTGTGGTGTGTTAGAACTTGTGTTTCTGTTGCCACTTTTTCCTGAGAGTCTGCATCTATTTCTGCAGGTACTTACATCGACAAGAAGTGCCCCTTCACTGGTGATGTATCCATCAGAGGGCGCATCATTGCTGGAACTTGCCATAGTGCAAAGATGATGAGAACCATCATTGTGAGACGTAACTACCTGCATTGGGTCAAGAAGTACCAAAGGTATGCTATTTTCCTTTATTAATTTTGCTGCTACTCTCGTGGTTGTTTATCTGAGTGTTCTGATTTGATCTGTAGATATGAGAAGAGGCATTCCAACATACCAGCACACATATCGCCATGCTTCCGTGTGAAGGAAGGTGATCATGTCATCATTGGCCAATGCAGGTTGGGATCTTGTTATTTCGTCACTATATATTTCATATGTTGAACCTTCTGGAGTTTGCTTCTTATGAGCTTCATTAATTTCTTCCAGGCCGCTATCGAAAACTGTGAGGTTCAATGTTCTTAAGGTTGTTCCAGCAGGGTCATCTGGTCTTGGGAAGAAGGCTTTTGCAGGGATGTGAGTTTTAGGCAATATGAATTTTGCTGTTAGATGTTAAAACAGTTTCTTTTTTTTTTTTTTTTTGGAATGATGGATTTTGAACCTTTATTGTTTCAGTTGGAATTGTTACCTTTCCATGATACATTCTCTGATTGTGCTTTGAGCTTGAGTTGTTTCTACTTAAAATCTTTTGATGCAGTAATTTATTATTGATGACATGCTTCTTACAAATTAATTAGAGCTATACCTAGTGTTATTCCTAGGACAAGTTCTAAATATTTGTTAATGTATCAGCAAATATCTGTAGTGTTTCATTGTTTACTGTTATTAAAAGCTTGGGAGTTCAAGCCATTATGTGTTGAAAAGTCGTGTTCATCTTAGACAGGTGTTTTGAGAGACCGGGGTGATGAGTTATTTCTATCTTCAATCAATAACTATTGTACAATTGCAGTGGTTATCAAATAAAATTTGTGTAAATAAGGAAAGGTAGGAACCACGTAATCAGCAATTGTATGTGATTGTGTTTTACATATATTGGCCGAATACAAAACGGAGGCCAAAGAATATTACCAAGACAAAGTCGGTCAACAATGAATATTGCATCTTTTGACTTGTATATGCTTGCCAGATTGTTTGATGACCTCTATGAAATGGTAAACAGCTTGAGGTGTTTATGTTCGGTTCGATTTTCACCTTGTAAACATACTAAAGTACAAAACCTCGAGGTGCTCATTATGCCGTTTGAATCTTTAACGAGACCGTTATGACTAAAATAGAAAGAGTGTGGCGAAATTTGAGCTGAACGAAGACGATGACGTATATATGCCCCTATATGGGTCATATCTCATTCGTTATTGACCTACTTCACCTTGTTTTTTGTCACACATAATGTTATTTCTAGAGCTACGATTATGGATCTTCGAAGGTGCAGATCGACGTTTCCCGGCTGGCCGAAAGAACGAGATTTAGTTGAAGGGTACCCATTGAATTTTCAACGTCAATTGATCCGGAATTGCATCTCAATTTTATGATTCCAAAACTTCTCAATGTTGTTTTGGAGCAAATAATGATGACTTTTGCATCCTTATGGCCGCTAAATGCTTTCTAGATTGCCCAATAACTCTTCGAAATGAAAAACTGCATGAGGTGCTCATTTGCAGTTCGATTTTAGGATTCGGAATGAAATTTCAATTTTACGACTCTAGTGCATCCTAATGATGTTTTGGAGCATAATATGATAGACTTATGCATTCTTTTGACCCCTATGTATGGGCCACATCATCCGATTACTCTCTGAAATGAGAAACTGC
Source organism: Thymus mandschuricus (assembly GCA_029379335.1). Classification (NCBI taxonomy): domain Eukaryota; kingdom Viridiplantae; phylum Streptophyta; class Magnoliopsida; order Lamiales; family Lamiaceae; genus Thymus; species Thymus mandschuricus. The sequence continues at coordinate 303,371 of CM057076.1, read as the reverse complement.
TTGGGGTTCCCTTTTCGATTCGATTTCCACCTAATAAACAGGGTCATATATTAATTTTGAGAGTCCAATTGTTGCCCTCTATATGAGCTCTCTAGGGGTTTCAAAATCGGATCGCTCGGATATAGGATGAGTTAGATGTACCCCTTAGAGTTATCGTAAAAAACGCTCCGAATTGGAATCTAAACTTTATGTTTCTTTAATGTTTGTGAGCGGTATATGTTGAGATTTGCATCCGTTTGTGTAATGTCTCGAGATTTCGAAATATGTAAATAAATAAATAAATAATAAATTTAACTTGTAACGAAAATCTTGTATAATCAGGCAGTTTGGAAACGAGTTTTGAAACGGAACAATTTCATTTTTCGTTTAAGCCTTTACGACTTAAAATTTTAACTTAAACACATTTATGTGTATCTTTGTATACATATATCGATGGTTGTCAATAAATTCACTTTCGCGGAGATTTAAATTTTATTAAATGTATTAGTGAAAGAGAAAATTTTAAAGTGGCCTATTAAGTAAATGATTAGGCTTAATTCATGAAGATTTGTCATATTTAATTAATCATATGTTTGGACTATCTCCATTAGACTTTTATAAACTATATATGTATACTTTTCTATCTCTGCCAACTAAGAGGCACTTTTATAAAATTAAAAAAAAATAAATAAATAAAAAAAAAAAAAAAAAAGAAAGAAAATGGAAGCCCAAGGTTTTAAAGTGGATGATCTGCAGCCACGTTTCTCCCTACCCTTCACCTCTTTTCACCTCTCCTTTAGATTTTTACTACCCTAAAGTAATTCCCTTACTAGAAGATTAACTAGAGAGAAAATTTCTGAGAGAAGGGCGAGAAGGAAGGAGAAAGGAAAGAAGAGCAATGGCAGCATCGTCTTCTATGGAAATCATGCCGACGTGAGGTTAGACGAAGGGAATAGGGGAATCGACGAGAGGAGCAGCAGAGTGAGAAGAAGAGTTGTTGCGCAATCCATCCATTTCATTCCAGATGCCAAATCCTAAATCTCAATTCATAACCAGTAAGATTCTTGTCCATTTTCTCTGCTGCTAATAGTCGGTAATTCAAATCCAAGTAATCTTGCTCAAACTTTCACAATCAATAGACATAGAAACTTGAAATTATAGAAGAATTAGTTCTTGAACTAGAAATGCTCTCCTCTGAATTTTCGACGTAGATCGATGAAGAACCTATAATACTTAATTAAAACAAGAAATCAAGGATAAGAAGATAGATAGGGAAGGGGGTTAGTGCAGCTGCTGCTGCTATTTTTGTTTGTGCAGCTGTTGCTGCTGTTTTTGTGCAGCTGCTGCTTTTGCATAGCTACTGCAATGGGGGCAGCATCGTCAGAGTGGGAGAGAGAGAGAATCGAAAGGAGGTTGGGGGGAGTAAGAATTTAGTTTGAATTTAGGAATTTCCCTACCCCTGCAAATGTTCGACAAAATGCGTTGTAACATTTTCCCGAAACCATGTTGTGGAATTGTTGCTGTAGAGAGAGACAGAGGTGTCGGAGGCATTGGCGAAGGGTTACATAAGTAGTAGGCTCATAAAAATCATGATCGATATATAGTTTGGGCCTGAAATTATCTTTTAGTTGGAATTGTGTTTAATAATAGAATAGACTTGGGAGTATTCATAATTTGGTTATGGGATTTAAACGAAAATGGTGTACCCCCAAATTATCAAGTCTTGAGCTATGTTTCTAACAGTAAGAAGTTGACTTAAATATCTAGTAGAGACTTGGATTTTCGAATAAGTAGTTTAAGTAACATATTTGATTTGATTAATTAAACATACAATTTGTGTAGGTAATGTGATAAAATATTTTTAGTTATTTATGAATAATGAATTATTGAGGTGTTATGACTGATATGAAATTGAAGTCCCGTAAATTGATTGTTGATCTATGTGAGGTTGGAGCCTCTTTGGAATTATTTTAATATAACGGACCTTCTACCGCTTTGTAAAGAGTCTTGACCAAAATTGAGTCTTGGGACTAATTCGAATGGAGAAATGGAGTTCTCATTTGGATTAGTCGACCCTTTAGCTGACGCTTGAAGTTTTAGGAATATTCGGAAAGGCTAAGATACATAGAGGTCATGCCGAATTTTTTCCGCCAAAGTTTCCTATCTCTGCTAAATTATTTAATGAGACAAATGAGATAACTCTAAAGTGTGTGAGAGTTAGAAATATATATAAAATCCTAAGATCTCTTATTAATAGAAGTAAACAAGATAATTACTTTGATATATGAATAACATTGTCTCCTAAGGCTCGAATCTCTTCTAAAACGAGACTTTTCCTTAAAGGTCAAGTAAAATGGTGGAGATTGTGCGATGTGGAGACGAACCCGGAATTCACTCGATCACCTTTGCCAAAGGTGGGCGTTCTTTTATGAAAATCTATACTCTTGCTGTAGTGAAGCATGTTTAAAACCAAAACAAATGAATAAAAACACTTTCATGCATAAAATATTTGGTTTTATGTATGATGCCTATCTGTGGGAGAATAATTCGATCGCCCTGAGCTAGCCGAAGTTCACTAGCCAGGTTACGTGTACACAAAGTCGTGAACTGTGTGCTCCCAAGAAGGGCCGGTTTATGCAAATGGAAACGTCCGGGAAGGTGGCCACCTTGCCCGGCGTACTACCAGATATGGATAATACAGTAATGGAAGAAAATGGGAATGCGCATTCCAACAGTTTGTAAAATAAAATGATGTTTGGTTTCACAAGTTATTTTGATAAAACCTTGTGATAACTGCAAAATGCATGATTGATGATTATTTTATGAAACTATTTTTGGCATAACCCCACTGAGTATATCAAGTACTCAGCCCTGCTCGTATTTTCAAAAACTTGCAGATTGAGCGAGGTGGCAAAGGCGGCTGTGTTGAGAGAAGAATTTGTATATTTTGAATTTGGTTCAGAGGGGATACATATCTTCATATATGTATCAAGTTTGTTATAGTCTTCCGCTATTTGCTTCAACATTAGATTTATTAAAAAAATGTGTAACTACCTTCATAAGTTAGTAAATCGGGAATTCTCCATTCTTATGTCATTAGTAAATTTGGATTATAATCTACATGTATAGGGTTTCTTCTTTAAACACTTATGTAATATTTGAGCCTCGAGTTGCCTGTATCATATCCTATCCTCTTATGAGTTTCTATTGATTTAGTCTATTCGGTTATTCGTTTTTGTTAATTACAGAGTTATAGGTATTTTCCCCTTTCTTCCCCTATTCTTTTATCCAACCCCTAGTCACGCTCCGGCTGAGCCGTCCTTAGGGATAAGGGGCCGTGACAGAGTGGTATCAGAGCTTTCTTATTCGCTTTGAACCAAATTTCTTCGAGTCTAGTCTGGTTAGTTTCACTATACTTTAAAATTTTGATAGTAACTCTCAACACGCCTCCATGCCACGCTCGGGAAGAAAGAAAAGGTACTGAATTTCTTAAGTTATGAATTTTTTTTTAAGACGTTAAATTCATGAGAATGACGGAACTGTCGATATATATGCAAAATGTTTATGATGATAAGTTGTTTTGAAGGCCTGCGATTTTGCATGATGTTTTAACTATCATCGAAGTTGAATAGTTACCAAAGATAAATAATAGATTATGATTGATTCATGAGCGTGTAGTGAGAACTTAGAAGAGCTATAGAAAACTCCCAATTTTGTTGGTATTGCTCAAATACGAGAAAAGAATAGGACAATTGAGTTTCCCAACTTTCATTGCAACAATGTTAGAAACCTTTACGGAAATGGTGTCGAAATTTATATAAAGATTTTGCAATGAATTAAATAATCGTGAGTCCATTATTATTACTTTCGTGAATAATGTTAGTAATAACAGGTCTATATGAGTTTTCCGACTCATTGTAATTATAATGTTAGTAATAACAAGTCTATATGTGTCGAAAAGAGAAAGTATGAAGAAAAATGTGGGTACTTTCAACAGTTTTTACCCTTGGTTAAAATCATCGTGAGACAATAAGATACGATAATAACACTGGACATACAGTAAGAAATGATAGGAATCTGCCATGAAACTTATCGACAAATGTGATTGAGAACCTAGAATTGCTTTAGGTTCACTCTCAGTCAAGAACTTATGAGTTACCTAAATGAGATTTCAAATTTTTTTATTTTATTTTCCTTTCCTTTTATATATATATATATATATTTTTTTTTGTCAAAAGAGACGGGGTTCTCGTATGACTGAGAGAGTGTTGTGTTGGGACTGATCACCCCACATAACCATAATCTCAGTATATTGACATATTATGTCTAAAAGGCTTGTAAACAATTTAATAAACAAATGGAACTTCTAGGAATAGATATAATTGTTGGAACAAAAATATCAAGATTTATGAAGATATTCAATAGCGAGAAACCTAAAAGCACCAACGTGCTTCATATAATCATGAGTGTACTACTAAGGAGGTAACGCTTGGCTCGGCTTGGCTATAAAATATATTAGGAGGAGCACTAGCTTTGTATTACATGATCAAGACTTTGATGTAAGCTGCCAAGGTTCTGGAAATTCAAACACTTTCGACTTCTTAGTTAAGAGCCCTATATGAAAAGGGGTTATTATTATTTTCAAATCGATTGATAGAGGAGAGCTAGCTCTGTTCTGATAGATTGAAAGAGATAAAGAGCGAATGGAATCCGTAAAGATTAAGGTTTGTCGTGTAAACTCCGAACTAGCTCAACCTTTTCAAACAGACCCCTAATAAATCATACTTTCCATGTGATAGTACTTACGAATCCAACCATGATTTTTTTTTTCCTTCTTAAAAGCATTAAAAAAAAAAAAATCATAATAGAAGTGAAGAATTATATAGATGAGGAAGAGTCTAGTATGTGATATAATCTAAATAATTACACCTGTGCTACAAGTGTTTGATGAAGTATAAGTTTATAGAATGGTGGATCTAAAAGCCTTATTGTTGACTTTAAAATACACAAGACACTAGAGGATGTCATTCATCGTGCGTAGGTCATCATTCTTGTACTCATGGTATTTCAAGATAATATTGGTGAATCCCATTATGTGTAGAGTCACCCCTTGTATTTTAATAAGCCATAATGCACTATAATATTGATGTGGGTAGAAACAGAGAGAAAATGATGAAACAAGAGAATGCAAAAATTCGACTTCAAGTCGGGAACAACAAAGAATGAGAACTCAATTCTCAAACTCAAAATATTATCAAAATACTCAAAAATCTACCCTACCATCCAGAGGCACGACCATATAAAGGCCTTATTACATAATTAAGTTCAAACATTATTAAAAGTGATTCCTCAGCTGTTGCACTAACTTTAAACGCCTATAACTCTTTGGAAACTTAGAATTTGAAAACGTATGAGGTACTCCCAGAAAGGTATTTGAACTGGCTTTCCAACGAACGTGACCGTTTTGGATTTGGAGTAATAATGAGAACGTTGTGACAGAAAAAGGGTAGGGTGGTCAGTGCTGACAGTTTCAGAGAGTGCAAGAATTGCACTGCATCAAATATTCAGATGAAAGTTGGTTTCACCTAATACTTATAACGACTTTAGACTCTTTTGAGGATGTTTTCTTCTACAAATTAGGAGGGTAATTTTATTGTTATCCACGGGTTCAGTTTTATTTATTTATTTATATTGTTTCTCGTTACAAAACCTTCCTAAGGTACTATGATTGAATTTGTGCACAACTTTCAATTTATCATGAATTATATCAATGATATATCAAAAGAAAAATACATAATACACATATAAAAGAATTGATACATACTATAAATAGAATACTATTTCGTAGATAGGAGTCTTGAATAGGAATATTACATCTTTCTGGTAAATAGACTTGCCCTCAAGGGAAAGTATTGAGTTAAGTAAACCAAGAGAAAACAAAGATACTAAACCTTTGACTTTAAGCTATCTGAGAAGTAGTATATCTTTGACTTTAGCCGCCAATAACAAATAAAGCAAAAGCCATGCAAGGTTAGGAAAAGAAACAAGAAGAAGTCCAAGACAAAGGCATGAATAGAAATACTTGAGCAAGAGAACATATAATTTGAGCCCTTGTTCTTTGATGTTGAGTATCCTGTCCCGCCATCTATGGTATAGGTTATTCGGGAATATAGTTAGTAGGGTGTCGACCCAAAAGAACCATCAATTATTAAAAACCGATGATAGAAATGCAAGAAATGCAAGAAATGAAGAAACATGAGAATGTGAGAATGAATGATAACTCACACCTCCATCACCATTGAAAATGATTGAAGAGATTTTTCTCCGAACATATAAGGAATGTAGATAACCTAGAGATACTAAACTTTGATTAAATTAATGTGGGCATTTTTATTAAAATCTTATGTTATACCCATAAAGAATGACCTTCCTATGTTTATATTTACTCTCTCAAGCGCCCAAATAGAATGAAAGAAGTAAAAAAAAAAAAAAAAAAAAAATTGTATGTCAAGTTGCTATGGGACTGACGTAATATTAGGAATGGATATTGATCTGTCAGGAACTATATATGATACATTGTAATGAGAGGAAGCTCGTTGTTTTCAAAATACTATAAAAAAAAAAAAAAAAAAAAATCCACAATTTGTATGGAATTAAACTAGTAAAGTGACATCACTCATCTCTACTTTATACGCTACGAAAGTTTTGAAGGCTATGAGTTCCCAAGTCTTCCTTCTTGTTGAAATCATATAATTGATAAGGTAAGTTTCCGTAGAGAAAGAATTCTAGGACATGATTTCCAAAGGATTGCTAGGACTACAGCCAAACCCCAAAGTAGAATTTACTACCATCTACCTGGAAAAATGATAAGTCCTACGGTCAAAAGATCCATACAGGATGGCTCATAAAGAGTTACAAGAATTTAAAATCCAACTCCTATAATGCTTAGATATAGGTTTCTTGAGACCTTGTGTATCATTGTGAGGAACACTTGTTTTATTCTTGATAAAAGAAAGAGACGACTCATTCAGGATGTATATAGATTATCGAAGGATGTAAAAGCTTGCACTTGAGATAAATATCATTGTACTAAGATGGATGACGTGCTTGATCAAACACGAGAGAGCACCAATATTTTGGAGGACATACGACTATCATTAACTAAGCGTTTGACTAGAAAATGTATGCAATGAAATTTTCTAAACTTTATATGGCCAGTAAAATTTAATAGTAATATCATTCGATTGACCAACACTCTAGTCGTAGTCAAGGATCTCAAGAATTAAGTATATCAACATTTCCAAAGAGCCTAAAATGATCTTACGAACACTTGAATTTTGTTAGAAAAGCTACGAGATAAAATATTATTTGTTAAATTAAACAAGCATGAATTTAGCACAAAAAAAAAAGAAAGAAAGAAAATAATTACTACTTTTGAAGCATATTGTTCCAGTCAAAAGAATTAAAGAGGATTGTTTGAAAGTAGAGGCAGTACATGATCTCATGTCACCATTTAACTTGATCAGGTGGGGGAGATTCTTTGGCTTGGCTGGTCACTATAGAAGATTTAATGAAATTTGCAAATAGTAATCATGATGATAAAAACGAATTAGGTATAAACAAACACTGGGATAGAAGTAAGTTATCAAGAGCTCGCAAGAAGAATAATTATTGTGCACATTCAATTCATACACTACCCCAAAAGAATAATGAATTGTATTGTATAATTATGCATTGCATAATGAGCTAGGAAATAGGTTGAAAGAACTAAAAGTGATAGCTTAGCATCTCACCAGCTTTGACCTCGTATATTGAACTACACCACGCACAACTTGGAACTAGAACCCATGGTGGACTATCTACAAATTAGAGACAACACCTCTATGTAGTTAGGTGTGTAAAAATTTCAAGTTTATAAAGGTTTAAAATGCTTTATTTTTCTAAAAAAACATATAAAGGCTTTAATGAGAGTGACAAGTGGTTTAAATTTGGTAGAATGAAAAAGGTTATTATTATGGTATCAATTATCATCCGCTCAAGGTTATCATGCCCTTGAGTTGTAAAAGTTAATCGAAGTTAGGTTCTATGTTTTTCCCTTAGAAGAAAAACACGTTACAGATTTGGAAAAGAGTTAAATTCGAAATGGTCCATAGACCAAAATTAATAGGAGGTTGTACTGCAATGATGTGGCAAATCCGAATCAAACAAAAATAAACTAAAATTGGGATAACTAATGCATGAGGTCAGGACCGGAGATAAGTTGCATGGGAGATAAAATAAGATACACCAAACAATGCAATATTGTATGAGGGATGATTATGAGCTCTTGACGAGGGATTGAGAAACGAGATCTTGAGAAAAATTCTAGACTCTGTACACACCTCACATATGAAGTACAAGTATAAACAAAAAAAAAAAGAAAAAAAAAAAAAGAAGAAGAAGCCATAGACAAAAATGATAAGTAGCCTCGTTTCTGAAGATATATTCAGAATACCAACTATGAAGACCTTTTATTAGGTAAGCTATAATTTTTCATATTTTGAGATCTGCGAGTCGAAGAAGGACCACTAAGAGATAAATATGTAGTGTGGTTGTTCAACTAAAATCAATACGAGAAAGTATAACCATATAGATTATTGTAAACAATTTCACAAAATCCTTTAATTTCATACCTATCTTGATCATTTATAGATCTGATAAGTTAGCTCAAATCTACGTCCGTGAGATTGTACGTCTTCATGGAGTACCTGATCGATTACATCATATAGGAATTCAAAATTTACCATTAGATTTTGGATTAGTCTACAAAAATAGCTAGGCACGAGATTGAATTTCGGTACAGACAGACGGATAGTATGAGCATACCAATCAAACTTAGAGGATATGTTGGTCGTTCTTGACCAAGGTGCAGGTTGGGAACATGTTTTGCCTCTGATAGAATTTGCATATAATAATGGTTATCAGGCTACCATAGATATGACACGGCTACCATAGATATGGCACCGTACGAGGCACTTTATGAAAAGAAGTGCAGATCACAACTTTATTGGGATGAAGTGGGTGAAAGCAGAGTTCTAGGTCCCGACACCGTTGGCAAATCAGACAGAGAATACAAGAGGCCTAGAATCGACAAAAATCCTATGCCGATACACGCCGAATTGAGCTAAATTTTGAAGTAGGAGATAAATTATTTTTGAAAGTATCTCCTTCCAAGGGAATAGTTAGATTCGGAGTGAAGGAAAATTGAGACCTCGATTTATAGGGCCGTACGATATTCTAGAGAGAATAGGTCCGGTCGCTTTTAGATTGGCGTTACCGCCAAGCTTTGGAAATGTCCATAATGTTTTTCACGTCTCACAACTTCGAAAATATGTGTTTGATCCTAAACACGTAATCCAACAAAATGATATAGTGTTAAATGAGGATATGAATTATGAGGAAAAAACCTGAAGCAAAGCAGTACTCGATCAAAAAGTTCAAGGGTTGAGAACAAAAACAATATCCTTAGTCAAGATTTTGTGGAGACACCACGGATATGAAGAAGCAACATGGGAACTTGAGGATAAAATGAAAGAAAAATACCCAGAGCTATTCCTAGAAGGTACGTAAATTTCGGGACGAAACTTCTTTTAAGGGGGATATAATGTAATGTCTCGAGTTTTCGAAATATGTAAATAAATAAATAAATAATAAATTTAACTTGTAACGAAAATCTTGTATAATCAGGCAGTTTGGAAATGAGTTTTGAAACGGAACAATTTCATTTTTCGTTTAAGCCTTTACGACTTAAAATTTTAACTTAAACACATTTATGTGTATCTTTGTATACATATATCGATGGTTGTCAATAAATTCACTTTCGCGGAGATTTAAATTTTTTAAATGTATTAGTGAAAGAGGAAATTTTAAAGTGGCCTATTAAGTAAATGATTAGGCTTAATTCATGAAGATTTGTCATATTTAATTAATCATATGTTTGGACTAACTCCATTAGACTTTTATAAACTATATATGTATACTTTTCTATCTCTGCCAACTAAGAGGCACTTTTATAAAATTAAAAAATAAAAAAATAAAAAAATAAAAAGAAAGAAAATGGAAGCCCAAGGTTTTAAAGTGGATGATCTGCAGCCACGTTTCTCCCTACCCTTCACCTCTTTTCACCTCTCCTTTAGATTTTTACTACCCTAAAGTAATTCCCTTACTAGAAGATTAACTAGAGAGAAAATTTCTGAGAGAAGGGCGAGAAGGAAGGAGAAAGGAAAGAAGAGCAATGGCAGCATCGTCTTCTATGGAAATCATGCCGACGTGAGGTTAGACGAAGGGAATAGGGGAATCGATGAGAGGAGCAGCAGAGTGAGAAGAAGAGTTGTTGCGCAATCCATCCATTTCATTCCAGATGCCAAATCCTAAATCTCAATTCATAACCAGTAAGATTCTTGTCCATTTTCTCTGCTGCTAATAGTCGGTAATTCAAATCCAAGTAATCTTGCTCAAACTTTCACAATCAATAGACATAGAAACTTGAAATTATAGAAGAATTAGTTCTTGAACTAGAAATGCTCTCCTCTGAATTTTCGACGTAGATCGATGAAGAACCTAGAATACTTAATTAAAACAAGAAATCAAGGATAAGAAGATAGATAGGGAAGGGGGTTAGTGCAGCTGCTGCTGCTATTTTTGTTTGTGCAGCTGTTGCTGCTGTTTTTGTGCAGCTGCTGCTTTTGCATAGCTACTGCAATGGGGGCAGCATCGTCAGAGTGGGAGAGAGAGAGAATCGAAAGGAGGTTGGGGGGGAGTAAGAATTTAGTTTGAATTTAGGAATTTCCCTACCCCTGCAAATGTTCGACAAAATGCGTTGTAACATTTTCCCGAAACCATGTTGTGGAATTGTTGCTGTAGAGAGAGACAGAGGTGTCGGAGGCATTGGCGAAGGGTTACATAAGTAGTAGGCTCATAAAAATCATGATCGATATATAGTTTGGGCCTGAAATTATCTTTTAGTTGGAATTGTGTTTAATAATAGAATAGACTTGGGAGTATTCATAATTTGGTTATGGGATTTAAACGAAAATGGTGTACCCCCAAATTATCAAGTCTTGAGCTATGTTTCTAACAGTAAGAAGTTGACTTAAATATCTAGTAGAGACTTGGATTTTCGAATAAGTAGTTTAAGTAACATAGTTTGATTTGATTAATTAAACATACAATTTGTGTAGGTAATGTGATAAAATATTTTTAGTTATTTATGAATAATGAATTATTGAGGTGTTATGACTGATATGAAATTGAAGTCCCGTAAATTGATTGTTGATCTATGTGGTTGGAGCCTCTTTGGAATTATTTTATTATAACGGACCTTCTACCGCTTTGTAAAGAGTCTTGACCAAAATTGAGTCTTGGGACTAATTCGAATGGAGAAATGGAGTTCTCATTTGGATTAGTCGACCCTTTAGCTGACGCTTGAAGTTTTAGGAATATTCGGAAAGGCTAAGATACATAGAGGTCATGCCGAATTTTTTCCGCCAAAGTTTCCTATCTCTGCTAAATTATTTAATGAGGCAAATGAGATAACTCTAAAGTGTGTGAGAGTTAGAAATATATATAAAATCCTAAGATCTCTTATTAATAGAAGTAAACAAGATAATTACTTTGATATATGAATAACATTGTCTCCTAAGGCTCGAATCTCTTCTAAAACGAGACTTTTCCTTAAAGGTCAAGTAAAATGGTGGAGATTGTGCGATGTGGAGACGAACCCGGAATTCACTCGATCACCTTTGCCAAAGGTGGGCGTTCTTTTATGAAAATCTATACTCTTGCTGTAGTGAAGCATGTTTAAAACCAAAACAGATGAATAAAAACACTTTCATGCATAAAATATTTGGTTTTATGTATGATGCCTATCTGTGGGAGAATAATTCGATCGCCCTGAGCTAGCCGAAGTTCACTAGCCAGGTTACGTGTACACAAAGTCGTGAACTGTGTGCTCCCAAGAAGAGCCGGTTTATGCAAATGGAAACGTCCGGGAAGGTGGCCACCTTGCCCGGCGTACTACCAGATATGGATAATACAGTAATGGAAGAAAATGGGAATGCGCATTCCAACAGTTTGTAAAATAAAATGATGTTTGGTTTCACAAGTTATTTTGATAAAACCTTGTGATAACTGCAAAATGCATGATTGATGATTATTTTATGAAACTATTTTTGGCATAACCCCACTGAGTATATCAAGTACTCAGCCCTGCTCGTATTTTCAAAAACTTGCAGATTGAGCGAGGTGGCAAAGGCGGCTGTGTTGAGAGAAGAATTTGTATATTTTGAATTTGGTTCAGAGGGGATACATATCTTCATATATGTATCAAGTTTGTTATAGTCTTCCGCTATTTGCTTCAACATTAGATTTATTAAAAAAATGTGTAACTACCTTCATAAGTTAGTAAATCGGGAATTTCTCCATTCTTATGTCATTAGTAAATTTGGATTATAATCTACATGTATAGGGTTTCTTCTTTAAACACTTATGTAATATTTGAGCCTCGAGTTGCCTGTATCATATCCTATCCTCTTATGAGTTTCTATTGATTTATCTATTCGGTTATTCGTTTTTGTTAATTACAGAGTTATAGGTATTTTCCCCTTTCTTCCCCTATTCTTTTATCCAACCCCTAGTCACGCTCCGGCTGAGCCGTCCTTAGGGATAAGGGGCCGTGACAGTTTGGCACCTATTCATAGGATTGATTGTCCGATTAGTCATAAAAATAAGAAAAATCGCTTTGGATTCCATTTTTAGGATCGATTTTGACCTAGTAAATAGGATCAAATATAAAATTTCGCAAGTCCTTGTCGTAGCCATCTAAATGAGGTTTCCAGGGGGTTTGAAATCGTGTTGTTCCGATCTAAAACGAGTTAGATATGACCAAAATTGTGAGGGTGCGACATAATCTGGGCCAAACGGGAACGGTGGCATGCAAAAAGGTGCATATTTCATTCGTTATCGTCACAATCCGTTTCATTATTTAACCACACACATTGTTATTCCTAGGACTATTGTTATGGGGTCCCGGATGTGCGAAATGCAACACTTCCTGTTAGACTAAAAAAATTAGTTTTCGTCCTAGAGTTATTGAAAAAAACACTCCAAAATGGAATCAACATTTTATGATTCCAAAGCAACTCAATGATGTTTGTGTGCGGTAGATGATGAGATTTGCATCCGCTTGGCACTTGTGCATATGATAGACTGTCTGATTAGTCATAAAAATAAAAAACCGCTTTATAGTCACAATCCGTTTCATTTTTTCACCACCCATAATGTTATTTCTAGAACTATGGTTAATGATTTTTTCAAACGTTCTCCTCCAAAATCATGAAACAAACTATTAATGATTTTGTAAATCATGAAACAATTATTTGTTAATTAAGATTCAATTTCAAATATCAATGATTTGTAAAGCATACATGTAGCAACCATTTAAATTGGTATTATAGTACTATAATATGATTTTATGATAGAAGGTCGTTTATTTTATCCTTTTTGACCTTTTAACATAGTATAAATTTATATATAATACCCAACAAAAGTTAAAAGGGTGGATTGGAACCCATTTCCGTCAAGTCGGAGCTAAAATTGAGTGGCTAACGCAGAGTGAAGAGTGAAAATAGATCTAATTTCTGCAGTCGATACGATACGATACATACACACACATTAGTAATAGTACGTGTGTTAAAAATCATTCCGGTGTTAGATATTGCTCTGGATTCGCCGATTGGATTGGGTCTCACCGGTAGCGGTAGCGGTAATTCTCTCTCTCTCACCGGTTGCTTTCTGCTTCTGAAATCCACAATCACAATCCCCGCTCTGCTCTGTTTAGGGTTTCCAATTATTTTAAATTACCAACGGGACGGGACTCTACTTTCTTACTATTATCAATGAAACCATATACCTATTCTTCGTCTTCGCGGGCCTAGGGTTTACTGGGCATTCATTCCTGCTGTTCTTTTCGATTGAGCTTTGTGTTTTACTTTTGCGTAGAAAGATCTGATACCAGCCTCACGATGCCTCCCCCTTCCGACAAAGAACTGGAAGAGCGGCTCGCCACAGCTGGGAAAAGTCTCGCTCAGCCTCCTTCGTCGCTCGATGAACTGCTCCATCTCCTTGACGTAAGCCTTACAACCCCTTCTCTCGTTCACTGCTTTCAGTGTTTCTGTACAATAAGTTTTTCTTTATTTTGAGGTGTTTGGTTTTCTCCTCTCTCCCTTTGTTAGTCGGTAGGTATTCTGAGTCCATGATACCTAATTGAAAAAGAAGTTACCTGGGTGTTGATTTATTTTAACATGGAAGTCTACACTCCCAAAAATTATTTTTGGGACTTCTAGGGGGAGTTTGTTTGCTTATTACTTTCCCATGGTTCTCTGCCACGCCAATATTTCATGGCCTTTTAGCTATCGGGAATGACAATTTGGTTTTCAAGTTACTGATTAATGTTCATAATGTGTTGCTTGCTCATATTGTGTCGCTGACTATGTATATCTCCTTGCTAAAATACTATTAACATTAGAACACCTCTTGCGGTACTCTGCCATGGCATAACAGCATCCAGAAACCTAAAAAAAGGCATTGCATTTTCCAAAAAAGAATAATAATCCTGTTGCATACTTACTAATTCGTTCTAGTTTTCTGCCACTTTGTCAAGACATCAAACATTAAAATGAAGATTCACTCTTTTCTTATGATGATTATGGGACACAAAAGCTGTACAGAACATTTTGTGATTACAAATATATTCTCAAAAAGTTTGAAGAATCCCTGGTCCTGAACTTCATATGAATCTCCCATCAGTGCTAAGCTCACTTTCAATATTCTCGAAAGGCATATTTATGTGCTTACTTTTACTGACTATATAATCATGATGAGGAAGAGACGAATATAAGTTAGTAAAGTTTCTCCCACTCTCTATTGATGTTTGGTTTTCAATAACCTATACTTCCTTATATCTGTCTTAAGCGGGTTGAGGAACTTTTATCAAAAGTGGAGCAGTCTCCTCCCAAAACAATGCAAGCTGCCCTCTCTCCTCTAATGAAGGCACTGGTCACGGAGGTTCTCCTGAAGCATTCTGATACCGACGTAAAAGTGGGTGTAGCTTCTTGCATTAGTGAGATAACCAGAATTACTGCCCCAGACGCTCCGTATGATGATGACAAGATGAAGGTGATATTTTTTATGCGCTCTCTCTCTCTCTCTCTCTCTCTCTGTGTGTGCGTGTGTGTGTGTTTATTGCTATCGGTTGTGACACTTTGTTTGGTTTCAGGATCTCTTTCAATTGATTGTATCATCATTTGAGAATCTGTCAGACGTTTCCAGCAGATCCCATGAAAAGAGGGTCGCGATACTAGAAACTGTGGCCAAAGTGAGGTCTTGTGTCATCATGTTGGATTTAGAATGCGATCAGATGATTATTGACATGTTCCAATACTTTCTGAAATGTATTAGGTAATTTCTGTATCATGTGTCGGTCAGCTGCTACTATACTTTTTTTTTTTTCCACTTTCTTTTCCTGTGAGATGAGGCAATGGCAGATCTGGCACTGACTCTGTCGAAAGTTATTATGCTGTCTAATTTGATATATGTGCCCCTATGGTCTATATGCCTTAAG
Organism: Thymus mandschuricus; assembly: GCA_029379335.1. NCBI lineage: Eukaryota > Viridiplantae > Streptophyta > Magnoliopsida > Lamiales > Lamiaceae > Thymus > Thymus mandschuricus. Next base: position 287,734 of record CM057076.1, on the reverse strand, counting down.
ATACATGGAATTATATGAAAACCAAATTAGTTATATCACATATAGAATGTAATATGACCGAAATAGTAATATGTCAAGTTACGGATAGACGTATGCCTTAGGATACATGGGATTATATGAAAATCAGATTAGTTATATCACATTTAGAATGTAATATGACTGAAATAGTAATTTCTCAAGTTGTGGATAGACGTTTGGTGCTTTCATATATGTATTTTAATTTAAGCTTCAGATGAGAACCTATCCGTTCCTTAATGGCTTATATCCTGCTATTTTTCTACTGTCAGGGATTATCATTCTGGACTAATTTTTGCATCCATGGAGACTATTATGACTCTTGTTATCGAAGAAAGTGAAGATATCTCCCCAGATCTACTTGCTCCAATTTTGTCCACCTTGAAAAGAAACAATCAGGTCAATCTCGTGGGTGATCTTTCCTGATTATTGTATCCCATAATCTATGAGATGCTGACAGATGTGCATCAACAGGATGTCACCCCAGTTGCAAGGAAATTGGCTGAGAGAGTAATTCAGAATTCAACTGATAAGCTTAAACCTTATTTAAGACAAGTAGTGACATCATTAGGAACTTCATTGGATGATTACAGTGAAGTTGTAGCATCTGTGTGCCCAGAACATACTGATACCACTGGGCATGGTAGTGAGAGCACATTGAAAAACCTGCCGGTATGATTCCCTCTGTTTAAAATTTTGATTTAGTTCGTTTTTTAATGGCAATTCTGAGATGCTTGGCTGTTTCTTATAACCACTATACTATTATGCCTGTCTGCCTTGCAATTCTTTAGTTGTGGATTATGAAAAGGACTATTATATTGATCATTTAAGTTGCGTTACTGATTTTATTGTTTATCCATTTTCTAAAATGCACGTCTGGGTGCATCCTCTGTTGGGTCTTTGTTTGCTTTATTTTGGAATGGTGCATATGAATCTTTCGTCCTATGATTTTCACACAATCATATGACTGTGCCCATATGCATGAACTCTTAATCGTGAAGCAGCATGCCTATGGCTTTTTCCCCTCTAGAGTTGTACAATATCTGTCATTTGAGTCATTTCCCCGTTGACACTGGTAGATGACATTGCAATTTGAGTTGGGTTTTGTTATTAATGTCGGTTTTCGGTTTTCCATGATATTCTGTTGTAGGTACTTGAGGGAAAGTGTACCAGTGCTTCTCCAGCTAGGGATCCAGGAACTCCGGTATGTGTCTGTCACGGTCCAGTTGCTGTAATAACTGAAGCTTCTTCTCGTGTTTAATGCATGAATTACCCTTATAACCAACTCCTCCTTTCCACAAAACTAGACAACGATACCCCCTACTTTTGTGAGAAGACTAGCTGGAACATCACCTTTCTGAAATTCATGCTTTCATTTCTGTAATGCTTTTAAACGATTATTGATTTCAATCAGTTTTTATGATGCTACCTTGTACTACCCTTTGCTTTTTTATCCTTTCTTCTTCAGAGGCTTGACTCTTCATGCTGACTCTTTGTGCAAGCCTGTTGCTTTTGTTTTTGCCTCTGATAAATGTGTAAATGAAGTTGCAATTTGAGTTTGAGTTTATGTTATTAATATTTAGGGTTTATTCACAGGTAGTTGAGGGAAAATGTACCCTTGCTTCTCCTGCAAGGGATCCGGGAACTCCGGTATATCTCTGTCATGGTTTCATTATTACTAAAACTGGAGCTTCTCTCATATTTAATGTTCTATATCCATCTTGTATTGCATAGCCATCATTGTTTTTTAAAAATCAGATTTTTATGATTTGCCTGATGCTTATTCTTGCTTTTCTGTCTTTAGTCTCACATCAATCTTTTGACTAGTCATGAAAAAGAAATTTCTCAGAGTTTTGACTCTCAATGTTGCCTCTTTCTCTTAGGCTAGATTCTTTATTCTTGTTAAGAGATAGAAGCAAGAAGATGCTTGCATGATCTAGGTTGGTACAATATGTTCGTCTAGATAATTTCATCTGAAATGAGTTCTAGGTTTTTGACTGCTCTGCAATATTCTCTCTTGATTTATGTTATGTTAGCATTAAATTCTGTGTCATGTCATCAAAACATATGGATACTGATTAAGATAATTGACATGAGTTGGATTCATAAGGCTTTTGAGGAGATAGCGGTTGTCATGTGGCTTGTGCAATTGAAGTTTAAAGGCTTTGGCACAGTTCATTTTATGAATGGGGTTGTAAGAATGGTTCAAGGAAAAATACAGATATCTGTAAATACATGTCAGCCTCTTTAAAAATTGAGAGGTTTTGCTATTTTCACTTGAATACCTCGGTGTTATGAGCAGGTCGTTGAGGAGGATGGAGAAGGTACCAACTTTCAGGATGCACATCCCACTGCTATCAGATCACCAAAGTCAGTTGTGAGTAATGGCATCAATGGGACTGGGACCGACGGAATAACAACTGAGGCAAATGCCTCAAACAAAGTTGATACTGACAGTCACGTTGATGCAAACTCAATGCTTAAAGAGGAATTTGATGATTGCAATGAGCAGAAATCCGAGAAGTTGGAAGCTGATGCCGAGCAAGCACAACAGGAAGCAGAAAACCATGGTACTGTGGACAAAGATGTGCATATCTCTCAGACGGAGCTTAAACCAGTTGAAACTGCCGAATCTTTGAACAAAGGAGAGGACAGTAGTGTTGAGGTTGTAACTGAAGCAGCGAAACCGGATGATGTTCTAACTGAAGCATCTCCAGCCCAAAGTGGCAGCCATCCCGACGAGAGCCTATCCGAAACAGAGACTAAGGAAGTGAGGAAAGAAAAGTTTGTTGATGAAGAGATCGTATCTGTTGATACTGCTCCTAAGAAAGCATCTGAAGAAGAATCCATTTCAGAAGTAAAGAAGAAGCGACGCTCTGGGAAAAAGCGAACTGATGACAAAGATAAAGCATCAATGGAAGAAGTTGCATCAAAGGATGATGATGGCTATGCAAGTGATTCAGAAGCTAGATCACTGGACAGGGTAGAAACGTCAAGGGATGCGAGGAAGGAAGATGTAAAAAAGAGTGGACGCCGCAAACCTACCTTTGAAAAAGATACTCCAAAATCTTTGGCAAGGGAAGATCATGGGAAAGTACTATTGGATTCCTCTAGAACTATTTATTAGTCCACTTATGTTGAACATCCTCTCATTCATCTTGTGTTTCTTATTGTAGGACACAGGTACCCCAAGAAAATCCCAATTGAAATCCTCAAAACATGAAGTTCAGGAAGAAACCCCAAGATCGAGTAACAAGAGAAAAGTCACTCCAGGGAAAGAGAAGGTATGAACTTTAATAATATTTTTCTGTGGATGTTAAGATTTTGTGCTCAACTGAACTCTGGGATTTCTCTCAGCAGCACCTGTGTTCAATCACAAAATTAATTGAAATGGACAGAGCACATAATCCTATTTCTTAACTTGTGTTTTTTAGGAGCAGCCAATGGACCATAGTTGTATGAACCATTCCCTTTTAGTAAATTTGTGATGGGATTTTCATATATGCATGATTTTTTGGTTCACTGTGTAGATTATTACTATAATAGTAGCACAAGAATATTTTTGATTCAGTGTTTTGCTGTGTTAGGCGCTTCAGGCAATATTCAAGTAGTTAGAATACCTTGCAATGAAAACGATGTGCTGATTAAGAACTTCAGAAAATGGTTATTAGTATGTACGGTTACAGTATGCTCAACATATTTGTGTTACATGCCAAAATATAAGATGGATGTTATCTGTAGTATAATGACTAGAGCTGAAACCAAATAAACAATCGCGCGGTTTGCATGGGAATTTGCATTTGCTATTGAATTGGTTTTGGTTAATATATTTTGCTTACACAGGCATCATCGGAGACCCAAGGGTATGGGAAGAATTTGGTTGGTTCAAAGATTAAAGTTTGGTGGCCGGATGATCAGAAGTAAGTGATTCTTGTATTAGTTAGATGTGATTAATTACACAATGAGAACATCTTTTGCCTTTTGTTCATTATTGCCAGGTATTATGAGGGCGTGGTTGAATCCTTTAATTCGGTCAAGAAGAAGCATAAGGTATGTGTAAAAGTTAGACTCTGCAATTTGTTATTGTAGGTTTGCTTTAGAAATCGTAATTTCACTTCATGCTTATGTTCTGAGTAGGTCTTGTACAATGATGGTGATGAAGAAATACTGAATCTAAAAAAAGAAAAGTGGCACCTTCTTGAAGATGATGTGGTTTCAAACGGCGTAAGTAACATTTTTTTTACTAGAGGAGTATCCAATTCATTGTAGTTCCATTATCCACTTTCTGTGCTCATTCTTCACATTTCACGTCAACAGGAACAGGATGTGGATCATTCAAGTCACGATACTTCCTCCGACATGTAAGTTGCTATCCTTATGCTCCAACCTTGAGTGTATCTGACAATCACATCAGTCATCTCAAATTCTTAGTTTTCTTTATTGGGTACGATTTGAGAAATTGAAGGAGAGATTGGGCTTTGATAGGCTGTAGGAATGTAACCAATTAGTTATTAAGTAGTAATACGTTTCTTTTGGACAAGGAAATTCCTTCATTATATTTATTCATTATTTGCTTCACAGAAACTAATCACTACTACCGAAGGAGATTTTAGGATGGTGCTGAGATGGAATACTTCAAATATTTACTAGTCCCTATGCTTGTGTTTTTATTAGTTAGGGGGCAGTTGACAAATTTGTCCCTTTCTTTTCACTCATTGGTTTGAATAAAACTCCTTACATAATTATCTGCTGAGGCTTTGGTTTTTGGTTATGCTGAAATTGTGCCTTCCTTGAACCAGACCAGTGAAGAGGAAAGGGAATACAACTGCTGAAACTACAAGCAAACGTCAAAAGGTGGAGAGTTTGCCTAAAAGGTCTGTCTTCCTTACTCTAAATCTCTGTATACAGCACTTAGCAATTATCTTAATAATGACAAAAGGTGATTTTTACTTTCCCAGCAAACAAAAGGATACTACGACAAAATCTGCTGGCAAATCTAAGGATGACGGAAAAGCAGAGTCAGGGTCCAAAGAAAACAACCCAAAGCTTGGTAAAAGAACTGTAGATGATAGATCTAAAGATCAATCTCAGAAAGTTGGTGGCAAAGGTCAAGTTGATTCTGCAAAAGCATCCGGAAGATCTAAAGAGGATGTTGCTAAAAATGTTAGTCACTCGAAACAAGACAACTTAAGGACTCCCAAATCAAAAGGTAAAACTTCTCCTGGAGGCAAAGCCCTTGGTTCTGGTGGTACAAGAACAAGAAAAACTAGTACATCAAAGGTGAAAGAAACGGATAAGATGAAGGAAAAAACACCTGACACTGTTAAATCATCAGAAACAGCCAAAGGAAAAGCTATAGATTCTACCAAGTCACGAGAAAGCGAGGCTAAAGTTGGAAAGAAACGAAGAAGGTGAATTATGTATTTGCTTGTGGTCTTGTTGGGCAGATGTCCATGGACTTTCCTGCAGCTTCTTTAGTAACGTAGGCTAAATTAGGTACAATATATTATTGACTGTGTTAACGTTGGTCTGGTCGATGTAGTTGGTAGCAGTTATGTAGGTTTCTGCTGGTCTTGTGTTTAACTCTGGATGGATGGAGTTTTGATTCTGATGCCACTTTCTTTTTTTTGTCACAAAGCACCATAAGAAATTGCTATGTTTTGATCAGAATCATTATTTAACCAGAGAAGATTACTAATGAAAAGAAAGGAAATATTTGCGACGTACAAAACTGTCGCAAGGAACATGACTGCCAAGATTAAGCATTCAAAATATTCTAACACCCTCAAAAAGAAATAAGACCCACCATCTTGAGAAATAAGCACTCCTTTGTTGATATATTTGGACGTCAAAATTTATTGATAAGCAACACAGCTTTTGACCAAGAAATGTGCAACTGACTGAGCAAAAGTGACCCGCTGCAATGTTCAGATGTCCTAGCTCGCGTACAATGTCATCTTGCATAATCTAGTAAAAGAGTTATGATAATGCAGATGTTGCATTTGAATGATTATTACGAAAACTCTTGTCAGGTCTCATCTGTAGCCTACTTTTTAATCAAAATATCTTTCAGCTAATATTATGGTATGAATCAATAATAGCGTCAGCAAGATAATCACACTTGGCAGCAGACAGTCCAGCTAATGATATTCTCCCGTCCTTGGTCATGTAGACGTGCCACTTGCTGGTCATGTTCTCAGTCTGCTTCGGCAAATTAAAGAGGGTAGAAGAAATATTAGATCACAGCATCCAGTTTTCATTTCAAATCAAAAGCAAATATTCAGTACTGCTCCTGCTGTACCTGAGCTTTGTTCAAGCCTGTAAATGAGAACATGCCAATCTGTTTGAGAATAAAGGACCAGTCCTTGGAAGTTTCATCCTTCTCACTGAGCCTATCATACAGTTTCTTTCTGACACTCTTTATCCTTCCGGCCATCAATGCCATTTCTTCTTTCCATTCGTTGAACAGATCGGGGCTCCCCACAACATTAGCAACAATCCTCGCTCCATGTATGGGAGGATTTGAGTACATTGGTCGTGCAATTTTTTTCAATTGGCTTTTTACCCTGCAATCACAAACCAACTCACTCTCATGAATCTTCAGCACAAAATGTTACAATCTTAAGCAAAAATTCCTATGGCCATAAACTGAAGTCCAGCATTACAGTCATCATAGTTATCTTGTTAGATCCTGTCAATGGTTTCTGATGCTAAAGCAGGTAAAGTGTCAAAATCCTCACGTCCACCAAGTCAAAGTTCTGAACAGAATAAATTGGGCAATCAGAACACATGCCTATTACACTACACGCCTACTGTAGATAACAGCAATGTGATGCACATCCCACAAGCAGTTACCGCACACGACGAAAGACTTAATGTATCTTATTCAGTAAAATTGCTGGAGGAACCAGACAAAGTTGCTTCACATTGAGCAAATGCAAAAATTAATCATTTCTCTGAAAAGAAACGTTCTTAGTGCAACTGGCGGATGCTCAACAGAAACAGAAAAGAAGACAAGATGAGGACTACCCCCAGCTCATTACCTTTGTGCTACTTCAGTTGATGAGCAGACAACATTGATTGCTCCAATCCTTTCTGCATACAGACCCAAATTCTTACTGTAAGACTGAGCAACCAGAAGCTCCATTCCACGGGCAGCAAACAATCTCACTGACGATGCATCTTCATCAAGACTCCCACTTGCAAACCCCTGAATTTAAATTGACAAATCCATAAAGAGACATACCCTGCATATGTTCTGAAGACACAAGTTTCTAAGGACTACATCCCTATTATTCAATTTCTTTCTTAAGTTAGTTCTAGAAAGATGTTTGTCAAGGATTCCAAAATAGTGGAATTGATCGATAATAAGTTCCAACATAAATGAATCACCATGGACAATATAAAACATACATGCATGCTTACGTGCATGGACACATACACACTCATATCTCCATAAACCTAACACTGTTGTAAATTCAATAACAGGAACCTGGTAGGCAACATCAAAGAATGGGATATGATTTTTCTCCTGAACAACGTCAGCTAATATTTCCCACTGTTCTGGAGTGGGGTCGATACCAGTTGGGTTGTGTGCACAGCCATGAAGTAGAACAAAAGATCCTTCTGGAGCTGCCTGAAATCAAGAAGTTGTACCAAAAAATTATAGGGTGATTTGCATACAATTTGGCCGACTTAACTTTTCTGAACTAATGAGGAAAAGGAGCATATCCGGTTTCACTCAGATGCATCTCTAAAGAAACAAGCCTTAAACTGATAGATTTGGTGTACTATCCATCCAGAGCTGAATGATCAATATACGAGAACTTGATTACACAAAATATAGAATTTAGACAGTTGACTACAATGTCATGATCCGAGATGTCTCCTTTTGAAAGAATGGTCATGTGGTGGCTATAATAAAGGGTTGTCGCAAGTGAATCTTCAGTCCAATTGAATTAGTACAGATATGGCAAAAGAATTCTCAAGCAATTTAGCACAAACCCAACAAATGATAAGATGACTCACTCGAATCAGCCATATATCACGTAGAACAAGCCAATGAAGCATGAATAAGAACTAACACTGAGGTCAACTCATATGCATGTAGGGGTGTTTGGTGGTGGGTTTGGATTTTATAGAACTCATGTGAAACCCAAACCAAGCTCAAGGATTCCAGAAACAATGAAACTGAAACCAAACTAATATATGTGAAACTTATGCTGGGAAATATGGTTTGGTTTGGTTTGTTTGGCTTAGTTAAAGATCATTTAACATCAGCTTGTGCCAAATCATTTTAAAATTGAACTGACCAATCCCTATAGATTAGCTTGGTCCTTCCCCGGGAATAAAAGTTCATGACATCACTTCAACTCTGAGTTCCGAATCGAATCACTTTAGAAAGAAGATCTTTTGTTATCCTCTTGTGTTAATATGAAGTGTTGATTTGTCAACACAACTTCATAGAAAATGTGAAATGCTCCCACCATCTCATTTCACATGGCTTAGTTCTATTTAGGTGAAGGTATAAAGTAGATATAAAAAAAGTAGGACCCACACTTTTTAAAGGGGTAATTATTGCCAATAATGGACACAGACCAACTAAAATGGAACACCCGTAAAAGGAAAACAAGCCAAGTAAAATGGGACGGAGGGTGTAATATTTAAACAATAGAACACAGTTATTTAAGGCCAAAGATTCCCATAAAAGCTAAAAGTTCCTGAAGTTATTCAATGGCAGGTAAAAGTGGCCTTTGTATTCTTAACATTAGTTCGTCATTTTATGAAAGAAAACCATCCCATCAGACATAATTCTTTTTTATTTGGTTTGGTAGGAACAGTTCGGTATCGATAAATTTGAAGATTTAGAGAAATCCTACATAGATGGTGGCAACAATTTGATTTGACTACCTTTATGTCAGATATCATCCCATCAAAATCCAAACCAACAGTTTTAGGGTCATAGTAGCGATACTCAGACCATGGAACTCGAGCATCATTGAAAATGTTCTTGTGATTCCCTGCACGGAAGTTTCCAGTCAGAAAAAGGATATAAACATCTAATTAAGAAAGATCATTTGAACTATAACAATTACCCCAAGTTGGAGATGATATCAGAACTTTAGAACCAGGAAAATATCTCTCAATGAGCACTGCAGCAAGACGCAGAGACCCAGTTCCTGAAAGACCCTGTACAGTGGCAACCTGTGACAGAAAAAAATATATTTATAATCTATACAGTTCTAGTTCTTAAGCAACATATATGATTATATTAGCTAATTACTGCAATCTCGGTTCTTAAATCAACTAGAGATTTGTAATCCTCAGGCACAAGAAGAGGACTATATGTCTCTTACTCTTTGTTGCTGAAGAACAGCACTTTCTGCTCCAAATAATAGTTCTGCCGTAACCTTGTTAAATGCAGCCAAACCTTCAATTGGTAGATACTGCACATTGTGATGCGTCTTATAAGCATAAGTGGTCAATAGCTCAGAAATTGCGCTAGCACAGCCTTGTGGAGTAAAAACATTACATACCTCTTTGTTCTCTCCCCTTTCCAGCATCAGATTTTCCGCCTAAAAAGCATTCTTTGATCAGTAAAAAAAAATCATATATAACATGTATACAATGAAGGATGAAGCAACTTACTTTCTTGACAACATCAAGCACATAGGGCTGTAGATCTTCAGTCCGATAGGCGCCAACACCCAGGTTCAGCTTCATTTCATGCGTATCTGCTCGGAATGCTTCAGAAACTCCGAGAATAGGGTCAGGAGGAGCCATTGTTAGTTGATTGAACTTGGAAACATCGACGGCGATGGTCATGCTTGTCCTAGTAAAAGGCTGGAAATGACAAGTGATATACAAAATTAAGAAACGTGATCTTTTCTTGGGTGAGTAAGTGACAAGAATGCAATTACGACTGGAAATACCTTGGCTTTGATAAAATTCTTCCCCAAAAATGTGGATTGACTGGAAGCCCCGAAGATTGAAGATGGCTGTTAATAGGCGGAAATAACGAGTTAAGAAGGTGAGGATAAATTGGAGAAAATGGGAAGACAGGTGGATGTTACGGTTACCTTGAGAGGATAAGCCAGCGGAGATGGAGATGGAGATGGAGATGAGATGAAAGCTGAAGCCATCTGATCTGATCTGAGTATTAAATCAATCGATACAGTAGAAGAAGTAGTAGTATCAGAAATGGAGGAGATAGCAGCAGGAATGGAAAGCAAGGGAGAAGAAGAGAGAGATGTAAATACATACATACCAGCAGTCGACAATAACAAGACTAGGAACGCAAAGGAAAGGAAAGGAGGGCGATGAAAACGAGCTGATTCTTTCTTGGATATCAGCAACTCGAGCAGAGGCAGAGCTCAATAGTATTTTATTTTTATTTGGAATTTGCGTCGACAAATAAATCATACTAGTACCACTTTGGGCTGGGCTGACTGACATCAAATACTTATTAAAATATTTTAGTTTTTTTTTTTTTTTACTAAAAGAAAAAATAAATACGAGTACAGTACATTGGGTTGGGGGTGGGGTTGGCCCTAATACGAGTACGACTATAAATCGCAATTTAGAGAAGTGAATTCAGCGAGCGGCACTATAAATTGAATTCAGACCGGAGCTACAATCGTTGTCTCAATCAGAGCGCTCAGGTGGCCGTTCCCTTTTATCCCTTTCCCTCTCGATCGCTGTCTCAATTTCCCAAAACAAGATTTCGCCCGATTGTCTCTCACTGCGCTTTCCAGTGGCTGTGTTGTGCCACCAGGTAAACTTGCGGCAAGGCAAATTCCATTTCTATTTAGCTATGTTCCGTCTTCAATTCTGTGTTTCTCTGCATGTAGTTGGTACAGTAATGGCGAGCTTAGTCGAGAGGCTGCGGGTTCGATCAGATCGAAGGCCTATTTACACCCTTGATGAGTCCGACGACGAGGCTGATTTAGTGAAGAAGAAACCGCCTTCTTCCGATACCTTTGAGAGAATCCAACGCCCCGATGTGGTAACTTTGCCTCCCTTTCCACTTCCTCGCTCGCTGTTATTTGATGCTCTTTCCCCTTAATTACTCGAGTATAGCCCTGTCTTGCCCCATATATGCATTTACGACCTTTTCTCTCTCAAGATTGGAAGATGGGGTTACTTCCTGATGTCCCGTTACCAACTAAGCAGAATGACCTAACTCATATAATAGGAAACAACATCATACGAGATATTTCTACTAAAAAGAAAAGCATCATATGAGATAGGAGTTTGAATGGTAAGAATTATTACATATGGTGTTTTAACCACCAAAGTTGCTGTTTTGGGGCGGTGGTAGAAGCTAAGGCACGTGTAAAGTATAACTACATAAAGAAAATGCACTCCATTTACAACACTCATATTAATAAGACAAAAGACTGCCTACTTTTTTGAGTTCAAAGCTTTTCAAGGCTCACAGTTTTATGTTAAAATAGTTATGCAGTGCATTTATTGGCTCATGTTTAGGCTCAGGAGTTACTTCAATCAAATAAGTACTAAAAATAGTTTCATGTAGCGTATAAATTGAGGTGGCTAACACTTAAGGAAATGCTTCACTTGTCTTGTGCCGCGTGTCAATGTACCTCTAAACGCTCAGTAAGGGTTTTTGGCCGTTTGACTAGTTCCTCTGTTTATTTATCATGTCTGTATTCTCCACATTCGCATTTAATGTGTTCTTTCTCGTGTTTCCTGATTGCCAGTGTACAAACCTTGTCACGTAGAAGTATTGTGTAGCATATATAGTAGGCATCACAAAAGAGATTATTTCAATAAATGTCTAATCAATGCATTCCGTTTCGACCTCTCTCTCTCTCTCTCTCTCGCTGGTTTAGGAGTCATGCTAACGTGCCGTAATTACACGTGGCATGCATCAGTTGTAATTTATTTCCTTCAATACTCATTACAAGTCAGTAGATATAAGTAAACAACCTCCACAACAACCTACTTTTTTTCCAACTTATTAATCAACAATAGAAAAGGGCAATTTAAATAAGTTGCAAGCGTAAACCTTTGCGCAAGTGAGTTAAACATGAGGAGTTACAGAAAAAAAGAAGGCTTCTTCATAAGATCGGATAGCAGTTTTTTACGGTATCTCACTTTGATATGATGTCAAAATTACAGAATATCTTTTCGGTTTCATTGATTCCAAGAATTAGCAGCCATGTTGGTAACTTAAAGCGCATCCCATATCTGAAGTTAGATATTTCCTTCTTTAATAACTAGTCTCTTTGTTATCATCATTTCTTCATTCCATTTACCTATATATGTTTATTTTGAATTTTCTCACAGAAGGAGGGTTTGTGTCAATGTTGTGGAAAAGCTGATGATCTTTGGAGCTGTGAAACATGTAACTATTCTTACCATGCGAAGTGCTTATTGCCAGTACCAAGGATTCCTCTTTCTAGCAGCTGGAAATGTCCTGAATGCGTATGGTTTTTCATTTATTGTATTTCTCGGGTTTCAGAAACACTCTTAGTGAAGGACCATGTACAAGAAATTCATGTTTGAACTGTCTCATCATAGTGTCTTGTGCTTTGACAGGTGGGCCATCTAAACGAGCTTGATAAGATACTTGATTGTGAGATGCGTCCAAGCACTGTGAATGACAGTGATGCATCCGAATTAGGTTCTAATCAAGTTATGATGAAACATTATCTAGTCAAATGGAAAGGGCGGTCCTACCTTCATTGCTTATGGTTGGTTTTTAATTCTGACCGTTCTTTGTTCTTTTCCAATTCAAAGCCTTACAAGTCACATCATGTCTTCTATTCAATTGCTGCACCATTGGCAGCTTTTGCTGTCAGCTATTTGAGGAAGCCATGTGTTTCTTTCTTAGCATTTTTTTTCCTTGCTCAAATGGTACTTGATGTATTTTCTTGCTAAAACAAGCTTAGCTTGATGAATGTGCCAAGGAACAGTTTTTGCAGTCCAATTTTTTGTGTTCAGCATCTCTTCTCGCATTTTTATCTCACTGTGCTGTTTTTGCGAGTATAATTTCAGGGTTCCGGAGAAGGAATTTGTTAAGGCATACAAGTCTAATCCTCGTCTTAGAACTAAAGTAAACAACTTTCACAAACAAGCTTCTTCATCTAATAACACTGATGATGAGTGTGTTCCCATCAGGCCGGACTGGACAACTGTGGATCGGATTATTGCTTGCAGGTGCATTTATATTTTGGACCCAATAGATGTTTAAATCTTGAAACTTTGTCTCAACTCTATCTATAGAGTTTTGTACTGTATTGGGTTATCCTTGTAAGTTTTTCTTATTCTTAATTTTGATCTCCTGCGTTGGCATTCAAGGTTAGTCATAACTGATACCTGTAGAATTGCAACATTGGATTAATCATTCGGACAAATAATTTTTGTACAGACTACTAGATTGAATTATGAAGTGAAGATTAGTCAAAACCAGACATGCCTAAACATATTTAACGAAGCTACTATTTTAACTTGGGATATCTGTTGGTCCAACTTAAACTTTAGGAGGTTGAATTTTTAGCGGATGTTACCTTTTGGGTTAATACTATGTATGCTTTGAGGTAGGATGTAGCTGCTGCTCCAGTTCTTAAATTATCCAATTATTTTTGTGTAAAGGAGTTTTCCCCATCTTATGAAATAAATGAAGCCATTGCATAAAGTGTAACCCTTTCTTTTCTTGTTAAGATGCTCAATCCATATCAATTGGTCAATTCTTCTTTCTTTTGTTACCACCAACATATTTCAGTTCTGTTTGATTCATATTTCTAATGCCATTTGCTGTCATATTATTCTGAATACCAGGGAAGTAGAACATGGGAAAGAATATCTTGTGAAATGGAAGGAGCTTCAATACGATGAATGCTCATGGGAAGTGGAATCTGACATTACATCTTTCCGTAGTGATATTGAGAAGTTTGACAGAATTCATTCCCAAAAGCTAACTGCTGGAAAACAGAAGAGCAACTTCCGTGATGCAATGGATGGAAAGAGTAGACAGAAAGATTTCCAGCAGTGTGAAAGCAGCCCCGATTTTCTCTCTGGAGGTAAACACGCTCCTCGTCGAGTTGGGCATTTAGCTGCCATTTTGTTATAACTAATCCTTCTTCTGACTCGGTTATTTTCTTGATCAAAACCAAGGTTCATTACACCCATATCAGCTCGAAGGGCTGAATTTCTTACGTTTTTCTTGGTCCAAACAGACCCATGTGATACTTGCAGATGAAATGGGACTTGGTAGGCTTATTTTCCTTGCCATTTGAGTTTCATCATTCCTTTTCTTACTTTCTATTTGGAGCAGAGTTCAGCGCTAACTCTTCTGACAATTATTCATGAGCGCAGGTAAAACAATACAGAGTATTGCCTTCTTAGCATCTCTTTTTGAGGAGAATATAGGTCCTCATCTTGTGGTTGCTCCTCTTTCAACATTGAGGAACTGGGAACGTGAGTTTGCCACATGGGCTCCTCATATGAATGTTGTAAGTAATTGTGCTTTTTGGTTGGGAAATAACAGATTATGCCATATCACCTCGTGACTGTAATTGATCAAAAGTTAACTTTTGCAGGTGATGTATGTTGGCACTTCTCAAGCACGCACAGTGATCCGAGAGTACGAATTTTACTATCCCAAAAATCACAAAAAGAGCAAAAAAAAGAAAACTGGTCAAGCTGTTGGTGAGAGCAAACACGATCGAATTAAATTTGATGTGCTCTTGACGTCTTATGAAATGATCAACATGGATTCAACATCTCTGAAGCCTATAAAGTGGGAGTGCATGGTGAGATGATATCACCAGTATCGCTGATTGGTTTTGGTCCATCTTGTACTTGCTCTGATAGTCTGTTTCACTACCTCTTTGTAGATTATTGATGAAGGCCACCGACTTAAAAATAAGGACTCAAAATTGTTTTCTTCATTAAAGCAATACTCTAGTAGACATCGTGTTCTGCTCACTGGGACTCCCCTTCAGGTATGAGGCTCATTCCGTCATCACATAGATACTTATACACCTAACGTGGATATAGGACTATACATACAAGAAAAGGAGAGCTGTTTCGTTTGCTTACATACTATTCTAGCAAACATCACAACTGTGACTGATGCCATTGTTGTGCAATACTCTAAAGAAAGCTCCGTGTGCTGAATTATATGCTATATTTTGTATCCGATCAATACTTGGTTAAATAAGCCTATATTCACTGAGAGACGATGCTTCTCTGCTGGACTTCGCCTGAAAAGTGTAAACTTACTGATGCCATTTTTCGTGCTGTTTTGGGTTTTAGCAACATTGGTTGCCATAGAACTCAATACATACTTCTATATTTTTGATTTAAGTCAAATCCCTTTTTACATTTAAGAGTAGTTAATAGAAACAATCTCCGACCTGCTGGAGATTGGGCTGATGCATATTTTGATGATTGTCTTCATTTCCTCTAGATCTACATACCTGTCCATATTCTGTATTTTAACGTCTATCTCACGCTGATCTGCTTCAAATTTCAAGAAACATCCTCCTGGATTACTTCATTAACCATGCAAACATTGGTTCTATGGTATTTACGAATTTAACAATCATGCATTATCATGCATCCTTCAGTCCGAGTAAGAAAAAGTGCCTGTCTAGTATCTAAAAAACACTTCTACACAGCATCTCATGAAGCCTGCCACAATTGCTTGCATGGTATTTACAGATTTTAGCAATCCTCATGCATCCTTCAGTCCAAGGAAGAAAAATGCCTCAAGACTATCTTATAAACACTTCTAGATAACATCTCACGAAGCATGCATTCAATTAGTTCAAGCAATTTAAACTTTCTATTCCATCTTGCAATTATGACGATTGTTGAACTCTTGCATTGCAGAACAACTTGGATGAACTTTTCATGCTTATGCATTTTCTTGATGCTGGGAAGGTTAGTACCCAACACATACGCTTGATCATGACTTCATTCCTAGCATTTCCGTGACGTGTTTTCATATTGAAATTCTTTTCAGTTTGCAAGCTTAGAAGATTTTCAGGAGGAGTTCAAGGATATCAATCAGGAGGAACAAATTTCTAGGCTCCACAAGATGTTAGCTCCACATCTGCTCAGAAGTATGAGTTCAGACTGTATGCTTTCAATTTGCAATTGCATTTTTGCGTATCATATACTGTACTTGCGACTTCAGATGAGTCTAAGATGTTGACAGCTTTGTATAGCCTTACTTTTCTCTGACAGTAGGTCATATACTTTCTGCGATCCTCTTGATGTGGATTACAGTCCCCTTTGCTTGAATTGCCCAGTAAAGAAAATATCATGAAAATATGTACCATAAAATTGAAAAAGAAAAAAGAACTGATATGCCTTTTGAGTTCTTAATTATATTGGTCTTGTGCAATCATTTTATGCATTCCCTACATGAAGATGTGGCCCAATGGCCAGTTGTACTGCAACATGAAATAATAGTTGCTACTTATGGAGAATAAGAGACATTTTGCCTGACCTCAAGAGAAAAGAAACAGCGAGTGGGTATGTAGTAGGTGCTGGTATTTGATGAATCTGTTTGTGTCTTGGAACAGTTAAATAAAGCAAACTATGCCACTGCCATAAACCATTATATATGTGTATTTTTCACATTCTACCTTGAGTCAAAATTCTACTACTAATCAGCTACCCTTTTATTTGTCTATGATTCTATTTTATGGCTCGTGTTTTTGTAATGGTGTACATAGTTTTGAAAGCTTTTTTAGGTTTCGGATCCTCCATTTTTATTTGTCCTTGAGGCTTTAGGCGTGTCTATAACATTAAGAACCTTTTGTTATTCTTAATATTCCTTACTGTACATCATATCCTTTTCTAACTCTTGTGGTTTCCTTGGACTTGCAGGAGTGAAGAAAGATGTTATGAAGGAGCTTCCCCCTAAAAAGGAACTAATACTTCGCGTTGAATTGAGTAGCATGCAGAAAGAGTACTACAAAGCAATCTTGACCCGCAATTATCAGATACTAACTCGCAAAGGAGGAGCCCAGGTAAGACAAACCTAATCAGTTGTTGCTGTAACAGATAATCTGACCTGGCTTATTCTTTTGATTACTAGATTTCCCTTATAAATGTGGTGATGGAACTGCGCAAGCTTTGCTGTCATTCATTTATGTTGGAGGGCGTTGAACCAGAAGATACAAACGAGTTTAACAAGTAAATGTCTTCTCTGTCTTTCTATTGTTTATTATTGGATGAATGACAAAAATGAGGGTGCATGAATGGCATTGGATATTTATTTGGTATGCACTTATGTGCTACATCTATTCTTTTCGAGATACAAATATTACCCTGAATTATCTAACGTTCAACATATCCTTATTAATATTGATCTCTTATGTTTTGTTCGGCTCACATTGATTATTAACTCAGGCAACTATTGGAGTCTTCTGGAAAATTGCAACTCTTGGACAAGATGATGCTAAAACTTAAAGAACAGGGCCACAGAGTTCTGATATATTCTCAATTTCAGCATATGTTGGATTTGCTGGAAGATTACTGTAACTACAGGGTTGGAATGGGCAACTCTATGCTGCTTAATTACATTGTAATATACCAGAAATGTATTTTGATGTATGGTTAATGATGTTATATATTTCTCAGAAATGGAGTTATGAGAGGATTGATGGAAAAGTTGCTGGAGCCGAAAGACAAGTTCGCATTGATAGGTTCAACGCAAAGAATTCATCAAAATTTTGTTTTCTGTTATCAACTAGAGCTGGGGGCTTAGGAATAAACCTTGCTACTGCTGACACAGTCATCATATATGACAGGTAATGCTCATGAATAAGCCATTTAGGGTTCGAAGACATTTGTGTGCATCTTATGGCATGATGTATTTTATACGAAAATTCACAATGATCCTGTTTATATGTATAAGGAAAGTTCAATTGTAGTTGGTTATATTTAGTGTTAGGTGAACTTTGTCACATATCCAGACATAGTCTTGAGAGATATGTCAAACCTGGTCATTTATTGTTTAAATCCATCGAGGGGCTTAGTTCAGATCACATTCTGCTGCTCATGTTGTTTAGATCCATTGAAGTTGCTGATTTTCAGGTATATTCTCCTGCACCCAGGCGTGTTAAGTTGAGGAGACACTAAACCTTTTTTTTTTTTTTTTGTTGTTGTTGTTATTGTTGCTGTTGTTGTTTCTGCTCGAGGCTTTCATCTAGATGATTATGTTTTTTTCCAGCTTTGGGTCTGCGCTCTCATTCTTCCTACCTTGTGGAGCAGGAAGTAGTATTTCACTTATAGGCAACTGACTTAAGAATAGAAAGCTGGGTGCAATCACAAGCACCTTTTCAGAAAGCAGTATTGAGTAACCAAATCAGGGGCAATACTTTTGGTGCTTGAGTTGAAGAGAATTTTATGACATCGGAGTAGTCTGCTTCATATACCTTTAACCCCGGTTTAGTGAACCTTTGCCCTATGGGTCTTCTTACACTCCCTTGTTATTTTTCCCCATTCTTTGGATAGACAGGTATGTGGTAGGGCTGTGTACGGAACTTACAAATTGTCTAATGGTTCTGAAATCTGACTAAAACCTTTCCAAAGATGACACACTCAGTTGACTATATGAATTTCTCCGAACTATTGCATTCTTCTGTGGATGCATATATCCCCAAGTTTGCCAATGGGTATTTATATCCCGATGAATGTGCGGGATATGTTTGAATGTATATCTTGATGAAGCATGCCCATGACTGGTTTCCTTATTTTAAGTGTTAGTTTCCCTATTCTGGCTATTTGCATGAAATATTTGAATTCATTGATATCGGCTTTTAA
Organism: Thymus mandschuricus; assembly: GCA_029379335.1. Lineage (NCBI taxonomy): Eukaryota > Viridiplantae > Streptophyta > Magnoliopsida > Lamiales > Lamiaceae > Thymus > Thymus mandschuricus. The sequence continues at coordinate 268,912 of CM057076.1, read as the reverse complement.
ATAGAGTACGATCTTGTCATCTTTTCTCCTAGCAAATAGTTTGGTTGATGTCTACTTTGCACCTTTTCATGTCAACTCCCACAAACAAATTGACACTTGGTACAACAGTTCTCAATTGTTCTATGCTATGAGAGTTCTTGTATAGCTTTAGTTTTATTTTGTTTTCAACAGTTATAGTTTGGCATTTCAGCCAGTCTTAATTACTCAGGTGTTCTGTATAAATACTTTTTGGCTGATCATGCCTGTTTGGCTTTTGCATTTTGATAACCCATATTGGTTTTGTAATCAATCATCCAAAATTTGCAGTGACTGGAATCCTCATGCAGACCTACAGGCTATGGCAAGAGCTCACCGCCTTGGTCAAACAAATAAGGTTAATGATCATTTCATGGCTTCGTTTAGCTGTTTTCCTTATCAATGTGTCTTAACTGACAAACTCCTTTATATTTGCAGGTAATGATTTACAGATTAGTAACACGAGGAACCATTGAAGAAAGGATGATGCAGATGACCAAAAAGAAAATGGTTTTGGAACATCTAGTTGTTGGAAGGCTCAAAGCTCAAAACATTAACCAGGTAAAAGTATCTTTGCCTAATGACAATATCCGTACACATAACTATCTCATAATAGAGCACCGAGGATCACAATAGTTGGATAGTTAACAACTCTTTTATTGCTACTCTCTCTCTCTCTCTCTCTCTCTCTCAATTTTTTTTCATGCACTGTGCACTCTTTTTGAAATCAGCTTTTTTGCAAACTTGCACGTGTAATATTATTGATTAAAAAAAGTTCATCATACATAAAACACGCAAATTTCTTTATCTTTATATACTTATTCAACGGAAGCACTGATCTCTTTCCTTGTATAAATATATATATCAATGTAGTGAACTTTGAGTAACCATACTGCTAGACAAATTTCCACAACCTCCGCCATCGTTAGAATTTTTTTTGCTCAAATAAGTCATTAGCTCTTATTATTGGTAGCATGTTTCTGCCTTGATATTTGTTCGGATCATAATTCCCTAGCATGTTTTAGATTAATTTTTTATGTATGTAGCATTAATTGCTTCTTTTGAGGGGGGAAAAACATTTAATGGGTGATCTGTGATTAGATATTAAAGGGATTAAAAATCCTCGAAACGGTGAAGTCGTCCTAGCCATAAATTCAACTTCAATCAAATAGGAATATCTGACTCAAAAGAAATCATGTATCCCTTTTGATTTGCGGTCCACCCACAATCTCTGATCTTTACTCTATATCCTAGACCTCCTAAAAGTTTGTTCTTTATCCTAGAAGATTCTCATATTCCCTTCTAACCACCCTGACAAACATATGGCTAAATGATGAATGATGATCCCTCGCCGCAACTCATTACAGAATTTTACATCAATTGCCGTCATAAATCTACTTTTGCTATCTTGTATTTGTATCACATCAACACACACTATGGATTTTTTTGAGAGAGCTCTCGGTGATTAGTTGGATGCGCGTGTTTGTGTGTGTATAATATATGTAATATTTGTTCAAGAGATTTGGTTTCCATTTATTCTGCTTGCCATTTAAGTTTCACCCCTGCAACATCACATTCATTATGGGTCCATTTTCGCCTATTTGCTTTCATTTCTTTGGATACATATTAGTTATTGCCAGCATTGCTGACTATATTTACATGTCACATAGTGAATCTACTAAATGCTTGCTTTACTTGCCTCCATATATGTAGTCTTCAATGCAAAGTGCATTCAATTTTAATGATTTGACTTCCTTAGTCCACACAGCATCTAGCTTTATCGTTCATTCGGAAACTGCAGAGTTAGCCAACCTTAATGGGCAATTTTTTTAATTAAATAAGCACCACCACTACAGAGTGGTTCTTCAGTTGCTTGCTTACTTGTAATTTATTTGGTTCTCAGGATATTTGATACCTTCTGCTCTACTAAACTCTGGTTTGTGTGCCTTTTGGAGGTTTCCTTATCTGAGATGCATATATTTGAATGCAGGAAGAATTAGATGACATAATTAGGTATGGCTCAAAGGAGTTATTCGCTGATGATAATGACGAATCTGTAAAATCTCGTCAAATTCATTATGATGATACCGCAATTGATAGGTAAACTAGTTGTCTCGAATTTTTTGTTGGATGTTATTATTCACTTTTGGTTTTTAATCTAAACTTATAATATTCTGCGACGTAGATTGCTTAATCGCGATCAGATTGGAGAGGAAGAGGCATTGTTGGATGATGAAGAGGAAGATGGATTTTTAAAAGCTTTTAAGGTTCATAGTTAACCGATGTTATCTCTCTGTCTATATATGTTCTCGATTTGAACCTCCATCCTAGAGGAAGTTAAAGTGAATTTAATATCAGGTAGCAAACTTTGAATATGTTGATGAAGCGGAATTGACAGCAGAAGAGGAGATACCCGTTCCACAATCAGACAGTAAAGCCTCGGTAAGCAATACTGAACGGTCAGGCTTCTGGGAAGACCTATTGCGAGATAAATACGAAGTGCACAAAGTAGAAGAATTTAATGCTATGGGCAAGGGAAAGAGGAGCCGCAAGCAGGTATTTTTCTTTGCTTATGGGAATGACCATTTCTTGAAATTCAAGAATAACGATGACAATAACATCCATGATAATTGATCAATGCATATATTCAATTTCATAAAATAAGTAAAGCCTGCAGGCCCTGCACCATTGAACAAAACAGTTAGTTGGCATGTCTTTTGAGATTATATCATTTGCAATCTTGTTTGGCCATATTTGCATGTATACACTATAATGCCATTCAATTTTTCATCAAAACAATTGCTAAATGGGAAAGGAAAAATTGAAATGAAAATTGGGTATGTCCTTCCCATTTGGTAGCGCATAACATAATATCTCAAGTCTATAGTCTCCCATTAAAGTGGAGAGTGAAACGACCATCATTTATCTTTTCTATGAAGATCTATTTGTTTCATAATGTTTGAGTTTATGATTGTTTAAACTCGTGAAATGTTATTAACATAATTCTAGAATTTGAGTGTATAACATAGGATCTTAAGATTTTTGGACTCTGATCTATCAATAGCCTAGAGAACCACCCTTTTGATGCATTGATAGGGATGACCATAGCATCCATTATGCAGGGAATTGATTGTTCTGTACTGCTTTGAGTGGTTCAAGCGTTGCCTATTGTTAAAGATTGTTACAATCATTGATATAGAATTTTTGATAATGAGTAAGCTATATTTATATGAATGTTCGAAATACTTATTGAGGTGTTTAATATATTAGTGCAGTAGCATTAAAATACGGATAGTAATTAAATATATTACATTACATATCCCTAGAATACAACATATAAATAATGAAATTACATAGAAAAATGAAACAATTTTTATACTCTTAATATATGTTATAGTTCAGAATTGCCGTACTTTTTAGATACTTGATAAATATTTCGGTAGTACTTTTTTAGCAAAGATGAACTTGAAAAGTTTTAATAATCAATGTATTTTTAGATATAATATCATTAAGTACATAAGAAATTGCATTACCAAATTATACAATAAAGTATATATGATAGTGCATACATAATTGATTTAATATATTCATAATTAGTAAAGATAATATTATAGTATATCAACAATTAGTGAATATTGAATGATAATGTAATAATATTGAATTATATGGAGTGAAAAAACTACGCTTTCTTCTTTTGTGCACTTCTGCTTATTTAGAGACATCTATGTTTTAGCATCGAGTAAGGGTTTGGAAGGTTTTTGAATCTGCTGGGAAGGGTATTGCTTCAAGCTTCTGTTAGTGGATGAATGTTGGTGAAATTCTTGTAATTTATTATTTTGATTAGGATTTACATGGTCGATGCAGATGGTATCTGTTGAAGAAGATGACCTTGCTGGTTTGGAAGATGTAAGTTCTGATGGGGAAGATGATAACTATGAAGCCGAGTTAACAGATAATGAGACGACATCATTTGGAGCTGCTTCTGTAAAAAAACCTTACAGGAAAAGATCCCGAGGTATTTATTAGCTGCTTATTAATATCAGTTGATTATATGATTGAAACCAGATATCATGAATGTGGTTCTTCTTTATTTTGTATTAGTAGACACTTCAGAAAAACTGCCTCTCATGGAGGGTGAAGGAAAATACCTTCGAGTATTGGGGTTTAACCAAAATCAGAGGGGTGTGTTCGTCCAAATTTTGATGAGGTATCATTGGCTGAGTACATCATTAGATTTATTAGTCCCTTCTCTACCTTCCCGTGCATCGCGAGCTGTCTTCACACAAGATAAATATGCAGACAGCTTGTTCTTACGGTGAAGAATAAACAAGATATCTGAATTTTTTTTCCTACAGATTTGGTGTAGGAGAATATGATTGGGCAGAGTTTGTTCCGCGTCTGAAGCAGAAAACTTATGAGGAAATTAATGAGTATGTAGTTGGCAATTTTGATTTATTCTCTACATTTACATTTAATATTGTTGTTGAAGCAGTATGTGTGTTTATTTGCCTAAAACGAAAAGAGAAACGTGTTCGATGACCATACTAATTATACGAATAAGAAGTTTTCCTGATTGATTTCTCCTTTCATGTGCAAGGTCACCATCAACTTTTTATTTCCTTTTTCAGTTGCTTGGTTGCCTCTTTTGGTTTCTTATGCAATTTTTATGTAGAAGATGTCATTGAAGATATCAAACTCATCTATATCTGTGTTTGATGATCATGCTGGTTCCTACAAACTACCAACCTTTTCTGACAGAACATCTCTTGAGAATATTCATGTACTGTTTTTCCAATTGCTATATTCTTCTTGTGGGTTGTCCCACAGTCCCTTCACTCGATCTGTACAACATGTTATTGAAGATCAGCCTTTTTTATTTCCTTTTTGCTAGCACACTTTCTGTATCTTTTAGCAATTTAAGAATTTTATAATAACAGGAGTTGCATGCTTTTTATTTCCCTTTTTTCTAAAACTCAACATAAATTTATCAAGAAGGGTAGGGTTGTTTTTGTTTTTTCATCTAGTTGTAAAGTTGTGCTTATACCAAAATTTGGTGATTCGTTAAGCTGGTAACTTTGTTCGCTCGACTAAAACTGAAAATTGAAATTAATACAATGAATTGATTAATGATCCCTCCGTCCTCAATATATGCACTTAGAGTCATTTGACACACATTCCAGTGTGGCGAAAAGTGGATGTTATGGCAAAGTTGAGGTCACATTCGATATAGTGTATTATTCTACATATGTAGTGTATGATAAACTATATCAAATGAGACCTGAAATTTATCATAACATTTACCTTTCGGCACATTGAAATGCGTGCTGAAAGATTCTAAGTGCATATATTGTGGACTGAGGGAGTAATCTTTGTTGGAGGGACATAAATCCGAGTCCTTCTTAAAGGTTTTAGTACATGTGCTTATTATTTTGTGTTTTCTGTTATGCAGTTACGGAAGACTTTTCTTGGAGCACATATGCGAAGATATAAATGACTCCCCTACATTTTCAGGCAAATGATTACTTTAGAAGTCTCTTTGGCTAATATCTGTCTGTGCATTAAGTTTCTTGGTCTTGGTCAGATCAGCTAATGTGTAGTATGTGTTGGCTGCAGATAATGTACCCAAAGAGGGACTACGGATAGAGGATGTACTCGTCAGAATAGGAACATTATCTCTCATCAGGGACAAAGTATGTTTTGTTGCTTGGATAAGAAATATTAACGATTTGTTTGAAATTCTGTTATTATTAAAATGTCATGATAAACTCAATCCCCCCTGTACTATTGCATAGGAAGGCGAAGATTGCTTCTATAAACTGCATGTCTAGTTAGAAATACTTATGCAGATAATTGTTAGTCTTCCTTACTTTGATTGCATAAAGTCTTGTTCTGTTTTTTTGTTTTTACTTTGTGGGTGATTATAGGTGCAGCTAGAATGCACTAGATAATGTATTCAGTGGACTATTACAACATTATATTTAGCCAGTTTACCGTTCTTGTGAATATTGCTGCATCTTCTATGGTAATATGTGGACTGAATCTCATACTATTCACCTTACTTACTATACTGTTGGTAAGAGACGGTCAGAAATTCACACACTCACAGTAATTGTTTATCTTCCTGGTGGTGTATCACAGAATATTTTTGTGCATGTAGTACCTTTTAGGTCTCTCCACTTGCTAACTTCTCATCACTTTATTGTGTATGTCAGTTGATCTGTATGCCAATTTTTTTAATGTTAATGTAATGGTTTACAGTTAAAGGCGTTATCAAGGGGTTCGACTCTTTTCACGGATGATGTTATATCACGCTATCCAGGATTGAAAGGAGGAAGACTTTGGAAGGAGCACCATGATAAGTTGCTTTTGGGAGCAGTAATGAAGTATAATATCTGATTACCCTTCCTCGAGCTTTTTTCTCTTTTATTTCTAAAGCTTTTATCATATGCAATATAGTCAACCGGATGGATATAGGAGCATTTTAACCTAAATAATAAATTGTCCGGATGGAAACTGCTGAAAAATGGTTGGGTATGTAGTGCATAGTACTTCTAACTCGGTTAGCTTGCAATCATAGTTTTGTTGCTATTCATGTATTCGGGGAGGTGCAGGTGGTGGGTGGGGGAGTAAAATGAAAATCCAACTCACACGTGCGTAGATGGACAGGTTGCATATCATTTGATGAAATAAACCGTTCTGTAATGATTTCATGCAAGCTTAAGAGTATTGGGGTGGCTTACTTTCTTGGATGGAATGAGTGAGAATTTCAGAGGAATGCAGGAATCTATACTGTTACTTGATTCTTTAACCCTGACTTGACATGAATTTAACATCTAATGTCAGACATGGCTATGGAAGATGGCAAGCAATTGTTGATGACAAGGACCTAAGAGTACAAGAAGTGATTTGTCAGGAGTTGAACCTTCCTTTTATAAATACACCTGCCCCAGGAGCTACTCAAGTGCAGAATGTTTCTTCAGGAACATCTCAGGCCCAGCCCTCTGCATCTGGAGTTCCTCAGCCTCAGGTCCCCAACCCAGGATTTTCTCAGACGCAAAATGGTGTGAACTCAGAACATGTTGAAGCACCTGGAAATGAGGCAAAAGGAACCACTGCAGGCAGTGACACTGCTGCCGATATTGTGCATGGAGCTGCTGATACTACAGCCAGATCACAAAATTTTCAAGACCTGTATCATTTTAGGGAGATGCAGAAAAGACTGGTTGAATTTATCAAGAAAAGGGTGCTGCTTTTAGAAAAAGGCCTGAACGCAGAGCTGCAGAAAGACTATTATGTAAGTCCTTTTGAATGTTACTTTAATGAGATAGTTGTAATTTGGTGGCACCGACAACTAAGTTTTGTTGCACTACTGTTTTGATTGATCTGATTTTGGTTCAGGTGTATTTTCGAAATGATGCAACCCTATACAATCTTTTGATATAGCAAATTTTGCTTCTCTAAGAAAAGAGTGTTTCTTGGCCCTTGCAGGCTGACGAGAAGCCAAATGGAGTTCCGACTGATGACATTGGGCGTAAGGTCACGGAAAAAGAAAACCCATGTTCTGAGGGATTAGATACCAAACTGATCGATCAATTGCCCCAAGTTGAAATAATTTGTAAGTGATTTAAGTTCCATATAAATCGCAATACACATAATTATTGAATCAGGAAGAATGGTAGTAGGAGTTACACTTGAGATATATGAAATGTAACAAACTGGATTATATTCGAAGAAACTTGTCTTTCATGATATGAATGATAGACATCTTGTGCTTGATTGTTTACTTGGTATTATTTCTGAGAAAATGCAGCTCCTTCAGAAATCGTGGCATATGCTTGTGATAAGAAACAAGAGCGCTTGGATATGGCTAGGCTCTTTAACGAGGTATAAATTCTGTGAACCAAATTTGTGCCTCTACAGTTAGTGAGATAATAATTTGGTATCCATTTATTGCAGATGAGCAATATTGTGAAAGAAAATGTGGCAGATCCATATCATGGGCTTGCTAGTTTGGAGGTGAGAAAAAATCTTGCCCCCCTCAAAGGTATGAGTGAAGAGGTTAACAACATACTTGCACTAGTACAACAACATCAAGATGGAACCTCGAGCTCCATGGATATAGATGATAAAGCTGAAACCAAGAATGGTGATCTAGAAATGGAGGAAAAGCAACAGAAGTAGAAGTAATTAGTTTGAAGAGTGTTGTTGAACTACAATGGCTTGTATCTTGTTTCTAATAGTTGCTGGACTACAGTTTGTGGTGTCAATTATGTAGCGTATGTTATGAAATACCTAAAGCAGGGGACTTAGCGGTCTTTCTTTTCGAAAACATCACATCTGAATGGTGAAAATTTGAATTGCTCAAATATGAAAGTGCTTAAGTTGTTGATTTCTTTTTCAAACTTGACGTAGTAGATATAGCACATAGAGGAACGGAAACGACGCTGATATAAGGAAAACAGTAACCAAAGGTGAATGTATACACGGTTGGTAGAAAGTTCAGTTTATATATAAAACTGAAGGTGAAGGTTTGTGAGGTGGATGAAGATGAAACAATTAAACTATTTAACAGAGAGGGACGTATTTTTCCTTGTCCAAATCTACTACTTCTAATCTTCTCTTCTCCGTATTAATTAATGATACGAGTGAGTGAGTGAGTATGTGTATATGGTTGAATTGAATTAGCCTTTCCTTTGCGTAGAGAGAGAGAGCCGAGCCGACGTACAGCTGCAGTAGCAGCGGGTAGTAGTTGACAATTCGCTCTCGCTGGATGTAAAACACCAAACACAAAAAAACATTTCCTTCAATATCACGTCTCCTCCTCCTCCTCCTCCATCCCCTTGATTTCGGGCGCTGATACGCATTCATTCCCCTCCTGCACTTCAATTACTTCATCGGAAGAATTGAATTGAGGACAATGGATCCTCCCGCCTCTTGGGACTCCTTGCGCAAACAGGTTCGTCACTCCCCTTTGTCTTTTGTCGCACTTCCATCCAAAATTCATCCGACTTTAGATTCTAGGGTTTCAATTGATACCATCTGATTTATTTATGCTGTTGATGATTGTTGGCGGCGGTGCTTGGGAAGTACCTTAGTCTCCAAAGGCATTTCATTTACGAATCATCCGTATAATTATCTTGTGCAACTTTGGATCTAACTATGTTTAAAAAATCTTTTACTGCATACTTTCTATCAGAATCCTGATCATGCTTCTTGTGATTCGTTTCTACTGACCTTCTTCACAAATTAATTTCATAGCGATTGCTTCTGTTCTGTATCTTCACTCCATTTCCGCTTTAGTTAAGATATGATTTTTTCTGTCCTTCTATCTTTACATTCAAAAAGGCAAGGAAACTCGAAACCCAGCTGGATGAACAGATGCATTTGTATCGCAAATTAGTCTCAGCAAAGATTGATTCACGTAATGATAATGATCTGGAGTCTGGAATCGATCAACTCTTGAAACACCTTCAGCAAGTTAATGTGCAAATGCAAGCTTGGGTTTCATCTGGTGGATCGGAGATCTTTTCTCATACATTGACTAGACATCAGGAAATCCTTCAGGATCTTACTCAGGTTAACAATAATTTTCTTTCCTCTATGTCTATATACTTGGTAATCTGTTCTGTGCATGTGATCTGGTGTTGAATTGCATTGTTGCTGTCTTGCCCTACTGAAGACTATACCTCAATGTGGGAAGTGAAAATCGTAATTTGTGTTCCATACCCCAGATAATAGATATGCAAGATGTTCAGCATAATTATCTTGTGGAAAACATAACTTAAAAGGTGCAGATAATGGTGTAAACTTTACCTGTATGATTTATGTTGGGTCATCTGAACTATGCTCAGCTGGACTTCACATTTTTTAGGCCTTTATAGCATTTTCCTCTTTCATACACTTGATTAAAAGATTTTGGTTTAGCTTAACACTCCTTACTTTTTGGTTCAATAGGAGTTCAAGCGACTCCATTCCAGTCACAGAGCTAAGAAAGAGCATGCATCACTTCTCGAGGACTTTAGGGAGTTTGACCGCACAAGATTAGATCTTGAAGATGGTGGTGGTTCTTATGATCAAGCCCTTCTCAAAGAGCGCGCTTCTCTCCATAAAAATTCTGGCCAGGTAATTGGTAACTTTGTCCGTGTAGTGTTATGGTGATGTGATGTTGGTATCGTGAGTCTTGAGTGCAGACTTTTCTCATTACTTGTCATTCAAAAATAGTATCTTCAGAACATGGGAATATTGTTTTTTGTTTTTAATTTTATTTGAAGAAGCTACTAGATTCACTTTGAGGGACGTTAATTGTTTGCCAGATGGCAAAAGATAGAGAATAAAGTTTTTCATAACGTGTTGCTAGGGCACGTCTTAGGGGTAAATTTGGAAGTACTATGTAGTATCTACAATCAAGAATACAAGACTTTGAAAAGGAGCATGAGGTGTGAAGATATGTTGATGTATTAGCAGAAGAGTCTAGGTTTAGATGTTACCTACTCTCTAATGCATTTTGCTTGCTAATGGAGAACTCAAAGGTATTCTCGCAAAACATAAATAAAATAGATGGCATGCATATTTAAATATTACCATGGTTTGGGAGAACATAGTCTGTCAGAGTCACCTAATAGGGGGCTATCTTGTTCTGTTAAGTATGAAGAGTTTCCTTGATGTTTTCATTCAGCACACCATTCAGAAAAGAAATCAACTATCTATCAGCAATGGCCAAATCCCATAAAAAATTTCTAAAATGAAAAGGAGATTATTTTTAATTATAGTAACTAGATAATAATGATAACATATATGTTGGATGAGCAACATTTAGGTATATAGCTGAGCTGACTTGCTATAGCTGTTTTCTCAAAGGTGGTGAAGTCACTACTGTTGGAGACACAGTTAGGTCTTCATTTATATGTTGCTATGTTAGTTTTTGTCAGGGTTAGATTATTAACTCTCTGCTTTCTTTCTGTAGATGGACTCTGTAATATCACAAGCACAAGAAACATTGAAGTCCCTGGTCTTCCAGCGTTCAACGTTTGGGGGCATCAATTCAAAGCTTAGTAATGTGAGCAGCCGCCTTCCGACGGTAAGTAAATACCCATAGCTTGCCACAAAGCAAACTCATAAATAATCCAACTAACAGGATATGGTGTTGGGCAGGTGAATCACATTCTCTCGTCAATAAAGAAGAAAAAGTCCATGGACACCATCATACTCTCCTTAGTTGCATCTGTGTGCACGTTCTTAATCTTAATTTACTGGTGGACCAAATAGGGAGAGACTCGGAGCAGTTTGGATGATTGTTTGTACATACCTTCTGGGCTTTCTGTGGATACTCTGCTTGGTTTACACATGCAATGGGAATTGTATGAATTAAAGATATATGTCACTCTATTCAATTTTTTCACTCGGAACACACATTCTCTTGCGGCAATTAGGTAATGTTATCAAATCATGATACGAATGTTGATTCAGTTTGGCAGTAACCTTGGAATTAGTGGAAGTTGCAAAGCTCTTTTCACTCGGTACAAATGAAATGATATAGTACTCTACTTTATTTGATATCGATGAGAAAGTGTGCCCTTGGTTACCCCATGGCCCATGTCATGTGTATTCAAAATACCACAAATACAACTCCAATCTTTCTTTCCTTTCCTATTTTTCGATATATGACTGGACTTTCCCCAACCAGTGTAGAAGCTCAATTCTGTCTTTATTCCACATGTATTGATGCAGAAAGCTTGAAAGGTCGCCGTTAATCCCTCTAGCATTCAAGAACTCGTATAATCCAGAACGGAGTCCATTGCTCAAATCCCTGCTGCAGCAGCAGGCAACATAGAAATCATATGAATTAGAAAGAGAGAGCATAATAGCAAGTTCCATAATCCAAAACTTACTTAATATGAGGCCCCATGTAAGGTTGAGGCTGAGGGTTGTGACTGTTGAAGGTGTAAACCTTGTGGATTTGAATGGAATCAGACAAGGCTGAGCAGATAAACTCCATGGAATTTCCATTTCCTCTGGCTCTGCATATATGATACGCCAGAGAATGCTGTCAAGGTTAAGGAAATGGGTGAAGATGTGATTGAGAGACGTCCAAGAAGAATTCTGTCAAGGCCCCATTACTTATCTGATTATGTTTCATAATTAGTTTAGAATTAGGATAGTTGAATATTTATTAGATATTAGTATTTATATTTCGTATTATAGTATAGCTTTATCTTTTGTAGGATTAGTTCAGATAGGATTAGGATTAGGATGTTCTTTCAAGCCTATTTAAAGGCTTTGTTACTTTTACGTTTAAGCAGCAATAAATATTTTAAAACCCAGTTCAGGCCTTGCGTGATCGTAGGGAATTAGAGTCTTTCTCGTACTCAACGGGAGATATAGAGTCTTTCTCGTACTCAACGGGAGATATTAGTTACGTTCTACAGCAGATCGTTTCATTGGTGCTTTCATCCAGAGCTCATGGAAGACTACGAGGATTGGAAACAACCGTTCAGCACATTAAGCACTCAAGTTGATGCGTTCGTCAAGACATCAAAGCTCAATCAAGAGAAACTGCAACAACAAATGTCGGCATTGATGGAAGTAGTGCTGAAGGGGAGAAAGAAATCGGATGCGTTAGAGGAGGACAAATTTGAAGAGGACAAATTTGAAGAAGAAAAGTTACACAAGGAAGAGGAAGATAATTCGAATCGTGGATTTCGAGGACCATCGTTACGTCTAGATGTGCCGAGGTTCGATGGGGATGATCCCACAGCTGGATTTTCCAAATAGAAGAGTATTTTACTTTCCATAATATTTTAGAAACTCAACGCTTACAAATTGTTGCTTTCACCTCGACGGCAAGGCGTCATCATGGTTTCAATGGCTAAAGAACAATGGCATGATATCCAAAATATCATGGTCCCAATTTTTGCAGAAGGTTCGTCTTCGTTTTGGCACATCACCCTTTGATGATCATGAAGGTGAATTAGCAAAATTGTCTCAACAAGGCACGGTGGAAGAATTTCAAGCAGAGTTCGAAGCTTTGATGAACAAAGTACAAGGAATATCCGAGGCCTTGCTCATCTCGTTCTTTATTTCTGGTCTCAAATCAACCATAAGACGAGAACTGCAGCTGAATCGCCCTTCTACCCTTGAAGAAGCATTCGCATTGGCGAGAGTGTATGAAGGAAAAATCATGGAAAGCCAAGCTGAAGGAAGGTCGTTTGCACGAAGTTGGAATCGTCCGAACACTTCCCCAATAACAAACGCAACGCCAGGAACTCGACCTACAATGACAAGTAGTAAGTCGTTGGTGAGCTCCAACACCGCTCTACCTCGAACGGGAGGCCCAGTTCAAAATCCGCTAAAAGTTGAGAAAACTACATTACCTATTCGACGTCTGACTCCAACACAAGCACGAGAGAAGCGGGAGAAGGAGCTATGTTTCAATTGTGATCAACGATGGTCGCCGTCTCATCGCTGCCAACACGGAGGATTGATGATTATGGGCTCAGAAGAAATTGATGAAGACGAAGATATAGAAGAAGAGTCAGAGGATGTTGAGAACGGGCCTGAGATTATTTCGGGTGATATTTCCAGCCTGAATACTTTAGCGGGAAAAGGCCAGCCGAGATCCCTCAGATTACAAGGGAGCAGTGGCGGATGCAGGATTTTCTATAAGGGGTGTCAAAGTTATAATAATAATAAAAAACATTGTAATAAACATACTATTCACATTAATTATAAAAAGTTAGCATAATACATATACAAACTAACAGATTAAAATCAAGAACCTAAGTCAACGTATTCCTTTCCAACCAAGCGTACTGCTTTCTTCCCCATTTACAAAACACCACGACGACCGGTCATATCTTGAAAGTACTGAATAATAGCTTCATTCGATACACAATCAAATATATCCTTTTCAATATAGACCACCAAATTATCATTCATCCATTCATCACTCATTCGGTTGCGAAGACGATTCTTCACAATCTTCATAGCAGAGAACGCTCTTTCTGCAGAAGCCGTTGCAACCGGTAGTACTAATGCTAAAGTTATAAGCTTGTAAACTAACGGATACACCAAATCTTTTCCAGTTTCAACTAATTTTCTTGATAGATCTCCAAGCCCTCTCATAGCAGAGGTATCTAATCTTGAACGCACATCGAGCACAAAATTCTCGAGTTGGTTTGACAATGCCAAAAGCTCTATGCCTCGAAAATCATTTGGATAGAATCCAGCAAGTCGAACTAACTTTTCTTTGTCAAAAGCTTTGAAAGAGTCAGATGGGTTCAAACAAGCCATGCAAAGCAACAATTCAGTACTTATCTCATTAAATCGACCATTCAACTCAAGCAATTGCATATCTATGACAGTATTGAATACTTCTACGCGATAGCGATGCGAATTTGTCATCTCTTCATCTTCCCGTTTTCGTTTCAATCTTTTGCCACTTACATAAATAGCATCCATATCAGGCACCACAATTTTGTATTTTGTGCAAAAAACTGATACATCTTTCACCAAAGAGCTCAATCCATCATCTCTCATTGCTTGGAGCCTTCCTTTAGAAATATCAACTAAAATCATAGCATTCACTATATCTTGATTTTTCCTTTGCAATGCTTTGCACAATTCATTTGTTATTCCTAATACAGATTTCATCAAGTGCAAATCAAATGCAAAGTCAAAAGATAGCATGTCTCTTACCAAGCGCGAAGCTTCACCCCTTTGACAAGATATAGCTCCTTCATCCACAATAGTACGAAGGACGCCTATTATAGAATCAAATAAGTTAATCATCCCAAGAATAGTATTGTAATGCGAGCTCCAACGAGTGTCACATGGACGAGCAAGAGTACTTTCTTGATTCAATCCTCTGCCGGTAGCAATTTCTTCATTTTCCAAAGCTTCAATGATATGTGCAACTTGCTGTTCTCGTAAGTTGTCTTTCCGTTTGCACGAACCTCCAACTACATTCACCACATTAGTCATCAAAAGGAAAAGTTCAGAGATACGGATGTGTTGTTTTGCAACTGCTACCAAAGCGAGTTGAAGTTGGTGAGCAAAACAGTGGACATAATATGCTGTGTGATTTTCTTTCAAGATCAAAGACTTTAACCCATTAAACTCTCCACGCATATTGCTAGCTCCGTCATAGCCCTGTCCACGTAACTTGGATATGGTCAATCCATGTGCATTCAAAAGTTCTTCGAGTGCTACTTTCAATGAGATAGCACTTGTGCACTCGACATGCTTGAATCCTAAAATTCTCTCAAGAACTTGACCACTTTTATCTACAAACCTTAACACAACAACCATTTGTTCTTTTATCGACACATCACGAGAATCATCAAGAAGAACACAAAAAACCCCATCACCAAGTTCTTCAAGTATAGATTTCGTTGTTTGAAAGGCACAAGCTTTAACAATATCTTTTTGAATAAGAGGGGCTATTAACTTGAGATTTGCCGGGGCATTTTTTAAAGCAACTCTCCTTACATCTTCATTATGGCTTGCTAAAAACTTCAAAAGTTCTAGAAAATTACCTTGATTGCTTGAACTTTCAGACTCGTCATGACCACGGAAGGCAAGTCCTTGCCTCAAAAGCCACCGAACACAATCAATTGAAGCATTTAGTCGTACTCTATAACTCAATTTTGCCTCATCTGTAATTTTCAGCAACACTGGCTCAATGTGCTGCTTCTGATTCAACAGATCTTCACACTTACTAAAAGCTTGTCTATGAGCACTGTTAGGACCTCCCTCATGCTTTCGAAGTTTATGCTTGTGTTTCCAATCCCTAAAACCTATAAGAGTAAATGCATCGCCACCTCCTTGACCCAATTCATTTTTGAATATATAACAATAAAGACAAAATGCAACATCTTTGTCTTTACTATATTCCAACCAGCTGAATTCGTCGAACCATGAACGGTTAAACCTCCGCATAATCCCATCAATATTTTGCTGAGGAAAATTCTCAAGATTAGGTTGACAAGCACCTTCCAAATAGTACTTCCTTCGAACTCTTTCTCGAATATTAGGATGATACGTTGTGATTTTTGGTCGTTTTCCGGGGTCTGAAGGAAGCTCCGACAAATCAGAATCTTCATCAACGGCTTGTGTTTGCTCATTCGAACTCTTAGATGAAACTGAGTTCAAAGTTGTCCTAGGCATTTTGACTTGCTCATTTTCATTGGAACTCACATTAAGCGATGGCGATTTTTTATCCAATTTTTGAAAATACTTCAGCATAATTCTGCGTCAAAATTAAGAACTCTTTAAAATCACATCATATTCTAATTGGGAAAAATCTAAAAATAAACAAATTAATATATTCTGAAATAAATGAGATGCATAATTGAACTGTAAGAATGTAACAAATGTGATAACTGCTGTTGGTGAAATGTATCTATTCCACAAGCACCACGATAACAGAGTTTGGGCAGCCCTTTTCTTGATGGTACGTATTTGCAAATACTGAAATTCTTGGTCGAGTAATTTCATTTCCCATTTGATGAGATCTAAAACGATTTAGAGCATGTAACAAGTTTTCAGGGCAGTGGTCATACCCACGTCGCAGCTATTCCTTAATTCCCCTTCATTTCCTCTTGTTGGCATTCTGTCGAACAGGTTCTAGGTGAAGAGATTACAAGTTCAAATTCATCCTTAAGCTTGGCATTTCGTCGAACAACTTATAGGCGCTGGAGATTTCAACTATCTTCTCAATTTCTCTTCATCGGTTCTAATACTCTCAATCTAAAACACACATGAATTCCTTCCTAGACTCCTAGTACCACCAAATTTGGGGGTTTGGTTATGTTCATCTCTATTTTGTTTAATTGCTTTGAATTGAAAACTGAACATGATAAGAAGAAATCATGTTTTGATTCTAATGGGCAAGAAACGAAAACCTACAATATCTTAGATAAGAGAAGAGGAAAGAAGATGGCCGAGCGTAGAGCTTACCTTATTCCCTCGTCCAGAACCAGAAGCGAAGAAGGAAGAAAGAAGTTTGAAAAATCGGAGAAAATCCCAATCTGCTACTGCTAGCCGCGTTTTTTTCAGAATTTTAGCAACTTAAATAATTCTATATACATTAAAAATATATTTATAAATAATAATAATAATATTAGGGGTATAATAGGTATTTCACAACAAAATTTAAGGGGTGTCAATTGACACCCCTTGACCATATGTCCATCCGCCCCTGCAAGGGAGGCATCAGAAGCATATGCTGCATATTTTAATTGACAATGGTAGTACACATAATTTTATAAAGCCTGAAGTAGCCGAACGTTTGAAGTTAGGGATAAAACCAGTTTCTGGTTTTCGAGTTTACATAGGGAATGGAGATTCGTTATTGTGCCGCCATAAGTGTGAGGGAGTGCCGATTAACATGCAAGGTACAGATTTTCATCTTGATTTATACGTCTTGCCCATACAAGGACCGGATATTATTTTGGGAGTGCAATGGCTCCAAGAACTCGGAAAAGTTACCCACGATTACGCCAATTCAAAGATGGAATTCATGTGGCGTCGAAAGCGGGTCATACTAAAAGGAGATGCTGGTTTGGGAGACAAGGTGGTCACTGTTCGAATGTTGCAAAGTTTGCATTTGCATGGCAAAGTAGATGAGTTATTTGAGGTTCACCTCCTAGCGGCAGACGGTGATAGGGATTAATATCAGCCTTACTATGTAAATTCACATCACTGATAAAAACGGATATTAGCCTAAAGAGCTGTAGGGAACTTTCTGAGATCTGGTAGGATCAAGGGATCTGGACAGTTCCCATAAGCATCAGGCATAGGTCAAATCTGCCAGGATCCCTGTTGTGCAGAAGCTGCAAGCATCTGCGGACGCTTAGGGATCTGCACAGCATACAGTCGGCATGACTCTATATACTCTAGTATGAGGACCACCAAATTGATGATGGGAAAGAGTCTTATCCCCATGGAAATCCCCTTTTTGTCCTCGTTTAGCTTGAATGCTTACTTTTTTACCCTCCCCACTTCTATAAATAATCGAGTAGTTGCATAGCCCGGGGGGGATCACAACACATCACTCTCGGCGAACAACACGCTCCTTGGCGTACTGTTCCATTCAATTCCATACTCCCTCCTACGAGCTCCTCTGAGCTCCTCTGAGCTCAAGCGGTCAAGGCGTTCAAAGCCTTCCTCCGGGAAGCTCTAGTTTCCCTTCACCTCCATCCTCTTTTCTCGACGCCGGGAAGAATCTCTATCTTAAACCCTGTCCTAAGCCTAAGGTAAAACCCTCATTGCCAAAAGGGAATGAGGCTCGACGGAGCTCCGTTCTCCTTGTTTCCCTCCTTTTTCCTGTTCCATTTCTTCAGTATCTGCTTATATGAGTGTAAAACTCCATGAATCTTGCTAGTTTATGGATAAACATGCCTTTTATGCCCTACCCATAGCTCGACTATTATTTGTCATCACTACGCGAATCATGCTCTGTGTAAAATACTCATCTATGATTCTATACGCACATGAATCTCTTGCTCTTTACTGCTTTAACGCTTTACCCATGAATGCTCTTTGTAAAACATGAGGAATGATCTCTTAAATTGTTGTGGATCGCTAACCCGGATCTATCAACTGGCTCCGTCTGTGGGAAGTCTGGAGTTAAGATGTTGATTTCCCCTGTTTTTTATGCAAAATTCCAACTCATTGGTGTAATACTGTTTACGATTTCCTTTTATTCTGTCCTCATGTTGAGAATATGAGAAAATCTGATGTTATATTGGTTGGGTATGCTCTGTTTGTTGTTTAATCTGCAAAAACCTCAAATGTGCATACCACCGCTTGATATTTGCTAAAGCTTTCCACGGCCGTGAGCCGTTGAATGTGAGGTGATTTTATAATTATGCTCTCTTTGAGGTGGAAATCGTGATAAACCTGGTGATTGAAAGGAAACTTGTGTTTGAGAGGTTAATCTCCTTAAATGTGAATTAAACACTGATATCTGTAAGCACTGTCAATACCCGTGGTTTCAAGGGGCAAATCCCCTGTTTATCTTCGAAGTTCTAGTTGGTTCTGATGATATGCGCATAAACTTGCCTTTTCATTTGCCCTGTTGTGATGATCATTTAGAATAGCGGCTATCTAATAGAAGAAATATGTATTGAACGCAAGATTTATACTATTCCTGGAGAATTTTAGTATGTATACCATGAATTTGTGACAGCTATACCACTTGAAATTCATGAATTCAACGATTGGAAGCAATCTCAAGGCCTCATCTCTCTCATGACATGAATTGTGATGGCTAATCTTTTGTTGTTTTGTCAAAAACTTAAGGTTGTGAGGGATCCAGAGAAAAGACGGATCGCAAGCCACAACAATTCCGAAATACGTTCGCGTCACCTTGTATACTTGGTGAGCATACAATTCTGCCTGTTATATGCTCAATATGAAACCCATTCATAAGATGCAAAGGTCTGGTGATTACGAAATAAGCATCCCCACTAAAGCTAGGCGAATGCCCCTGAATTGCCATGACCCTAAAACCCATGAAGTAGTAAAAACATTAAAGAAAACGGAGAGCTGAAAGATGCTAAGGCTACCCCATTCATGTTGATGAAGGGAGCCCGCATCTGGAAGCAGAACCTCCTCTCAGAAGCCCTGTCTAACAGGCAACTCCCTCGTAAGCCCCGAATAACGGGCAGAACCTTCTCTCAGAAGCCCTGTCTAACAGGCAACTCAGAAGCCCTGTCTAACAGGCAACTCCCTCGTAAGCCCCCAATAACGGGCAGAACCTTCTCTCAGAAGCCCTGTCTAACAGGCAACTCCCTCGTAAGCCCCGAATAACGGGCAGAACCTTCTCTCAGAAGCCCTGTCTAACAGGCAACTCCCTCGTAAGCCCCGAATAACGGGCAGAACCTCCTCTCAGAAGCCCTGTCTAACAGGCAACCCTCTCGTAAGCCCCGTATAACGGGCAGAACACCTCATAAGCCCTGTCTAACAGGCAATACTCTCAAAAGCCCTACTACCTAGTAGGCAATACCCTCGTAAGCCCCATGTAATGGGCAGAACCCTCAGAAGCCCTACACAGTAGGCAACATCATCATAAGCCCCATATAATGGGCAGAACCCTTCATAAGCCCTATTTAATAGGCAATCCCCCTCAAAAAGCCCTGTTTAACAGGCAATATCATCGTAAGCCCCATATGATGGGCAGAACACTTCATAAGCCCTACTTAATAGGCAATCCTTTCACGAAGCCCTATCTAATAGGCACCTCTTTTGTAAGCCCCATTCAATGGGCAGAACCTTCCACAAAGCCCTATCCAATAGGTGACTCCTTTGCAAGCCCTTTGCAATGGGCAGAACTTTTCCCAAGCCTTACTCAGTAGGCAACATCCTCATAAACTTCATACAATAGACGAAATTCCTTGTAAGTCTCATTAAATGGGCAGTGCACCCCTAAGCCTTGTTCTAAAGGCGACATTTTTGTATATCGCTCCTATAAGTTTTACCCATGGCATTCCAGTGGGTAAAATCCCACCTAAATCCCGCTTTACAAGTGGTATTCTCAAAAAACTCTATTTGATAAACAATACCTTTATAAACCTCTAAGGAGGATATTGCCTTCATAAGCTTAACCTGATAGTCAGCGCTTCTGCAAGCTTTATAAAATGGACCAAGTTCTCGTAGGCTCGGTTCAATAAGTAATATGCTTAGGAACCCCGCATAAGGGACACCATTCTCACAATCCCTGGCTAACAGGGAATATCTTAACAAGAAAACCTTATAAAATAGGTGCTAGCGACAAAAAGGGGCTGTACGGCCGAGGCATATCACATT
The DNA here is from genome assembly GCA_029379335.1 of Thymus mandschuricus. Taxonomy (NCBI): domain Eukaryota; kingdom Viridiplantae; phylum Streptophyta; class Magnoliopsida; order Lamiales; family Lamiaceae; genus Thymus; species Thymus mandschuricus. The sequence goes on along the minus strand of CM057076.1, from coordinate 248,089 downwards.
AAGCTTAATAAAATAAGATGCCACACAAATTCTTAATAACCTCTTCTTCCGATCAGATCCCTCCCAGAGGCCTCATCAGGAAAGCCTTAGGAAGACAAACAACCTAGCAAAATAGATTTTGTAAAGACAGATGTCACTGACATCAGCTCCATGAAGGCGAAAGCCATCCTTGAAAAGCCTTATACTAAGTAAACCACGCTTGTTAAAGCCGCTTTGAATGATTAACGTTTGCAACAGGATCTGCTAAATCAGCAGTAGGTCGTAACTAAATCTCATATGATCAGATGCCTCATGTCAAAAGGAGGAAACTATGTCAAAGTCCTTTATCATAATTAGACTTCTATCATTAAGTCGTTACTTACCTTCACCGTACATTGGCAGAAGCCACCCCCTTTAAGAGCCTTATAGCAAATAAGCTATACACGTTGAAGCCACTATAAATAATGCTCAAATGCAGAAAGCTTGCTAATAGCTAGTTACATATACTTCAAGTCTCTCTCAAAGAGCATCTGGAATTAATCCTCTACACGTACTTAAACCTTTGCAGATCCCTATAAGGATGAATGTTACATCAGATGCCGTTTCCAAGGAAGCCGGTCAAGCCACCGGGAACCCGGAAAATTCTGTGGTGGGACACAAAGGAACGGACACTATGTTGACAGAGGCTAGTGTCAACATGGAAGCTCAGTTTTCTCCAGCTATGCTTCAGCAAATGAAAGCCCTTATCGAAGGAGCGGTAGAAGGGGTTGTTAAAAAAAGACTCCACGCTCTAGGGGCAAATCCTCAGAACACAGATCCCTTGGGCGAGACCCAGGAAGGGGGAGGAAGTAAGAGTACTCCCGCAATGCATAAGCAGAAGCCTATACATCAAGGCGTAACCCAAGAGCTAATCTCAAGGCTGCCTCCGACAGTTGCCGAAGAGGAAGAGGGATTTTCTACTGATTGGGAATTCCCGGATGAGGAAGGTCCCGAAGAACTTGAGGGAAATCTCAATGAGAACACCTAAAATGCATGGGCCAAGAAATATACCCAACAGCAGGAGCAGATGAAGCTCTTAACAAAAGAAGTCAAAAAAAAAAAAAAAAAAAAAAAAAAAAAAAAACCGAAGGAACAAAATCAGGTCGTGGAAAGGGCCTCAAAAGAGATGGAAACAAGCGAGAAAGAGTTCCGCAATCCAAAGGAAGGAAAAAATCCAAAACTTTCCTCAAACAATAAGAATGGAGGAGAACAGGGTTAATGATACCTTTTGGGAATATTCTACTTCTTAGCTTTTGAGAAAACTGAACTAAGTCCCTAAAAATTAAAAGGGGCATTCTCTGAAGAACACTACCAAAAATGAGGTGTAATTCCTCCGACTCCTTATACCTCACTTGGGGGGGGGGGGGGGGGGGGGGGAGTAGGGAGTAGGGAGTATCCCCCTAGCGGTAATATCCGTATCCCATTATCTTAAAATGCTTTTTTCTATGTCAATATTTATACTACGTTGCCTACGAAGGCGACAGGTTGAAAACAAAAAAGGGATCACACCTACAAAAACAGAAAATCAATTCTGAAAAATAAAGTTCCAGTCATTCAAAAAACTCAGAGTAAAATCTAAAAAAGAAAGAGAGATCATTTCAGAAAACAACTGTCAACATAAACTAGGAGTCAATAAAGGAACTCTAGTTGTGGGCAGAAGGCTCAGTAACGTCAGGATTAAACAAGTTATCCACAAAGCGATCGGCAGCATCTTGGTTGGGATCCACAGAGGTATCCTGATTAGGGCCGATAGCAGTATCCTGCGCAAGCCCCGAAGGATCCTCGGAGGAAGGGGCGGTAGTATCAATAGTCGAAGGGACTACAGGAGGGTCATGAGTAGTAATGGGCTCCTCATTGATCTGCCCAGTTCCAGAGGTAGAGATATTGGCTTCAACTGTTCCCTTCGCCTGAATCTCCGCAGAAGAAGTAGCGGAAACTTTCTCGGGGCCCCTGAGAAAGACAGCCTGGTTAGCCAAAGTGTGAATGGCACTATCGGACTCTGTATCGGAGGAATCAGAAGAGAGCCACTCAGGAGAGGAAGCCTCAAAGGGAAGCTCGCATCTGGGCGGAAGTAGATCGGGAGATTCTTTCTCCTAAAAAAAAAAAAAAAAAAAAAAAAAAAGAGGAAAAAAGTAAATGAAAACATCATACGATAATAAATTATAAAAATAATAAGTAATCAAGGGAATTGTTGGTCCCTAAGCACAAATAGCATAAATACAAACAAGAAGAAGGTCCTTGGATCATAGAATAATACCTCTTCAAAAACTCTCTTAAGGAGCCTCTGGGCCTCAGCATCAGGGAGATAAGTTTGAATGCGGGGAGGGCCCCAAGAAGGTGATGGCTCCAAATGATCATGGGGGTAATGAAGGATGTTAGCCGCCTTCTGAAGTTCTCGAAGATATCAAGGGTTCTGTTCGCTAATCTTGCGGTTGAGAGCCAGGGTCTCGGGTGCTCGACTAAAAGCCTCCACGATAGGACCTAGGTTCACAGATGCGGTCTTCTCAGGAACACCTAGCATCTTACAACATTCGAACACAGATTTTGCCGCCCACTCGGTGAGAGGCTCAGCCATCCTAACCCAAAAACCAGGAGAGTGGAGATAAGCCTCAGGCAAACGGTTAATTAAGTGATCAAGGAAAGCTTGCCCATAGGGGGTAAGAAGAAGCTGAGAACGACAACTCCTCATCCCCCTAATGAGGCCCTGTTCCAACCCTTCCTGGAAACCCTCGGCTCGAGAAGAAGTCTTCGCTCGCGCCAACTCTTGTTCATGTTGCCTCTTAAGCTGTTCCACCTCCGCAAAACGGGCGTCATGCGCCCCCGCTAGTTGCATGACAGAAGCTGTTAAGGCCTCGCGAAAATCCTTTGCCTGACGAGCATAGGAAGTAGAACTAATTCGAAGCTGAGAAATCTCTTTTTCCCGGGCCTGGAGATAAGTCTCCCTATCTCGATCTTTCTTCTCTAATTCGGACAACTCCTTTTCAAGCTTCTTTTTCTGGGCTTGGAGAGTTTGAAGATTCTCATGTTGACGAGCTTTTTCCTGGAGGTGATACACTTCAGCCTGAAGTTTCTTTCTCTCTTCCTCCACATGAGAATAATGAACTTGTAGATTGTCAAAGGCTAAAGCACGGATGCCTAGCATGGATCTGCAGCTAGCAGCCTGAGAAGAGTATAAATAGTTAATGCAGATGTTACTAATACCTCCTTAATCTCATAAAAAGGAAATGAATAAGCTAAAAATATACCTGCAACTCAAAACTAGCCGCCCTTTTTAATAAAAAATCAGAAGGTTGAGCTTCTGCCAACCGCCAGTCCTCCTCACGGGGAATGCTATCTAGGATCATAGCAGCCAAACCCCCATCTATCGCGTTGATCATCCCGGGGAAGGATACACTAGCGCCCCTCCCTTGTGAGGTCGAAGGAGGAACGTCTAAACCCTTCTGACGAAGGGAGTGGATGAAAGCTAAGGAACTAGTAGAAGAGGGAGAAAGACAGGGCTGAGAGGCTTGAATCTCTTTCTGAGGAAGATAAGGATTAGCGTTAGCCAGCGTAGCTGATTTAAAGCCTGAACTTGAAGATCCCGTTCATGTGGGGCGGGGGATCCAAAGGCAGCAAAACCCAAAGCTGAAGGGATCATAGTCCCTGGAGCAGAGCTGGGTACTATTGAGCTAGATTCATACCGTCCTTTCTTAGTAGAGGAGCCAAGAGGGGATGAACTTTTTCTCTTATCAGAAGAGGGAGGAGGGTTCATCGAACTAGTCCTCAAGTCTTCTTTTGGAATAAAAGAAGCCTCTGTAGTGGTCAGATCCTGACCTGGTGGAGAGAAAGCAAAGCTCTCCATCGAAGAAGAAGTTACTGGGAGCAGGGAAGAAGAATCTGGGCTCTCTACATCTGCTATTAGCCCTGATTTAGCAGAAACTTTGCCTTTCCCCTGCCGTGAAGTTGATACCTTCGACCGAGAAGGAGAGGAGGCGTCTGCCCCTCGTGAGGGCCTAGGCAGGCCCCTGGAACCTCCTGTGGGGGGAGAAAAGGCTTCGCACTCAGCCTTGGAAGCTTCCTTAACCAAACCAGGAGCTCCATCGTTGTGTTTTGCTTCAGCAATCAAACGTTGGAGCTTATCAGATGCTTTTTTCTTCAGATTTTGCTTAGAGACATCCATTCCTGTGCACATTGGAAAAGAAAAATTGATATCACTTGTGTACCTGGCAAAAGGTATTAGAAAAATTGGAAAATAGCAATAGCATAAAAGAAATTTTTTACCCATTGAAGAGGACCAGGGGACGCTGGGTTTCAAACCAAAAAAGGAAAGAGTACCTTCACTCTCTATAAGGGGCCTAAGCATCGTATGATCAGAAGGGTATTCTTGAGAAAGGGAAGACATTATTTCTTCTTCCCAAGAAGATAAATCTGAAGGAAGAGACCGAGAGGTTTTCTCCTTACCAGGATTCCTATAGAAATTAATATCCGGGATGTTCCAAGAAGTTCCCGGAGGGGGTTTAACTACCAAATAGCATTTATGCCAATCCTTATCTATAGATTCGTATTTGCCATACATATTAGCAAAGCGAACATTGGGAGAAAAATACAAATGAGAATCCCTATGTTTTAACTCATGAGTGCGAAAGAAGAGGAACGCTGTATCTTTTACCCCTTCTAGGCTAGCAATTATATGGAAAAAGGCAGCCTTATGAATGGAGGCCGGGTTTAACTGATTCAGGGGAGCATTGTATAAATAAGCAATGCGAGAGAAAAAAGGAGGTACAGGAAAACGTAATCCGGCCCCTAATTGAAAGAACCAAAAGGCTTTTAGAGGAGGCTTTAACGATGAAGGACGCTCATCCTCTTCGGGGATCCTTAAAGAGTATCCCCCGAACTCCTTTACTTTTTTCATGAAAACATCTAACGCTGTTCTATCTAGAACAGAAGATTCGTACTTTTCTAGGGGAAGGATCTGCTTCTTTGGTTTATCCTCCATGTTTCCCTTCTGAACCTCAGACCCCGAAACAGATCTAGTAGATCTGTTACGGCCTTGATGATCAGGAGTACCTCGTCGAGAAGAAGAGGATTTCATAGCAACCTTCTAAAAAAGATGACAACGGAGAATCTAAGAGGAAGGTGAAGCGCAGAAAATACCTGTGCAGTAGAGAGAAAGAGCAAGTTGAAAGGGAAGGGGAAGGGTTTTTCCTTTTTCCTCCGGAAGTCTGAAAAATATAAGTAAAAATAAGTAGTTATTACTTCAAAAAAAAAAAAAAAAAATGAAAAGAAAAAAGAGAAGAGAGAAGAAAGGGGGTGAAGAAGAGAAAGCGTGTTTCTGTCAACACCCCAAAATTTAGTTAATGCCAGAAGGGGGATATCCTCCTCTCTTCGAGCGTGCTCACACGCGCAAAAAATAAATGAATGAAAGGAGAAAAACAAGGATGCAGACCCTTCTTTCCTTCAGAAAATAAGGCTAATTCTTTCATAAAAAAGTTAGAGAAGCCTTAGAATCATCCCCAGGGAGTCACCAAAACCTCATATAACACGGAGAAGACACCTTCATAGCTTGAAGAAACTCAAGCTCAATAGGCGAAATTCAGTCATTGGTTTTAACGACCAAGAATAGAGGAGGGCTAGAGCCTCTTATAGGTAAAAGCGGTAATGACAAAACTCATATTCTCTCATGCACTCGTCACATCGGAGAAGTAATGATGGAAAAAATTAAAATTCCTGCACCTTTATGGTCTAGGAAAGCTAAACGTTGCGCTGTCTTCCATGTGATAAGACGTCATGGTGTACGCAGCATAACTTTTCTCTGTCCATACCTCATCAGAAGCTAATGAAGCACGCTTCTGGACTTGGGGGGGAGTAGCTGATAGGGATTAATATCAGCCTTACTATGTAAATTCACATCACTGATAAAAACGGATATTAGCCTAAAGAGCTGTAGGGAACTTTCTGAGATCTGGTAGGATCAAGGGATCTGGACAGTTCCCATAAGCATCGGGCATAGGTCAAATCTGCCAGGATCCCGGTTGTGCAGAAGCTGCAAGCATCTGCGGACGCTTAGGGATCTGCACAGCATACAGTCGGCATGACTCTATATACTCTAGTATGAGGACCACCAAATTGATGATGGGAAAGAGTCTTATCCCCATGGAAATCCCCTTTTTGTCCTCGTTTAGCTTGAATGCTTACTTTTTTACCCTCCCCACTTCTATAAATAATCGAGTAGTTGCATAGCCCGGGGGGGATCACAACACATCACTCTCGGCGAACAACACGCTCCTTGGCGTACTGTTCCATTCAATTCCATACTCCCTCCTACGAGCTCCTTTGAGCTCCTCTGAGCTCAAGCGGTCAAGGCGTTCAAAGCCTTCCTCCGGGAAGCTCTAGTTTCCCTTCACCTCCATTCTCTTTTCTCGACGCCGGGAAGAATCTCCATCTTAAACCCTGTCCTAAGCCTAAGGTAAAACCCTCATTGCCAAAAGGGAATGAGGCTCGACGGAGCTCCGTTCTCCTTGTTTCCCTCATTTTTCCTGTTCCATTTCTTCAGTATCTGCTTATATGAGTGTAAAACTCCATGAATCTTGCTAGTTTATGGATAAACATGCCTTTTATGCCCTACCCATAGCTCGACTATTATTTGTCATCACTACGCGAATCATGCTCTGTGCAAAATACTCATCTATGGGTCTATACGCACATGAATCTCTTGCTCTTTACTGCTTTAACGCTTTACCCATGAATGCTCTTTGTAAAACATGAGGAATGATCTCTTAAATTGTTGTGGATCTCTAACCCGGATCTATCAGACGGGATAGCCGAATCACCAAGTGAACAACTTGATCTGAATGAGGTTCCGATTTTGGCCCAATCGGTGATCAAAGAATTTGCGGGAGTGTTTATGTGTCCAAAGGAGTTGCCACCTCGTCGGTCATTTGAGCACCGAATCCATCTACAACCAGGAAGTCAACCGGTTAATGTTAGGCCATATAGATATCCCTATTATCAAAAGACAGAGATGGAAAAATTGGTGAAAGAGATGCTCGAACAAGGAATTATACGCCCAAGCCAAAGTCCCTTTTCCTTCCCGGTGCCGCATTACTTAACCTTGACAAGAAGAATTCTGTCAAGGCCCCATTACTTAACCTTGACAGCATTCTCTGGCGTATCAATATATCAACAAGCATGGTAATGTGGTGGCGCACATCGTCAGATTTGTCTTTGATGGAACCATCGAACATGGTTGCCTCGATCTTAATATTCTCATCCTCTCCCCATTTGGCCATCAATGTAATCCACTGCTGACCAGGTAAATCTTCCACCACAAAGTTACCAAACTCTGTAAAGGCCTGATGTGGTGGAGCATACTCATATTGGTACTGAATCTCGTTGCGGAGGATGGTCCACAGTCTGGATTCCAAGGGCGAAGGAGATGGCGATGACTGAGACTGAGACTGAGACTCCAACGCCACGTGGCGAATACCACGCCTCAGAATAGGGTACCTGTAGAGATGTGGACTTCAAAGATGAGAAGATGCAGAAGACACAAGAGGATGAGCTCGTTACTGGAGGTTGAAGATGAAGAAATCTATTTCTATTTTGTAAATGTTCTCACTGGGATTCGATCTTAAGTAGTTTATGTGTGAGCCGTTGGATCACTTTTGGATCCAACGGCTAGATATGCTTTATTCCCTAAATGCGAGTATGTAATCGCTTTTTACTTTCTTTCACGCTTTAGGCTAGGTTTTGTGGCAGCTGCCATATATATTTGTAACTACTTTCCTTTTTGAGATCTGAGTATGAATGAATGGAACTTTACACTGTTACATTGAAATTTTCCTACACTCAACATGGTATCTAGAGCCAGGTTGCTCTGATTCTCGACATAAATGGTGAAAGTTGTTAAACCAGACTACGCTGAAATGCCGAGCGACGAAGAGGATGAGGAATTTCAGAAACCACCTGTTCACCCAGAGAAAAAGAAGAATCCAAAGAAGGAGCAGGACCTTGAGGTGGAAATCGATGAGGAATCTGGGCTTACAATACCTCAAATCGATGAGTCTTAAATATACCAGCTACTGATCACTCTGGGATGCAGCTCATCGCAGCTCAACTCACGGGATCCAATTTCCTGAATTGGAGTAAGTCGATCAAACGTGCCTTGGCAGCTAGGAGCAAGCTCGAGTTCCTTGATGGTACGTTTCCTGAGCCGAGTGCGGATTCTCAATTTTATAAACGATGGATGAAGACTGATTACATAGTTTCTACCTGGATATGCAATTCTATCTCGAAAGAGTTGGTTGATGCCTTTTCACATATTGAAAGCACTTATAAATTGTGGTGTGCTCTTACACAAAGGTTTGGAGGAAGTAATGGTCCCAAAATTCTCAAGTTACAGAGGGATATTTATGCTTTTAGGCAAGGTAATTTGTCTGTATCCTCATATTTTAATCAACTAAATGCGATGTGGGATGATATGGATATGTTATTGCCTCCCTTAGATTGTATTTGCCATGCTAAGAGGAAATCAGTGCAGAGAGAAGAGCAGATCCGTTTGGTGGCATTCTTGGTTGGATTGAATGAGATGTATGATTCAACTAAAACTCAGATTATGTTGCTTAAACCTCTCCCCAGTCTTGATCAGGCTTATTCCATGGTGGTACAAGTGGAAGATCAGAAAAGAATGACAGACCAACAGGGTGATGCAACAAAGATGATGGCTATGAATGTTCAGAAATCTGCCTATAATGCCCCGCAGCAGTATGGAACACAATCCAATTTTGGTGGAAACAAATCACCGTACCAGAAGCAAGGTGGACCATACAAGAAGAAATTGAGCAAAGAAGAAAGAAGGAAGCTCAAGTGCTCACACTGTCATGAATCTGGCCATGAAGTGGATGAGTGCTTTAAGCTCCATGGCATCCCTGAGTGGTACAAGAAACTCAAAGAGAATCAGACACAAAACAGAGCTAATTATGCAGAGGGAAATGCTGAAGTGAATGTGCCACAAGACAGAGGCAATCAAAGAGACCAAGCTGGGCTTGAAATGAGCAAGCTCATCCAAGCTGAAATTGCTAAGTGTATGGGTCAGTTCTTCCATCAACAATCTAATACCACTACTAACAAACCAGATGCAGACATGGTGCAGGATTCAGTCAAGAGATCCAACCCATTTGAAGGACATTTTGCCTTCTCTGTTCTGCCTAGTACAGTTGAGAATAACTGGATAGTGGATTCAGGGGCTACAGTTCATATTTGTGCTGATCCTGAGCTTCTCTACACAACATATAAGTTGGATACTCCTACTTCTATCTTCTTGCCAGATGGGACTTCCAGAACAGTAGCTTATGCAGGCAAAGCTCGAATCAACAAGGATATCATACTGGAGCATGTTTTGTTTGTACCAGGCTTTACTAGCAATCTGATCTCAGTGGCTAAGCTGGTTGAGGAGTTAAACATCAAATGCACATTTTTTGCAAGTCACTGTGTTTTCCAGAAAATAAGTACTGATCATTTGGTAGGAGTTGGTAAGCTGAAAGGTAACCTTTATGTGATGGATACCTACTGTGAAAAACACTACATTAGTTTCTTTAACCCCAGAGATATGAGCATAAAGGATTGGCATATCTTTATGGGGCACCCTTCTGTAAGTGTGATGGAACACATGAATCTTCCTAAGGGGAAACTCTTTGATGAGGCAGTTAAGGTACTGGAAAACTGTGAAATTTGTGTGAAAGCTAAACAGTCAAGGGATAGTTTTCCTGTACTGAATAGAAGAACTACAGGATTATGGTTCATGGTGATATTTGGGGACCTTACACCCAAGAGAACATATGTAATGCAACTTATGTTCTCACATTAGTTGAAGATTTCAGCAGAACTATCTGGACATACTTGTTGCAGTCCAAGGAGCAGTTGCATCAAGTATTGGCTAGCTATATCCAGCTTATACACAATCAGTTTGATTTGAAGATCAAGGCATTTAGAACTGATCATGGAACATAGTTCCTCAACAGGAATGTGGCTCAGCTTTTCTCACAGTTTGGTATTTTCCACCAGAAGTCCTGTGTATATACTCCCCAACAAAATGGGATAGTAGAGAGAAGGCATAGGCATCTTTTAGCTACAGCTCGTGCTCTAATGTTCCAAAGTGGATTACCAATAAGATTTTGGCCATATGCTATTCTAACAGCCACCTGGCTTATCAATAGGCTTCCAAGCAGAATTCTAGAATGGAAATCTCCATTTCACATCTTATTTGGCAGAGATCCAGATTACTCTATCCTTCGTCCATTTGGTTGCTTGGCCTATGCTGCAAATTTGATGCCTAACAGAGGTAAGTTTGATACTAGAAGCTTAAAATGTGTTTTTCTAGGCTATGATCTGTTTCATAAGGGTTTCTTGTTATTTGATCTTGATAACAACAAATCCTTAATATCAAGGGATGTGAAGTTTGTCACTGATGTTTTCCCCTTCCTCCAACTCAATGACATTCCTAATGAACCTCATCTCCCATATCCTGCAGTTGCAGATCAACCTCACTTGGACATTCCTTCTGTGGACATCATTGATGATCCAGCCTTTGAATTCCAATCACCTATTGTTGAGTTTCAGTCTCCAGAGGTATTTGGACCACCACTTAGCCCCTCTTCACCTTCATCACTTACACCTGCCTCACACACTGAGGATCCACCTGTCCTTAGAAGGGGAGATAGAAAAAGGGTCCCTCCTGTATGGATGAAGGATTACACTGGTACAGTGCAGACAACTCAGCTTTTCACACATCCTATTACTATCACTCCACCCACATTTCCTTATACTACCAGTCCATCTCTTACTTCCCCATATACAAATTTTTTGTTCAATCTAACAATGGTTAAGGAACCCACTTCTTTCAAGGAAGCTGTGCAGAGTACAGTTTGGGTTGAGGCTATCAATAAGGAACTCTTGGCCTTAACTGAGAATAATACTTGGATTATCACTGATTTACCTGCAGGAAAGAAACCTATAGGCTGCAAGTGGATTTTTAAGGTGAAACTTAATGCAGATGGCACTGTGGAAAGATATAAGGCTAGACTAGTAGCCAAGGGTTATACTCAAGAGTTGGGAGTTGATTATCATGAAGTTTTTTCCCCTGTTGCAAATCTTGTGACTGTGAGAGTCTTCTTTGCTATTGCTACAACACATTCTTGGCCCATCCACCAATTGGATGTTAACAATGCCTTCCTCCATGGCCACTTAACTGATGAAATCTACATGACTATACCACCTGGTCTTACTGGTTTTAAAAGAGGTCAGGTTTGCAAACTTCAAAGGAGCTTGTATGGATTGAAACAAGCCTCTAGGGAGTGGAATGCTGAATTCTCTAAATTCCTATCCTCTCTTGGATTTGTCTCTTCTATATGTGATCCTTGTTTATTTACTAAGGGTTCTGGTGCTTCTTTCATTGCACTTTTGGTGTATGTGGATGATGTAATTGTTACTAGTCCAGACTTGGATCTCATTGATTCTTTGAAGGGATCACTTGATGCAGCATTCACCATCAAGAATCTTGGTAGTGCTAGATTTTTCCTTGGCATGGAAATTGCTAGGGGTACTGATGGTACCATCCTGAATCAAAGGAAATATGTAATGGACTTGTTATCTGATTATGGTATGCTGTGCTGCAAACCTACTGCAACACCTCTTCCTCCAGGTCTTATTCTCTCTCAAGGCACTGAGGCTTTACTTCCTGATCCTTTGAGGTATAGAAAGTTGGTTGGACAGCTCCTCTATCTTAATCTTACTCGTCCTGATCTTGCTCATGCAACCCAACAACTAAGCCAGTTTGTGGCAGAGCCTACTATGATCCATAGGCATGCTGCAACTCATGTGTTGAAGTATCTGAAAGGCTGCCCCTCCCTTGGTGTATTTTATCCTGCTCATAACTCATTTGATCTTCATGCCTATTCTGATTCAGATTGGGCAACTTGCTCTGATTCTAGGAAGTCCATTACAGGTTTCTGTGTTTTTATGGGCTCCTCCCTTATTTCTTGGAAATGCAAAAAGCAATCTACTGTTTCATCCAGTTCTGCAGAAGCAGAGTACAGGGCTTTGGCCATGACTACAAGGGATTTAATGTGGCTTCATCGCCTTCTTGTCACATTTCTTGTCCATTCTCCTGTTCCCATTCCCCTGTTCTGTGACAGCAAGGCTGCCATTCAAATTACCAAAAACCCTGTGTTTCATGAACGTACGAAACACATTGACATTGATTGTCATGTGGTTTGTGAAAAATACTTGGAAGGTTTTGTTTCTCCTACTGCTGTTGCTTCTCTTGATCAACTTGCGGATTTTTTCACTAAACCGCATTTTGGTCCTCGTTTTCGTACTTTGCTATGCAAGCTGAAAGTGATTGATCTTCACCACCTTCAGCTTGAGGGGGGGTGTAGAGATGTGGACTTCAAAGATGAGAAGATGCAGAAGACACAAGAGGATGAGCTCGTTACTGGAGGTTGAAGATGAAGAAATCTATTTCTATTTTGTAAATGTTCTCACTGGGATTCGATCTTAAGTAGTTTATGTGTGAGCCGTTGGATCACTTTTGGATCCAACTGCTAGATATGCTTTATTCCCTAAATGCGAGTATGTAATCGCTTTTTACTTTCTTTCACGCTTTAGGCTAGGTTTTGTGGCAGCTGCCATATATATTTGTAACTACTTTCCTTTTTGAGATCTGAGTATGAATGAATGGAACTTTACACTGTTACATTGAAATTTTCCTACACTCAACAGTACCGCAGAGACCTTGTAACAACTCTTCCTCCCATCATCATTTCTATTCTATTCTCTAAGATCCACACAGAATGTAGTAGTAGTAGTAGGGTTTTACTGTATTTGTCTCCCCCTTCTTACTATTTTAATTTTTAATATTCTCGTCTTAATAATTCAATAATATATATAGATATATATTATTATAAAAACCCTTCGCCCAAAAGGAGTTTTTTTTTTTTTTTTGATCGGGCAAAAGGAGTTAACGCAATCGCTCAACAACTCCCCTCTCTTCCTTCTCTACCCCAACCTCACCCCAATCAATTCAGCTGCTACTGTGTTTCTTCGATCGCAATTATTCATATTCATAGTTAAACGAACTCGGAAGCAGTTGATCAAGGGATTTCTTCGATCGCAATTATTCATATTCATAGTTAAACGAACTCGGAAGCAGTCGATCAAATCCCTTGGTATCTTTTTCTGATCCGAGCTCTCTCATTTTTGCTGTCACTCCTGCTATGTTCTTCATCACTACGACAAGTTTATTCTACACTCTCATTCTATGTCTCTGTATCAACTCTAGATTCATGGTGGCATAATTCTTTTAAGTTTTAACGTAAGCTTATATTTAACGATTTGGAATACGGGTGGGTCGATTATTGCAATCGGGAAGTATCTATATTTGAGTGCTTAATTGCTTATCATGTATTTGATGGCCTTGCTAGGTATATTAGTTCCAGTCACGCACCGAGGAAACAACTAAGCTGTATATTGGTTTATATTTGATGTTTGATTATAGAACCTGATGTGAATTATATATCAATTCACAATGATTCAATTTATGGTAGAGTACTTTTACCATGTAGAATTCATATCTGTATTATATCTGGCTACGTAACGCCTAGACATCACCATATGTTGACGAACTTGTTAAACAGTTCGTGTGTTTGTTCTGTGTTTTTTTTTTTTTTTAGTCTTATCCCTAGTACTCACCAAAATTTATTGAATCTTGGGAACTAGTTAACTTGAGCTCAGAATATGCTTGTAATAGCTGTTGACCGGCACATTGCTTTCATGAACGCATCTCTTTTCTAACAACAGAATTCAAGCCTCGCTGCTCATGGTTTTCTTCCTAACTTTTTGTGGATAGAAGTTGGACATATCTTTGTGAAATTATCACAGGGTGATTCCCCTTAACTGGGCCACATTATTTGGCCCATCTTATCAAAGATGTGCTGCCACCAGTCGCATGCTTTAGTATATCTTGTATGTTTGTTCAATTATATATGTATTGAAAATGCCCATGTAAGATGACATTATCCTCCATATCCATATCAATGTTTACTGAGTTTTTTCATTGCAAAAAATTGTTACGAAGCGTTATGGTGTGCCCATTAATGCACTCAACTGTATTAGATTCAGTATAATTGTATTCCTAAACCAGACATGTTCTGTGATGGCTTTTCCTTTCATCTTGATAAATTTGAATTTATGCCCAAGAGTTATAATATCTATTACCTTTTTAGTGTCTTTCTTTCTGCAAGCAAGGGGAAGATGGCAGACGTGCCTTATTATGTGAGATCCTGCTTGCAGTCTGGGAAACTCGCTTTGCTAGCAATACTTGTGTCAGGGGGGATTGTACTGCAAATACTGGTAGTCTTCCTCAGTATGCATTTGAAGGCCTATGGTCATTATAATTTACCAATTTATATTTTTAAATACTACAGCTGCCTTTTCTGATTGTTTGATAACTCTCTAGGCTTGCGCTTTGTATAATAATTGGTGGCCAATGTTGACAGGTATCTCTATTCAGTTTCTTTTTGTTTAAATGGATATGCTTTGCTTATAAAATCATCAGTTTTTTGGCATTGTTGCTTGTGTGAATATTTTAAGCAACTTATAGGAGTTTTTGGTTTTTGTTAGAGCTGATATAATTAGTTCAGGGGAACCTTATTGGTTTGTTGCTACACACATGCTCTGCATTTCACACTACTGGAAGTATATAGATGTTGTCTTAGTTTGTGAGAATTTCACCAGCAACGCTACCAGCAAGTTGAGCTTTGAGGTATAAGCTTGCCCTAGGGATGAACAAAAAAGTGGGAAGCGGAGAGAATAATGAAAGATCACAGAACACAAGAATGATGAAGTTTTGGAAGTCAAATATTATTGTGTGTGTTCATTAAGTCTCAAAAGTCGTCCTGCGAATTTGTTTGTTATGTTGCGAATATTTTATGTTATGGCGACAAAGTTGTCTTGAGGAAATTCTTCTGGGAGGTATATACCATAGAATACTTTTATCAAATGAAATGAAGTAATTTCCCAGAACACTGGGTTTAAATATGATTCTTTTGACTGGTGGCATTGTGGCTCCACAGCTTTCTGCATCTGATTTTCTGTAAATAACCAAATCTCTGGATTCACAAAGGTTTTTGTACAAATTGTCCTTGTGATTCAATCTGCATACGGTGCGATTGGCTGACTTGATCTGTAATGACCTGAACAAATTGCTGAAATTCACGTGCAAGACTAAGAAAATTGCTTTATTCTAATAGCTACCTACCAGCCTTCGGTGCCTTGCTAAATTCTTCAACTAAGCTGTTAGAGAAGCTTGTGGCATCGTCATAAGTCAATCTGGATCTTCTCTTACACCGAATCTTGCATATTGATTACCTTTCATTTTCCTTTACTTACTTTGAATGTGTTGGCATGGCTGTGTTATGGGTGATCTCATAATGTGTTGTGAGTTGGTCCCATGAAATGAACAAGCTGTGCATTCTCAGAAGCTAAACCTCAAATTAATGTTTGAGTTTATTTAAAGTGAGGTGGCAGAATTCTGTCTTGCGATGCTAGAAGGTTTAAGGTTCTGAGTGTTTCTGTAACGCTTCTCTGTCTTTTGTTGCAGTTATAATGTATGTACTTTTACCAATGCCTTTAATCTTCTTTGCTGGGTCCAACGCTTCTTCTCTTTATTCTGAATCAAGTAATGGGTAAAGTTTTTGACAACTCTTCTTTCACCTTTTGCTTTGCTGTAAAAAGACTTTTCTGGGCTTACACTTGGTTCCTTAACCCCTGTTGCAGTTGGATAGATGCTACTAAGTTTCTAACTGGTGCTTCAGTGGTTGGTAGCATTGCTATACCAATTATTCTCAAGCATGCTGATGTAATTGGTTGGGGAGCATTAGCAATGGAGCTATCATCCTTCTTCATATTTGGTATGGCCATTTTGTGTTTTCTTGGGACAAACGATGATGATGCTTACAGTATGTTTTGAAACTAAACATCAGAGGCTACGTCCTTGGGATCCATTTGGCTGGCCCCTGCTAGTGGTACGGGTTTGCTTTACATGTTGTCGCATGCTTTGCCGTGCCTGCTATGCTCAGCTCTTTAAATGTGCTCCTGTAAATTTATATGTATATTTGAGTGCAACCAAACCAGCTTTCTTGATGGGATCAAGTATTAAGAGGATGTGGATTTGTTTTAGCAACCCACACCTATGTTTTGGTTTCATATTACTTTTGAATAGCTGATTTATTTTAGAACAACAGACAACTTGTAAGATTAGGTCTTTTCGAGGTCAAAGCCCATGCACCCCGAGAGTAAAAATTTAAATCAAATCCAAGTGGAATAGTAATATGATAAGAATATTGTTTTTTGTTATGTGGCTCTTGTGTTTTGTGTGTGTGTTGTGTTTGATGTGTTTTAAAAGTTTTGGGCATGAAAGCGACTGACAGATAAATACTTAGTGGGATTAGTTAGTTTATGTGGAGAAGCAAATACTAGTAGTAGTTAGGTAACAAGTATGTATTTTGTATTGAAATCTAAAATAAAACTTGGCCAAGGAATGGATGGACGGCCACATACTGATACACTATATGCTTCTGCTCTTCCTTATCATTATTGACGAGAGAGAGAAAGTAGCAGCACTACAAGTACAGATGCAAAATGTGTATCTGTCTTTCCTATTCATTCTATTCTATTTTGACATTATTAACACATTAACTTGAAAGGAAAATAAGAAAAGAAAAGATAATTATAAATTAATTTTAGCAAAACAAAATGAAAAACTTTGACAAAACCAAATTGCACTCCTATGATGTGGTGTGGGCTGGGCTCGCATTGACGGCCCAATTGGTTTTAATTAAATTTTATTTAATTAATTTTGTTTCTCTATTCCTTCTTTCCGCTTCTCCTTCTCTTCTCTTCTCTTCTCCATACTCGACTGTCTTCTGCGTTCGATTCGAACATACAACACAACAGCAGATCCTCCTTGTCACCCTCGCTCGACGATGTTATGAAGCTATTGAAAGGAAACACCGATTCTCAACGGTTAGCATAGCTGGCCTTCTTCTACTCACCAAATTCTGCGACAAACCTACTATCCTCTCTGTATACAACGCTATCGGCTCCACTTTCCTTCACCGACTATTGCTCACCGGTACCTATCTGTCTCTGCTCCGCCTCACTTCTCCTTTTATTATTTTTCTCAATTTCAGTTTGTTGCAGGAATCACGCTTACTTGCAGCTCTCCGTCACCATCCTTGCTGCTTTTGCCCGGATTCCCGAGCTTGCCGTTTCTCATGAAATGCTCTCTAAAATCCCCCTTGTTTTGGAGCTTCTGCCCAACCAGTATGTAATCTTATTCATACTTTTGCCTTCATCTCCTCACATTTCAGATCACTTTATATATCTATTTATGAATTCGCACTGCCCTTGCCTGTTCTGTTTGGAATATCATATGGATTTTCACATTTCAGTATTCATCTGACATCATGCCATGCCTACGCTGTTCACGTTTTAGGTATTATGGATTGTTGCATGAGTGCCTGAGTTCTATATTGCTTAATTAACTATTGCAATCATGTTGGTCCCAATGAAGTTTTAAAGCAACTATGTATTACATTTGGGGATCTTCTTCTCTGCACTATTCTTCATAAAATGCATTACTCTTTGTGGTTGTTTCTGAACTCTTCCTTTTATTTATTTATTTATTTATTTATTTATTTTTAAATTGCAGATCTAATTTGTCTCTCATTGAGCAGTGCTTTGAATTTGTATTTCTGGTTACTACTGCTCACGAAGATGGAGCTACAACTTTCTATAGCTCAGGAGGTCTGGGTGTTTTGGCAAATGCCTGCATTACCAGATGGTAAGCAGTTTGGATCTTGTTAGGGGGCTCGACTATAATCGTATCCTATCAATTTGTAGATTTATCTTAGGTTTTAAGTTATCCCATGCTAATTTTGTCACAGGTTCCCATGTGATGGAGCTTGCCATGAAACTTGTTCAGTTCATTATATCCAAGCTGCCTGCTGAAAAAGTTTATTCAGATCACTCAGTTGACATATCAAAGATGGTGATTCTATTTTCTCCTCGACATCCCTACGATGTTTTTGCAGATGATATTGTTTTATATAATCATAGATCTTGTCTCCTCTTTCTTCCAGGTGTCTACAATAGCAAAACAGTTTGCCCGCCTACACAGTGCCTTGAGATTTGAAGCACTTCACCTTCTTTCTGCTCTGCTATCTTCGACTTACTCAGTAAGTCAGTATGGATGTTTAGTTTGCATTGTAACTCTTTTCTTTTCAGTGTAGCCTCCGCAGATGAGGCTTCATCTGTATATGTGGAAGAAAGTTCTCTTTGTCCTTGTCATTTGAACAATTTTACTTTGTTTAGTTGTTGTTTTCTGTCTGTTTGTTTGGTCTGTGGGGATTTGGAGCTAAGGGTTAAACTGTTACAGAAAGTGTCCTCCTTTAGTTGTTTTATGAAGTGTGTGCTTCCTTAAACAATATGGACAATGTGACATGGTTGGAGTTTTTGTGTATCTTGAACTTTTATTAAAACAATACCTTGTTATCTATTCGTAACTGGAGTCTTACCCATCTGCGTATTATTAAATTGGTTTTCGCACAAGAACTGCATGTACTAGGATTTGATTTCTTTCAAACCCAGTGTTCTCGTCATCTTTCCTGTTGTGTATCTCACTATAGTTATTCAGACATCATAACCTACATCCTACTTTCGTGTACAAATCCTCGATTTCTCCTACTATTTAATTTTTGGTCTCAGCGTGTGTCCGTCGATCTTGGACTACTAACGTAAATGGTGGTTGGCTGCAAATATATCTTATACTGCCAGCATATTCAGGAAGACCAATTAATTGGGCATTTTAGTTGTAGCCTCTGATACTTCATCATCGAATACCTCTACGTTGAATCTTATTCTTATCCTGTTTCACTACCTGCATTCCAGGGATCGTTATCTCCAGCTTTACTGTCATTAATGAGCGATGAGCGATGATTGGTCAGCTAATATCCGAGCTGGTGTTATGGATGTTTTACAGAATCGAGTTGGTATGTTTCACTCAACATTAGCATCTCACTCTAGTGAAACCATCATATCCAACCCACAGCAGTGCAGCAAAATTGCTGGTAGTAGTTGAGGCTTATATGTTATGATCTGCAGGTCCTGCTGAGAAAATTCATGCTCTTGTTCTTGCTCATCATGCCATATCCATTGTTGGAGAGGAATGGCTAATTGCACCAAACTTACCTGGTGGACATGGTTCTCTCCCTGCTGATCGGTCAGTGTCAAAAGTGGGCTTTGATTTTCATTTTATTTTCTTCATCAATTTGTCACATTTCCTTTAGCAGTTTACTGTAACTTATACTTGTCTATCTTTTCCAGATGCTTACTGCTTGTTTTGGAGTCATCTAGGGTTGAGCTTGCTGTTTTGTTAAATGAACTAGCATACCTAAAATATGAAACCCCTAAGCATTCTACTCCAAATTCTGAAATCTTTCTTGAAACACTACGGAATCTCGGTGTTGCCTTTGCTTTGGTGGAAAGGATTATCAAACTCATCTCAAAATTTAGTGAAAAAGAAGGTAAGGTGTTCCAAGACATCTGTTGTTCACATGCTATTGATGCTGCTCTTCTCTCTCTCTCTCTCTATATATATATATATATATTATCATAATTAATATTATTATTATTATTATGATTATTATCATAAGTGAAAGGAAAAGCCTGAAAAACAGACAAAACTATTCTGTTTGGTTAGAGTTAGTACCATATCTCAGGTTATTTGAGAAACACAACCTTCTACAGATGCATCTAATACATAAATTTAGACACTTAGATTCCTTAATTGAGGTAGCGATAAACTAAACTCATTGTATACTTGGTTTGCGGCGGGATTTTGACGCACATTAAGGGTTCACTTGACCACAATATAAAGATTCTAGCAAATAACTCATTTCCTTGCATATATCAGTTTAACTGTTGCAATTCAATAAAGCCGTTTCACATTTTTCACAAAAAAATGACACTTTTGACATTTGACTGAAAATGGAAATTGTTTGCAGAATCAAAATCAGATCAAATAATTTATGACATCACTTTGATCAAGATGATTGGCGGGTTAAATGAGACAGTTGGAGTGGTCCTTGATTATTTGCAAGATGCAAAGGCAAGAGTACATCTTTTAATAAGCAATAATGTTAAATTCAAACCCATTCACTTTAAAATCCTGTTTTCTGCAGGATCATGGAGATAGAAAAGGGACTGACCTTTTAGCTTCTGTTAGAGTAGTTGGAAGGTATATTTATTTCCCGCGCGCCTTATGTCTTCCAAAATCAGTAGCACTGTGTTTGACTTTAGTTATATGTAAGTAACTTAGTTGATCGAAGCTTTGATTTCTACTCTCCAGGTGTATGTATGGGAATTTGACTATGCCTTGTTTGTTGAAGACTCGCGATTTGCAGAAAAAATTGTTTACTACTACTACTAAACTTGTGATAGCATCTGATATTTGAGATTGCACTGTTGTTTCAGCTATCTGGCAGAAGCGCCTTCTGCGTGCCATGAGAAGGTCAATGAACTTCTATGTTATATGTTATCAGTTGAAGGGGAGCTGAATCTAGGTTTGACCTACCTCATAAGTCAAGTCATAACACATCTATCAATAATTCTGCAGGCTTTCTACATTACATTGACTAACCCATTAATGTCTTTTCAAATGCCAGTCCTTTTCAATCTATCTCTTTCTTGCTTCCCATGCTGTGTCAAATAATAATGGAGAACGACGGATGTCGACTGTTTGCCTCTACCGGGGCTTTTGGAGCAGTAAGTTACTGCTCAGCTATATATATTTTGTTCGTCTCTAGTTGAATTCCTCATGTTCATGAAAAATCACAATCGCCTGGCTTTATGTGTTCTTTCTTGGATGTCAAGTCTGGCCTTTTTGTTTTTTTATTTACATTCAAAGATGCACACGACATAGATGCACAAAGATGGTTCAACACAGTAGTATAGCATCTTAATGGTCTACCTTCTTTGGGAGCATTGTGTCTAAGCTACTTTCATCTATTCCCCTGACAGGTTGTTGGCTTCCTTATCTCCTAATTAATTCAAGTGATTCTAGCGTTGGCAGTATTGGTACTATTTTATTGGCGTGCGATACAATCTTAAATTTTCTGTTGAAGGTATGACTTGTTCTATGCTTCAATTTTGAACATAAAGACTCTTTGATTTTTATGTCATAAATAGAGAAAGCAAGTTCGTTTTATCCTTGAGGATTCGTCTTCAGTAAAGCTTTTGCAGGCACTGTTGCGTTGGACAGGTAGCTTTTTACCATAATATCTTAAGCAATGATGTTTTTACTACAATTTAGTAGAAATGACTTGGCCTTTTGATCAGTGCATGTTTCAATTTGCCTTGCATGTAAATTCATGGCATGTGCACTGCATATTCATGGAGTTGGGCATAAGAGAGAAAACCGAAATGCAAAGAAATGCAATAAGGAGAGAGGAGCAAAATTGAAATGCTACAGATCGAAGCATATCAACAGTTTTAAACTAAATGCACTCTTGTTGGGTGGTATAATGGTGTGCTGAGATGGTTTTAAAATTTTAAATAAATCATAAGTTGCCTCCTTGTAGGCATCAAGAAAATGTCTATTACTAATCTTATACTGGATGGATTCTAGTGCAGCATATTATATATTTGCACTCTTTACTAATTCCGTCCTTTATATTGTTTGCTCCTGGAAATTTATAGTATTAATAACATGATATTTCAGAGGACACAAGTGATGTATCTATCATTATAATGGCATCTACGATATGCTCTTTAATACTTGATTCAACTTCTGAGGAAGCTCTTCTGCGCCATCCAGAATTCAATGCTGATGATTTCATTGCTCTGTCCCAGCTCATGAAGAAAAGTCTGGTTTCATCTGGTCAGGTAATGTTGTTTATTCTTCTTTTCTTCTTCTGTAAGCTTAGATATGGGAAATGTGAGGGGATGCTAAGATGCTCATCCTCGGTGATTAAACTATGAATTATTTTCATCATGCAAGATGGGATCATTCATTCATCTGATCACTTGTATGTCTTTAGTGGTAAGACCATGTAAGACGAACGTTACTGCATCTTAGATGAGGTGGTGGCAGATTCGGGGTTATGCATTTGTCATGTCAATGAAAGATATTGAGATGGTGGCAGATGAGGTGATGTAAATTGTGATTTAGCATTCTGCCATACCATCTATCTCTCTTCTAATATCAGTAGTCATGTAAAAACTACTGGATTTGATGTCCAGTGAAATGGTCAGCTCAGGTATGTATGTGAGGGATTTGAATTTTGTAAATAATGTTGAAAATGAATGGATGAACAATTGATGTGATGTGATGTGATGTGATGCAGGTTATGATTATTGGGCAGATCGGTTTCCCCATATCAAACAAGTAGTCGGGAGGTGATCACTTTTTCTTACATAGTTTTTGGACTTGGCTTTAGGAAGTCAGTCGTATGAGTTAAAGTTGTAAATTAGTTTGTACTAATTAATAACTGCTCATCAACATCATCTATACAAATAACATTCTATCTTTGTTCCAATATTTTTTTTATATTTGAAGGAATTCAATCGGCATACCAACTGACTTTGAAATTCCGATTGCAATTAATAAACTGCTACCACTACCACATATATGAATATACTAATAAGTGGAGTAGTATTTTGTTGAAAGCGGTAATAAAACATAAACGAGCCAAAGCCAACTGTAGAAGAGAAAATTGAGATATGACGACTATAGGATAGGAGTAGGCAAGAGAAGAGAAGAGGGAGAAGAGGATATGTTACTACTCCCTCCGTCCTCTATTTGTTGACGTTAATACTATATTGGGACGTCCTCCATTTGTTGACAATTTCCATTTTTGGACGTAGACCCCACAATCACTTTAACACTTTAACACTTTATACATCTACTTTTTATTATTTTTCATTTTAATACTATTAAACAATTCAAATGGACCCACAATTATTCCACTTTAACACTTTAACACATTAATTTATTATTATACCATAAAATGCGAAAAAACCCGTGCCCATATTCCCTCCGTCAACAAATAGAGGACGACAAATAGAGGACGGAGGGAGTATTATTATTACTATTACTATTACTATTACTATTACTAGTACTAGTAGAATTGAATTTTCAATTAGTCAACTGTAGTGGAGTTAATTAATGGAATGGGCGAAAAAGACATGATATGTCTTTGAGGAGAGGGAGAGAGGAGAGGGAGAGGAGGAGTGAAAATGGGTTGCGGGAATTTGTTCTTCAGCGTGGTGATTAGCTTCTCAGCAGCGCTCATCACCTACAACATCATCATCTCTGCAAATGCTTCTCTCAAGCAGGAATTCCCGGGCAATTCAAACCCCTCTTCATTATCAAAGTCTTCTTCTTCTTCCTTCTCCGTTGGCGGCGTTGACCCCATCATCAAGATGCCTACAGACAACAACAAGAGCAAGAGCAAAAGCAAAAGAAAGAGGCTTTTCCACACCGCCGTCACTTCCTCCGATTCGATCTACAACACCTGGCAGAGCAGAGTCATGTATTACTGGTTCAAGCAGCAGAAGCTACGCAATCCAGATTCCGAGATGGGTGGATTCACCAGAATCTTGCATTCCGGCAACCCCGACCGCTTCATGGACGAGATTCCCACCTTTGTTGCTAATCCCCTCCCCGAAGGAATGGACCAGGTGTGTTTCTTCTCAATTTCAATCTCCATCTCAATCTCAATTTCTCTCTTTGTATTTTCTTCAATCAACAATACAACATTCATTCATTCATTTCCGACCTCTTACCTCTCTTATTATATGTATGTATAATAATATGGCAGGGGTACATCGTCCTGAACAGGCCTTGGGCATTTGTTCAGTGGCTCCAAAAAGCTAATATCGAAGAAGAGTATGGAACGGAACCCCATCTAACTCTTTCTTGCTTTCTCTTTCTTGTAATTTCATCATTCTCATTTCTGCAGCTACATATTAATGTCTGAGCCGGATCACATTCTTGTAAAGCCAATCCCCAACCTCTCGAGAGATGGCCTTGGAGCTGCTTTTCCTTTCTTTTATATTGAGCCTAAGAAATTCGAGAAGGTCCTGCGCAAGTTTTACCCCGAGGAAAGAGGCCCTATTACCAACATCGATCCCATTGGGAATTCCCCAGTCATTGTAGGGAAGGTGTCATATCATCTACTACTTACTATTATTCCCCACCATCTGCCTTTTTTCCCATTTCCTACAATTCATGATTATTATTATTTAGGATGCTCTGAAAAAGATTGCTCCCACTTGGATGAATGTTTCCTTGGCTATGAAGAAAGACCCTGAAACAGATAAAGCTTTTGGATGGGTCCTCGAGATGTAAGCTACTTGCTTGCTTCCCTCACATCACATATCTTCATCCCTAATGTTCATCCATTTAAATTCGAGTGCAGGTATGCATATGCTGTTGCATCTGCATTACATGGGGTTGGCAACATTTTGTACAAGGAGTTCATGATTCAGGTTATTCCTTCTGAGTTCCTTTTTCCCAACTCATATACCACTTTTAAACATCTCTTCATGTTTTAGATAGCAAAGATATTTGATATTGCTATTGCTATTACCATTCGTCTCATCTTTTCTCCATTGATGCATAAGACGGCTAACTGCTCATCTTGATGTATGCACTAAACAACTTAGAAAACATGTAAATAAGTGTTGCTCTCGTCTTCCTATATCTGGATTATCACCTCTATCACAAAGAAATAGAACTTCCATATATGTTGGATTTTAAAATTAAGAGCAATTACACATAAATAGAAAATCTATTAAGAGTTTGACTCTTTCGATGTTGGATTTCAAAATTAGTTATAGTAATTGGCTTGGGTGCTATCGCATAATCTAGACCTCTCTAGGCTTGTTGTTGAAACTACAAAGGAGGTTGGTTAATCGATTGTATGACAGCTGCGCTTTTAGTTGCTGCTGTTCACATTATGAATGTCCTAATAGTTTGTATATTTCTGTACAGCCTCCTTGGGATACATCAATTGGAAAGTCTTACATAATCCATTATACTTATGGGTGTGATTTTGATCTACAGGTATATCTCCTCCTTAAGCCAACGGCATTAAGTTTGTTATTTTTATGCTTGATAGGTTTTAGTCTTTAAAGAGAACTAGTATGGTTAGGAATTACATACAATAGCATATATGTAGGGTAAGATGACTTATGGAAAGATTGGAGAGTGGAGATTTGACAAAAGATCATATGACAACGTGTGGCCCCCAAGAAACCTACCTTTGCCACCAGCCGGTGTCCCGGAAAGCGTGGTACGTCCACTCCTCACCCGTAATAGTCTGTCAATGCATTTATGAGTAGCAAATGATATTATTTGATATTTCATGGCCAGGTGACTTTGGTGAAGATGGTGAATGAAGCCACAGCCAACATTCCAAATTGGGGATCCTGAACTCCATACATGCATCTCCACCTCGTCTCATGGTCTGTTCTCTTCTATACACAAATTCAATGGATTGTTAGTCTTTTACTCAACATACGTCATCTTCCAATTAGGATTCATGGTCTTGCGGCCTGTAAATCTTGAAGAGGAACAATACATATCTTTTGTATACAACTCTCTCTCTCTCTCTCTCTCTATGGTGGGACCGATAATCAATCGGTACTTGTCAAATTATCAAGATCATTCTTGACTAGCTTGTTTTCTAGACGACTCATTCTTTTTCGGCACGAGAATTAAGAAGGGATTGCTTAGTTTGAAATGTGTGGTTATTAATAAATGAGTTTAAAATCCAGGGTCCAATAATCATAGCTCTAGGAATAACATTGCATACGGTGAAACAATGAATCGGATTGGGACGATTATGAATGAGATATGGGCGTTTTTGGATGTCGTCCTCCTCATACGACTCATATTTTGTTGCGTCCTCACCGTTTTGGTAAAAAACGCTACGGAATGGAATCTAAATTTTATTATTCCAAAGCATTCCAGTGATGTTTTGGAGCGGTATATGATGAATTTTACATAATATTAGCTCCTATATAGAGGCTAGATAGTACGATTATTCCGAAAAATGAGAAACGGTTTAAGAAGCCCAATTCGGAATCTATTTTCACCCAGTAAACACAGTCAAATACAAAAAGTCGCAAGCCCATATCGTAGTCTTCCGAATGAGCTTTCTAGGGGTTTCAAAATCGGGTCATTCGGATCTAAAACGAGTTAGATATGATCAAAATGATGAGGGCGCGATGGAATCTAGGTCGAACGGGGAGGGCAGTAGGCAAAAAGGCCCATATCTCATTCGTTATCGTCCGCATCCATTTAATTCTTTCACTGCATGCAATTTTAGTCCAAAAGCTATAATTATGGGCCCCCAAAGGTGAAAAATCCGACGCGCCCCGACGGGCCGAAAAAATGAGATTTCGCCTTAGTGGTACCCTTAGAGTTTTGGTAAAAAAACGCTCAGGAATGGAATCTAAATTTTATTATTCCAAAGCATTCCAGTGATGTTTCTGAGCGGTATATGATGAATTTTGCATCATTCTAGTTCCTATATAGAGGCTAGATTGTAAAATTACTCCGGAAAATGAGTAACCGCTTAGGATGCCCGATTCGGATTCTATTTTCACCCAATAAATACAGCCAAATACAAAAGGTCGCAAATCCATATCGTAGCCTCCCGAATGAGCTTTCTAGGGGTTTCAAAATCGGGTCATTCGGATCTAAAACGAGTTATATATGACCAAAACGGTTAGGGTGCGATGGAATCTAGGTCGAACAGGGAGGGCAGCAGGCAAAAATGCCCATATCTCATTCGTTATCGTCCGGATCCATTTCATTCTTTCATTGCATGAAATTTTATTCCAAGAGCTATAATTATGGACCCCCGGAGGTGCAAAATCCGACGCTCCCCGGCGGGCCGAACAAATGAGATATCCCTTAGAGATTTGGTCAAAAATGTTCCGGAAAGGAATCAAAATTTAATTATTTCAAAGCATCCCAGTGATGTTTTGGAGCGGTATATGATGAATTTTACATAATATTAGCTCCTATATAGAGGCTAGATTGTACGACTACTCCGAAAAATGAGAAACAACTTAAGAAGCCCAATTCGGATTCTATTTTCACTCAGTAACACAGTCAAATAAAAAAAATTCATAAGCCCATATCGTAGCCATCCGAATGAGCTTTCTAGGGGTTTCAAAATCGGGTCATTCGAATCTAAAACGTGTTAGATATGGCCAAAACGGTGAGGGCGCGATGGAATCTGGGTCGAACGGGGAGGGCAGTAGGCAAAAAGGCCCACATCTCATTCGTTATCGTCCGCATCCATTTAATTCTTTCACCACATGAAATTTTATTCCAAGAGCTATAATTATGGGGCTCGGAGGTGCAAAATCCGACGCTCCCCGGCGGGCCGAAAAAATGAGATATCGCCCTAGTGGTACCCCTTTGAGTTTTGGTCAAAAACGCTCCGGAATGGAATAAAAATTTTATTATTCCAAAGCATCCCAGTGATGTTTTGTAGCGGTATATGATGAATTTCACATAATATTAGCTCCTATATAGAGGCTAGATTGTACGATTACTCCGGAAAATGAGAAACGACTTAAGAAGCCAAATTCGGATTCTATTTTCACCCAGTAAACACAGTCAAATACAAAAAGTCGCAAGTCCATATCGTAGCCTTCCGAATGAGCTTTCTAGGGGTTTCAAAATCGGGTTATTCGGATCTAAAACGAATTATATATGACCAAAACGGTTAGGGTGCGATGAAATCTGGGTCGAACGGGGAGGGCAAGAGGCAAATAGGCCCTCATCTCATTCGTTATCGTCCGCATCCATTTAATTCTTTCACCGCATGCAATTTTATTCGAAGAGCTATAATTATGGGCCACAAGAAGTGTAAAATCCGACGCTCCCCGGAGGGCCGAAAAAATGAGATTTCGCCCTAGTGGTACCCCTTAGAGTTTTGGTCAAAAACGCTCCGGAATGGAATCAAAATTTTATTATTCCAAAGCATCCCAGTGATGTTTTGGAGCGGTATATAATGAATTTTGCATCATTCTAGCTCCTATATAGAGGCTAGATTGTACGATTAATTTGGAAAATGAGTAACGAATTAAGAAGCCCAATTCGGATTCTATTTTCACCCTGTAAACACAGTCAAATACAAAAAGTCGCAAGCGCATATCGTAGTCTTCCGAATGAGCTTTCTAGGGGTTTTAAAATCGGGTCATAGTGGTACCCCCTATGAGTTTCGGTCAAAAACGCTCCGGAATGGAATCTAAATTTTATTATTCCAAAGCATCCGAGTGATGTTTTGGAGCGGTATATGATGAATTTTGCATCATTATAGCTCCTATATAGAGGCTAGATTGTACGATTACTCCGGAAAATCAGAAACCGCTTAAGGTGCCCGATTCGGAATCTATTTTCACCAATTAAACATAGTCAAATACTAAAAGTTGCAAGTCCATATTGTAGCCATTCAAATGATATTTCTAGGGGTTTTAAAACCGGGTCATTCGGATCTAAAACGAGTTAGATATGGCCAAAACGGTGAGGGCGCGATGGAATCTGGGTCGAACGTGGAGGGCAGCAGGCAAAAAGGCCCATATCTCATTCGTCATCGTCCGGATCCATTTCATTCTTTCACAGCATGAAATTATATTCCAAGAGCTATAATTATGGGCCCCCGGAGGTACAAAATCCGGCGCTCTCCGGCGGACCGAAAAAATGAGATTTTGCCCTAGTGGTACCCCTATGAGTTTCGGTCAAAAAGGCTCCGGAATGGAATCTAAATTTTAATATTCCAAAGCATCCGAGTGATGTTTTGGAGCGGAATATGATGAATTTTTCATCATTATAGCTCCTATATAGAGGCTAGATTGTACGATTACTCCGGAAAATGAGAAACCTCTTAAGGTTCCCGTTTCGGAATCTATTTTCACCTAGTAAACACAGTCAAATACTAAAAGTTGCAAGTCCACATTGTAGCCATTCAAATGAGCTTTCTAGGGGTTTTAAAACCTGGTCATTCGGATCTAAAACGAGTTAGATATGGCCAAAACGGTGAGGGCGCGATGGAATCTGGGTCGAACGTGGAGGGCAGCAGGCAAAAAGGCCCATATCTCATTCGTTATCGTCCGGATCCATTTAATTCTTTCACCGCATGAAATTATATTCCAAGAGCTATAATTATGGGCCCCCGAAGGTACAAAATCCGGCGCTCTCCGGCGGACCGAAAAAATGAGATTTTGCCCTAGTGGTACCCCTATGAGTTTCGGTCAAAAACGCTCCGGAATGGAATCTCAATTTTATTATTCCAAAGCATCCGAGTGATGTTTTGGAGCGGTACATGATGAATTTTGCATCATTATAGCTCCTATATAGAGGCTAGATTGTACGATTACTCCGGAAAATGAGAAACCGCTTAAGGTGCCCGATTCAGAATCTATTTTACACCTATTAAACACAGTCAAATACTAAAAGTTGCAAGTCCATATTGTAGACATTCAAATGAGCTTTATAGGGGTTTTAAAACCGGGTCATTCGGATCTAAAACGAGTTAGATATGGCCAAAACGGTGAGGGCGCGATGGAATCTGGGTTGAACGTGGAGGGCAGCAGGCAAAAAGGCCCATGTCTCATTCGTTATCGTCCGGATCCATTTCATTCTTTCATCGCATGAAATTATTTTCCAAGAGCTATAATTATGGGCCCCCGGAGGTACAAAATCCGGCGCTCTCCGGCGGACCGAAAAAATGAGATTTTGCCATAGTGGTACCCCTATGAGTTTCGGTCAAAAAGGCTCCGGAATGGAATCTAAATTTTATTATTCCAAAGCATCCGAGTGATGTTTTGGAGCGGTATATGATGAATTTTGCATCATTATAGCTCCTATATAGAGGCTAGATTGTACGATTACTCCGGAAAATGAGAAACCGCTTAAGGTTCCCGATTCGGAATCTGTTTTACACCTATTAAACACAGTCAAATACTAAAAGTTGCAAGTCCATATTGTAGACATTCAAATGAGCTTTATAGGGGTTTTAAAACCGAGTCATTCGGATCTAAAACGAGTTAGATATGGCCAAAACGGTGAGGGCGCGATGGAATCTGGGTTGAACGTGGAGGGCAGCAGGCAAAAAGGCCCATATCTCATTCGTCATCGTCCGGATCCATTTCATTCTTTCATAGCATGAAATTATATTCCAAGAGCTATAATTATGGGCCCCCGGAGGTACAAAATCCGGCGCTCTCCGGCGGACCGAAAAAATGAGATTTTGCCTTAGTGGTACCCCTATGAGTTTCGGTCAAAAAGGCTCCGGAATGGAATCTAAATTTTATTATTCCAAAGCATCCGAGTGATGTTTTGGAGCGGAATATGATGAATTTTTCATCATTATAGCTCCTATATAGAGGCTAGATTGTACGATTACTCCGGAAAATGAGAAACCTCTTAAGGTTCCCGATTCGGAATCTATTTTCACCTAGTAAACACAGTCAAATACTAAAAGTTGCAAGTCCACATTGTAGCCATTCAAATGAGCTTTCTAGGGGTTTTAAAACCTGGTCATTCGGATCTAAAACGAGTTAGATATGGCCAAAACGGTGAGGGCGCGATGGAATCTGGGTCGAACGTGGAGGGCAGCAGGCAAAAAGGCCCATATCTCATTCGTTATCGTCCGGATCCATTTCATTCTTTCACCGCATGAAATTATATTCCAAGAGCTATAATTATGGGCCCCCGAAGGTACAAAATCCGGCGCTCTCCGGCGGACCGAAAAAATGAGATTTTGCCCTAGTGGTACCCCTATGAGTTTCGGTCAAAAACGCTCCGGAATGGAATCTCAATTTTATTATTCCAAAGCATCCGAGTGATGTTTTGGAGCGGTACATGATGAATTTTGCATCATTATAGCTCCTATATAGAGGCTAGATTGTACGATTACTCCGGAAAATGAGAAACCGCTTAAGGTGCCCGATTCAGAATCTATTTTACACCTATTAAACACAGTCAAATACTAAAAGTTGCAAGTCCATATTGTAGACATTCAAATGAGCTTTCTAAGGGTTTTAAAATCGGGTCATTCGGATCTAAAACGAGTTAGATATGGCCAAAACGGTGAGGGCGTGATGGAATCTGGGTCGAACGTGGAGGGCAGCAGGCAAAAAGGCCCATATCTTATTCGTTATCGTCCGGATCCATTTCATTCTTTAACCGCATGAAATTATATTCCAAGAGCTATAATTATGGTCCCCCGGAGGTACAAAATCCGGCGCTCTCCGGCGGACCGAAAAAATGAGATTTTGCCCTAGTGGTACCCCTATGAGTTTCGGTCAAAAACGCTCCGGAATGGAATCTCAATTTTATTATTCCAAATCATCCGAGTGATGTTTTGGAGCGGTATATGATGAATTTTGCATCATTATAACTCCTATATAGAGGCTAGATTGAACGATTACTCCGGAAAATGAGAAACCGCTTAAGGTTCCCGATTCGGAATCTGTTTTACACCTATTAAACACAGTCAAATACTAAAAGTTGCAAGTCCATATTGTAGACATCAAATGAGCTTTATAGGGGTTTTAAAACCGGGTCATTCGGATCTAAAACGAGTTAGATATGACCAAAACGGTGAGGGCGCGATGGAATCTGGGTTGAACGTGGAGGGCAGCAGGCAAAAAGGCCCATGTCTCATTCGTTATCGTCCGGATCCATTTCATTCTTTCACCGCATGAAATTATATTCCAAGAGCTATAATTATGGGCCCCCGGAGGTACAAAATCCGGCGCTCTCCGGCGGACCGAAAAAATGAGATTTTGCCATAGTGGTACCCTCTATGAGTTTCGGTCAAAAACGCTCCGGAATGGAATCTAAATTTATTATTCCAAAGCATCCGAGTGATGTTTTGGAGCGGTATATGATGAATTTTGCATCATTATAGCTCCTATATAGAGGCTAGATTGTACGATTACTCCGGAAAATCAGAAACCGCTTAAGGTGCCCGATTCCGAATCTATTTTTACCAATTAAACATAGTCAAATACTAAAAGTTGCAAGTCAATATTGTAGCCATTCAAATGATATTTCTAGGGGTTTTAAAACCGGGTCATTCGGATCTAAAACGAGTTAGATATGGCCAAAACGGTGAGGGCGCGATGGAATCTGGGTCGAACGTGGAGGGCAGCAGGCAAAAAGGCCCATATCTCATTCGTCATCGTCCGGATTCATTTCATTTTTCACAGCATGAAATTATATTCCAAGAGCTATAATTGTGGGCCCCCGGAGGTACAAAATCCGGCGCTCTCCGGCGGGCCGAAAAAATGAGATTTTGCCCTAGTGGTACCCCTATGAGTTTCGGTCAAAAAGGCTCCGGAATGGAATCTAAATTTTATTATTCCAAAGCATCCGAGTGATGTTTTGGAGCGGAATATGATGAATTTTTCATCATTATAGCTCTTATATACAGGCTAGATTGTACGATTACTCCGGAAAATGAGAAACCTCTTAAGGTTCCCGATTTGGAATCTATTTTCACCTAGTAAACACAGTCAAATACTAAAAGTTGCAAGTCCACATTGTAGCCATTCAAATGAGCTTTCTAGGGGTTTTAAAACCTGGTCATTCGGATCTAAAACGAGTTAGATATGGCCAAAACGGTGAGGGCGCGATGGAATCTGGGTCGAACGTGGAGGGCAGCAGGCAAAAAGGCCCATATCTCATTCGTTATCGTCCGGATCCATTTCATTCTTTCACCGCATGAAATTATATTCCAAGAGCTATAATTACGGGCCCCCGAAGGTACAAAATCCGGCGCTCTCCGGCGGATCGAAAAAATGAGATTTTGCCCTAGTGGTACCCGTATGAGTTTCGGTCAAAAACGCTCCGGAATGGAATCTCAATTTTATTATTCCAAAGCATCTGAGTGATGTTTTGGAGCGGTATATGATGAATTTTGCATCATTATAGCTCCTATATAGAGGCTAGATTGTACGATTACTCCGGAAAATGAGAAACCGCTTAAGGTGCCCGATTTAGAATCTATTTTACACCTATTAAACACAGTCAAATACTAAAAGTTGCAAGTCCATATTGTAGACATTCAAATGAGCTTTCTAGGGGTTTTAAAATCGGGTCATTCGGATCTAAAACGAGTTAGATATGGCCAAAACGGTGAGGGCGCGATGGAATCTGGGTCGAACGTGGAGGGCAGCAGGCAAAAAGGCCCATATCTCATTCGTTATCGTCCGGATCCATTTCATTCTTTAACCGCATGAAATTATATTCCAAGAGCTATAATTATGGGCCCCCGGAGGTACAAAATCCGGCGCTCTCCGGCGGACCGAAAAAATGAGATTTTGCCCTAGTGGTACCCCTATGAGTTTCGGTCAAAAACGCTCCGGAATGGAATCTCAATTTTATTATTCCAAATCATCCGAGTGATGTTTTGGAGCGGTATATGATGAATTTTGCATCATTATAGCTCCTATATAGAGGCTAGATTGAACGATTACTCCGGAAAATGAGAAACCGCTTAAGGTTCCCGATTCGGAATCTGTTTTACACCTAATAAACACAGTCAAATACTAAAAGTTGCAAGTCCATATTGTAAACATTCAAATGAGCTTTATAGGGGTTTTAAAACCGGGTCATTCGGATCTAAAACGAGTTAGATATGGCCAAAATGGTGAGGGCGCGATGGAATCTGGGTTGAACGTGGAGGGCAGCAGGCAAAAAGGCCCATATCTCATTCGTCATCGTCCGGATCCATTTCATTCTTTCACAGCATGAAATTAAATTCCAAGAGCTATAATTATGGGCCCCCGGAGGTACAAAATCCGGCGCTCTCCGGCGGACCGAAAAAATGAGATTTTGCCCTAGTGGTACCCCTATGAGTTTCGGTCAAAAAGGCTCCGGAATGGAATCTAAATTTTATTATTCCAAAGCATCCGAGTGATGTTTTGGAGCGGTATATGATGAATTTTGCATCATTATAGCTCCTATATAGAGGGTAGATTGTACGATTACTCCGGAAAATCAGAAACCGCTTAAGGTGCCCGATTCGGAATCTATTTTCACCAATTAAACATAGTCAAATACTAAAAGTTGCAAGTCCATATTGTAGCCATTCAAATGATATTTCTAGGGGTTTTAAAACCGGGTCATTCGGATCTAAAACGAGTTAGATATGGCCAAAACGGTGAGGGCGCGATGGAATCTTGGTCGAACGTGGAGGGCAGCAGGCAAAAAGGCCCATATCTCATTCGTCATCGTCCGGATCCATTTCATTCTTTCACAGTATGAAATTATATTCCAAGACCTATAATTATGGACCCCCGGAGGTACAAAATCCGGCGCTCTCCGGCGGACCGAAAAAATGAGATTTTGCCCTAGTGGTACCCCAATGAGTTTCGGTCAAAAAGGCTCAGGAATGGAATCTAAATTTTATTATTCCAAAGCATCCGAGTGATGTTTTGGAGCGGAATATGATGAATTTTTCATCATTATAGCTCCTATATAGAGGCTAGATTGTACGATTACTCCGGAAAATGAGAAACCTCTTAAGGTTCCCGATTCGGAATCTATTTTCACCTAGTAAACACAGTCAAATACTAAAAGTTGCAAGTCCACATTGTAGCCATTCAAATGAGCTTTCAAGGGGTTTTAAAACCTGGTCTTTCGGATCTAAAACGAGTTAGATATGGCCAAAACGGTGAGGGCGCGATGGAATCTGGGTCGAACGTGGAGGGCAGCAGGCAAAAAGGCCCATATCTCATTCGTTATCGTCCGGATCCATTTCATTCTTTCACCGCATGAAATTATATTCCAAGAGCTATAATTACGGGCCCCCGAAGGTACAAAATCCGGCGCTCTCCGGCGGACCGAAAAAATGAGATTTTGCCCTAGTGGTACCCCTATGAGTTTCGGTCAAAAACGCTCCGGAATGGAATCTCAATTTTATTATTCCAAATCATCCGAGTGATGTTTTGGAGCGGTATATGATGAATTTTGCATCATTATAGCTCCTATATAGAGGCTAGATTGAACGATTACTCCGGAAAATGAGAAACCGCTTAAGGTTCCCGATTCAGAATCTGTTTTACACCTATTAAAACACAGTCAAATACTAAAAGTTGCAAGTCCATATTGTAAACATTCAAATGAGCTTTATAGGGGTTTTAAAACCGGGTCATTCGGATCTAAAACGAGTTAGATATGGCCAAAACGGTGAGGGCGCGATGGAATCTGGGTCGAACGTGGAGGGCAGCAGGCAAAAAGGCCCATATCTCATTCGTCATCGTCCGGATCCATTTCATTCTTTCACAGCATGAAATTATATTCCAAGAGCTATAATTATGGGCCCCCGGAGGTACAAAATCCGGCGCTCTCCGGCGGACCGAAAAAATGAGATTTTGCCCTAGTGGTACCCCAATGAGTTTCGGTCAAAAAGGCTCCGGAATGGAATCTAAATTTTATTATTCCAAAGCATCTGAGTGATGTTTTGGAGCGGTATATGATGAATTTTGCATCATTATAGCTCCTATATAGAGGCTAGATTGTACGATTACTCCGGAAAATCAGAAACCGCTTAAGGTGCCCGATTCGGAATCTATTTTCACCAATTAAACATAGTCAAATACTAAAAGTTGCAAGTCCATATCAAATGATATTTCTAGGGGTTTTAAAACCGGGTCATTCGGATCTAAAACGAGTTAGATATGGCCAAAACGGTGAGGGCGCGATGGAATCTGGGTCGAACGTGGAGGGCCGAAAAAATGAGATTTTGCCCTATTGGTACCCCTATGAGTTTCGGTCAAAAACGCTCCGGAATGGAATCTATATTTTATTATTCCAAAGCATCCGAGTGATGTTTTGGAGCAGTATATGATGAATTTTGCATCATTATAGCTCCTATATAGAGGCTAGATTGAACGATTACTCCGGAAAATGAGAAACCGCTTAAGGTTCCCGATTCGGAATCTGTTTTACACCTATTAAACACAGTCAAATACTAAAAGTTGCAAGTCCATATTGTAGACATTCAATGAGCTTTATAGGGGTTTTAAAACCGGGTCATTCGGATCTAAAACGAGTTAGATATGGCCAAAACGGTGAGGGCGCGATGGAATCTGGGTCGAACGTGGAGGGCAGCAGGCAAAAAGGCCCATATCTCATTCGTCATCGTCCGGATCCATTTCATTCTTTCACAGCATGAAATTATATTCCAAGAGCTATAATTATGGGCCCCCGGAGGTACAAAATCCGGCGCTCTCCGGCGGACCGAAAAAATGAGATTTTGCCCTAGTGGTACCCCTATGAGTTTCGGTCAAAAACGCTCCGGAATGGAATCTAAATTTTATTATTCCAAAGCATCTGAGTGATGTTTTGGAGCGGTATATGATGAATTTTGCATCATTATAGCTCCTATATAGAGGCTAGATTGTACGATTACTCCGGAAAATGAGAAACCGCTTAAGGTGCCCGATTCAGAATCTATTTTACACCTATTAAACACAGTCAAATACTAAAAGTTGCAAGTCCATATTGTAGACATTCAAATGAGCTTTCTAGGGGTTTTAAAATCGGGTCATTCGGATCTAAAACGAGTTTGATATGGCCAAAACGGTGAGAGCGCGATGGAATCTGGGTCGAACGTGGAGGGCAGCAGGCAAAAAGGCCCATATCTCATTCGTTATCGTCCGGATCCATTTCATTCTTTAACCGCATGAAATTATATTCCAAGAGCTATAATTATGGGCCCCCGGAGGTACAAAATCCGGCGCTCTCCGGCGGACCGAAAAAATGAGATTTTGCCCTAGTGGTACCCCTACGAGTTTCGGTCAAAAACGCTCCGGAATGGAATCTCAATTTTATTATTCCAAATCATCCGAGTGATGTTTTGGAGCGGTATATGATTAATTTTGCATCATTACAGCTCCTATATAGAGGCTAGATTGTACGATTACTCCGGAAAATGAGAAACCTCTTAAGGTTCCCGATTCGGAATCTATTTTCACCAATTAAACACAGTCAAATACTAAAAGTTGCAAGTCCATATTGTAGCCATTCAAATGATATTTCTAGGGGTTTTAAAACCGGGTCATTCGGATCTAAAACGAGTTAGATATGGCAAAAACGGTGAGGGCGCGATGGAATCTGGGTCGAACATGGAGGGCAGCAGGCAAAAAGGCCCATATCTCATTCGTCATCGTCCGGATCCATTTCATTCTTTCACAGCATGAAATTATATTCCAAGAGCTATAATTATGGGCCCCCGTAGGTACAAAATCCGGCGCTCTCCGGCGGACCGAAAAAATGAGATTTTGCCCTAGTGGTACCCCTATGAGTTTCGGTCAAAAAGGCTCCGGAATGGAATCTAAATTTTATTATTCCAAAGCATCCGAGTGATGTTTTGGAGCGGAATATGATGAATTTTTCATCATTATAGCTCCTATATAGAGGCTAGATTGTACGATTATTCCGGAAAATGAGAAACCTCTTAAGGTTCCCGATTCAGAATCTATTTTCACCTAGTAAACACAGTCAAATACTAAAAGTTGCAAGTCCACATTGTAGCCATTCAAATGAGCTTTCTAGGGGTTTTAAAACCTGGTCATTCGGATCTAAAACGAGTTAGATATGGCCAAAACGGTGAGGGCGCGACGGAATCTGGGTCGAACGTGGAGGGCAGCAGGCAAAAAGGCCCATATCTCATTCGTTATCATCCGGATCCATTTCATTCTTTCACCGCATGAAATTATATTCCAAGAGCTATAATTATGGGCCCCCGAAGGTACAAAATCCGGCGCTCTCCGGCGGACCGAAAAAATGAGATTTTGCCCTAGTGGTACCCCTATGAGTTTCGGTCAAAAACGCTCCGGAATGGAATCTCAATTTTATTATTCCAAAGCATCCGAGTGATGTTTTGGAGCAGTATATGATGAATTTTGCATCATTATAGCTCCTATATAGAGGCTAGATTGTACGATTACTCCGGAAAATGAGAAACCGCTTAAGGTGCCCGATTCAGAATCTATTTTACACCTATTAAACACAGTCAAATACTAAAAGTTGCAAGTCCATATTGTAGACATTCAAATGAGCTTTCTAGGGGTTTTAAAACCGGGTCATTCGGATCTAAAACGAGTTAGATATGGCCAAAACGGTGATGGCGCGATGGAATCTGGGTCGAACGTGGAGGGCAGCAGGCAAAAAGGCCCATATCTCATTCGTTATCGTCCGGATCCATTTCATTCTTTAACCGCATGAAATTATATTCCAAGAGCTATAATAATGGGCCCCCGGAGGTACAAAATCCGGCGCTCTCCGGCGGACCGAAAAAATGAGATTTTGCCCTAGTGGTACCCCCTATGAGTTTCGGTCAAAAACGCTCCGGAATGTCATCTCAATTTTATTATTCCAAAGCATCCGAGTGATGTTTTGGAGCGGTATATGATGAATTTTGCATCATTATAGCTCCTATATAGAGGCTAGATTGTACGATTACTCCGGAAAATCAGAAACCGCTTAAGGTGCCCGATTCGGAATCTATTTTCACCAATTAAACATAGTAAAATACAAAAAGTTGCAAGTCCATATTGTAGACATTCAAATGAGCTTTATAGGGGTTTTAAAACCGGGTCATTCGGATCTAAAACGAGTTAGATATGGCAAAAACGGTGAGGGCGCGATGGAATCTGGGTTGAACGTGGAGGGCAGCAGGCAAAAAGGCCCATGTCTCATTCGTTATCGTCCGGATCCATTTCATTCTTTCACCGCATGAAATTATATTCCAAGAGCTATAATTATGGGCCCCCGGAGGTACAAAATCCGGCGCTCTCCGGCGGACCGAAAAAATGAGATTTTGCCATAGTGGTACCCCCTATGAGTTTCGGTCAAAAACGCTCCGGAATGGAATCTAAATTTCATTATTCCAAAGCATCCGAGTGATGTTTTGTAGCGGTATATGATGAATTTTGCATCATTATAGCTCCTATATAGAGGCTAGATTGTACGATTACTCCGGAAAATCAGAAACCGCTTAAGGTGCCCGATTCGGAATCTATTTTCACCAATTAAACATAGTCAAATACTAAAAGTTGCAAGTCCATATTGTAGCCATTCAAATGATATTTCTAGGGGTTTTAAAACCGGGTCATTCGGATCTAAAACGAGTTAGATATGGCCAAAACGGTGAGGGCGCGATGGAATCTGGGTCGAACGTGGAGGGCAGCAGGCAAAAAGGCCCATATCTCATTCGTCATCGTCCGGATCCATTTCATTCTTTCACAGCATGAAATTATATTCCAAGAGCTATAATTATGGGCCCCCGGAGGTACAAAATCCGGCGCTCTCCGGCGGACCGAAAAAATGAGATTTTGCCCTTGTCGTACCCCTATGAGTTTCGGTCAAAAAGGCTCCGGAATGGAATCTAAATTTTATTATTCCAAAGCATCCGAGTGATGTTTTGGAGCGGAATATGATGAATTTTTCATCATTATAGCTCCTATATAGAGGCTAGATTGTACGATTACTCCGGAAAATGAGAAACCTCTTAAGGTTCCCGATTCGGAATCTTTTTTCACCTAGTAAACACAGTCAAATACTAAAAGTTGCAAGTCCACATTGTAGCCATTCAAATGAGCTTTCTAGGGGTTTTAAAATCTGGTCATTCGGATCTAAAACGAGTTAGATATGGCCAAAACGGTGAGGGCGCGATGGAATCTGGGTCGAACGTGGAGGGCAGCAGGCAAAAAGGCCCATATCTCATTCGTTATCGTCCGGATCCATTTCATTCTTTCACCGCATGAAATTATATTCCAAGAGCTATAATTATGGGCCCCCGGAGGTACAAAATCCGGCGCTCTCCGGCGGACCGAAAAAATGAGATTTTGCCCTAGTGGTACCCCTATGAGTTTCGGTCAAAAACGCTCCGGAATGGAATCTCAATTTTATTATTCCAAATCATCCGAGTGATGTTTTGGAGCGGTATATGATTAATTTTGCATCATTATAGCTCCTATATAGAGGCTAGATTGAACGATTACTCCGGAAAATCAGAAACCGCTTAAGGTTCCCGATTCGGAATCTGTTTTACACCTATTAAACACAGTCAAATACTAAAAGTTGCAAGTCCATATTGTAGACATTCAAATGAGCTTTATAGGGGTTTTAAAACCGGGCCATTCGGATCTAAAACGAGTTAGATATGGCCAAAACGGTGAGGGCGCGATGGAATCTGGGTCGAAAGTGGAGGGCAGCAGGCAAAAAGGCCCATATCTCATTCGTTATCGTCCGGATCCATTTCATTCTTTCACCGCATGAAATTATATTCCAAGAGCTATAATTATGGGCCCCCGGAGGTACAAAATCCGGCGCTCTTCGGCGGACCGAAAAAATGAGATTTTGCCCTAGTGGTACCCCAATGAGTTTCGGTCAAAAAGGCTCCGGAATGGAATCTAAATTTTATTATTCCAAAGCATCTGAGTGATGTTTTGGAGCGGTATATGATGAATTTTGCATCATTATAGCTCCTATATAGAGGCTAGATTGTACGATTACTCCGGAAAATCAGAAACCGCTTAAGGTGCCCGATTCGGAATCTATTTTCATCAATTAAACATAGTCAAATACTAAAAGTTGCAAGTCCATATCAAATGATATTTCTAGGGGTTTTAAAACCGGGTCATTCGGATCTAAAACGAGTTAGATATGGCCAAAACGGTGAGGGCGCGATGGAATCTGGGTCGAACGTGGAGGGCCGAAAAAATGAGATTTTGCCCTAGTGGTACCCCTATGAGTTTCGGTCAAAAACGCTCCGGAATGGAATCTATATTTTACTATTCCAAAGCATCCGAGTGATGTTTTGGAGCAGTATATGATGAATTTTGCATCATTATAGCTCCTATATAGAGGCTAGATTGAACGATTACTCCGGAAAATGAGAAACCGCTTAAGGTTCCCGATTCGGAATCTGTTTTACACCTATTAAACACAGTCAAATACTAAAAGTTGCAAGTCCATATTGTAGACATTCAATGAGCTTTATAGGGGTTTTAAAACCGGGTCATTCGGATCTAAAACGAGTTAGATATGGCCAAAACGGTGAGGGCGCGATGGAATCTGGGTCGAACGTGGAGGGCAGCAGGCAAAAAGGCCCATATCTCATTCGTCATCGTCCGGATCCATTTCATTCTTTCACAGCATGAAATTATATTCCAAGAGCTATAATTATGGGCCCCCGGAGGTACAAAATCCGGCGCTCTCCGGCGGACCGAAAAAATGAGATTTTGCCCTAGTGGTACCCCTATGAGTTTCGGTCAAAAACGCTCCGGAATGGAATCTAAATTTTATTATTCCAAAGCATCTGAGTGATGTTTTGGAGCGGTATATGATGAATTTTGCATCATTATAGCTCCTATATAGAGGCTAGATTGTACGATTACTCCGGAAAATGAGAAACCGCTTAAGGTGCCCGATTCAGAATCTATTTTACACCTATTAAACACAGTCAAATACTAAAAGTTGCAAGTCCATATTGTAGACATTCAAATGAGCTTTCTAGGGGTTTTAAAATCGGGTCATTCGGATCTAAAACGAGTTTGATATGGCCAAAACGGTGAGAGCGCGATGGAATCTAGGTCGAACGTGGAGGGCAGCAGGCAAAAAGGCCCATATCTCATTCGTTATCGTCCGGATCCATTTCATTCTTTAACCGCATGAAATTATATTCCAAGAGCTATAATTATGGGCCCCCGGAGGTACAAAATCCGGCGCTCTCCGGCGGACCGAAAAAATGAGATTTTGCCCTAGTGGTACCCCTATGAGTTTCGGTCAAAAACGCTCCGGAATGGAATCTCAATTTTATTATTCCAAATCATCCGAGTGATGTTTTGGAGCGGTATATGATTAATTTTGCATCATTACAGCTCCTATATAGAGGCTAGATTGTACGATTACTCCGGAAAATGAGAAACCTCTTAAGGTTCCCGATTCGGAATCTATTTTCACCAATTAAACACAGTCAAATACTAAAAGTTGCAAGTCCATATTGTAGCCATTCAAATGATATTTCTAGGGGTTTTAAAACCGGGTCATTCGGATCTAAAACGAGTTAGATATGGCAAAAACGGTGAGGGCGCGATGGAATCTGGGTCGAACGTGGAGGGCAGCAGGCAAAAAGGCCCATATCTCATTCGTCATCGTCCGGATCCATTTCATTCTTTCACAGCATGAAATTATATTCCAAGAGCTATAATTATGGGCCCCCGTAGGTACAAAA
The DNA here is from genome assembly GCA_029379335.1 of Thymus mandschuricus. Taxonomy (NCBI): domain Eukaryota; kingdom Viridiplantae; phylum Streptophyta; class Magnoliopsida; order Lamiales; family Lamiaceae; genus Thymus; species Thymus mandschuricus. The sequence continues at coordinate 205,700 of CM057076.1, read as the reverse complement.
TCCGGCGCTCTCCGGCGGACCGAAAAAATGAGATTTTGCCCTAGTGGTACCCCTATGAGTTTCGGTCAAAAAGGCTCCGGAATGGAATCTAAATTTTATTATTCCAAAGCATCCGAGTGATGTTTTGGAGCGGAATATGATGAATTTTTCATCATTATAGCTCCTATATAGAGGCTAGATTGTACGATTATTCCGGAAAATGAGAAACCTCTTAAGGTTCCCGATTCAGAATCTATTTTCACCAAGTAAACACAGTCAAATACTAAAAGTTGCAAGTCCACATTGTAGCCATTCAAATGAGCTTTCTAGGGGTTTTAAAACCTGGTCATTCGGATCTAAAACGAGTTAGATATGGCCAAAACGGTGAGGGCGCGACGGAATCTGGGTCGAACGTGGAGGGCAGCAGGCAAAAAGGCCCATATCTCATTCGTTATCATCCGGATCCATTTCATTCTTTCACCGCATGAAATTATATTCCAAGAGCTATAATTATGGGCCCCCGAAGGTACAAAATCCGGCGCTCTCCGGCGGACCGAAAAAATGAGATTTTGCCCTAGTAGTACCCCTATGAGTTTCGGTCAAAAACGCTCCGGAATGGAATCTCAATTTTATTATTCCAAAGCATCCGAGTGATGTTTTGGAGCAGTATATGATGAATTTTGCATCATTATAGCTCCTATATAGAGGTTAGATTGTACGATTACTCCGGAAAATGAGAAACCGCTTAAGGTGCCCGATTCAGAATCTATTTTACACCTATTAAACACAGTCAAATACTAAAAGTTGCAAGTCCATATTGTAGACATTCAAATGAGCTTTCTAGGGGTTTTAAAACCGGGTCATTCGGATCTAAAACGAGTTAGATATGGCCAAAACGGTGATGGCGCGATGGAATCTGGGTCGAACGTGGAGGGCAGCAGGCAAAAAGGCCCATATCTCATTCGTTATCATCCGGATCCATTTCATTCTTTAACCGCATGAAATTATATTCCAAGAGCTATAATAATGGGCCCCCGGAGGTACAAAATCCGGCGCTCTCCGGCGGACCGAAAAAATGAGATTTTGCCCTAGTGGTACCCCCTATGAGTTTCGGTCAAAAACGCTCCGGAATGTCATCTCAATTTTATTATTCCAAAGCATCCGAGTGATGTTTTGGAGCGGTATATGATGAATTTTGCATCATTATAGCTCCTATATAGAGGCTAGATTGTACGATTACTCCGGAAAATCAGAAACCGCTTAAGGTGCCCGATTCGGAATCTATTTTCACCAATTAAACATAGTAAAATACAAAAAGTTGCAAGTCCATATTGTAGACATTCAAATGAGCTTTATAGGGGTTTTAAAACCGGGTCATTCGGATCTAAAACGAGTTAGATATGGCAAAAACGGTGAGGGCGCGATGGAATCTGGGTTGAACGTGGAGGGCAGCAGGCAAAAAGGCCCATGTCTCATTCGTTATCGTCCGGATCCATTTCATTCTTTCACCGCATGAAATTATATTCCAAGAGCTATAATTATGGGCCCCCGGAGGTACAAAATCCGGCGCTCTCCGGCGGACCGAAAAAATGAGATTTTGCCATAGTGGTACCCCCTATGAGTTTCGGTCAAAAACGCTCCGGAATGGAATCTAAATTTCATTATTCCAAAGCATCCGAGTGATGTTTTGTAGCGGTATATGATGAATTTTGCATCATTATAGCTCCTATATAGAGGCTAGATTGTACGATTACTCCGGAAAATCAGAAACCGCTTAAGGTGCCCGATTCGGAATCTATTTTCACCAATTAAACATAGTCAAATACTAAAAGTTGCAAGTCCATATTGTAGCCATTCAAATGATATTTCTAGGGGTTTTAAAACCGGGTCATTCGGATCTAAAACGAGTTAGATATGGCCAAAACGGTGAGGGCGCGATGGAATCTGGGTCGAACGTGGAGGGCAGCAGGCAAAAAGGCCCATATCTCATTCGTCATCGTCCGGATCCATTTCATTCTTTCACAGCATGAAATTATATTCCAAGAGCTATAATTATGGGCCCCCGGAGGTACAAAATCCGGCGCTCTCCGGCGGACCGAAAAAATGAGATTTTGCCCTTGTCGTACCCCTATGAGTTTCGGTCAAAAAGGCTCCGGAATGGAATCTAAATTTTATTATTCCAAAGCATCCGAGTGATGTTTTGGAGCGGAATATGATGAATTTTTCATCATTATAGCTCCTATATAGAGGCTAGATTGTACGATTACTCCGGAAAATGAGAAACCTCTTAAGGTTCCCGATTCGGAATCTTTTTTCACCTAGTAAACACAGTCAAATACTAAAAGTTTCAAGTCCACATTGTAGCCATTCAAATGAGCTTTCTAGGGGTTTTAAAATCTGGTCATTCGGATCTAAAACGAGTTAGATATGGCCAAAACGGTGAGGGCGCGATGGAATCTGGGTCGAACGTGGAGGGCAGCAGGCAAAAAGGCCCATATCTCATTCGTTATCGTCCGGATCCATTTCATTCTTTCACCGCATGAAATTATATTCCAAGAGCTATAATTATGGGCCCCCGGAGGTACAAAATCCGGCGCTCTCCGGCGGACCGAAAAAATGAGATTTTGCCCTAGTGGTACCCCTATGAGTTTCGGTCAAAAACGCTCCGGAATGGAATCTCAATTTTATTATTCCAAATCATCCGAGTGATGTTTTGGAGCGGTATATGATTAATTTTGCATCATTATAGCTCCTATATAGAGGCTAGATTGAACGATTACTCCGGAAAATCAGAAACCGCTTAAGGTTCCCGATTCGGAATCTGTTTTACACCTATTAAACACAGTCAAATACTAAAAGTTGCAAGTCCATATTGTAGACATTCAAATGAGCTTTATAGGGGTTTTAAAACCGGGCCATTCGGATCTAAAACGAGTTAGATATGGCCAAAACGGTGAGGGCGCGATGGAATCTGGGTCGAAAGTGGAGGGCAGCAGGCAAAAAGGCCCATATCTCATTCGTTATCGTCCGGATCCATTTCATTCTTTCACCGCATGAAATTATATTCCAAGAGCTATAATTATGGGCCCCCGGAGGTACAAAATCCGGCGCTCTTCGGCGGACCGAAAAAATGAGATTTTGCCCTAGTGGTACCCCTATGAGTTTCGGTCAAAAAGGCTCCGGAATGGAATCTAAATTTTATTATTCCAAAGCATCTGAGTGATGTTTTGGAGCGGAATATGATGAATTTTTCATCATTATAGCTCCTATATAGAGGCTAGATTGTACGATTACTCCGGAAAATGAGAAACAGCTTAAGGTTCCCGATTCGGAATCTGTTTTACACCTATTAAACACAGTCAAATACTAAAAGTTGCAAGTCCATATTGTAGACATTCAAATGAGCTTTATAGGGGTTTTAAAACCGGGTCATTCGGATCTAAAACGAGTTAGATATGGCCAAAACGGTGAGGGCGCGATGGAATCTGGGTTGAACGTGGAGGGCAACAGGCAAAAAGGCCCATGTCTCATTCGTTATCGTCCGGATCCATTTCATTCTTTCACCGCATGAAATTATATTCCAAGAGCTATAATTATGGGCCCCCAGAGGTACAAAATCCGGCGCTCTCCGGCGGACCGAAAAAATGAGATTTTGCCATAGTGGTACCCCCTATGAGTTTGGTCAAAAACGCTCCGGAATGGAATCTAAATTTTATTATTCCAAAGCATCCGAGTGATGTTTTGGAGCGGTATATGATGAATTTTGCATCATTATAGCTCCTATATAGAGGCTAGATTGTACGATTACTCCGGAAAATGAGAAACCGCTTAAGGTGCCCGATTCAGAATCTATTTTACACCTATTAAACACAGTCAAATACTAAAAGTTGCAAGTCCATATTGTAGACATTCAAATGAGCTTTCTAGGGGTTTTAAAATCGGGTCATTCGGATCTAAAACGAGTTTGATATGGCCAAAACGGTGAGAGCGCGATGGAATCTGGGTCGAACGTGGAGGGCAGCAGGCAAAAAGGCCCATATCTCATTCGTTATCGTCCGGATCCATTTCATTCTTTAACCGCATGAAATTATATTCCAAGAGCTATAATTATGGGCCCCCGGAGGTACAAAATCCGGCGCTCTCCGGCGGACCGAAAAAATGAGATTTTGCCCTAGTGGTACCCCAATGAGTTTCGGTCAAAAAGGCTCAGGAATGGAATCTAAATTTTATTATTCCAAAGCATCCGAGTGATGTTTTGGAGCGGAATATGATGAATTTTTCATCATTATAGCTCCTATATAGAGGCTAGATTGTACGATTACTCCGGAAAATGAGAAACCTCTTAAGGTTCCCGATTCGGAATCTATTTTCACCTAGTAAACACAGTCAAATACTAAAAGTTGCAAGTCCACATTGTAGCCATTCAAATGAGCTTTCAAGGGGTTTTAAAACCTGGTCTTTCGGATCTAAAACGAGTTAGATATGGCCAAAACGGTGAGGGCGCGATGGAATCTGGGTCGAACGTGGAGGGCAGCAGGCAAAAAGGCCCATATCTCATTCGTTATCGTCCGGATCCATTTCATTTTTTCACCGCATGAAATTATATTCCAAGAGCTATAATTACGGGCCCCCGAAGGTACAAAATCCGGCGCTCTCCGGCGGACCGAAAAAATGAGATTTTGCCCTAGTGGTACCCCTATGAGTTTCGGTCAAAAACGCTCCGGAATGGAATCTCAATTTTATTATTCCAAATCATCCGAGTGATGTTTTGGAGCGGTATATGATGAATTTTGCATCATTATAGCTCCTATATAGAGGCTAGATTGAACGATTACTCCGGAAAATGAGAAACCGCTTAAGGTTCCCGATTCGGAATCAGTTTTACACCTATTAAACACAGTCAAATACTAAAAGTTGCAAGTCCATATTGTAAACATTCAAATGAGCTTTATAGGGGTTTTAAAACCGGGTCATTCGGATCTAAAACGAGTTAGATATGGCCAAAACGGTGAGGGCGCGATGGAATCTGGGTCGAACGTGGAGGGCAGCAGGCAAAAAGGCCCATATCTCATTCGTCATCATCCGGATCCATTTCATTCTTTCACAGCATGAAATTATATTCCAAGAGCTATAATTATGGGCCCCCGGAGGTACAAAATCCGGCGCTCTCCGGCGGACCGAAAAAATGAGATTTTGCCCTAGTGGTACCCCAATGAGTTTCGGTCAAAAGGCTCCGGAATGGAATCTAAATTTTATTATTCCAAAGCATCTGAGTGATGTTTTGGAGCGGTATATGATGAATTTTGCATCATTATAGCTCCTATATAGAGGCTAGATTGTACGATTACTCCGGAAAATCAGAAACCGCTTAAGGTGCCCGATTCGGAATCTATTTTCACCAATTAAACATAGTCAAATACTAAAAGTTGCAAGTCCATATCAAATGATATTTCTAGGGGTTTTAAAACCGGGTCATTCGGATCTAAAACGAGTTAGATATGGCCAAAACGGTGAGGGCGCGATGGAATCTGGGTCGAACGTGGAGGGCCGAAAAAATGAGATTTTGCCCTAGTGGTACCCCTATGAGTTTCGGTCAAAAACGCTCCGGAATGGAATCTATATTTTATTATTCCAAAGCATCCGAGTGATGTTTTGGAGCAGTATATGATGAATTTTGCATCATTATAGCTCCTATATAGAGGCTAGATTGAACGATTACTCCGGAAAATGAGAAACCGCTTAAGGTTCCCGATTCGGAATCTGTTTTACACCTATTAAACACAGTCAAATACTAAAAGTTGCAAGTCCATATTGTAGACATTCAATGAGCTTTATAGGGGTTTTAAAACCGGGTCATTCGGATCTAAAACGAGTTAGATATGGCCAAAACGGTGAGGGCGCGATGGAATCTGGGTCGAACGTGGAGGGCAGCAGGCAAAAAGGCCCATATCTCATTCGTCATCGTCCGGATCCATTTCATTCTTTCACAGCATGAAATTATATTCCAAGAGCTATAATTATGGGCCCCCGGAGGTACAAAATCCGGCGCTCTCCGGCGGACCGAAAAAATGAGATTTTGCCCTAGTGGTACCCTATGAGTTTCGGTCAAAAACGCTCCGGAATGGAATCTAAATTTTATTATTCCAAAGCATCTGAGTGATGTTTTGGAGCGGTATATGATGAATTTTGCATCATTATAGCTCCTATATAGAGGCTAGATTGTACGATTACTCCGGAAAATGAGAAACCGCTTAAGGTGCCCGATTCAGAATCTATTTTACACCTATTAAACACAGTCAAATACTAAAAGTTGCAAGTCCATATTGTAGACATTCAAATGAGCTTTCTAGGGGTTTTAAAATCGGGTCATTCGGATCTAAAACGAGTTTGATATGGCCAAAACGGTGAGAGCGCGATGGAATCTGGGTCGAACGTGGAGGGCAGCAGGCAAAAAGGCCCATATCTCATTCGTTATCGTCCGGATCCATTTCATTCTTTAACCGCATGAAATTATATTCCAAGAGCTATAATTATGGGCCCCCGGAGGTACAAAATCCGGCGCTCTCCGGCGGACCGAAAAAATGAGATTTTGCCCTAGTGGTACCCCTATGAGTTTCGGTCAAAAACGCTCCGGAATGGAATCTCAATTTTATTATTCCAAATCATCCGAGTGATGTTCTGGAGCGGTATATGATTAATTTTGCATCATTACAGCTCCTATATAGAGGCTAGATTGAACGATTACTCCGGAAAATCAGAAACCGCTTAAGGTTCCCGATTCGGAATCTGTTTTACACCTATTAAACACAGTCAAATACTAAAAGTTGCAAGTCCATATTGTAGACATTCAAATGAGCTTTATAGGGGTTTTAAAACCGGGCCATTCGGATCTAAAACGAGTTAGATATGGCCAAAACGGTGAGGGCGCGATGGAATCTGGGTCGAAAGTGGAGGGCAGCAGGCAAAAAGGCCCATATCTCATTCGTTATCGTCCGGATCCATTTCATTCTTTCACCGCATGAAATTATATTCCAAGAGCTATAATTATGGGCCCCCGGAGGTACAAAATCCGGCGCTCTTCGGCGGACCGAAAAAATGAGATTTTGCCCTAGTGGTACCCCTATGAGTTTCGGTCAAAAAGGCTCCGGAATGGAATCTAAATTTTATTATTCCAAAGCATCTGAGTGATGTTTTGGAGCGGAATATGATGAATTTTTCATCATTATAGCTCCTATATAGAGGCTAGATTGTACGATTACTCCGGAAAATGAGAAACCTCGTAAGGTTCCCGATTCGGAATCTATTTTCACCAATTAAACACAGTCAAATACTAAAAGTTGCAAGTCCATATTGTAGCCATTCAAATGATATTTCTAGGGGTTTTAAAACCGGGTCATTCGGATCTAAAACGAGTTAGATATGGCAAAAACGGTGAGGGCGGGATGGAATCTGGGTCGAACGTGGAGGGCAGCAGGCAAAAAGGCCCATATCTCATTCGTCATCGTCCGGATCCATTTCATTCTTTCACAGCATGAAATTATATTCCAAGAGCTATAATTATGGGCCCCCGTAGGTACAAAATCCGGCGCTCTCCGGCGGACCGAAAAAATGAGATTTTGCCCTAGTGGTACCCCTATGAGTTTCGGTCAAAAAGGCTCCGGAATGGAATCTAAATTTTATTATTCCAAAGCATCCGAGTGATGTTTTGGAGCGGAATATGATGAATTTTTCATCATTATAGCTCCTATATAGAGGCTAGATTGTACGATTATTCCGGAAAATGAGAAACCTCTTAAGGTTCCCGATTCAGAATCTATTTTCACCTAGTAAACACAGTCAAATACTAAAAGTTGCAAGTCCACATTGTAGCCATTCAAATGAGCTTTCTAGGGGTTTTAAAACCTGGTCATTCGGATCTAAAACGAGTTAGATATGGCCAAAACGGTGAGGGCGCGACGGAATCTGGGTCGAACGTGGAGGGCAGCAGGCAAAAAGGCCCATATCTCATTCGTTATCATCCGGATCCATTTCATTCTTTCACCGCATGAAATTATATTCCAAGAGCTATAATTATGGGCCCCCGAAGGTACAAAATCCGGCGCTCTCCGGCGGACCGAAAAAATGAGATTTTGCCCTAGTGGTACCCCTATGAGTTTCGGTCAAAAACGCTCCGGAATGGAATCTCAATTTTATTATTCCAAAGCATCCGAGTGATGTTTTGGAGCAGTATATGATGAATTTTGCATCATTATAGCTCCTATATAGAGGCTAGATTGTACGATTACTCCGGAAAATGAGAAACCGCTTAAGGTGCCCGATTCAGAATCTATTTTACACCTATTAAACACAGTCAAATACTAAAAGTTGCAAGTCCATATTGTAGACATTCAAATGAGCTTTCTAGGGGTTTTAAAACCGGGTCATTCGGATCTAAAACGAGTTAGATATGGCCAAAACGGTGATGGCGCGATGGAATCTGGTTCGAACGTGGAGGGCAGCAGGCAAAAAGGCCCATATCTCATTCGTTATCGTCCGGATCCATTTCATTCTTTAACCGCATGAAATTATATTCCAAGAGCTATAATAATGGGCCCCCGGAGGTACAAAATCCGGCGCTCTCCGGCGGACCGAAAAAATGAGATTTTGCCCTAGTGGTACCCCCTATGAGTTTCGGTCAAAAACGCTCCGGAATGTCATCTCAATTTTATTATTCCAAAGCATCCGAGTGATGTTTTGGAGCGGTATATGATGAATTTTGCATCATTGTAGCTCCTATATAGAGGCTAGATTGTACGATTACTCCGGAAAATCAGAAACCGCTTAAGGTGCCCGATTCGGAATCTATTTTCACCAATTAAACATAGTAAAATACAAAAAGTTGCAAGTCCATATTGTAGACATTCAAATGAGCTTTATAGGGGTTTTAAAACCGGGTCATTCGGATCTAAAACGAGTTAGATATGGCAAAAACGGTGAGGGCGCGATGGAATCTGGGTTGAACGTGGAGGGCAGCAGGCAAAAAGGCCCATGTCTCATTCGTTATCGTCCGGATCCATTTCATTCTTTCACCGCATGAAATTATATTCCAAGAGCTATAATTATGGGCCCCCGGAGGTACAAAATCCGGCGCTCTCCGGCGGACCGAAAAAATGAGATTTTGCCATAGTGGTACCCCCTATGAGTTTCGGTCAAAAACGCTCCGGAATGGAATCTAAATTTCATTATTCCAAAGCATCCGAGTGATGTTTTGTAGCGGTATATGATGAATTTTGCATCATTATAGCTCCTATATAGAGGCTAGATTGTACGATTACTCCGGAAAATCAGAAACCGCTTAAGGTGCCCGATTCGGAATCTATTTTCACCAATTAAACATAGTCAAATACTAAAAGTTGCAAGTCCATATTGTAGCCATTCAAATGATATTTCTAGGGGTTTTAAAACCGGGTCATTCGGATCTAAAACGAGTTAGATATGGCCAAAACGGTGAGGGCGCGATGGAATCTGGGTCGAACGTGGAGGGCAGCAGGCAAAAAGGCCCAAATCTCATTCGTCATCGTCCGGATCCATTTCATTCTTTCACAGCATGAAATTATATTCCAAGAGCTATAATTATGGGCCCCCGGAGGTACAAAATCCGGCGCTCTCCGGCGGACCGAAAAAATGAGATTTTGCCCTTGTGGTACCCCTATGAGTTTCGGTCAAAAAGGCTCCGGAATGGAATCTAAATTTTATTATTCCAAAGCATCCGAGTGATGTTTTGGAGCGGAATATGATGAATTTTTCATCATTATAGCTCCTATATAGAGGCTAGATTGTACGATTACTCCGGAAAATGAGAAACCTCTTAAGGTTCCCGATTCGGAATCTATTTTCACCTAGTAAACACAGTCAAATACTAAAAGTTGCAAGTCCACATTGTAGCCATTCAAATGAGCTTTCTAGGGGTTTTAAAATCTGGTCATTCGGATCTAAAACGAGTTAGATATGGCCAAAACGGTGAGGGCGCGATGGAATCTGGGTCGAACGTGGAGGGCAGCAGGCAAAAAGGCCCAAATCTCATTCGTCATCGTCCGGATCCATTTCATTCTTTCACAGCATGAAATTATATTCCAAGAGCTATAATTATGGGCCCCCGGAGGTACAAAATCCGGCGCTCTCCGGCGGACCGAAAAAATGAGATTTTGCCCTTGTGGTACCCCTATGAGTTTCGGTCAAAAAGGCTCCGGAATGGAATCTAAATTTTATTATTCCAAAGCATCCGAGTGATGTTTTGGAGCGGAATATGATGAATTTTTCATCATTATAGCTCCTATATAGAGGCTAGATTGTACGATTACTCCGGAAAATGAGAAACCTCTTAAGGTTCCCGATTCGGAATCTATTTTCACCTAGTAAACACAGTCAAATACTAAAAGTTGCAAGTCCACATTGTAGCCATTCAAATGAGCTTTCTAGGGGTTTTAAAATCTGGTCATTCGGATCTAAAACGAGTTAGATATGGCCAAAACGGTGAGGGCGCGATGGAATCTGGGTCGAACGTGGAGGGCAGCAGGCAAAAAGGCCCATATCTCATTCGTTATCGTCCGGATCCATTTCATTCTTTCACCGCATGAAATTATATTCCAAGAGCTATAATTATGGGCCCCCGGAGGTACAAAATCCGGCGCTCTCCGGCGGACCGAAAAAATGAGATTTTGCCCTAGTGGTACCCCTATGAGTTTCGGTCAAAAACGCTCCGGAATGGAATCTCAATTTTATTATTCCAAATCATCCGAGTGATGTTTTGGAGCGGTATATGATTAATTTTGCATCATTATAGCTCCTATATAGAGGCTAGATTGAACGATTACTCCGGAAAATCAGAAACCGCTTAAGGTTCCCGATTCGGAATCTGTTTTACACCTATTAAACACAGTCAAATACTAAAAGTTGCAAGTCCATATTGTAGACATTCAAATGAGCTTTATAGGGGTTTTAAAACCGGGCCATTCGGATCTAAAACGAGTTAGATATGGCCAAAACGGTGAGGGCGCGATGGAATCTGGGTCGAAAGTGGAGGGCAGCAGGCAAAAAGGCCCATATCTCATTCGTTATCGTCCGGATCCATTTCATTCTTTCACCGCATGAAATTATATTCCAAGAGCTATAATTATGGGCCCCCGGAGGTACAAAATCCGGCGCTCTCCGGTGGACCGAAAAAATGAGATTTTGCCCTAGTGGTACCCCTATGAGTTTCGGTCAAAAAGGCTCCGGAATGGAATCTAAATTTTATTATTCCAAAGCATCTGAGTGATGTTTTGGAGCGGAATATGATGAATTTTTCATCATTATAGCTCCTATATAGAGGCTAGATTATACGATTACTCCGGAAAATTAGAAACAGCTTAAGGTTCCCGATTCGGAATCTGTTTTACACCTATTAAACACAGTCAAATACTAAAAGTTGCAAGTCCATATTGTAGACATTCAAATGAGCTTTATAGGGGTTTTAAAACCGGGTCATTCGGATCTAAAACGAGTTAGATATGGCCAAAACGGTGAGGGCGCGATGGAATCTGGGTTGAACGTGGAGGGCAACAGGCAAAAAGGCCCATGTCTCATTCGTTATCGTCCGGATCCATTTCATTCTTTCACCGCATCAAATTATATTCCAAGAGCTATAATTATGGGCCCCCAGAGGTACAAAATCCGGCGCTCTCCGGCGGACCGAAAAAATGAGATTTTGCCATAGTGGTACCCCCTATGAGTTTGGTCAAAAACGCTCCGGAATGGAATCTAAATTTTATTATTCCAAAGCATCCGAGTGATGTTTTGGAACGGTATATGATGAATTTTGCATCATTATAGCTCCTATATAGAGGCTAGATTGTGCGATTACTACGGAAAATCAGAAACCGCTTAAGGTGCCCGATTCGGAATCTATTTTCACAATTAAACATAGTCAAATACTAAAAGTTGCAAGTACATATTGTAGCCATTCAAATGATATTTCTAGGGGGTCTTAAAATCGGGTCATTCGGATCTAAAACGAGTTAGATATGGCCAAAACGGTGAGGGCGCGATGGAATCTGGGTCGAACGTGGAGGGCAGCAGGCAAAAAGGCCCATATCTCATTCGTCATCGTCCGGATCCATTTCATTCTTTCACAGCATGAAATTATATTCCAAGAGCTATAATTATGGGCCCCCGGAGGTACAAAATCCGGCGCTCTCCGGCGGACCGAAAAAATGAGATTTTGCCCTAGTGGTACCCCTATGAGTTTCGGTCAAAAAGGCTCCGGAATGGAATCTAAATTTTATTATTCCAAATCATCTGAGTGATGTTTTGGAGCGGAATATGATGAATTTTTCATCATTATAGCTCCTATATAGAGGCTAGATTGTACGATTACTCCGGAAAATGAGAAACCTCTTAAGGTTCCCGATTCGGAATCTATTTTCACCTAGTAAACACAGTCAAATACTAAAAGTTGCAAGTCCACATTGTAGCCATTCAAATGAGCTTTCTAGGGGTTTTAAAACCTGGTCATTCGGATCTAAAACGAGTTAGATATGGCCAAAACGGTGAGGGCGCGATGGAATCTGGGTCGAACGTGGAGGGCAGCAGGCAAAAAGGCCCATATCTCATTCGTTATCGTCCGGATCCATTTCATTCTTTCACCGCATGAAATTATATTCCAAGAGCTATAATTATGGGCCCCCGGAGGTACAAAATCCGGCGCTCTCTGGCGGACCGAAAAAATGAGATTTTGCCCTAGTGGTACCCCTATGAGTTTCGGTCAAAAACGCTCCGGAATGGAATCTAAATTTTATTATTCCAAAGCATCTGAGTGATGTTTTGGAGCGGAATATGATAAATTTTGCATCATTATAGCTCTTATATAGAGGCTAGATTGTACGATTACTCCGGAAAATGAGAAACCTCTTAAGGTTCCCGATTCGGAATCTATTTTCACCTATTAAACACAGTCAAATACTAAAAGTTGCAAGTCCACATTGTAGCCATTCAAATGAGCTTTCTAGGGGTTTTAAAACCTGGTCATTCGGATCTAAAACGAGTTAGATATGGCCAAAACGGTGAGGGCGCGATGAAATCTGGGTCGAACGTGGAGGGCAGCAGGCAAAAAGGCCCATATCTCATTCGTTATCGTCCAGATCCATTTCATTCTTTCACCGCATGAAATTATATTCCAAGAGCTATAATTATGGGCCCCCGAAGGTACAAAATCCGGCGCTCTCCGGCGGACCGAAAAAATGAGATTTTGCCCTAGTGGTACCCCTATGAGTTTCGGTCAAAAACGCTCCGGAATGGAATCTCAATTTTATTATTCCAAAGCATCCGAGTGATGTTTTGGAGCGGTATATGATGAATTTTGCATCATTATAGCTCCTATATAGAGGCTAGATTGTACGATTACTCCGGAAAATCAGAAACCGCTTAAGGTGCCCGATTCAGAATCTATTTTACACCTATTAAACACAGTCAAATACTAAAAGTTGCAAGTCCATATTGTAGACATTCAAATGAGCTTTCTAGGGGTTTTAAAATCGGGTCATTCGGATCTAAAACGAGTTAGATATGGCCAAAACGGTGAGGGCGCGATGGAATCTGGGTCGAACGTGGAGGGCAGCAGGCAAAAAGGCCCATATCTCATTCGTTATCGTCCGGATCCATTGTCACGACCGGACTTCACTAAGGATAGTTAAGCCGGGAAATCATGACCAGGGATGGGAATTAAGAGTAGGGGAATGAAAGGGGGTATAAGATTGTGTGTGGAATATGACTCGTATAACTATTTGAACAACACTTTATACCATTGAACGTCTTAACTCGGGATCTCAAATGAGAATACAAGGATACTTGTCATAATTTATTACATGACTTGAAACAATTCTCGAAAGCTCAAGAGTTTGCACAGCGGAAGAACACTTGAATACATGTATGAAGACACGTATTACCGAGAGTCCTAATCTATAACGACAAAAGCTCCACTCGCCATTTCACATCATCTCGCTCAACCTGCACATTTAGAAATACATGCAGGGCTGAGTACGAAAGTACTCAGTGGACACATGCCGAAAACTATACATAATAATTGTCAAGCCATTCAACTGTAAGACATAGGGGTTTTATTGAAAAGAGCCCATGCTTACTAAAACTGTTCTTGTGATCTAAAAGTGCATGCATGCTAAGCTCTTTCGTAATCTACCATATCTGAAACTGTGGTGTCGAGGAGGTGGCCACCTCACACGACACCTGACCGGCCAACCCTGAAGATGACTCACGGTCCTGTGTACACTAGTCCAAGCAAGATAGCAAGTCTTAACAAGGACCCGAAATCGATTAACTTTATTGGCGAAGCCAATTCAGATAGGCGTCATACATAAATCAAAACATGTATGGCATGACAATACTTGAAAATAAACATTTTCATCATACATTCTATAACTTTACTTGTATAAGAAAGCCCACCTTAAGTATCGTGAAAAGTACCAATCCTGATAGAATCGCAACGTCAACCTTCCGGTTGATTTTCACCTATTTAGAAACGACAATATAAGAATTTCCATTCTTATAAAATCTAATAATTCCTTATAAAGGATATACTTATTCTTTATTTCTAACTTCTCATTTTGACTAATGTTCCGTTAATATATCGTGAGATTATTAATCGGAGTTAATAAATCATACGGCTAGTGGTAGCCATTAATTATTCTCGCATACTTCAATTAATATTTAATTGAGTTAAATCTTGTTGAATTATTAAATCCAAACGTTTATTATAATTCCATGAATTAAATAAAACTACTTTAGGCTCGGAAATTAATCGAGCTTCGTTAATTGTCCTTGTAAGCTTCGAATAATAATTTATTTGAAGTTACATATATATATTATTGGATTGTTAAATCCAACATTATAATATAATTCATTTCCATGAATTAAATAGGCTATTTTAGGCTCGAAAATTTATCGAGCTTCGTTAATAGGCTCGAATTAGTCGAGTTATTTTATTTAAATAAATAAAATATTTCTCGGTAATTTATAACGTTCCTCGTCTAAGTTTTATGATATTAACATACGAAATATTAAATAAATACAGTTGGGCCGAAAGAATTAATCCGGCCCATTCAATCAGCCCACACTCGTGGCCCAAACCCAAACCCAAACCCGGACTCGACCCGACCCGCTACCCAGACCCAGACCCAGACCCAACACCCAAAACAAAGCTAAATCCCTAACTCTCTCTTCACACACACAAACGAGAACACACAACACACTCCCCCCTTTCTCTCTCTCGCTCAGTCCTCCTCTCCGTCGCCGGCGCCGCTCTCGCCGACGGCGAGAGCTCGCGTTGCCGGCGACGCCTCCCTCTCTTTCACCTTCCTCCCTCTCTCTACCCTTTTCTCTTTCTCTCTCTCTCTCGGAGATTTAGACGGAGAACAGCCGCTGGTCGTCGGCGCCGTAGCAGACCACCGCCGCCTCACCGCCGCAGGTTTGCTCCCCTCTCTCTTTTCTCGTTTTCATTCCAACTCTCTATCTAATTCTATCTCTTTCTCTTTCTAAGGTTTCTGGACAGGGGAGGATGCGTCCGGCGCCACCTCGCCGTCGGCGAGAGCGCCGCGGCTGCCCAGATGAAACGTCACCGTCGCCGATGCAGAATCTGACCCGGGGCCGCCTCTGCTGCCCCGGACAGAGCCCTCGGCTCGTCCAGCCCTTACCCGTCGGGGCGTCGCCTCGACGGAGGTTCGACTCGATTCTCTTCTCCCCTTCTTTTCTATATATATGAATTCGTATATTTATACTTGTGTTTATGTGTTCATTTCTCGTTTATGGTGTCGTGTGCGATTTTCAGATTTGGCCTATGAGTATCTTGCATTAAAAACACAGTAGCGTACTCCCAAATATCCTCTAGTTTAATAGTGATCATTCATGCTTCATATAATCTTATTTATCACATGTAAAAATGTTGGAACTAGAGGCTTACTTGCATTTTTTTATGGTTTTACATGTTTGATTTGTTATCATGCTTGAAGGTGCTTAACTATGTCTTATTGTAATTTTCATACTTGTGTACTTGAAGTTCCTTGAGTCTTTTACATACTAGGCTTGCTTAGCACTTAAAGAATTGGCTTGAGACACTTACATGTATGTAGTAGGGTGGTTGTTGCTAGCTTTCCTCTCCTTTCTTCTTCTTCTTCCTTAGCTTCTATTATTTCTAAGTGTTGAAAGTATTGAGGTGATGAAACTGAAATGGGTTTATGATAATAGTATTTATACTACTCTTTGCTGAAATTTTAGTGTGCAATACGTGTAAGATTTGCAAAATCTGATCTCTGCCATTCTCCCATTTTTTTCTTTGATCTGATGTACCTTTCCCTTATTTTTGGGGATGACTTTGCAGGGTATGGTTGGGGAGCTGATTTTCAAAGGCTATAGAGGAAGGAATGACGATGGCTAGAAGGAGGCAGCTGCTGTTTTCTGCCACCAGCCGCCTCTTTCTTTTCTTTCTTTCCTTTTCTTCTTTTCTCTTCTAGATACTAATACTTTGTGTATTAAATACTTAGTGACATAATAAATCCTTATGTAATAGTTAGGGTATTCTTTTCATTACTAGCTTACTTACATTACATGTATTTTTCATATACATCCATTACGTATTTTTCCATTACGCAACTCCTTCTGCTTTACATTTCTTAAGCAGATGGATTTCTACTAATTGGGCTCGGCCTAATTCATCTGTTTATGGGCTTGGGCCCAATTTAATAATCTTTGGGCTTGACCCAACGATAACCAATTATTAAAATTGTCATCGCTTAATATTTCGCTATCCACTCTATAATCAATCCGATTATCTACCTTTCATCATAACATTCTAAATCATGCTTGAGTACTTGTATATATATATATATATATATATATATATATATATACATGTTTATGAATACGAGTATTGCTCGTAATTTACTACCGTAACATAGATTTAAGACTAATGAAATTGCGGGCCATTACATTCTACCCACCTTAAAAAAAATTTCGTCCCGAAATTTGCGTACTTCTAACTGAACAGCTCGGGGTACTTCTCTTTATCTTAACATCGACTTTTTACGTCGATTCTCCTTGTTTGTGGTGTCTCCACCAAACCTCGAATGAAGTAATAGACTTCTTTCTAAGATGTTGCACCTTTCAGTCCAAAACTTCTTTTACTTTATTCTTGCAACTGAGCTATAAATTTAAGAAAATTTATCTTAATCACGTACTTTCTTACTTGCGTACGTAAGGAATCACATTATTCATACATTCTAAATTTGGAGGTGCTTCTAACTTGTATGCTACTGTAGCATATCACATTCTTTTTGGATATCATAAGGTCTTAATAAGACGAGTTCTCGGCTTTACTTTATATGTGAACATCATTATTCACTCGGAAGGTGTTACCTCCAAGAAGACACCATCCACTATTTCAAGTTTATCTTTATTTGACATTTGTCGGCTTAGGACTTCTGTCCGTTCTAGCTTCTCTCATTCTCTTACAAACATTTCCTATCTCGAACCCTTCATTTATCGTATCAGGACCTTAAATCTTTCTTTCACCTATCTTGTCCTTATAGAGGGTAATCTACATTGTTACCCTTATAATACGTCATATGACGTCATTCCTATTGTTGGCTAATAATTATAATTAGCAAGGCTATTTCTTTCTTTAACGAGTACGACTATTCTCGACCTGCTTGATAGGCTCTGAATCTTCCATTCTTATTGCCTATTGGCTTGGTGATGGCAAGTTGTGCTAATGATTAGCTTAGTGCCTAAATCTTTCTGTAACTATTCCAGAACTTGGACGTAACTTAATGTCTTGATCTTTAGTGATTAAAGATAATCACACTGTGTAACGCACGATCTCTTAAACACATAATTGACTAACTTTTATCCATGATTGATCGAAATATGAATCAAATAGGACCCCTTTGTAAGTCGGTCAATAACTTCTAATATACAACTTTATTTTCTTTCTTAGTTTTGGTAGTCTTGTCACAATTTCACTGTAACATGCTCGTAGTTTCACTACAAGATCTCCGAGGGTTGTAGATTCCATTAATGTTTTGGTTATGATCCAATTTATCATAATCAATTAGCTAACATGGTGGTTAACCATATCCTGAAACAAGTTCACTTGTTTGACATACTAAAGCACCTTCAGGTAGTTGAGGTTATATATTTCTTCGTGTCTCCTACCACAACTTCCTTTCTTGATCTTGATATATCTTGTGTTCCCAGGTGAGAGGTTTATAGTGTATCTTTAGTTTTAACTCAAGATTTTATTCTTGAGCTCATCATCGTGTGGTATGCACAACCTCCTAACAATATTCTTCGGTATTATTATTCTTAACATCTGTATCCTCTTTAACTTCGTTTCTTTGCTCTATGCCTCTCGTTGACTTTATAGTCAATGTAGTAATAATCTTTTCTACCGCCTTGGGCGAGGCACTACCTTTAAATTTATATTCTTAAAATCACTGACAATTGTCTTCTCACTCGTGAGAAGAAGTATCCACATAAAGCGTGGTTTACGACTTAAAGCATTGGCTATTATATTGACCTTTGCATTGGTAGTTGATACTACATTCATAATTCCCTACTAGTTCTACCCACCTTATTCGACACACATAAAAGCTCACTGTTCGAATTTGTTCGTAATCCGTGAGATTTTGCATTAACTCCATAAGGTTGATGCTTCTAAATTTTCAGGGCGTGCACCACTGAAAAATTTAAGTTGTGGGTAGGGTTGTGGTATAACCAACGTGGTGTATAAATTGTTACATTTCTTTCCTTTCATTTGTACTGGGATGATCCCATTCCCTGAGGCATCTATGTATGTTGTTTATTTCTTTTGTAGTTCTAGAACTATCAGAATTAACACAACCATCGACTTCCATGTCAACTACTGAAAGCATGAGTGACGCTTAAAGGTCCACATACACTGGATCACTCGCTTTACAATCATGTTATTGGCCTTACTATCTTGGAGAATTCTTGACGAATCTCTAGTAATAACGAGTCACTCCTAAGAGGCTACGTATTTTATTTAGTGTAGATGATTCTCACCCTTGTAAAGCTTCTACTTTTGCTGGGTCTACTTAATTTCATCCGACGACACGATGTGTCCAAGTAATGTCACTTTGTTAAGCTAGAAAACATATTCTCTATTTTTTTTTTTTTTTTTTTTTTTTTTTTTTTTTTTTTTTTTTTTTATGTATAAGCATTTCCCTTGTACTATTCTTTTTAACTTAATTGCTCATGTATAGGTGAGACATTTAATACTATATGGAGTAGAGATTTATAATAATTGGGCAGGTCATTTCGATTGCTCAATCTATACATTTCAATGAGGGGTAAAAATAATTACCTCTGGTAGCAATGCTACATCTTCCAATTCTTTACTTGCTCAATTCATATGAGTTTTACATGGATGGTCCTTTGATATGCTAATTGCATATACTTTATCTCTACCAATTCTTCCTTCTCTATATCGCCTTCGTTCGACTTTTAATATTTAAGGGACCTTGGCAAGACTTTCTGTCTCCTTGGAATAGGGCTAATTACTTAAAATAGGTTTGAACCTGTATCAATTTACTAATCCATAAAACTATTGGTTATTCGATAGAGTCATAACCCTCCTATTTTATTTACGTACCGTTGTTTCCGTTATGGAGGTTTAAATTGTACATAGTCCTCTTACTTTATACTCTTGTAGATAATCTTGTCTATCGCCTTTTCGAATCAATCTTCTAGATTGAGGATTTACTGAAACTCTTGGTCCATATCTCAAATGCTCCTTATTTCGTATAATTTCTTAACTGGAGGAGTTCCTTGAGGATTAGGTTCCTTGGAATGGATTATCTTTCCGTTTGTCTTACTCTGTTACATTCCGTTGCTAACTTTCATTCATACGTCTTTCGTGGCCGACCAACTTAAATCTTGTTATTCGAAACTTTATTTCTAGCGAAAAAAAAAAAATTTCGTCTGATCCATGCGATTGTTCTAAGGGGTGTATCACCCGTGATGTATGGAAATCTTAATCTAGATTTTGTCATCAACCTATACCACCAACTACTACATTTGTTAATGTGGTGTCAACTCTTGATCATTTGCTATATTCTGTGGGAACTGATTTATCCCGTACTTTAATGCATGCATCCACTTAAATATATATTCTGCTTATGTACTCATTTCTCCTCTTTACTTATTCTCTTAATATGCCTTACCATTCTCGTAGTTTCGAACATGCTTCTTACTTTACTATCTAGTATCTCTTTTCTTGAATAAAAAAAAAAATTCTGGGAATTCCAAAAGGTCTTTATTAACTATCTCTCCTCACACCATTATCTACTTGAGTCTTGTATCAATATCTTTACTTATTTAACAACCCCTGAACCATTTTGTAACATACTCAAGATCATATCATTGCCCTTAAACATTTTTCATCTTAAATTTCCTTCCACTAATTGTAAGTCTCTTCATTTCTATCTTGTTCATTGCCATGTTTTGGGTAATCCCTGACGGTATCATACTTTAAGTCATACTCGTGACTTGCAGTTGGGCTTAGTAAACTCCATTGCTTGGATAGCTAATTGTATCAAAGTGGAATGAGAATATCTGGAAGGTATAATGACCTTGGTTCGATTTTGGTACAACAAGTAACCAAAATATGTTATCAATAAATCATCTGACAAGCTAGGAAAGAATAATCAGAGGGTAGAAATGAATTGACAAAGGTCAGGGGGAGGAGACCCATTTTGTCGATACCCGTCCAATTTCTTGTCTGATGGTAACGCTACCAAGATTGATATTATGTGGGGTGATCAGTCCCGCATAGACACAATCTCAGTCACACGAAGTTCTAGTACTTTGGTGACTCTCAACTTTTCGGGCGGTGAAAAGAAGCTTTTGCAAAGTTTGGCGAGCTCTTCTAACTCATGATTTTTCTGGACTCTGTATTTTATAATACATTGTTCTGGGCTTCAAGGGGCTCACGTAGGATATCACGACGCAAGGCGCTAACATGATAAGTCTCCCTTTATATCACTAACCACATATATAATCATTTGTTACTATAAGTACTCATGAACAACTTCAATGGAATAATTCTCAATGTTCTTTTATCCCCTATAAGCTTTCACCACTAACTGAATGTACTATCATTGTTATTCATAACCTTACAAGGGCATATAGCCTTGCATTTTTATTCTGATTGTACGTTGTAGAGTACGGGGTTCTCTTTGGTACTGCCTCGCATATCAATCAAGGTGGCCTTATCAATATAAGGTTTATTTTAAAAAAAACACTAATATTTCCATATGGTAGACTTCTTACGAGTCTACGCTTTAGGATGTCAGCCTATCGGTTAATCTCAACCGGCCATAATAACTAATTTATTTAGAATTGTTATCCCATGAAATAATTACACCTTAGGTTGCAAAATATAATTTGCTCCATATAGCATTATGTCTTGGTCTTTAGTAATAACTATTAGTGGTCGGGTGTTCCCTTACCTTATCCTCCAAACTGAACTTGCAACCCTACTTTAGCTGTTACTGGTTATTCAGTTGACAACCTTGATGCTTTCA
Organism: Thymus mandschuricus; assembly: GCA_029379335.1. Lineage (NCBI taxonomy): Eukaryota > Viridiplantae > Streptophyta > Magnoliopsida > Lamiales > Lamiaceae > Thymus > Thymus mandschuricus. The sequence goes on along the minus strand of CM057076.1, from coordinate 184,092 downwards.
TGTTCTTATATTTATTGCGAATAATTCTCTACTTTTGAGAATGTAATAACATTGCTTTTCTTTATGACTTCATTAACCTATGAGAGGTTCTCATGGTTATCGTAACTATCATCGATGGGCTAGTGCTTTGCTTACTTGTATACTTAATTTGGGGCCTATTATAACCTCATATTTACTTGTCATGTTTATTCGTGACGCGCCAAGAATGTAGAAACATTCGAGGAGTTCTAGTGGGTATAATCCTATCGTGAAACGATATCAGCATTTACCCATAATCTTTCGTATAAATATTTCATAGGTATCCACCGTCAAGGTATGTGTGAAGTTGTCTTTTCTGAGGACAATTTAATATAGAGGTCTTTAAACGACATTACACCTCGTCTCTAAAGACATGGTCTTGTTTAACAACTATCATAGTCTTGTCGACTCGAAGAGATTTTCTAAGAGTGTAATGTCTATGCTGGAATTAAAAGTAACAATAACATGGGCTAATCATGTATTGAAAATAGCTTTATTGGTTTAAGGTCTTTGGCTTGAATATAAACCTCATCGATGTTAACCATACACATTAAAAAAAAAAATGCCTACATTCTTGGGGATGTCGTTTATCAAGTCATGGTAAGGTCATCCTGAAAGATTGATCTCGTATAATGTCCCCTATCATCCTTACTAGTTTGTTGGCGGTAGATTTTCAATCTCGTAATAACGTCATGTCTTACACCCTATGATCGTGGATGGATATTCTAAAGTGGCCAAAATGAGATATCAATTTATCTAAATCATTCTTGTAAAAGGACTAATAAATTCGTTATGATCGAACTATCTCTGGTGTCGAAGCACCGGGTTGCTTCTTCCTTTTGGTGAACTTTGTTCAGGCCTAACCTTATGTAGGTTCTGATTGACATGTTCTAATATTTGAACTCTGAGAATTAGAGATCAATTAATGCTTTTATGCTCATGGATATATATTTCCAAATAGGTATAACTATTGTTACCGTCATTCTTTTCTAACTTCTATTTAATCTTTCATTTGACTGCTGTTATATTCTTTTGTTTAACCATGATGCGGTACATCTATGGTTTTGTGGTGGTCTTATCTTTATTGTGCCACAGTATCTTTGTTAACTTATAGACACTTCATTATGTAAAAACATTAGTGAACTAACGTTGTTCGTATGTCTTGAAAAGCCGTTAAAAGGCTAAGCCCATGTCATCGAATGACATCTTATCTTCATTGTTTCTCTTGCCTCGATTCCTTTGCACTCGTGCATCTTCATCGCCTTTTCTTCTTCTTTCCTTACGGAAAGGAAGGAATTTCATTCCCTCAATGTCTATTTCTAAGTTCTCCGAGGAAAACAACTAGTTCGAGCGAGCTATGTTCTCTAGCAAGCCTTGTTCTTTTCTATATGTGATCTTAAATCCACTATGTCCTTCCTATTCTTCAACTTCCAATCTCGTGAAAGTCTTACCTTTTCTCGTTGAGCGCGATGTAGTGAAGTGCAGAGCTTTGTCGACTGACTCAATTAGTCAAGTGAATCAATACTCGACTAAACTCTGAAGAAGACTCTCGGGTTTCAGAGCAACCATTGCTCTGATACCACTCTGTCACGACCGGACTTCACTAAGGATAGTTAAGCCGGGAAATCATGACTAGGGATGGGAATTAAGAGTAGGGGAAAGAAAGGGGGTATAAGATTGTGTGTGGAATATGACTCGTATAACTATTTGAACAACACTTTATACCATTGAACGTCTTAACTCGGGATCTCAAATGAGAATACAAGGATACTTGTCATAATTTATTACATGACTTGAAACAATTCTCGAAAGCTCAAGAGTTTGCACAGCGGAAGAACACTTGAATACATGTATGAAGACACGTATTACCGAGAGTCCTAATCTATAACGACAAAAGCTCCACTCGCCATTTCACATCATCTCGCTCAACCTGCACATTTAGAAATACATGCAGGGCTGAGTACGAAAGTACTCAGTGGACACATGCCGAAAACTATACATAATAATTGTCAAGCCATTCAACTGTAAGACATAGGGGTTTTATTGAAAAGAGCCCATGCTTACTAAAACTGTTCTTGTGATCTAAAAGTGCATGCATGCTAAGCTCTTTCGTAATCTACCATATCTGAAACTGTGGTGTCGAGGAGGTGGCCACCTCACACGACACCTGACCGGCCAACCCTGAAGATGACTCACGGTCCTGTGTACACTAGTCCAAGCAAGATAGCAAGTCTTAACAAGGACCCGAAATCGATTAACTTTATTGGCGAAGCCAATTCAGATAGGCGTCATACATAAATCAAAACATGTATGGCATGACAATACTTGAAAATAAACATTTTCATCATACATTCTATAACTTTACTTGTATAAGAAAGCCCACCTTAAGTATCGTGAAAAGTACCAATCCTGATAGAATCGCAACGTCAACCTTCCGGTTGATTTTCACCTATTTAGAAACGACAATATAAGAATTTCCATTCTTATAAAATCTAATAATTCCTTATAAAGGATATACTTATTCTTTATTTCTAACTTCTCATTTTGACTAATGTTCCGTTAATATATCGTGAGATTATTAATCGGAGTTAATAAATCATACGGCTAGTGGTAGCCATTAATTATTCTCGCATACTTCAATTAATATTTAATTGAGTTAAATCTTGTTGAATTATTAAATCCAAACGTTTATTATAATTCCATGAATTAAATAAAACTACTTTAGGCTCGGAAATTAATCGAGCTTCGTTAATTGTCCTTGTAAGCTTCGAATAATAATTTATTTGAAGTTACATATATATATTATTGGATTGTTAAATCCAACATTATAATATAATTCATTTCCATGAATTAAATAGGCTATTTTAGGCTCGAAAATTTATCGAGCTTCGTTAATAGGCTCGAATTAGTCGAGTTATTTTATTTAAATAAATAAAATATTTCTCGGTAATTTATAACGTTCCTCGTCTAAGTTTTATGATATTAACATACGAAATATTAAATAAATACAGTTGGGCCGAAAGAATTAATCCGGCCCATTCAATCAGCCCACACTCGTGGCCCAAACCCAAACCCAAACCCGGACTCGACCCGACCCGCTACCCAGACCCAGACCCAGACCCAACACCCAAAACAAAGCTAAATCCCTAACTCTCTCTTCACACACACAAACGAGAACACACAACACACTCCCCCCTTTCTCTCTCTCGCTCAGTCCTCCTCTCCGTCGCCGGCGCCGCTCTCGCCGACGGCGAGAGCTCGCGTTGCCGGCGACGCCTCCCTCTCTTTCACCTTCCTCCCTCTCTCTACCCTTTTCTCTTTCTCTCTCTCTCTCGGAGATTTAGACGGAGAACAGCCGCTGGTCGTCGGCGCCGTAGCAGACCACCGCCGCCTCACCGCCGCAGGTTTGCTCCCCTCTCTCTTTTCTCGTTTTCATTCCAACTCTCTATCTAATTCTATCTCTTTCTCTTTCTAAGGTTTCTGGACAGGGGAGGATGCGTCCGGCGCCACCTCGCCGTCGGCGAGAGCGCCGCGGCTGCCCAGATGAAACGTCACCGTCGCCGATGCAGAATCTGACCCGGGGCCGCCTCTGCTGCCCCGGACAGAGCCCTCGGCTCGTCCAGCCCTTACCCGTCGGGGCGTCGCCTCGACGGAGGTTCGACTCGATTCTCTTCTCCCCTTCTTTTCTATATATATGAATTCGTATATTTATACTTGTGTTTATGTGTTCATTTCTCGTTTATGGTGTCGTGTGCGATTTTCAGATTTGGCCTATGAGTATCTTGCATTAAAAACACAGTAGCGTACTCCCAAATATCCTCTAGTTTAATAGTGATCATTCATGCTTCATATAATCTTATTTATCACATGTAAAAATGTTGGAACTAGAGGCTTACTTGCATTTTTTTATGGTTTTACATGTTTGATTTGTTATCATGCTTGAAGGTGCTTAACTATGTCTTATTGTAATTTTCATACTTGTGTACTTGAAGTTCCTTGAGTCTTTTACATACTAGGCTTGCTTAGCACTTAAAGAATTGGCTTGAGACACTTACATGTATGTAGTAGGGTGGTTGTTGCTAGCTTTCCTCTCCTTTCTTCTTCTTCTTCCTTAGCTTCTATTATTTCTAAGTGTTGAAAGTATTGAGGTGATGAAACTGAAATGGGTTTATGATAATAGTATTTATACTACTCTTTGCTGAAATTTTAGTGTGCAATACGTGTAAGATTTGCAAAATCTGATCTCTGCCATTCTCCCATTTTTTTCTTTGATCTGATGTACCTTTCCCTTATTTTTGGGGATGACTTTGCAGGGTATGGTTGGGGAGCTGATTTTCAAAGGCTATAGAGGAAGGAATGACGATGGCTAGAAGGAGGCAGCTGCTGTTTTCTGCCACCAGCCGCCTCTTTCTTTTCTTTCTTTCCTTTTCTTCTTTTCTCTTCTAGATACTAATACTTTGTGTATTAAATACTTAGTGACATAATAAATCCTTATGTAATAGTTAGGGTATTCTTTTCATTACTAGCTTACTTACATTACATGTATTTTTCATATACATCCATTACGTATTTTTCCATTACGCAACTCCTTCTGCTTTACATTTCTTAAGCAGATGGATTTCTACTAATTGGGCTCGGCCTAATTCATCTGTTTATGGGCTTGGGCCCAATTTAATAATCTTTGGGCTTGACCCAACGATAACCAATTATTAAAATTGTCATCGCTTAATATTTCGCTATCCACTCTATAATCAATCCGATTATCTACCTTTCATCATAACATTCTAAATCATGCTTGAGTACTTGTATATATATATATATATATATATATATATATATATATATATATATATACATGTTTATGAATACGAGTATTGCTCGTAATTTACTACCGTAACATAGATTTAAGACTAATGAAATTGCGGGCCATTACATCCATTTCATTCTTTAACCGCATGAAATTATATTCCAAGAGCTATAATTATGGGCCCCCGGAGGTACAAAATCCGGCGCTCTCCGGCGGACCGAAAAAATGAGATTTTGCCCTAGTGGTACCCCTATGAGTTTCGGTCAAAAACGCTCCGGAATGGAATCTCAATTTTATTATTCCAAATCATCCGAGTGATGTTTTGGAGCGGTATATGATGAATTTTGCATCATTATAGCTCCTATATAGAGGCTAGATTGAACGATTACTCCGGAAAATCAGAAACCGCTTAAGGTTCCCGATTCGGAATCTGTTTTACACCTATTAAACACAGTCAAATACTAAAAGTTGCAAGTCCATATTGTAGACATTCAAATGAGCTTTATAGGGGTTTTAAAACCGGGCCATTCGGATCTAAAACGAGTTAGATATGGCCAAAACGGTGAGGGCGCGATGGAATCTAGGTCGAACGTGGAGGGCAGCAGGCAAAAAGGCCCATATCTCATTTGTTATCGTCCGGATCCATTTCATTCTTTCACCGCATGAAATTATATTCCAAGAGCTATAATTATGGGCCCCCGGAGGTACAAAATCCGGCGCTCTCCGGCGGACCGAAAAAATGAGATTTTGCCCTAGTGGTACCCCTATGAGTTTCGGTCAAAAAGGCTCCGGAATGGAATCTAAATTTTATTATTCCAAAGCATCTGAGTGATGTTTTGGAGCGGTATATGATGAATTTTGCATCATTATAGCTCCTATATAGAAGCTAGATTGTACGATTACTCCGGAAAATCAGAAACCGCTTAAGGTGCCCGATTCAGAATCTATTTTACACCTATTAAACACAGTCAAATACTAAAAGTTGCAAGTCCATAATGTAGACATTCAAATGAGCTTTCTAGGGGTTTTAAAATCGGGTCATTCGGATCTAAAACGAGTTAGATATGGCCAAAACGGTGAGGGCGCGATGGAATCTGGGTCGAACGTGGAGGGCAGCAGGCAAAAAGGCCCATATCTCATTCGTTATCGTCCGGATCCATTTCATTCTTTAACCGCATGAAATTATATTCCAAGAGCTATAATTATGGGCCCCCGGAGGTACAAAATCCGGCGCTCTCCGGCGGACCGAAAAAATGAGATTTTGCCCTAGTGGTACCCCTATGAGTTTCGGTCAAAAACGCTCCGGAATGGAATCTCAATTTTATTATTCCAAAGCATCCGAGTGATGTTTTGGAGCGGTATATGATGAATTTTGCATCATTATAGCTCCTATATAGAGGCTAGATTGTACGATTACTCCGGAAAATCAGAAACCGCTTAAGGTGCCCGATTCAGAATCTATTTTACACCTATTAAACACAGTCAAATACTAAAAGTTGCAAGTCCATATTGTAGACATTCAAATGAGCTTTATAGGGGTTTTAAAACCGGGTCATTCGGATCTAAAACGAGTTAGATATGGCCAAAACGGTGAAAGCGCGATGGAATCTGGGTTGAACGTGGAGGGCAACAGGCAAAAAGGCCCATGTCTCATTCGTTATCGTCCGGATCCATTTCATTCTTTCACCGCATGAAATTATATTCCAAGAGCTATAATTATGGGCCCCCGGAGGTACAAAATCCGGCGCTCTCCGGCGGACCGAAAAAATGAGATTTTGCCATAGTGGTACCCCCTATGAGTTTGGTCAAAAACGCTCCGGAATGGAATCTAAATTTTATTATTCCAAAGCATCCGAGTGATGTTTTGGAGCGGTATATGATGAATTTTGCATCATTATAGCTCCTATATAGAGGCTAGCTTGTGCGATTACTCCGGAAAATCAGAAACCGCTTAAGGTGCCCGATTCGGAATCTATTTTCACAATTAAACATAGTCAAATACTAAAAGTTGCAAGTACATATTGTAGCCATTCAAATGATATTTCTAGGGGGTCTTAAAACCGGGTCATTCGGATCTAAAACGAGTTAGATATGGCCAAAACGGTGAGGGCGCGATGGAATCTGGGTCGAACGTGGAGGGCAGCAGGCAAAAAGGCCCATATCTCATTCGTCATCGTCCGGATCCATTTCATTCTTTCACAGCATGAAATTATATTCCAAGAGCTATAATTATGGGCCCCCGGAGGTACAAAATCCGGCGCTCTCCGGCGGACCGAAAAAATGAGATTTTGCCCTAGTGGTACCCCTATGAGTTTCGGTCAAAAAGGCTCCGGAATGGAATCTAAATTTTATTATTCCAAATCATCTGAGTGATGTTTTGGAGCGGAATATGATGAATTTTTCATCATTATAGCTCCTATATAGAGGCTAGATTGTACGATTACTCCGAAAAATGAGAAACCTTTTAAGGTTCCCGATTCGGAATCTATTTTCACCTAGTAAACACAGTCAAATACTAAAAGTTGCAAGTCCACATTGTAGCCATTCAAATGAGCTTTCTAGGGGTTTTAAAACCTGGTCATTCGGATCTAAAACGAGTTAGATATGGCCAAAACGGTGAGGGCGCGATGGAATCTGGGTCGAACGTGGAGGGCAGCAGGCAAAAAGGCCCATATCTCATTCGTTATCGTCCGGATCCATTTCATTCTTTCACCGCATGAAATTATATTCCAAGAGCTATAATTATGGGCCCCCGGAGGTACAAAATCCGGCGCTCTCCGGCGGACCGAAAAAATGAGATTTTGCCCTAGTGGTACCCCTATGAGTTTCGGTCAAAAACGCTCCGGAATGGAATCTAAATTTTATTATTCCAAAGCATCTGAGTGATGTTTTGGAGCGGAATATGATGAATTTTGCATCATTATAGCTCCTATATAGAGGCTAGATTGTACGATTACTCCGGAAAATGAGAAACCTCTTAAGGTTCCCGATTCGGAATCTATTTTCACCTATTAAACACAGTCAAATACTAAAAGTTGCAAGTCCACATTGTAGCCATTCAAATGAGCTTTCTAGGGGTTTTAAAACCTGGTCATTCGGATCTAAAACGAGTTAGATATGGCCAAAACGGTGAGGGCGCGATGAAATCTGGGTCGAACGTGGAGGGCAGCAGGCAAAAAGGCCCATATCTCATTCGTTATCGTCCAGATCCATTTCATTCTTTCACCGCATGAAATTATATTCCAAGAGCTATAATTATGGGCCCCCGAAGGTACAAAATCCGGCGCTCTCCGGCGGACCGAAAAAATGAGATTTTGCCCTAGTGGTACCCCTATGAGTTTCGGTCAAAAACGCTCCGGAATGGAATCTCAATTTTATTATTCCAAAGCATCCGAGTGATGTTTTGGAGCGGTATATGATGAATTTTGCATCATTATAGCTCCTATATAGAGGCTAGATTGTACGATTACTCCGGAAAATCAGAAACCGCTTAAGGTGCCCGATTCAGAATCTATTTTACACCTATTAAACACAGTCAAATACTAAAAGTTGCAAGTCCATATTGTAGACATTCAAATGAGCTTTCTAGGGGTTTTAAAATCGGGTCATTCGGATCTAAAACGAGTTAGATATGGCCAAAACGGTGAGGGCGCGATGGAATCTGGGTCGAACGTGGAGGGCAGCAGGCAAAAAGGCCCATATCTCATTCGTTATCGTCCGGATCCATTTCATTCTTTAACCGCATGAAATTATATTCCAAGAGCTATAATTATGGGCCCCCGAAGGTACAAAATCCGGCGCTCTCCGGCGGACCGAAAAAATGAGATTTTGCCCTAGTGGTACCCCTATGAGTTTCGGTCAAAAACGCTCCGGAATGGAATCTCAATTTTATTATTCCAAATCATCCGAGTGATGTTTTGGAGTGGTATATGATGAATTTTGCATCATTATAGCTCCTATATAGAGGCTAGATTGAACGATTACTCCGGAAAATCAGAAACCGCTTAAGGTTCCCGATTCGGAATCTGTTTTACACCTATTAAACACAGTCAAATACTAAAAGTTGCAAGTCCATATTGTAGACATTCAAATGAGCTTTATAGGGGTTTTAAATCCGGGCCATTCGGATCTAAAACGAGTTAGATATGGCCAAAACGGTGAGGGCGCGATGGAATCTAGGTCGAACGTGGAGGGCAGCAGGCAAAAAGGCCCATATCTCATTTGTTATCGTCCGGATCCATTTCATTCTTTCACCGCATGAAATTATATTCCAAGAGCTATAATTATGGGCCCCCGGAGGTACAAAATCCGGCGCTCTCCGGCCGACCGAAAAAATGAGATTTTGCCCTAGTGGTACCCCTATGAGTTTCGGTCAAAAAGGCTCCGGAATGGAATCTAAATTTTATTATTCCAAAGCATCTGAGTGATGTTTTGGAGCGGAATATGATGAATTTTTCATCATTATAGCTCCTATATAGAGGCTAGATTGTACGATTACTCCGGAAAATGAGAAACCGCTTAAGGTTCCCGATTCGGAATCTGTTTTACACCTATTAAACACAGTCAAATACTAAAAGTTGCAAGTCCATATTGTAGACATTCAAATGAGCTTTATAGGGGTTTTAAAACCGGGTCATTCGGATCTAAAACGAGTTAGATATGGCCAAAACGGTGAGGGCGCGATGGAATCTGGGTTGAACGTGGAGGGCAACAGGCAAAAAGGCCCATGTCTCATTCGTTATCGTCCGGATCCATTTCATTCTTTCACCGCATGAAATTATATTCCAAGAGCTATAATTATGGGCCCCCGGAGGTACAAAATCCGGCGCTCTCCGGCGGACCGAAAAAATGAGATTTTGCCATAGTGGTACCCCCTATGAGTTTGGTCAAAAACGCTCCGGAATGGAATCTAAATTTTATTATTCCAAAGCATCCGAGTGATGTTTTGGAGCGGTATATGATGAATTTTGCATCATTATAGCTCCTATATAGAGGCTAGATTGTACGATTACTCCGGAAAATGAGAAACCTCTTAAGGTTCCCGATTCGGAATCTATTTTCACCTATTAAACACAGTCAAATACTAAAAGTTGCAAGTCCACATTGTAGCCATTCAAATGAGCTTTCTAGGGGTTTTAAAACCTGGTCATTCGGATCTAAAACGAGTTAGATATGGCCAAAACGGTGAGGGCGCGATGAAATCTGGGTCGAACGTGGAGGGCAGCAGGCAAAAAGGCCCATATCTCATTCGTTATCGTCCAGATCCATTTCATTCTTTCACCGCATGAAATTATATTCCAAGAGCTATAATTATGGGCCCCCGAAGGTACAAAATCCGGCGCTCTCCGGCGGACCGAAAAAATGAGATTTTGCCCTAGTGGTACCCCTATGAGTTTCGGTCAAAAACGCTCCGGAATGGAATCTCAATTTTATTATTCCAAAGCATCCGAGTGATGTTTTGGAGCGGTATATGATGAATTTTGCATCATTATAGCTCCTATATAGAGGCTAGATTGTACGATTACTCCGGAAAATCAGAAACCGCTTAAGGTGCCCGATTCGGAATCTATTTTACACCTATTAAACACAGTCAAATACTAAAAGTTGCAAGTCCATATTGTAGACATTCAAATGAGCTTTCTAGGGGTTTTAAAATCGGGTCATTCGGATCTAAAACGAGTTAGATATGGCCAAAACGGTGAGGGCGCGATGGAATCTGGGTCGAACGTGGAGGGCAGCAGGCAAAAAGGCCCATATCTCATTCGTTATCGTCCGGATCCATTTCATTCTTTAACCGCATGAAATTATATTCCAAGAGCTATAATTATGGGCCCCCGAAGGTACAAAATCCGGCGCTCTCCGGCGGACCGAAAAAATGAGATTTTGCCCTAGTGGTACCCCTATGAGTTTCGGTCAAAAACGCTCCGGAATGGAATCTCAATTTTATTATTCCAAATCATCCGAGTGATGTTTTGGAGTGGTATATGATGAATTTTGCATCATTATAGCTCCTATATAGAGGCTAGATTGAACGATTACTCCGGAAAATCAGAAACCGCTTAAGGTTCCCGATTCGGAATCTGTTTTACACCTATTAAACACAGTCAAATACTAAAAGTTGCAAGTCCATATTGTAGACATTCAAATGAGCTTTATAGGGGTTTTAAAACCGGGCCATTCGGATCTAAAACGAGTTAGAAATGGCCAAAACGGTGAGGGCGCGATGGAATCTAGGTCGAACGTGGAGGGCAGCAGGCAAAAAGGCCCATATCTCATTTGTTATCGTCCGGATCCATTTCATTCTTTCACCGCATGAAATTATATTCCAAGAGCTATAATTATGGGCCCCCGGAGGTACAAAATCCGGCGCTCTCCGGCGGACCGAAAAAATGAGATTTTGCCCTAGTGGTACCCCTATGAGTTTCGGTCAAAAAGGCTCCGGAATGGAATCTAAATTTTATTATTCCAAAGCATCTGAGTGATGTTTTGGAGCGGAATATGATGAATTTTTCATCATTATAGCTCCTATATAGAGGCTAGATTGTACGATTACTCCGGAAAATGAGAAACCGCTTAAGGTTCCCGATTCGGAATCTGTTTTACACCTATTAAACACAGTCAAATACTAAAAGTTGCAAGTCCATATTGTAGACATTCAAATGAGCTTTATAGGGGTTTTAAAACCGGGTCATTCGGATCTAAAACGAGTTAGATATGGCCAAAACGGTGAGGGCGCGATGGAATCTGGGTTGAACGTGGAGGGCAACAGGCAAAAAGGCCCATGTCTCATTCGTTATCGTCCGGATCCATTTCATTCTTTCACCGCATGAAATTATATTCCAAGAGCTATAATTATGGGCCCCCGGAGGTACAAAATCCGGCGCTCTCCGGCGGACCGAAAAAATGAGATTTTGCCATAGTGGTACCCCCTATGAGTTTGTTCAAAAACGCTCCGGAATGGAATCTAAATTTTATTATTCCAAAGCATCCGAGTGATGTTTTGGAGCGGTATATGATGAATTTTGCATCATTATAGCTCCTATATAGAGGCTAGATTGTGCGATTACTCCGGAAAATCAGAAACCGCTTAAGGTGCCCGATTCGGAATCTATTTTTCACAATTAAACATAGTCAAATACTAAAAGTTGCAAGTACATATTGTAGCCATTCAAATGATATTTCTAGGGGGTCCTAAAACCGGGTCATTCGGATCTAAAACGAGTTAGATATGGCCAAAACGGTGAGGGCACGATGGAATCTGGGTCGAACGTGGAGGGCAGCAGGCAAAAAGGCCCATATCTCATTCGTCATCGTCCGGATCCATTTCATTCTTTCACAGCATGAAATTATATTCCAAGAGCTATAATTATGGGCCCCCGGAGGTACAAAATCCGGCGCTCTCCGGCGGACCGAAAAAATGAGATTTTGCCCTAGTGGTACCCCTATGAGTTTCGGTCAAAAAGGCTCCGGAATGGAATCTAAATTTTATTATTCCAAATCATCTGAGTGATGTTTTGGAGCGGAATATGATGAATTTTTCATCATTATAGCTCCTATATAGAGGCTAGATTGTACGATTACTCCGGAAAATGAGAAACCTTTTAAGGTTCCCGATTCGGAATCTATTTTCACCTAGTAAACACAGTCAAATACTAAAAGTTGCAAGTCCACATTGTAGCCATTCAAATGAGCTTTCTAGGGGTTTTAAAACCTGGTCATTCGGATCTAAAACGAGTTAGATATGGCCAAAACGGTGAGGGCGCGATGGAATCTGGGTCGAACGTGGAGGGCAGCAGGCAAAAAGGCCCATATCTCATTCGTTATCGTCCGGATCCATTTCATTCTTTCACCGCATGAAATTATATTCCAAGAGCTATAATTATGGGCCCCCGGAGGTACAAAATCCGGCGCTCTCCGGCGGACCGAAAAAATGAGATTTTGCCATAGTGGTACCCCTATGAGTTTCGGTCAAAAACGCTCCGGAATGGAATCTAAATTTTATTATTCCAAAGCATCTGAGTGATGTTTTGGAGCGGAATATGATGAATTTTGCATCATTATAGCTCCTATATAGAGGCTAGATTGTACGATTACTCCGGAAAATGAGAAACCTCTTAAGGTTCCCGATTCGGAATCTATTTTCACCTATTAAACACAGTCAAATACTAAAAGTTGCAAGTCCACATTGTAGCCATTCAAATGAGCTTTCTAGGGGTTTTAAAACCTGGTCATTCGGATCTAAAACGAGTTAGATATGGCCAAAACGGTGAGGGCGCGATGAAATCTGGGTCGAACGTGGAGGGCAGCAGGCAAAAAGGCCCATATCTCATTCGTTATCGTCCAGATCCATTTCATTCTTTCACCGCATGAAATTATATTCCAAGAGCTATAATTATGGGGCCCCGAAGGTACAAAATCCGGCGCTCTCCGGCGGACCGAAAAAATGAGATTTTGCCCTAGTGGTACCCCTATGAGTTTCGGTCAAAAACGCTCCGGAATGGAATCTCAATTTTATTATTCCAAAGCATCCGAGTGATGTTTTGGAGCGGTATATGATGAATTTTGCATCATTATAGCTCCTATATAGAGGCTAGATTGTACGATTACTCCGGAAAATCAGAAACCGCTTAAGGTGCCCGATTCAGAATCTATTTTACACCTATTAAACACAGTCAAATACTAAAAGTTGCAAGTCCATGTTGTAGACATTCAAATGAGCTTTCTAGGGGTTTTAAAATCGGGTCATTCGGATCTAAAACGAGTTAGATATGGCCAAAACGGTGAGGGCGCGATGGAATCTGGGTCGAACGTGGAGGGCAGCAGGCAAAAAGGCCCATATCTCATTCGTTATCGTCCGGATCCATTTCATTCTTTAACCGCATGAAATTATATTCCAAGAGCTATAATTATGGGCCCCCGGAGGTACAAAATCCGGCGCTCTCCGGCGGACCGAAAAAATGAGATTTTGCCCTAGTGGTACCCCTATGAGTTTCGGTCAAAAACGCTCCGGAATGGAATCTCAATTTTATTATTCCAAATCATCCGAGTGATGTTTTGGAGCGGTATATGATGAATTTTGCATCATTATAGCTCCTATATAGAGGCTAGATTGAACGATTACTCCGGAAAATCAGAAACCGCTTAAGGTTCCCGATTCGGAATCTGTTTTACACCTATTAAACACAGTCAAATACAAAAATTGCAAGTCCATATTGTAGACATTCAAATGAGCTTTATAGGGGTTTTAAAACCGGGCCATTCGGATCTAAAACGAGTTAGATATGGCCAAAACGGTGAGGGCGCGATGGAATCTAGGTCGAACGTGGAGGGCAGCAGGCAAAAAGGCCCATATCTCATTTGTTATCGTCCGGATCCATTTCATTCTTTCACCGCATGAAATTATATTCCAAGAGCTATAATTATGGGCCCCCGGAGGTACAAAATCCGGCGCTCTCCGGCGGACCGAAAAAATGAGATTTTGCCCTAGTGGTACCCCTATGAGTTTCGGTCAAAAAGGCTCCGGAATGGAATCTAAATTTTATTATTCCAAAGCATCTGAGTGATGTTTTGGAGCGGAATATGATGAATTTTTCATCATTATAGCTCCTATATAGAGGCTAGATTGTACGATTACTCCGGAAAATGAGAAACCGCTTAAGGTTCCCGATTCGGAATCTGTTTTACACCTATTAAACACAGTCAAATACTAAAAGTTGCAAGTCCATATTGTAGACATTCAAATGAGCTTTATAGGGGTTTTAAAACCGGGTCATTCGGATCTTAAACGAGTTAGATATGGCCAAAACGGTGAGGGCGCGATGGAATCTGGGTTGAACGTGGAGGGCAACAGGCAAAAAGGCCCATGTCTCATTCGTTATCGTCCGGATCCATTTCATTCTTTCACCGCATGAAATTATATTCCAAGAGCTATAATTATGGGCCCCCGGAGGTACAAAATCCGGCGCACTCCGGCGGACCGAAAAAATGAGATTTTGCCATAGTGGTACCCCCTATGAGTTTGGTCAAAAACGCTCCGGAATGGAATCTAAATTTTATTATTCCAAAGCATCCGAGTGATGTTTTGGAGCGGTATATGATGAATTTTGCATCATTATAGCTCCTATATAGAGGCTAGATTGTGCGATTACTCCGGAAAATCAGAAACCGCTTAAGGTGCCCGATTCGGAATCTATTTTCACAATTAAACATAGTCAAATACTAAAAGTTGCAAGTACATATTGTAGCCATCCAAATGATATTTCTAGGGGGTCTTAAAACCGGGTCATTCGGATCTAAAACGAGTTAGATATGGCCAAAACGGTGAGGGCGCGATGGAATCTGGGTCGAACGTGGAGGGTAGCAGGCAAAAAGGCCCATATCTCATTCGTCATCGTCCGGATCCATTTCATTCTTTCACAGCATGAAATTATATTCCAAGAGCTATAATTATGGGCCCCCGGAGGTACAAAATCCGGCGCTCTCCGGCGGACCGAAAAAATGAGATTTTGCCCTAGTGGTACCCCTATGAGTTTCGGTCAAAAAGGCTCCGGAATGGAATCTAAATTTTATTATTCCAAATTATCGGAGTGATGTTTTGGAGCGGAATATGATGAATTTTTCATCATTATAGCTCCTATATAGAGGCTAGATTGTACGATTACTCCGGAAAATGAGAAACCTCTTAAGGTTCCCGATTCGGAATCTATTTTCACCTAGTAAACACAGTCAAATACTAAAAGTTGCAAGTACATATTGTAGCCATCCAAATGATATTTCTAGGGGGTCTTAAAACCGGGTCATTCGGATCTAAAACGAGTTAGATATGGCCAAAACGGTGAGGGCGCGATGGAATCTGGGTCGAACGTGGAGGGTAGCAGGCAAAAAGGCCCATATCTCATTCGTCATCGTCCGGATCCATTTCATTCTTTCACAGCATGAAATTTTATTCCAAGAGCTATAATTATGGGCCCCCGGAGGTACAAAATCCGGCGCTCTCCGGCGGACCGAAAAAATGAGATTTTGCCCTAGTGGTACCCCTATGAGTTTCGGTCAAAAAGGCTCCGGAATGGAATCTAAATTTTATTATTCCAAATTATCTGAGTGATGTTTTGGAGCGGAATATGATGAATTTTTCATCATTATAGCTCCTATATAGAGGCTAGATTGTACGATTACTCCGGAAAATGAGAAACCTCTTAAGGTTCCCGATTCGGAATCTATTTTCACCTAGTAAACACAGTCAAATACTAAAAGTTGCAAGTCCTCATTGTAGCCATTCAAATGAGCTTTCTAGGGGTTTTAAAACCTGGTCATTCGGATCTAAAACGAGTTAGATATGGCCAAAACGGTGAGGGCGCGATGAAATCTGGGTCGAACGTGGAGGGCAGCAGGCAAAAAGGCCCATATCTCATTCGTTATCGTCCAGATCCATTTCATTCTTTCACCGCATGAAATTATATTCCAAGAGCTATAATTATGGGCCCCCGAAGGTACAAAATCCGGCGCTCTCCGGCGGACCGAAAAAATGAGATTTTGCCCTAGTGGTACCCCTATGAGTTTCGGTCAAAAACGCTCCGGAATGGAATCTCAATTTTATTATTCCAAAGCATCCGAGTGATGTTTTGGAGCGGTATATGATGAATTTTGCATCATTATAGCTCCTATATAGAGGCTAGATTGTACGATTACTCCGGAAAATCAGAAACCGCTTAAGGTGCCCGATTCAGAATCTATTTTACACCTATTAAACACAGTCAAATACTAAAAGTTGCAAGTCCATATTGTAGACATTCAAATGAGCTTTCTAGGGGTTTTAAAATCGGGTCATTCGGATCTAAAACGAGTTAGATATGGCCAAAACGGTGAGGGCGCGATGGAATCTGGGTCGAACGTGGAGGGCAGCAGGCAAAAAGGCCCATATCTCATTCGTTATCGTCCGGATCCATTTCATTCTTTAACCGCATGAAATTATATTCCAAGAGCTATAATTATGGGCCCCCGGAGGTACAAAATCCGGCGCTCTCCGGCGGACCGAAAAAATGAGATTTTGCCCTAGTGGTACCCCTATGAGTTTCGGTCAAAAACGCTCCGGAATGGAATCTCAATTTTATTATTCCAAATCATCCGAGTGATGTTTTGGAGCGGTATATGATGAATTTTGCATCATTATAGCTCCTATATAGAGGCTAGATTGAACGATTACTCCGGAAAATCAGAAACCGCTTAAGGTTCCCGATTCGGAATCTGTTTTACACCTATTAAACACAGTCAAATACTAAAAGTTGCAAGTCCATATTGTAGACATTCAAATGAGCTTTATAGGGGTTTTAAAACCGGGCCATTCGGATCTAAAACGAGTTAGATATGGCCAAAACGGTGAGGGCGCGATGGAATCTAGGTCGAACGTGGAGGGCAGCAGGCAAAAAGGCCCATATCTCATTTGTTATCGTCCGGATCCATTTCATTCTTTCACCGCATGAAATTATATTCCAAGAGCTATAATTATGGGCCCCCGGAGGTACAAAATCCGGCGCTCTCCGGCGGACCGAAAAAATGAGATTTTGCCCTAGTGGTACCCCTATGAGTTTCGGTCAAAAAGGCTCCGGAATGGAATCTAAATTTTATTATTCCAAAGCATCTGAGTGATGTTTTGGAGCGGAATATGATGAATTTTTCATCATTATAGCTCCTATATAGAGGCTAGATTGTACGATTACTCCGGAAAATGAGAAACCGCTTAAGGTTCCCGATTCGGAATCTGTTTTACACCTATTAAACACAGTCAAATACTAAAAGTTGCAAGTCCATATTGTAGACATTCAAATGAGCTTTATAGGGGTTTTAAAACCGGGTCATTCGGATCTTAAACGAGTTAGATATGGCCAAAACGGTGAGGGCGCGATGGAATCTGGGTTGAACGTGGAGGGCAACAGGCAAAAAGGCCCATGTCTCATTCGTTATCGTCCGGATCCATTTCATTCTTTCACCGCATGAAATTATATTCCAAGAGCTATAATTATGGGCCCCCGGAGGTACAAAATCCGGCGCTCTCCGGCGGACCGAAAAAATGAGATTTTGCCATAGTGGTACCCCCTATGAGTTTGGTCAAAAACGCTCCGGAATGGAATCTAAATTTTATTATTCCAAAGCATCCGAGTGATGTTTTGGAGCGGTATATGATGAATTTTGCATCATTATAGCTCCTATATAGAGGCTAGATTGTGCGATTACTCCGGAAAATCAGAAACCGCTTAAGGTGCCCGATTCGGAATCTATTTTCACAATTAAACATAGTCAAATACTAAAAGTTGCAAGTACATATTGTAGCCATCCAAATGATATTTCTAGGGGGTCTTAAAACCGGGTCATTCGGATCTAAAACGAGTTAGATATGGCCAAAACGGTGAGGGCGCGATGGAATCTGGGTCGAACGTGGAGGGTAGCAGGCAAAAAGGCCCATATCTCATTCGTCATCGTCCGGATCCATTTCATTCTTTCACAGCATGAAATTATATTCCAAGAGCTATAATTATGGGCCCCCGGAGGTACAAAATCCGGCGCTCTCCGGCGGACCGAAAAAATGAGATTTTGCCCTAGTGGTACCCCTATGAGTTTCGGTCAAAAAGGCTCCGGAATGGAATCTAAATTTTATTATTCCAAATTATCGGAGTGATGTTTTGGAGCGGAATATGATGAATTTTTCATCATTATAGCTCCTATATAGAGGCTAGATTGTACGATTACTCCGGAAAATGAGAAACCTCTTAAGGTTCCCGATTCGGAATCTATTTTCACCTAGTAAACACAGTCAAATACTAAAAGTTGCAAGTACATATTGTAGCCATCCAAATGATATTTCTAGGGGGTCTTAAAACCGGGTCATTCGGATCTAAAACGAGTTAGATATGGCCAAAACGGTGAGGGCGCGATGGAATCTGGGTCGAACGTGGAGGGTAGCAGGCAAAAAGGCCCATATCTCATTCGTCATCGTCCGGATCCATTTCATTCTTTCACAGCATGAAATTTTATTCCAAGAGCTATAATTATGGGCCCCCGGAGGTACAAAATCCGGCGCTCTCCGGCGGACCGAAAAAATGAGATTTTGCCCTAGTGGTACCCCTATGAGTTTCGGTCAAAAAGGCTCCGGAATGGAATCTAAATTTTATTATTCCAAATTATCTGAGTGATGTTTTGGAGCGGAATATGATGAATTTTTCATCATTATAGCTCCTATATAGAGGCTAGATTGTACGATTACTCCGGAAAATGAGAAACCTCTTAAGGTTCCCGATTCGGAATCTATTTTCACCTAGTAAACACAGTCAAATACTAAAAGTTGCAAGTCCACATTGTAGCCATTCAAATGAGCTTTCTAGGGGTTTTAAAACCTGGTCATTCGGATCTAAAACGAGTTAGATATGGCCAAAACGATGAGGGCGCGATGGAATCTGGGTCGAACGTGGAGGGCAGCAGGCAAAAAGGCCCATATCTCATTCGTTATCGTCCGGATCCATTTCATTCTTTCACCGCATGAAATTATATTCCAAGAGCTATAATTATGGGCCCCCGGAGGTACAAAATCCGGCGCTCTCCGGCGGACCGAAAAAATGAGATTTTGCCATAGTGGTACCCCTATGAGTTTCGGTCAAAAACGCTCCGGAATGGAATCTAAATTTTATTATTCCAAAGCATCTGAGTGATGTTTTGGAGCGGAATATGATGAATTTTGCATCATTATAGCTCCTATATAGAGGCTAGATTGTACGATTACTCCGGAAAATGAGAAACCTCTTAAGGTTCCCGATTCGGAATCTATTTTCACCTATTAAACACAGTCAAATACTAAAAGTTGCAAGTCCACATTGTAGCCATTCAAATGAGCTTTCTAGGGGTTTTAAAACCTGGTCATTCGGATCTAAAACGAGTTAGATATGGCCAAAACGGTGAGGGCGCGATGAAATCTGGGTCGAACGTGGAGGGCAGCAGGCAAAAAGGCCCATATCTCATTCGTTATCGTCCAGATCCATTTCATTCTTTCACCGCATGAAATTATATTCCAAGAGCTATAATTATGGGCCCCCGAAGGTACAAAATCCGGCGCTCTCCGGCGGACCGAAAAAATGAGATTTTGCCCTAGTGGTACCCCTATGAGTTTCGGTCAAAAACGCTCCGGAATGGAATCTCAATTTTATTATTCCAAAGCATCCGAGTGATGTTTTGGAGCGGTATATGATGAATTTTGCATCATTATAGCTCCTATATAGAGGCTAGATTGTACGATTACTCCGGAAAATCAGAAACCGCTTAAGGTGCCCGATTCAGAATCTATTTTACACCTATTAAACACAGTCAAATACTAAAAGTTGCAAGTCCATGTTGTAGACATTCAAATGAGCTTTCTAGGGGTTTTAAAATCGGGTCATTCGGATCTAAAACGAGTTAGATATGGCCAAAACGGTGAGGGCGCGATGGAATCTGGGTCGAACGTGGAGGGCAGCAGGCAAAAAGGCCCATATCTCATTCGTTATCGTCCGGATCCATTTCATTCTTTAACCGCATGAAATTATATTCCAAGAGCTATAATTATGGGCCCCCGGAGGTACAAAATCCGGCGCTCTCCGGCGGACCGAAAAAATGAGATTTTGCCCTAGTGGTACCCCTATGAGTTTCGGTCAAAAACGCTCCGGAATGGAATCTCAATTTTATTATTCCAAATCATCCGAGTGATGTTTTGGAGCGGTATATGATGAATTTTGCATCATTATAGCTCCTATATAGAGGCTAGATTGAACGATTACTCCGGAAAATCAGAAACCGCTTAAGGTTCCCGATTCGGAATCTGTTTTACACCTATTAAACACAGTCAAATACAAAAATTGCAAGTCCATATTGTAGACATTCAAATGAGCTTTATAGGGGTTTTAAAACCGGGCCATTCGGATCTAAAACGAGTTAGATATGGCCAAAACGGTGAGGGCGCGATGGAATCTAGGTCGAACGTGGAGGGCAGCAGGCAAAAAGGCCCATATCTCATTTGTTATCGTCCGGATCCATTTCATTCTTTCACCGCATGAAATTATATTCCAAGAGCTATAATTATGGGCCCCCGGAGGTACAAAATCCGGCGCTCTCCGGCGGACCGAAAAAATGAGATTTTGCCCTAGTGGTACCCCTATGAGTTTCGGTCAAAAAGGCTCCGGAATGGAATCTAAATTTTATTATTCCAAAGCATCTGAGTGATGTTTTGGAGCGGAATATGATGAATTTTTCATCATTATAGCTCCTATATAGAGGCTAGATTGTACGATTACTCCGGAAAATGAGAAACCGCTTAAGGTTCCCGATTCGGAATCTGTTTTACACCTATTAAACACAGTCAAATACTAAAAGTTGCAAGTCCATATTGTAGACATTCAAATGAGCTTTATAGGGGTTTTAAAACCGGGTCATTCGGATCTTAAACGAGTTAGATATGGCCAAAACGGTGAGGGCGCGATGGAATCTGGGTTGAACGTGGAGGGCAACAGGCAAAAAGGCCCATGTCTCATTCGTTATCGTCCGGATCCATTTCATTCTTTCACCGCATGAAATTATATTCCAAGAGCTATAATTATGGGCCCCCGGAGGTACAAAATCCGGCGCTCTCCGGCGGACCGAAAAAATGAGATTTTGCCATAGTGGTACCCCCTATGAGTTTGGTCAAAAACGCTCCGGAATGGAATCTAAATTTTATTATTCCAAAGCATCCGAGTGATGTTTTGGAGCGGTATATGATGAATTTTGCATCATTATAGCTCCTATATAGAGGCTAGATTGTGCGATTACTCCGGAAAATCAGAAACCGCTTAAGGTGCCCGATTCGGAATCTATTTTCACAATTAAACATAGTCAAATACTAAAAGTTGCAAGTACATATTGTAGCCATCCAAATGATATTTCTAGGGGGTCTTAAAACCGGGTCATTCGGATCTAAAACGAGTTAGATATGGCCAAAACGGTGAGGGCGCGATGGAATCTGGGTCGAACGTGGAGGGTAGCAGGCAAAAAGGCCCATATCTCATTCGTCATCGTCCGGATCCATTTCATTCTTTCACAGCATGAAATTATATTCCAAGAGCTATAATTATGGGCCCCCGGAGGTACAAAATCCGGCGCTCTCCGGCGGACCGAAAAAATGAGATTTTGCCCTAGTGGTACCCCTATGAGTTTCGGTCAAAAAGGCTCCGGAATGGAATCTAAATTTTATTATTCCAAATTATCGGAGTGATGTTTTGGAGCGGAATATGATGAATTTTTCATCATTATAGCTCCTATATAGAGGCTAGATTGTACGATTACTCCGGAAAATGAGAAACCTCTTAAGGTTCCCGATTCGGAATCTATTTTCACCTAGTAAACACAGTCAAATACTAAAAGTTGCAAGTACATATTGTAGCCATCCAAATGATATTTCTAGGGGGTCTTAAAACCGGGTCATTCGGATCTAAAACGAGTTAGATATGGCCAAAACGGTGAGGGCGCGATGGAATCTGGGTCGAACGTGGAGGGTAGCAGGCAAAAAGGCCCATATCTCATTCGTCATCGTCCGGATCCATTTCATTCTTTCACAGCATGAAATTTTATTCCAAGAGCTATAATTATGGGCCCCCGGAGGTACAAAATCCGGCGCTCTCCGGCGGACCGAAAAAATGAGATTTTGCCCTAGTGGTACCCCTATGAGTTTCGGTCAAAAAGGCTCCGGAATGGAATCTAAATTTTATTATTCCAAATTATCTGAGTGATGTTTTGGAGCGGAATATGATGAATTTTTCATCATTATAGCTCCTATATAGAGGCTAGATTGTACGATTACTCCGGAAAATGAGAAACCTCTTAAGGTTCCCGATTCGGAATCTATTTTCACCTAGTAAACACAGTCAAATACTAAAAGTTGCAAGTCCACATTGTAGCCATTCAAATGAGCTTTCTAGGGGTTTTAAAACCTGGTCATTCGGATCTAAAACGAGTTAGATATGGCCAAAACGGTGAGGGCGCGATGAAATCTGGGTCGAACGTGGAGGGCAGCAGGCAAAAAGGCCCATATCTCATTCGTTATCGTCCAGATCCATTTCATTCTTTCACCGCATGAAATTATATTCCAAGAGCTATAATTATGGGCCCCCGAAGGTACAAAATCCGGCGCTCTCCGGCGGACCGAAAAAATGAGATTTTGCCCTAGTGGTACCCCTATGAGTTTCGGTCAAAAACGCTCCGGAATGGAATCTCAATTTTATTATTCCAAAGCATCCGAGTGATGTTTTGGAGCGGTATATGATGAATTTTGCATCATTATAGCTCCTATATAGAGGCTAGATTGTACGATTACTCCGGAAAATCAGAAACCGCTTAAGGTGCCCGATTCAGAATCTATTTTACACCTATTAAACACAGTCAAATACTAAAAGTTGCAAGTCCATATTGTAGACATTCAAATGAGCTTTCTAGGGGTTTTAAAATCGGGTCATTCGGATCTAAAACGAGTTAGATATGGCCAAAACGGTGAGGGCGCGATGGAATCTGGGTCGAACGTGGAGGGCAGCAGGCAAAAAGGCCCATATCTCATTCGTTATCGTCCGGATCCATTTCATTCTTTAACCGCATGAAATTATATTCCAAGAGCTATAATTATGGGCCCCCGGAGGTACAAAATCCGGCGCTCTCCGGCGGACCGAAAAAATGAGATTTTGCCCTAGTGGTACCCCTATGAGTTTCGGTCAAAAACGCTCCGGAATGGAATCTCAATTTTATTATTCCAAATCATCCGAGTGATGTTTTGGAGCGGTATATGATGAATTTTGCATCATTATAGCTCCTATATAGAGGCTAGATTGAACGATTACTCCGGAAAATCAGAAACCGCTTAAGGTTCCCGATTCGGAATCTGTTTTACACCTATTAAACACAGTCAAATACTAAAAGTTGCAAGTCCATATTGTAGACATTCAAATGAGCTTTATAGGGGTTTTAAAACCGGGCCATTCGGATCTAAAACGAGTTAGATATGGCCAAAACGGTGAGGGCGCGATGGAATCTAGGTCGAACGTGGAGGGCAGCAGGCAAAAAGGCCCATATCTCATTTGTTATCGTCCGGATCCATTTCATTCTTTCACCGCATGAAATTATATTCCAAGAGCTATAATTATGGGCCCCCGGAGGTACAAAATCCGGCGCTCTCCGGCGGACCGAAAAAATGAGATTTTGCCCTAGTGGTACCCCTATGAGTTTCGGTCAAAAAGGCTCCGGAATGGAATCTAAATTTTATTATTCCAAAGCATCTGAGTGATGTTTTGGAGCGGAATATGATGAATTTTTCATCATTATAGCTCCTATATAGAGGCTAGATTGTACGATTACTCCGGAAAATGAGAAACCGCTTAAGGTTCCCGATTCGGAATCTGTTTTACACCTATTAAACACAGTCAAATACTAAAAGTTGCAAGTCCATATTGTAGACATTCAAATGAGCTTTATAGGGGTTTTAAAACCGGGTCATTCGGATCTTAAACGAGTTAGATATGGCCAAAACGGTGAGGGCGCGATGGAATCTGGGTTGAACGTGGAGGGCAACAGGCAAAAAGGCCCATGTCTCATTCGTTATCGTCCGGATCCATTTCATTCTTTCACCGCATGAAATTATATTCCAAGAGCTATAATTATGGGCCCCCGGAGGTACAAAATCCGGCGCTCTCCGGCGGACCGAAAAAATGAGATTTTGCCATAGTGGTACCCCCTATGAGTTTGGTCAAAAACGCTCCGGAATGGAATCTAAATTTTATTATTCCAAAGCATCCGAGTGATGTTTTGGAGCGGTATATGATGAATTTTGCATCATTATAGCTCCTATATAGAGGCTAGATTGTGCGATTACTCCGGAAAATCAGAAACCGCTTAAGGTGCCCGATTCGGAATCTATTTTCACAATTAAACATAGTCAAATACTAAAAGTTGCAAGTACATATTGTAGCCATCCAAATGATATTTCTAGGGGGTCTTAAAACCGGGTCATTCGGATCTAAAACGAGTTAGATATGGCCAAAACGGTGAGGGCGCGATGGAATCTGGGTCGAACGTGGAGGGTAGCAGGCAAAAAGGCCCATATCTCATTCGTCATCGTCCGGATCCATTTCATTCTTTCACAGCATGAAATTATATTCCAAGAGCTATAATTATGGGCCCCCGGAGGTACAAAATCCGGCGCTCTCCGGCGGACCGAAAAAATGAGATTTTGCCCTAGTGGTACCCCTATGAGTTTCGGTCAAAAAGGCTCCGGAATGGAATCTAAATTTTATTATTCCAAATTATCGGAGTGATGTTTTGGAGCGGAATATGATGAATTTTTCATCATTATAGCTCCTATATAGAGGCTAGATTGTACGATTACTCCGGAAAATGAGAAACCTCTTAAGGTTCCCGATTCGGAATCTATTTTCACCTAGTAAACACAGTCAAATACTAAAAGTTGCAAGTACATATTGTAGCCATCCAAATGATATTTCTAGGGGGTCTTAAAACCGGGTCATTCGGATCTAAAACGAGTTAGATATGGCCAAAACGGTGAGGGCGCGATGGAATCTGGGTCGAACGTGGAGGGTAGCAGGCAAAAAGGCCCATATCTCATTCGTCATCGTCCGGATCCATTTCATTCTTTCACAGCATGAAATTTTATTCCAAGAGCTATAATTATGGGCCCCCGGAGGTACAAAATCCGGCGCTCTCCGGCGGACCGAAAAAATGAGATTTTGCCCTAGTGGTACCCCTATGAGTTTCGGTCAAAAAGGCTCCGGAATGGAATCTAAATTTTATTATTCCAAATTATCTGAGTGATGTTTTGGAGCGGAATATGATGAATTTTTCATCATTATAGCTCCTATATAGAGGCTAGATTGTACGATTACTCCGGAAAATGAGAAACCTCTTAAGGTTCCCGATTCGGAATCTATTTTCACCTAGTAAACACAGTCAAATACTAAAAGTTGCAAGTCCACATTGTAGCCATTCAAATGAGCTTTCTAGGGGTTTTAAAACCTGGTCATTCGGATCTAAAACGAGTTAGATATGGCCAAAACGATGAGGGCGCGATGGAATCTGGGTCGAACGTGGAGGGCAGCAGGCAAAAAGGCCCATATCTCATTCGTTATCGTCCGGATCCATTTCATTCTTTCACCGCATGAAATTATATTCCAAGAGCTATAATTATGGGCCCCCGGAGGTACAAAATCCGGCGCTCTCCGGCGGACCGAAAAAATGAGATTTTGCCATAGTGGTACCCCTATGAGTTTCGGTCAAAAACGCTCCGGAATGGAATCTAAATTTTATTATTCCAAAGCATCTGAGTGATGTTTTGGAGCGGAATATGATGAATTTTGCATCATTATAGCTCCTATATAGAGGCTAGATTGTACGATTACTCCGGAAAATGAGAAACCTCTTAAGGTTCCCGATTCGGAATCTATTTTCACCTATTAAACACAGTCAAATACTAAAAGTTGCAAGTCCACATTGTAGCCATTCAAATGAGCTTTCTAGGGGTTTTAAAACCTGGTCATTCGGATCTAAAACGAGTTAGATATGGCCAAAACGGTGAGGGCGCGATGAAATCTGGGTCGAACGTGGAGGGCAGCAGGCAAAAAGGCCCATATCTCATTCGTTATCGTCCAGATCCATTTCATTCTTTCACCGCATGAAATTATATTCCAAGAGCTATAATTATGGGCCCCCGAAGGTACAAAATCCGGCGCTCTCCGGCGGACCGAAAAAATGAGATTTTGCCCTAGTGGTACCCCTACGAGTTTCGGTCAAAAACGCTCCGGAATGGAATCTCAATTTTATTATTCCAAAGCATCCGAGTGATGTTTTGGAGCGGTATATGATGTATTTTGCATCATTATAGCTCCTATATAGAGGCTAGATTGTACGATTACTCCGGAAAATCAGAAACCGCTTAAGGTGCCCGATTCAGAATCTATTTTACACCTATTAAACACAGTCAAATACTAAAAGTTGCAAGTCCATATTGTAGACATTCAAATGAGCTTTCTAGGGGTTTTAAAATCGGGTCATTCGGATCTAAAACGAGTTAGATATGGCCAAAACGGTGAGGGCGCGATGGAATCTGGGTCGAACGTGGAGGGCAGCAGGCAAAAAGGCCCATATCTCATTCGTTATCGTCCGGATCCATTTCATTCTTTAACCGCATGAAATTATATTCCAAGAGCTATAATTATGGGCCCCCGGAGGTACAAAATCCGGCGCTCTCCGGCGGACCGAAAAAATGAGATTTTGCCCTAGTGGTACCCCTATGAGTTTCGGTCAAAAACGCTCCGGAATGGAATCTCAATTTTATTATTCCAAATCATCCGAGTGATGTTTTGGAGCGGTATATGATGAATTTTGCATCATTATAGCTCCTATATAGAGGCTAGATTGAACGATTACTCCGGAAAATCAGAAACCGCTTAAGGTTCCCGATTCGGAATCTGTTTTACACCTATTAAACACAGTCAAATACTAAAAGTTGCAAGTCCATATTGTAGACATTCAAATGAGCTTTATAGGGGTTTTAAAACCGGGCCATTCGGATCTAAAACGAGTTAGATATGGCCAAAACGGTGAGGGCGCGATGGAATCTAGGTCGAACGTGGAGGGCAGCAGGCAAAAAGGCCCATATCTCATTTGTTATCGTCCGGATCCATTTCATTCTTTCACCGCATGAAATTATATTCCAAGAGCTATAATTATGGGCCCCCGGAGGTACAAAATCCGGCGCTCTCCGGCGGACCGAAAAAATGAGATTTTGCCCTAGTGGTACCCCTATGAGTTTCGGTCAAAAAGGCTCCGGAATGGAATCTAAATTTTATTATTCCAAAGCATCTGAGTGATGTTTTGGAGCGGAATATGATGAATTTTTCATCATTATAGCTCCTATATAGAGGCTAGATTGTACGATTACTCCGGAAAATGAGAAACCGCTTAAGGTTCCCGATTCGGAATCTGTTTTACACCTATTAAACACAGTCAAATACTAAAAGTTGCAAGTCCATATTGTAGACATTCAAATGAGCTTTATAGGGGTTTTAAAACCGGGTCATTCGGATCTAAAACGAGTTAGATATGGCCAAAACGGTGAGGGCGCGATGGAATCTGGGTTGAACGTGGAGGGCAACAGGCAAAAAGGCCCATGTCTCATTCGTTATCGTCCGGATCCATTTCATTCTTTCACCGCATGAAATTATATTCCAAGAGCTATAATTATGGGCCCCCGGAGGTACAAAATCCGGCGCTCTCCGGCGGACCGAAAAAATGAGATTTTGCCATAGTGGTACCCCCTATGAGTTTGGTCAAAAACGCTCCGGAATGGAATCTAAATTTTATTATTCCAAAGCATCCGAGTGATGTTTTGGAGCGGTATATGATGAATTTTGCATCATTATAGCTCCTATATAGAGGCTAGATTGTGCGATTACTCC
The DNA here is from genome assembly GCA_029379335.1 of Thymus mandschuricus. Lineage (NCBI taxonomy): Eukaryota > Viridiplantae > Streptophyta > Magnoliopsida > Lamiales > Lamiaceae > Thymus > Thymus mandschuricus. The sequence continues at coordinate 155,763 of CM057076.1, read as the reverse complement.
GGAAAATCAGAAACCGCTTAAGGTGCCCGATTCGGAATCTATTTTCACAATTAAACATAGTCAAATACTAAAAGTTGCAAGTACATATTGTAGCCATCCAAATGATATTTCTAGGGGGTCTTAAAACCGGGTCATTCGGATCTAAAACGAGTTAGATATGGCCAAAACGGTGAGGCGCGATGGAATCTGGGTCGAACGTGGAGGGTAGCAGGCAAAAAGGCCCATATCTCATTCGTCATCGTCCGGATCCATTTCATTCTTTCACAGCATGAAATTATATTCCAAGAGCTATAATTATGGGCCCCCGGAGGTACAAAATCCGGCGCTCTCCGGCGGACCGAAAAAATGAGATTTTGCCCTAGTGGTACCCCTATGAGTTTCGGTCAAAAAGGCTCCGGAATGGAATCTAAATTTTATTATTCCAAATTATCGGAGTGATGTTTTGGAGCGGAATATGATGAATTTTTCATCATTATAGCTCCTATATAGAGGCTAGATTGTACGATTACTCCGGAAAATGAGAAACCTCTTAAGGTTCCCGATTCGGAATCTATTTTCACCTAGTAAACACAGTCAAATACTAAAAGTTGCAAGTACATATTGTAGCCATCCAAATGATATTTCTAGGGGGTCTTAAAACCGGGTCATTCGGATCTAAAACGAGTTAGATATGGCCAAAACGGTGAGGGCGCGATGGAATCTGGGTCGAACGTGGAGGGTAGCAGGCAAAAAGGCCCATATCTCATTCGTCATCGTCCGGATCCATTTCATTCTTTCACAGCATGAAATTATATTCCAAGAGCTATAATTATGGGCCCCCGGAGGTACAAAATCCGGCGCTCTCCGGCGGACCGAAAAAATGAGATTTTGCCCTAGTGGTACCCCTATGAGTTTCGGTCAAAAAGGCTCCGGAATGGAATCTAAATTTTATTATTCCAAATTATCTGAGTGATGTTTTGGAGCGGAATATGATGAATTTTTCATCATTATAGCTCCTATATAGAGGCTAGATTGTACGATTACTCTGGAAAATGAGAAACCTCTTAAGGTTCCCGATTCGGAATCTATTTTCACCTAGTAAACACAGTCAAATACTAAAAGTTGCAAGTCCACATTGTAGCCATTCAAATGAGCTTTCTAGGGGTTTTAAAACCTGGTCATTCGGATCTAAAACGAGTTAGATATGGCCAAAACGGTGAGGGCGCGATGGAATCTGGGTCGAACGTGGAGGGCAGCAGGCAAAAAGGCCCATATCTCATTCGTTATCGTCCGGATCCATTTCATTCTTTCACCGCATGAAATTATATTCCAAGAGCTATAATTATGGGCCCCCGGAGGTACAAAATCCGGCGCTCTCCGGCGGACCGAAAAAATGAGATTTTGCCCTAGTGGTACCCCTATGAGTTTCGGTCAAAAACGCTCCGGAATGGAATCTAAATTTTATTATTCCAAAGCATCTGAGTGATGTTTTGGAGCGGAATATGATGAATTTTGCATCATTATAGCTCCTATATAGAGGCTAGATTGTACGATTACTCCGGAAAATGAGAAACCTCTTAAGGTTCCCGATTCGGAATCTATTTTCACCTATTAAACACAGTCAAATACTAAAAGTTGCAAGTCCACATTGTAGCCATTCAAATGAGCTTTCTAGGGGTTTTAAAACCTGGTCATTCGGATCTAAAACGAGTTAGATATGGCCAAAACGGTGAGGGCGCGATGAAATCTGGGTCGAACGTGGAGGGCAGCAGGCAAAAAGGCCCATATCTCATTCGTTATCGTCCAGATCCATTTCATTCTTTCACCGCATGAAATTATATTCCAAGTGCTATAATTATGGGCCCCCGAAGGTACAAAATCCGGCGCTCTCCGGCGGACCGAAAAAATGAGATTTTGCCCTAGTGGTACCCCTATGAGTTTCGGTCAAAAACGCTCCGGAATGGAATCTCAATTTTATTATTCCAAAGCATCCGAGTGATGTTTTGGAGCGGTATATGATGAATTTTGCATCATTATAGCTCCTATATAGAGGCTAGATTGTACGATTACTCCGGAAAATCAGAAACCGCTTAAGGTGCCCGATTCAGAATCTATTTTACACCTATTAAACACAGTCAAATACTAAAAGTTGCAAGTCCATATTGTAGACATTCAAATGAGCTTTCTAGGGGTTTTAAAATCGGGTCATTCGGATCTAAAACGAGTTAGATATGGCCAAAACGGTGAGGGCGCGATGGAATCTGGGTCGAACGTGGAGGGCAGCAGGCAAAAAGGCCCATATCTCATTCGTTATCGTCCGGATCCATTTCATTCTTTAACCGCATGAAATTATATTCCAAGAGCTATAATTATGGGCCCCCGGAGGTACAAAATCCGGCGCTCTCCGGCGGACCGAAAAAATGAGATTTTGCCCTAGTGGTACCCCTATGAGTTTCGGTCAAAAACGCTCCGGAATGGAATCTCAATTTTATTATTCCAAATCATCCGAGTGATGTTTTGGAGCGGTATATGATGAATTTTGCATCATTATAGCTCCTATATAGAGGCTAGATTGAACGATTACTCCGGAAAATCAGAAACCGCTTAAGGTTCCCGATTCGGAATCTGTTTTACACCTATTAAACACAGTCAAATACTAAAAGTTGTAAGTCCATATTGTAGACATTCAAATGAGCTTTATAGGGGTTTTAAAACCGGGCCATTCGGATCTAAAACGAGTTAGATATGGCCAAAACGGTGAGGGCGCGATGGAATCTAGGTCGAACGTGGAGGGCAGCAGGCAAAAAGGCCCATATCTCATTTGTTATCGTCCGGATCCATTTCATTCTTTCACCGCTTGAAATTATATTCCAAGAGCTATAATTATGGGCCCCCGGAGGTACAAAATCCGGCGCTCTCCGGCGGACCGAAAAAATGAGATTTTGCTAGTGGTACCCCTATGAGTTTCGGTCAAAAAGGCTCCGGAATGGAATCTAAATTTTATTATTCCAAAGCATCTGAGTGATGTTTTGGAGCGGAATATGATGAATTTTTCATCATTATAGCTCCTATATAGAGGCTAGATTGTACGATTACTCCGGAAAATGAGAAACCGCTTAAGGTTCCCGATTCGGAATCTGTTTTACACCTATTAAACACAGTCAAATACTAAAAGTTGCAAGTCCATATTGTAGACATTCAAATGAGCTTTATAGGGGTTTTAAAACCGGGTCATTCGGATCTAAAACGAGTTAGATATGGCCAAAACGGTGAGGGCGCGATGGAATCTGGGTTGAACGTGGAGGGCAACAGGCAAAAAGGCCCATGTCTCATTCGTTATCGTCCGGATCCATTTCATTCTTTCACCGCATGAAATTATATTCCAAGAGCTATAATTATGGGCCCCCGGAGGTACAAAATCCGGCGCTCTCCGGCGGACCGAAAAAATGAGATTTTGCCATAGTGGTACCCCCTATGAGTTTGGTCAAAAACGCTCCGGAATGGAATCTAAATTTTATTATTCCAAAGCATCCGAGTGATGTTTTGGAGCGGTATATGATGAATTTTGCATCATTATAGCTCCTATATAGAGGCTAGATTGTGCGATTACTCCGGAAAATCAGAAACCGCTTAAGGTGCCCGATTCGGAATCTATTTTCACAATTAAACATAGTCAAATACTAAAAGTTGCAAGTACATATTGTAGCCATTCAAATGATATTTCTAGGGGGTCTTAAAACCGGGTCATTCGGATCTAAAACGAGTTAGATATGGCCAAAACGGTGAGGGCGCGATGGAATCTAGGTCGAACGTGGAGGGCAGCAGGCAAAAAGGCCCATATCTCATTCGTTATCGTCCGGATCCATTTCATTCTTTAACCGCATGAAATTATATTCCAAGAGCTATAATTATGGGCCCCCGGAGGTACAAAATCCGGCGCTCTCCGGCGGACCGAAAAACTGAGATTTTGCCCTAGTGGTACCCCTATGAGTTTCGGTCAAAAACGCTCCGGAATGGAATCTCAATTTTATTATTCCAAATCATCCGAGTGATGTTTTGGAGCGGTATATGATGAATTTTGCATCATTATAGCTCCTATATAGAGGCTAGATTGAACGATTACTCCGGAAAATCAGAAACCGCTTAAGGTTCCCGATTCGGAATCTGTTTTACACCTATTAAACACAGTCAAATACTAAAAGTAGCAAGTCCATATTGTAGACATTCAAATGAGCTTTATAGGGGTTTTAAAACCGGGCCATTTGGATCTAAAACGAGTTAGATATGGCCAAAACGGTGAGGGCGCGATGGAATCTAGGTCGAACGTGGAGGGCAGCAGGCAAAAAGGCCCATATCTCATTTGTTATCGTCCGGATCCATTTCATTCTTTCACCGCATGAAATTATATTCCAAGAGCTATAATTATGGGCCCCCGGAGGTACAAAATCCGGCGCTCTACGGCGGACCGAAAAAATGAGATTTTGCCCTAGTGGTACCCCTATGAGTTTCGGTCAAAAACGCTCCGGAATGGAATCTCAATTTTATTATTCCAAAGCATCCAAGTGATGTTTTGGAGCGGTATATGATGAATTTTGCATCATTATAGCTCCTATATAGAGGCTAGATTGTACGATTACTCCGGAAAATCAGAAACCGCTTAAGGTGCCCGATTCAGAATCTATTTTACACCTATTAAACACAGTCAAATACTAAAAGTTGCAAGTCCATATTGTAGACATTCAAATGAGCTTTATAGGGGTTTTAAAACCGGGCCATTCGGATCTAAAACGAGTTAGATATGGCCAAAACGGTGAGGGCGCGATGGAATCTAGGTCGAACGTGGAGGGCAGCAGGCAAAAAGGCCCATATCTCATTTGTTATCGTCCGGATCCATTTCATTCTTTCACCGCATGAAATTATATTCCAAGAGCTATAATTATGGGCCCCCGGAGGTACAAAATCCGGCGCTCTCCGGCGGACCGAAAAAATGAGATTTTGCCCTAGTGGTACCCCTATGAGTTTCGGTCAAAAACGCTCCGGAATGGAATCTAAATTTTATTATTCCAAAGCATCTGAGTGATGTTTTGGAGCGGAATATGATGAATTTTGCATCATTATAGCTCCTATATAGAGGCTAGATTGTACGATTACTCCGGAAAATGAGAAACCTCTTAAGGTTCCCGATTCGGAATCTATTTTCACCTATTAAACACAGTCAAATACTAAAAGTTGCAAGTCCACATTGTAGCCATTCAAATGAGATTTCTAGGGGTTTTAAAACCTGGTCATTCGGATCTAAAACGAGTTAGATATGGCCAAAACGGTGAGGGCGCGATGAAATCTGGGTCGAACGTGGAGGGCAGCAGGCAAAAAGGCCCATATCTCATTCGTTATCGTCCAGATCCATTTCATTCTTTCACCGCATGAAATTATATTCCAAGAGCTATAATTATGGGCCCCCGAAGGTACAAAATCCGGCGCTCTCCGGCGGACCGAAAAAATGAGATTTTGCCCTAGTGGTACCCCTATGAGTTTCAGTCAAAAACGCTCCGGAATGGAATCTCAATTTTATTATTCCAAAGCATCCGAGTGATGTTTTGGAGCGGTATATGATGAATTTTGCATCATTATAGCTCCTATATAGAGGCTAGATTAGGGGTGTGCAGCGGTCGGTTCGGCCGGCCGACCGACCCCCAAACCAGAAACCGATCGGCCGAACCGACAGAGAAAATTCGAACCGACGCCGACCGATCACTGGTCAAAACCGGCCTAAACTGAAGCCGAAAACCGATGTATCGGTTCGGTCGGTTTTCGGCTTAATCGACGGAGAAAGCTCATGAGAGAGAGAAAGAGAGGACAGAGGAGAGACAGTGACGATTTTATTTCGCAGACGAAGCATAGGATCGGGGAAACCTATTAAAGAAGGTAATTAGAGAGAGAGAGAGATGTATTACAAATTTACAGAAGAAATGAAGCACGGAGATGGAAGAAGAAGAACTGCCGGAGCCGTCGACATTAGAGAAGGAGAGAGATAAAGGGAAAGTTTGAATGAGAGGTGGGGTGTGGTGGGAGTTCCGATAAAAAATTGATAATGGAGAGGAAAAGTAAGTAGTGGCGTGTTAATGGTTGAAATAAATTGAGTCCATAAGAGAGAGAGTGTCAGATTTTGGTGGGCCCATAATTATTGTTTCTCTCTTGTGACTTGTGTACATCATTCTATTAATTTAATGGTACGTTAAATAGCTTTCGGTCGGTTCGGTCAGAACCGAACTCAGAAACCTAAGAACCGAAAACCGACCGAACCAAGTTTCGGTTGCCACTTTTTTGGCCGAACCGCCCAAAACTCTTTGCTGGGCCGACCGAAAACCGACCGAAACTGAACGGTTCGGTTTGGTTTTTCGGTTCCGGTTCGGTCCTGCACACCCCTAGGCTAGATTGTACGATTACTCCGGAAAATCAGAAACCGCTTAAGGTGCCCGATTCAGAATCTATTTTACACCTATTAAACACAGTCAAATACTAAAAGTTGCAAGTCCATATTGTAGACATTCAAATGAGCTTTCTAGGGGTTTTAAAATCGGGTCATTCGGATCTAAAACGAGTTAGATATGGCCAAAACGGTGAGGGCGCGATGGAATCTGGGTCGAACGTGGAGGGCAGCAGGCAAAAAGGCCCATATCTCATTCGTTATCGTCCGGATCCATTTCATTCTTTCATCGCATGAAATTATATTCCAAGAGCTATAATTATGGGCCCCCGGAGGTACAAAATCCGCCGCTCTCCGGCGGACCGAAAAAATGAGTTTTTGCCCTAGGGGTACCCCTATAAGTTTCGGTCAAAAACGCTCCGGAATGGAATCTAAATTTTATTATTCCAAAGCATCCCAGTGATGTTTTGGAGCGGTAAATGATGAATTTTGCATCATTTTAGCTCCTATATAGAGGCTAGATTGTACGATTACTTCGGAAAATGAGAAACCGCTTATGGTGCCCGATTCGGAATCTGTTTTACACCTATTAAACACAGTCAAATACTAAAAGTTGCAAGTCCATATTGTAGACATTCAAATGAGCTTTATAGGGGTTTTAAAACCGGGTCATTCGGATCTAAAAAGAGTTAGATATGGCCAAAACGGTGAGGGCGCGATGGAATCTGGGTCGAACGTGGAGGGCAGCAGGCAAAAAGGCCTATATCTCATTCGTAAACGTCCGGATCCATTTTATTCTTTCACCGCATGAAATTATATTCCAAGAGCTATAATTATGGGCCCCCGGAGGTACAAAATCCACCGCTCTCCGGCGGACCGAAAAAATGAGTTTTTGCCTTAGGGGTGTACCCCTATGAGTTTCAGTCAAAAACGCTCCGGAATGGAATCTAAATTTTATTATTCCAAAGCATCCCAATGATGTTTTGGAGCGGTAAATGATGAATTTTGCATCATTTTAGCTCCTATATAGAGGCTAGATTGTACGATTACTCTTGAAAATGAGAAACCGCTTAAGGTGCCCGATTCGGAATCTATTTTCACCTATTAAACACAGTCAAATACTAAAAGTTGCAAGTCCATATTGTAGCCATTCAAATGAGCTTTCTAGGGGTTTTAAAACCGGGTCATTCGGATCTAAAACGAGTTAGATATGGCCAAAACGGTGAGGGCACGATGGAATCTGGGTCGAACGTGGAGGGCAGCAGGCAAAAAGGCCTATATCTCATTCGTTATCGTCCGGATCCATTTTATTCTTTCACCGCATGAAATTATATTCCAAGAGCTATAATTATGGGCCCCCGGAGGTACAAAATCCGCCGCTCTCCGGCGGACCGAAAAAATGAGTTTTTGCCCTAGGGGTACCCCTATGAGTTTCGGTCAAAAACGCTCCGGAATGGAATCTCTATTTTATTATTCCAAATCATCCGAGTGATGTTTTGGAGCGGTATATGATGAATTTTGCATCATTATAGCTCCTATATAGAGGCTAGATTGTACGATTACTCCGGAAAATCAGAAACCGCTTAAGGTGCCCGATTCAGAATCTATTTTACACCTATTAAACACAGTCAAATACTAAAAGTTGCAAGTCCATATTGTAGACATTCAAATGAGCTTTATAGGGGTTTTAAAACCGGGCCATTCGGATCTAAAACGAGTTAGATATGGCCAAAACGGTGAGGGCGCGATGGAATCTAGGTCGAACGTGGAGGGCAGCAGGCAAAAAGGCCCATATCTCATTTGTTATCGTCCGGATCCATTTCATTCTTTCACCGCATGAAATTATATTCCAAGAGCTATAATTATGGGCCCCCGGAGGTACAAAATCCGGCGCTCTCCGGCGGACCGAAAAAATGAGATTTTGCCCTAGTGGTACCCCTATGAGTTTCGGTCAAAAACGCTCCGGAATGGAATCTAAATTTTATTATTCCAAAGCATCTGAGTGATGTTTTGGAGCGGAATACGATGAATTTTGCATCATTATAGCTCCTATATAGAGGCTAGATTGTACGATTACTCCGGAAAATGAGAAACCTCTTAAGGTTCCCGATTCGGAATCTATTTTCACCTATTAAACACAGTCAAATACTAAAAGTTGCAAGTCCACATTGTAGCCATTCAAATGAGCTTTCTAGGGGTTTTAAAACCTGGTCATTCGGATCTAAAACGAGTTAGATATGGCCAAAACGGTGAGGGCGCGATGAAATCTGGGTCGAACGTGGAGGGCAGCAGGCAAAAAGGCCCATATCTCATTCGTTATCGTCCAGATCCATTTCATTCTTTCACCGCATGAAATTATATTCCAAGAGCTATAATTATGGGCCCCCGAAGGTACAAAATCCGGCGCTCTCCGGCGGACCGAAAAAATGAGATTTTGCCCTAGTGGTACCCCTATGAGTTTCAGTCAAAAACGCTCCGGAATGGAATCTCAATTTTATTATTCCAAAGCATCCGAGTGATGTTTTGGAGCGGTATATGATGAATTTTGCATCATTATAGCTCCTATATAGAGGCTAGATTGTACGATTACTCCGGAAAATCAGAAACCGCTTAAGGTGCCCGATTCAGAATCTATTTTACACCTATTAAACACAGTCAAATACTAAAAGTTGCAAGTCCATATTGTAGACATTCAAATGAGCTTTCTAGGGGTTTTAAAATCGGGTCATTCGGATCTAAAACGAGTTAGATATGGCCAAAACGGTGAGGGCGCGATGGAATCTGGGTCGAACGTGGAGGGCAGCAGGCAAAAAGGCCCATATCTCATTCGTTATCGTCCGGATCCATTTCATTCTTTCATCGCATGAAATTATATTCCAAGAGCTATAATTATGGGCCCCCGGAGGTACAAAATCCGCCGCTCTCCGGCGGACCGAAAAAATGAGTTTTTGCCCTAGGGGTACCCCTATAAGTTTCGGTAAAAAACGCTCCGGAATGGAATCTAAATTTTATTATTCCAAAGCATCCCAGTGATGTTTTGGAGCGGTAAATGATGAATTTTGCATCATTTTAGCTCCTATATAGAGGCTAGATTGTACGATTACTTCGGAAAATGAGAAACCGCTTATGGTGCCCGATTCGGAATCTGTTTTACACCTATTAAACACAGTCAAATACTAAAAGTTGCAAGTCCATATTGTAGACATTCAAATGAGCTTTATAGGGGTTTTAAAACCGGGTCATTCGGATCTAAAACGAGTTAGATATGGCCAAAACGGTGAGGGCGCGATGGAATCTGGGTCGAACGTGGAGGGCAGCAGGCAAAAAGGCCTATATCTCATTCGTAAACGTCCGGATCCATTTTATTCTTTCACCGCATGAAATTATATTCCAAGAGCTATAATTATGGGCCCCCGGAGGTACAAAATCCACCGCTCTCCGGCGGACCGAAAAAATGAGTTTTTGCCCTAGGGGTGTACCCCTATGAGTTTCAGTCAAAAACGCTCCGGAATGGAATCTAAATTTTATTATTCCAAAGCATCCCAATGATGTTTTGGAGCGGTAAATGATGAATTTTGCATCATTTTAGCTCCTATATAGAGGCTAGATTGTACGATTACTCTTGAAAATGAGAAACCGCTTAAGGTGCCCGATTCGGAATCTATTTTCACCTATTAAACACAGTCAAATACTAAAAGTTGCAAGTCCATATTGTAGCCATTCAAATGAGCTTTCTAGGGGTTTTAAAACCGGGTCATTCGGATCTAAAACGAGTTAGATATGGCCAAAACGGTGAGGGCACGATGGAATCTGGGTCGAACGTGGAGGGCAGCAGGCAAAAAGGCCTATATCTCATTCGTTATCGTCCGGATCCATTTTATTCTTTCACCGCATGAAATTATATTCCAAGAGCTATAATTATGGGCCCCCGGAGGTACAAAATCCGCCGCTCTCCGGCGGACCGAAAAAATGAGTTTTTGCCCTAGGGGTGTACCCCTATGAGTTTCAGTCAAAAACGCTCCGGAATGGAATCTAAATTTTATTATTCCAAAGCATCCCAATGATGTTTTGGAGCGGTAAATGATGAATTTTGCATCATTTTAGCTCCTATATAGAGGCTAGATTGTACGATTACTCTTGAAAATGAGAAACCGCTTAAGGTGCCCGATTCGGAATCTATTTTCACCTATTAAACACAGTCAAATACTAAAAGTTGCAAGTCCATATTGTAGCCATTCAAATGAGCTTTCTAGGGGTTTTAAAACCGGGTCATTCGGATCTAAAACGAGTTAGATATGGCCAAAACGGTGAGGGCACGATGGAATCTGGGTCGAACGTGGAGGGCAGCAGGCAAAAAGGCCTATATCTCATTCGTTATCGTCCGGATCCATTTTATTCTTTCACCGCATGAAATTATATTCCAAGAGCTATAATTATGGGCCCCCGGAGGTACAAAATCCGCCGCTCTCCGGCGGACCGAAAAAATGAGTTTTTGCCCTAGGGGTACCCCTATGAGTTTCGGTCAAAAACGCTCCGGAATGGAATCTCAATTTTATTATTCCAAATCATCCGAGTGATGTTTTGGAGCGGTATATGATGAATTTTGCATCATTATAGCTCCTATATAGAGGCTAGATTGTACGATTACTCCGGAAAATCAGAAACCGCTTAAGGTGCCCGATTCAGAATCTATTTTACACCTATTAAACACAGTCAAATACTAAAAGTTGCAAGTCCATATTGTAGACATTCAAATGAGCTTTATAGGGGTTTTAAAACCGGGCCATTCGGATCTAAAACGAGTTAGATATGGCCAAAACGGTGAGGGCGCGATGGAATCTAGGTCGAACGTGGAGGGCAGCAGGCAAAAAGGCCCATATCTCATTTGTTATCGTCCGGATCCATTTCATTCTTTCACCGCATGAAATTATATTCCAAGAGCTATAATTATGGGCCCCCGGAGGTACAAAATCCGGCGCTCTCCGGCGGACCGAAAAAATGAGATTTTGCCCTAGTGGTACCCCTATGAGTTTCGGTCAAAAACGCTCCGGAATGGAATCTAAATTTTATTATTCCAAAGCATCTGAGTGATGTTTTGGAGCGGAATATGATGAATTTTGCATCATTATAGCTCCTATATAGAGGCTAGATTGTACGATTACTCCGGAAAATGAGAAACCTCTTAAGGTTCCCGATTCGGAATCTATTTTCACCTATTAAACACAGTCAAATACTAAAAGTTGCAAGTCCACATTGTAGCCATTCAAATGAGCTTTCTAGGGGTTTTAAAACCTGGTCATTCGGATCTAAAACGAGTTAGATATGGCCAAAACGGTGAGGGCGCGATGAAATCTGGGTCGAACGTGGAGGGCAGCAGGCAAAAAGGCCCATATCTCATTCGTTATCGTCCAGATCCATTTCATTCTTTCACCGCATGAAATTATATTCCAAGAGCTATAATTATGGGCCCCCGAAGGTACAAAATCCGGCGCTCTCCGGCGGACAGAAAAAATGAGATTTTGCCCTAGTGGTACCCCTATGAGTTTCAGTCAAAAACGCTCCGGAATGGAATCTCAATTTTATTATTCCAAAGCATCCGAGTGATGTTTTGGAGCGGTATATGATGAATTTTGCATCATTATAGCTCCTATATAGAGGCTAGATTGTACGATTACTCCGGAAAATCAGAAACCGCTTAAGGTGCCCGATTCAGAATCTATTTTACACCTATTAAACACAGTCAAATACTAAAAGTTGCAAGTCCATATTGTAGACATTCAAATGAGCTTTCTAGGGGTTTTAAAATCGGGTCATTCGGATCTAAAACGAGTTAGATATGGCCAAAACGGTGAGGGCGCGATGAAATCTGGGTCGAACGTGGAGGGCAGCAGGCAAAAAGGCCCATATCTCATTCGTTATCGTCCAGATCCATTTCATTCTTTCACCGCATGAAATTATATTCCAAGAGCTATAATTATGGGCCCCCGAAGGTACAAAATCCGGCGCTCTCCGGCGGACCGAAAAAATGAGATTTTGCCCTAGTGGTACCCCTATGAGTTTCAGTCAAAAACGCTCCGGAATGGAATCTCAATTTTATTATTCCAAAGCATCCGAGTGATGTTTTGGAGCGGTATATGATGAATTTTGCATCATTATAGCTCCTATATAGAGGCTAGATTGTACGATTACTCCGGAAAATCAGAAACCGCTTAAGGTGCCCGATTCAGAATCTATTTTACACCTATTAAACATAGTCAAATACTAAAAGTTGCAAGTCCATATTGTAGACATTCAAATGAGCTTTCTAGGGGTTTTAAAATCGGGTCATTCGGATCTAAAACGAGTTAGATATGGCCAAAACGGTGAGGGCGCGATGGAATCTGGGTCGAACGTGGAGGGCAGCAGGCAAAAAGGCCCATATCTCATTCGTTATCGTCCGGATCCATTTCATTCTTTCATCGCATGAAATTATATTCCAAGAGCTATAATTATGGGCCCCCGGAGGTACAAAATCCGCCGCTCTCCGGCGGACCGAAAAAATGAGTTTTTGCCCTAGGGGTACCCCTATAAGTTTCGGTAAAAAACGCTCCGGAATGGAATCTAAATTTTATTATTCCAAAGCATCCCAGTGATGTTTTGGAGCGGTAAATGATGAATTTTGCATCATTTTAGCTCCTATATAGAGGCTAGATTGTACGATTACTTCGGAAAATGAGAAACCGCTTATGGTGCCCGATTCGGAATCTGTTTTACACCTATTAAACACAGTCAAATACTAAAAGTTGCAAGTCCATATTGTAGACATTCAAATGAGCTTTATAGGGGTTTTAAAACCGGGTCATTCGGATCTAAAACGAGTTAGATATGGCCAAAACGGTGAGGGCGCGATGGAATCTGGGTCGAACGTGGAGGGCAGCAGGCAAAAAGGCCTATATCTCATTCGTAAACGTCCGGATCCATTTTATTCTTTCACCGCATGAAATTATATTCCAAGAGCTATAATTATGGGCCCCCGGAGGTACAAAATCCACCGCTCTCCGGCGGACCGAAAAAATGAGTTTTTGCCCTAGGGGTGTACCCCTATGAGTTTCAGTCAAAAACGCTCCGGAATGGAATCTAAATTTTATTATTCCAAAGCATCCCAATGATGTTTTGGAGCGGTAAATGATGAATTTTGCATCATTTTAGCTCCTATATAGAGGCTAGATTGTACGATTACTCTTGAAAATGAGAAACCGCTTAAGGTGCCCGATTCGGAATCTATTTTCACCTATTAAACACAGTCAAATACTAAAAGTTGCAAGTCCATATTGTAGCCATTCAAATGAGCTTTCTAGGGGTTTTAAAACCGGGTCATTCGGATCTAAAACGAGTTAGATATGGCCAAAACGGTGAGGGCACGATGGAATCTGGGTCGAACGTGGAGGGCAGCAGGCAAAAAGGCCTATATCTCATTCGTTATCGTCCGGATCCATTTTATTCTTTCACCGCATGAAATTATATTCCAAGAGCTATAATTATGGGCCCCCGGAGGTACAAAATCCGCCGCTCTCCGGCGGACCGAAAAAATGAGTTTTTGCCCTAGGGGTGTACCCCTATGAGTTTCAGTCAAAAACGCTCCGGAATGGAATCTAAATTTTATTATTCCAAAGCATCCCAATGATGTTTTGGAGCGGTAAATGATGAATTTTGCATCATTTTAGCTCCTATATAGAGGCTAGATTGTACGATTACTCTTGAAAATGAGAAACCGCTTAAGGTGCCCGATTCGGAATCTATTTTCACCTATTAAACACAGTCAAATACTAAAAGTTGCAAGTCCATATTGTAGCCATTCAAATGAGCTTTCTAGGGGTTTTAAAACCGGGTCATTCGGATCTAAAACGAGTTAGATATGGCCAAAACGGTGAGGGCACGATGGAATCTGGGTCGAACGTGGAGGGCAGCAGGCAAAAAGGCCTATATCTCATTCGTTATCGTCCGGATCCATTTTATTCTTTCACCGCATGAAATTATATTCCAAGAGCTATAATTATGGGCCCCCGGAGGTACAAAATCCGCCGCTCTCCGGCGGACCGAAAAAATGAGTTTTTGCCCTAGGGGTACCCCTATGAGTTTCGGTCAAAAACGCTCCGGAATGGAATCTCAATTTTATTATTCCAAATCATCCGAGTGATGTTTTGGAGCGGTATATGATGAATTTTGCATCATTATAGCTCCTATATAGAGGCTAGATTGTACGATTACTCCGGAAAATCAGAAACCGCTTAAGGTGCCCGATTCAGAATCTATTTTACACCTATTAAACACAGTCAAATACTAAAAGTTGCAAGTCCATATTGTAGACATTCAAATGAGCTTTATAGGGGTTTTAAAACCGGGCCATTCGGATCTAAAACGAGTTAGATATGGCCAAAACGGTGAGGGCGCGATGGAATCTAGGTCGAACGTGGAGGGCAGCAGGCAAAAAGGCCCATATCTCATTTGTTATCGTCCGGATCCATTTCATTCTTTCACCGCATGAAATTATATTCCAAGAGCTATAATTATGGGCCCCCGGAGGTACAAAATCCGGCGCTCTCCGGCGGACCGAAAAAATGAGATTTTGCCCTAGTGGTACCCCTATGAGTTTCGGTCAAAAACGCTCCGGAATGGAATCTAAATTTTATTATTCCAAAGCATCTGAGTGATGTTTTGGAGCGGAATATGATGAATTTTGCATCATTATAGCTCCTATATAGAGGCTAGATTGTACGATTACTCCGGAAAATGAGAAACCTCTTAAGGTTCCCGATTCGGAATCTTTTTTCACCTATTAAACACAGTCAAATACTAAAAGTTGCAAGTCCACATTGTAGCCATTCAAATGAGCTTTCTAGGGGTTTTAAAACCTGGTCATTCGGATCTAAAACGAGTTAGATATGGCCAAAACGGTGAGGGCGCGATGAAATCTGGGTCGAACGTGGAGGGCAGCAGGCAAAAAGGCCCATATCTCATTCGTTATCGTCCAGATCCATTTCATTCTTTCACCGCATGAAATTATATTCCAAGAGCTATAATTATGGGCCCCCGAAGGTACAAAATCCGGCGCTCTCCGGCGGACAGAAAAAATGAGATTTTGCCCTAGTGGTACCCCTATGAGTTTCAGTCAAAAACGCTCCGGAATGGAATCTCAATTTTATTATTCCAAAGCATCCGAGTGATGTTTTGGAGCGGTATATGATGAATTTTGCATCATTATAGCTCCTATATAGAGGCTAGATTGTACGATTACTCCGGAAAATCAGAAACCGCTTAAGGTGCCCGATTCAGAATCTATTTTACACCTATTAAACACAGTCAAATACTAAAAGTTGCAAGTCCATATTGTAGACATTCAAATGAGCTTTCTAGGGGTTTTAAAATCGGGTCATTCGGATCTAAAACGAGTTAGATATGGCCAAAACGGTGAGGGCGCGATGGAATCTGGGTCGAACGTGGAGGGCAGCAGGCAAAAAGGCCCATATCTCATTCGTTATCGTCCGGATCCATTTCATTCTTTAACCGCATGAAATTATATTCCAAGAGCTATAATTATGGGCCCCCGGAGGTACAAAATCCGGCGCTCTCCGGCGGACCGAAAAAATGAGATTTTGCCCTAGTGGTACCCCTATGAGTTTCGGTCAAAAACGCTCCGGAATGGAATCTCAATTTTATTATTCCAAATCATCCGAGTGATGTTTCGGAGCGGTATATGATGAATTTTGCATCATTATAGCTCCTATATAGAGGCTAGATTGAACGATTACTCCGGAAAATCAGAAACCGCTTAAGGTTCCCGATTCGGAATCTGTTTTACACCTATTAAACACAGTCAAATACTAAAAGTTGCAAGTCCATATTGTAGACATTCAAATGAGCTTTATAGGGGTTTTAAAACCGGGCCATTCGGATCTAAAACGAGTTAGATATGGCCAAAACGGTGAGGGCGCGATGGAATCTAGGTCGAACGTGGAGGGCAGCAGGCAAAAAGGCCCATATCTCATTTGTTATCGTCCGGATCCATTTCATTCTTTCACCGCATGAAATTATATTCAAAGAGCTATAATTATGGGCCCCCGGAGGTACAAAATCCGGCGCTCTCCGGCGGACCGAAAAAATGAGATTTTGCCCTAGTGGTACCCCTATGAGTTTCGGTCAAAAACGCTCCGGAATGGAATCTAAATTTTATTATTCCAAAGCATCCCAGTGATGTTTTGGAGCGGTAAATGATGAATTTTACATCATTTTAGCTCCTATATAGAGGCTAGATTGTACGATTACTCTTGAAAATGAGAAACCGCTTAAGGTGCCGGATTCAGAATCTATTTTCACCTATTAAACACAGTCAAATACTAAAAGTTGCAAGTCCATATTGTAGCCATTCAAATGAGATTTCTAGGGGTTTTAAAACCGGGTCATTCGGATCTAAAACGAGTTAGATATAGTCAAAACGGTGAGGGCACGATGGAATCTGGGTCGAACGTGGAGGGCAGCAGGCAAAAAGGCCTATATCTCATTCGTTATCGTCCGGATCCATTTTATTCTTTCATCGCATGAAATTATATTCCAAGAGCTATAATTATGGGCCCCCGGAGGTACAAAATCCGCCGCTCTCCGGCGGACCGAAAAAATGAGTTTTTGCCCTAGGGGTGTACCCCTATGAGTTTCAGTCAAAAACGCTCCGGAATGGAATCTAAATTTTATTATTCCAAAGCATCCCAATGATGTTTTGGAGCGGTAAATGATGAATTTTGCATCATTTTAGCTCCTATATAGAGGCTAGATTGTACGATTACTCTTGAAAATGAGAAACCGCTTAAAGTGCCCGATTCGGAATCTATTTTCACCTATTAAACACAGTCAAATACTAAAAGTTGCAAGTCCATATTGTAGCCATTCAAATGAGCTTTCTAGGGGTTTTAAAACCGTGTCATTCAGATCTAAAACGAGTTAGATATGGCCAAAACGGTGAGGGCACGATGGAATCTGGGTCGAACGTGGAGGGCAGCAGGCAAAAAGGCCTATATCTCATTCGTTATCGTCCGGATCCATTTTATTCTTTCACCGCATGAAATTATATTCCAAGAGCTATAATTATGGGCCCCCGGAGGTACAAAATCCGCCGCTCTCCGGCGGACCGAAAAAATGAGTTTTTGCCCTAGGGGTACCCCTATGAGTTTCGGTCAAAAACGCTCCGGAATGGAATCTCAATTTTATTATTCCAAATCATCCGAGTGATGTTTTGGAGCGGTATATGATGAATTTTGCATCATTATAGCTCCTATATAGAGGCTAGATTGAACGATTACTCCGGAAAATCAGAAACCGCTTAAGGTTCCCGATTCGGAATCTGTTTTACACCTATTAAACACAGTCAAATACTAAAAGTTGCAAGTCCATATTGTAGACATTCAAATGAGCTTTATAGGGGTTTTAAAACCGGGCCATTCGGATCTAAAACGAGTTAGATATGGCCAAAACGGTGAGGGCGCGATGGAATCTAGGTCGAACGTGGAGGGCAGCAGGCAAAAAGGCCCATATCTCATTTGTTATCGTCCGGATCCATTTCATTCTTTCACCGCATGAAATTATATTCCAAGAGCTATAATTATGGGCCCCCGGAGGTACAAAATCCGGCGCTCTCCGGCGGACCGAAAAAATGAGATTTTGCCCTAGTGGTACCCCTATGAGTTTCGGTCAAAAAGGCTCCGGAATGGAATCTAAATTTTATTATTCCAAAGCATCTGAGTGATGTTTTGGAGCGGAATATGATGAATTTTTCATCATTATAGCTCCTATATAGAGGCTAGATTGTACGATTACTCCGGAAAATGAGAAACCGCTTAAGGTTCCCGATTCGGAATCTGTTTTACACCTATTAAACACAGTCAAATACTAAAAGTTGCAAGTCCATATTGTAGACATTCAAATGAGCTTTATAGGGGTTTTAAAACCGGGTCATTCGGATCTAAAACGAGTTAGATATGGCCAAAACGGTGAGGGCGCGATGGAATCTGGGTTGAACGTGGAGGGCAACAGGCAAAAAGGCCCATGTCTCATTCGTTATCGTCCGGATCCATTTCATTCTTTCACCGCATGAAATTATATTCCAAGAGCTATAATTATGGGCCCCCGGAGGTACAAAATCCGGCGCTCTCCGGCGGACCGAAAAAATGAGATTTTGCCATAGTGGTACCCCCTATGAGTTTGGTCAAAAACGCTCCGGAATGGAATCTAAATTTTATTATTCCAAAGCATCCGAGTGATGTTTTGGAGCGGTATATGATGAATTTTGCATCATTATAGCTCCTATATAGAGGCTAGATTGTGCGATTACTCCGGAAAATCAGAAACCGCTTAAGGTGCCCGATTCGGAATCTATTTTCACAATTAAACATAGTCAAATACTAAAAGTTGCAAGTACATATTGTAGCCATTCAAATGATATTTCTAGGGGGTCTTAAAACCGGGTCATTCGGATCTAAAACGAGTTAGATATGGCCAAAACGGTGAGGGCGCGATGGAATCTGGGTCGAACGTGGAGGGCAGCAGGCAAAAAGGCCCATATCTCATTCGTTATCGTCCGGATCCATTTCATTCTTTAACCGCATGAAATTATATTCCAAGAGCTATAATTATGGGCCCCCGGAGGTACAAAATCCGGCGCTCTCCGGCGGACCGAAAAAATGAGATTTTGCCCTAGTGGTACCCCTATGAGTTTCGGTCAAAAACGCTCCGGAATGGAATCTCAATTTTATTATTCCAAATCATCCGAGCGTTGTTTTGGAGCGGTATATGATGAATTTTGCATCATTATAGCTCCTATATAGAGGCTAGATTGAACGATTACTCCGGAAAATCAGAAACCGCTTAAGGTTCCCGATTCGGAATCTGTTTTACACCTATTAAACACAGTCAAATACTAAAAGTTGCAAGTCCATATTGTAGACATTCAAATGAGCTTTATAGGGGTTTTAAAACCGGGCCATTCGGATCTAAAACGAGTTAGATATGGCCAAAACGGTGAGGGCGCGATGGAATCTAGGTCGAACGTGGAGGGCAGCAGGCAAAAAGGCCCATATCTCATTTGTTATCGTCCGGATCCATTTCATTCTTTCACCGCATGAAATTATATTCCAAGAGCTATAATTATGGGCCCCCGGAGGTACAAAATCCGGCGCTCTCCGGCGGACCGAAAAAATGAGATTTTGCCCTAGTGGTACCCCTATGAGTTTCGGTCAAAAACGCTCCGGAATGGAATCTAAATTTTATTATTCCAAAGCATCCCAGTGATGTTTTGGAGCGGTAAATGATGAATTTTGCATCATTTTAGCTCCTATATAGAGGCTAGATTGTACGATTACTTCGGAAAATGAGAAACCGCTTATGGTGCCCGATTCGGAATCTGTTTTACACCTATTAAACACAGTCAAATACTAAAAGTTGCAAGTCCATATTGTAGACATTCAAATGAGCTTTATAGGGGTTTTAAAACCGGGTCATTCGGATCTAAAACGAGTTAGATATGGCCAAAACGGTGAGGGCGCGATGGAATCTGGGTCGAACGTGGAGGGCAGCAGGCAAAAAGGCCTATATCTCATTCGTAAACGTCCGGATCCATTTTATTCTTTCACCGCATGAAATTATATTCCAAGAGCTATAATTATGGGCCCCCGGAGGTACAAAATCCACCGCTCTCCGGCGGACCGAAAAAATGAGTTTTTGCCCTAGGGGTGTACCCCTATGAGTTTCAGTCAAAAACGCTCCGGAATGGAATCTAAATTTTATTATTCCAAAGCATCCCAATGATGTTTTGGAGCGGTAAATGATGAATTTTGCATCATTTTAGCTCCTATATAGAGGCTAGATTGTACGATTACTCTTGAAAATGAGAAACCGCTTAAGGTGCCCGATTCGGAATCTATTTTCACCTATTAAACACAGTCAAATACTAAAAGTTGCAAGTCCATATTGTAGCCATTCAAATGAGCTTTCTAGGGGTTTTAAAACCGGGTCATTCAGATCTAAAACGAGTTAGATATGGCCAAAACGGTGAGGGCACGATGGAATCTGGGTCGAACGTGGAGGGCAGCAGGCAAAAAGGCCTATATCTCATTCGTTATCGTCCGGATCCATTTTATTCTTTCACCGCATGAAATTATATTCCAAGAGCTATAATTATGGGCCCCCGGAGGTACAAAATCCGCCGCTCTCCGGCGGACCGAAAAAATGAGTTTTTGCCCTAGGGGTACCCCTATGAGTTTCGGTCAAAAACGCTCCGGAATGGAATCTCAATTTTATTATTCAGAATCATCCGAGTGATGTTTTGGAGCGGTATATGATGAATTTTGCATCATTATAGCTCCTATATAGAGGCTAGATTGAACGATTACTCCGGAAAATCAGAAACCGCTTAAGGTTCCCGATTCGGAATCTGTTTTACACCTATTAAACACAGTCAAATACTAAAAGTTGCAAGTCCATATTGTAGACATTCAAATGAGCTTTATAGGGGTTTTAAAACCGGGCCATTCGGATCTAAAACGAGTTAGATATGGCCAAAACGGTGAGGGCGCGATGGAATCTAGGTCGAACGTGGAGGGCAGCAGGCAAAAAGGCCCATATCTCATTTGTTATCGTCCGGATCCATTTCATTCTTTCACCGCATGAAATTATATTCCAAGAGCTATAATTATGGGCCCCCGGAGGTACAAAATCCGGCGCTCTCCGGCGGACCGAAAAAATGAGATTTTGCCCTAGTGGTACCCCTATGAGTTTCGGTCAAAAAGGCTCCGGAATGGAATCTAAATTTTATTATTCCAAAGCATCTGAGTGATGTTTTGGAGCGGAATATGATGAATTTTTCATCATTATAGCTCCTATATAGAGGCTAGATTGTACGATTACTCCGGAAAATGAGAAACCGCTTAAGGTTCCCGATTCGGAATCTGTTTTACACCTATTAAACACAGTCAAATACTAAAAGTTGCAAGTCCATATTGTAGACATTCAAATGAGCTTTATAGGGGTTTTAAAACCGGGTCATTCGGATCTAAAACGAGTTAGATATGGCCAAAACGGTGAGGGCGCGATGGAATCTGGGTTGAACGTGGAGGGCAACAGGCAAAAAGGCCCATGTCTCATTCGTTATCGTCCGGATCCATTTCATTCTTTCACCGCATGAAATTATATTCCAAGAGCTATAATTATGGGCCCCCGGAGGTACAAAATCCGGCGCTCTCCGGCGGACCGAAAAAATGAGATTTTGCCATAGTGGTACCCCCTATGAGTTTGGTCAAAAACGCTCCGGAATGGAATCTAAATTTTATTATTCCAAAGCATCCGAGTGATGTTTTGGAGCGGTATATGATGAATTTTGCATCATTATAGCTCCTATATAGAGGCTAGATTGTGCGATTACTCCGGAAAATCAGAAACCGCTTAAGGTGCCCGATTCGGAATCTATTTTCACAATTAAACATAGTCAAATACTAAAAGTTGCAAGTACATATTGTAGCCATTCAAATGATATTTCTAGGGGGTCTTAAAACCGGGTCATTCGGATCTAAAACGAGTTAGATATGGCCAAAACGGTGAGGGCGCGATGGAATCTGGGTCGAACGTGGAGGGCAGCAGGCAAAAAGGCCCATATCTCATTCGTTATCGTCCGGATCCATTTCATTCTTTAACCGCATGAAATTATATTCCAAGAGCTATAATTATGGGCCCCCGGAGGTACAAAATCCGGCGCTCTCCGGCGGACCGAAAAAATGAGATTTTGCCCTAGTGGTACCCCTATGAGTTTCGGTCAAAAACGCTCCGGAATGGAATCTCAATTTTATTATTCCAAATCATCCGAGCGATGTTTTGGAGCGGTATATGATGAATTTTGCATCATTATAGCTCCTATATAGAGGCTAGATTGAACGATTACTCCGGAAAATCAGAAACCGCTTAAGGTTCCCGATTCGGAATCTGTTTTACACCTATTAAACACAGTCAAATACTAAAAGTTGCAAGTCCATATTGTAGACATTCAAATGAGCTTTATAGGGGTTTTAAAACCGGGCCATTCGGATCTAAAACGAGTTAGATATGGCCAAAACGGTGAGGGCGCGATGGAATCTAGGTCGAACGTGGAGGGCAGCAGGCAAAAAGGCCCATATCTCATTTGTTATCGTCCGGATCCATTTCATTCTTTCACCGCATGAAATTATATTCCAAGAGCTATAATTATGGGCCCCCGGAGGTACAAAATCCGGCGCTCTCCGGCGGACCGAAAAAATGAGATTTTGCCCTAGTGGTACCCCTATGAGTTTCGGTCAAAAACGCTCCGGAATGGAATCTAAATTTTATTATTCCAAAGCATCCCAGTGATGTTTTGGAGCGGTAAATGATGAATTTTACATCATTTTAGCTCCTATATAGAGGCTAGATTGTACGATTACTCTTGAAAATGAGAAACCGCTTAAGGTGCCGGATTCAGAATCTATTTTCACCTATTAAACACAGTCAAATACTAAAAGTTGCAAGTCCATATTGTAGCCATTCAAATGAGATTTCTAGGGGTTTTAAAACAGGGTCATTCGGATCTAAAACGAGTTAGATATAGTCAAAACGGTGAGGGCACGATGGAATCTGGGTCGAACGTGGAGGGCAGCAGGCAAAAAGGCCTATATCTCATTCGTTATCGTCCGGATCCATTTTATTCTTTCATCGCATGAAATTATATTCCAAGAGCTATAATTATGGGCCCCCGGAGGTACAAAATCCGCCGCTCTCCGGCGGACCGAAAAAATGAGTTTTTGCCCTAGGGGTACCCCTATAAGTTTCGGTCAAAAACGCTCCGGAATGGAATCTAAATTTTATTATTCCAAAGCATCCCAGTGATGTTTTGGAGCGGTAAATGATGAATTTTGCATCATTTTAGCTCCTATATAGAGGCTAGATTGTACGATTACTTCGGAAAATGAGAAACCGCTTATGGTGCCCGATTCGGAATCTGTTTTACACCTATTAAACACAGTCAAATACTAAAAGTTGCAAGTCCAAATTGTAGACATTCAAATGAGCTTTATAGGGGTTTTAAAACCGGGTCATTCGGATCTAAAACGAGTTAGATATGGCCAAAACGGTGAGGGCGCGATGGAATCTGGGTCGAACGTGGAGGGCAGCAGGCAAAAAGGCCTATATCTCATTCGTAAACGTCCGGATCCATTTTATTCTTTCACCGCATGAAATTATATTCCAAGAGCTATAATTATGGGCCCCCGGAGGTACAAAATCCACCGCTCTCCGGCGGACCGAAAAAATGAGTTTTTGCCCTAGGGGTGTACCCCTATGAGTTTCAGTCAAAAACGCTCCGGAATGGAATCTAAATTTTATTATTCCAAAGCATCCCAATGATGTTTTGGAGCGGTAAATGATGAATTTTGCATCATTTTAGCTCCTATATAGAGGCTAGATTGTACGATTACTCTTGAAAATGAGAAACCGCTTAAGGTGCCCGATTCGGAATCTATTTTCACCTATTAAACACAGTCAAATACTAAAAGTTGCAAGTCCATATTGTAGCCATTCAAATGAGCTTTCTAGGGGTTTTAAAACCGGGTCATTCGGATCTAAAACGAGTTAGATATGGCCAAAACGGTGAGGGCACGATGGAATCTGGGTCGAACGTGGAGGGCAGCAGGCAAAAAGGCCTATATCTCATTCGTAAACGTCCGGATCCATTTTATTCTTTCACCGCATGAAATTATATTCCAAGAGCTATAATTATGGGCCCCCGGAGGTACAAAATCCACCGCTCTCCGGCGGACCGAAAAAATGAGTTTTTGCCCTAGGGGTGTACCCCTATGAGTTTCAGTCAAAAACGCTCCGGAATGGAATCTAAATTTTATTATTCCAAAGCATCCCAATGATGTTTTGGAGCGGTAAATGATGAATTTTGCATCATTTTAGCTCCTATATAGAGGCTAGATTGTACGATTACTCTTGAAAATGAGAAACCGCTTAAGGTGCCCGATTCGGAATCTATTTTCACCTATTAAACACAGTCAAATACTAAAAGTTGCAAGTCCATATTGTAGCCATTCAAATGAGCTTTCTAGGGGTTTTAAAACCGGGTCATTCGGATCTAAAACGAGTTAGATATGGCCAAAACGGTGAGGGCACGATGGAATCTGGGTCGAACGTGGAGGGCAGCAGGCAAAAAGGCCTATATCTCATTCGTTATCGTCCGGATCCATTTTATTCTTTCACCGCATGAAATTATATTCCAAGAGCTATAATTATGGGCCCCCGGAGGTACAAAATCCGCCGCTCTCCGGCGGACCGAAAAAATGAGTTTTTGCCCTAGGGGTACCCCTATGAGTTTCGGTCAAAAACGCTCCGAAAGGGAATCTAAATTTTATTATTCCAAAGCATCCCAGTGATGTTTTGGAGAGGTAAATGATGAATTTTGCATCATTTTAGCTCCTATATAGAGGCTAGATTGTACGATTACTCTTGAAAATGAGAAATCGCTTAAGGTGCCCGATTCGGAATCTATTTTCACCTATTAAACACAGTCAAATACTAAAAGTTGCAAGTCCATATTGTAGCCATTCAAATAAGCTTTCTAGGGGCTTTAAAACCGGGTCATTCGGATCTAAAACGAGTTAGATATGGCCAAAACGGTGAGGGCACGATGGAATCTGGGTCGAACGTGGAGGGCAGCAGGCAAAAAGGCCTATATCTCATTCGTAATCGTCCGGATCCATTTTATTCTTTCACCACATGAAATTATATTCCAAGAGCTATAATTATGGGCCCCCGGATGTACAAAATCCACCGCTCTCCGTCGGACCGAAAAAATGAGTTTTTGCCCTAGGGGTACCCCTATGAGTTTCAGTCAAAAACGCTCCGGAATGGAATCTAAATTTTATTATTCCAAAGCATCCCAGTGATGTTTTGGAGCGGTAAATGATGAATTTGCATCATTTTAGCTCCTATATAGAGGCTAGATTGTACGATTACTCTTGAAAATGAGAAACCGCTTAAGGTGCCGGATTCGGAATCTATTTTCACCTATTAAACACAGTTAAATACTAAAAGTTGCAAGTCCATATTGTAGCCATTCAAATGAGCTTTCTAGGTGTTTTAAAACCGGGTCATTCGGATCTAAAACGAGTTAGATATGGCCAAAACGGTGAGGGCACGATGGAATCTGGGTCGAACGTGGAGGGCAGCAGGCAAAAAGGCCTATCTCATTCGTTATCGTCCGGATCCATTTTATTCTTTCACCGCATGAAATTATATCAAGAGCTATAATTATGGGCCCCCGGATGTACAAAATCCACCGCTCTCCGGCGGACCGAAAAAATGAGTTTTTGCCCTAGGGGTACCCCTATGAGTTTCAGTCAAAAACGCTCCGGAATGGAATCTAAATTTTATTATTCCAAAGCATCCCAGTGATGTTTTGGAGCGGTAAATGATGAATTTTGCATCATTTTAGCTCCTATATAGAGGCTAGATTGTACGATTACTCTTGAAAATGAGAAACCGCTTAAGGTGCCCGATTCGGAATCTATTTTCACCTATTAAACACAGTCAAATACTAAAAGTTGCAAGTCCATATTGTAGCCATTCAAATGAGCTTTCTAGGGGTTTTAAAACCGGGTCATTCGGATCTAAAACGAGTTAGATATGGCCAAAACGGTGAGGGCACGATGGAATCTGGGTCGAACGTGGAGGGCAGCAGGCAAAAAGGCCTATATCTCATTCGTTATCGTCCGGATCCATTTTATTCTTTCACCGCATGAAATTATATTCCAAGAGCTATAATTATGGGCCCCCGGAGGTACAAAATCCGCCGCTCTCCGGCGGACCGAAAAAATGAGTTTTTGCCCTAGGGGTACCCCTATGAGTTTCGGTCAAAAACGCTCCGAAAGGGAATCTAAATTTTATTATTCCAAAGCATCCCAGTGATGTTTTGGAGAGGTAAATGATGAATTTTGCATCATTTTAGCTCCTATATAGAGGCTAGATTGTACGATTACTCTTGAAAATGAGAAATCGCTTAAGGTGCCCGATTCGGAATCTATTTTCACCTATTAAACACAGTCAAATACTAAAAGTTGCAAGTCCATATTGTAGCCATTCAAATAAGCTTTCTAGGGGCTTTAAAACCGGGTCATTCGGATCTAAAACGAGTTAGATATGGCCAAAACGGTGAGGGCACGATGGAATCTGGGTCGAACGTGGAGGGCAGCAGGCAAAAAGGCCTATATCTCATTCGTAATCGTCCGGATCCATTTTATTCTTTCACCACATGAAATTATATTCCAAGAGCTATAATTATGGGCCCCCGGATGTACAAAATCCACCGCTCTCCGGCGGACCGAAAAAATGAGTTTTTGCCCTAGGGGTACCCCTATGAGTTTCAGTCAAAAACGCTCCGGAATGGAATCTAAATTTTATTATTCCAAAGCATCCCAGTGATGTTTTGGAGCGGTAAATGATGAATTTGCATCATTTTAGCTCCTATATAGAGGCTAGATTGTACGATTACTCTTGAAAATGAGAAACCGCTTAAGGTGCCGGATTCGGAATCTATTTTCACCTATTAAACACAGTTAAATACTAAAAGTTGCAAGTCCATATTGTAGCCATCCAAATGAGCTTTCTAGGGGTTTTAAAACCGGGTCATTCGGATCTAAAACGAGTTAGATATGGCCAAAACGGTGAGGGCACGATGGAATCTGGGTCGAACGTGGAGGGCAGCAGGCAAAAAGGCCTATCTCATTCGTTATCGTCCGGATCCATTTTATTCTTTCACCGCATGAAATTATATCAAGAGCTATAATTATGGGCCCCCGGATGTACAAAATCCACCGCTCTCCGGCGGACCGAAAAAATGAGTTTTTGCCCTAGGGGTACCCCTATGAGTTTCAGTCAAAAACGCTCCGGAATGGAATCTAAATTTTATTATTCCAAAGCATCCCAGTGATGTTTTGGAGCGGTAAATGATGAATTTTGCATCATTTTAGCTCCTATATAGAGGCTAGATTGTACGATTACTCTTGAAAATGAGAAACCGCTTAAGGTGCCCGATTCGGAATCTATTTTCACCTATTAAACACAGTCAAATACTAAAAGTTGCAAGTCCATATTGTAGCCATTCAAATGAGCTTTCTAGGGGTTTTAAAACCGGGTCATTCGGATCTAAAACGAGTTAGATATGGCCAAAACGGTGAGGGCACGATGGAATCTGGGTCGAACGTGGAGGGCAGCAGGCAAAAAGGCCTATATCTCATTCGTTATCGTCCGGATCCATTTTATTCTTTCACCGCATGAAATTATATTCCAAGAGCTATAATTATGGGCCCCCGGAGGTACAAAATCCGCCGCTCTCCGGCGGACCGAAAAAATGAGTTTTTGCCCTAGGGGTACCCCTATGAGTTTCGGTCAAAAACGCTCCGGAAGGGAATCTAAATTTTATTATTCCAAAGCATCCCAGTGATGTTTTGGAGAGGTAAATGATGAATTTTGCATCATTTTAGCTCCTATATAGAGGCTAGATTGTACGATTACTCTTGAAAATGAGAAATCGCTTAAGGTGCCCGATTCGGAATCTATTTTCACCTATTAAACACAGTCAAATACTAAAAGTTGCAAGTCCATATTGTAGCCATTCAAATAAGCTTTCTAGGGGCTTTAAAACCGGGTCATTCGGATCTAAAACGAGTTAGATATGGCCAAAACGGTGAGGGCACGATGGAATCTGGGTCGAACGTGGAGGGCAGCAGGCAAAAAGGCCTATATCTCATTCGTAATCGTCCGGATCCATTTTATTCTTTCACCGCATGAAATTATATTCCAAGAGCTATAATTATGGGCCCCCGGATGTACAAAATCCACCGCTCTCCGGCGGACCGAAAAAATGAGTTTTTGCCCTAGGGGTACCCCTATGAGTTTCAGTCAAAAACGCTCCGGAATGGAATCTAAATTTTATTATTCCAAAGCATCCCAGTGATGTTTTGGAGCGGTAAATGATGAATTTTGCATCATTTTAGCTCCTATATAGAGGCTAGATTGTACGATTACTCTTGAAAATGAGAAACCGCTTAAGGTGCCGGATTCGGAATCTATTTTCACCTATTAAACACAGTTAAATACTAAAAGTTGCAAGTCCATATTGTAGCCATTCAAATGAGCTTTCTAGGGGTTTTAAAACCGGGTCATTCGGATCTAAAACGAGTTAGATATGGCCAAAACGGTGAGGGCACGATGGAATCTGGGTCGAACGTGGAGGGCAGCAGGCAAAAAGGCCTATCTCATTCGTTATCGTCCGGATCCATTTTATTCTTTCACCGCATGAAATTATATCAAGAGCAATAATTATGGGCCCCCTGATGTACAAAATCCACCGCTCTCCGGCGGACCGAAAAAATGAGTTTTTGCCCTAGGGGTACCCCTATGAGTTTCAGTCAAAAACGCTCCGGAATGGAATCTAAATTTTATTATTCCAAAGCATCCCAGTGATGTTTTGGAGCGGTAAATGATGAATTTTGCATCATTTTAGCTCCTATATAGAGGCTAGATTGTACGATTACTCTTGAAAATGCGAAACCGCTTAAGGTGCCGGATTCGGAATCTATTTTCACCTATTAAACACAGTTAAATACTAAAAGTTGCAAGTCCATATTGTAGCCATTCAAATGAGCTTTCTAGGGGTTTTAAAACCGGGTCATTCGGATCTAAAACGAGTTAGATATGGCCAAAACGGTGAGGGCACGATGGAATCTGGGTCGAACGTGGAGGGCAGCAGGCAAAAAGGCCTATCTCATTCGTTATCGTCCGGATCCATTTTATTCTTTCACCGCATGAAATTATATCAAGAGCTATAATTATGGGCCCCCGGAAGTACAAAATCCACCGCTCTCCGGCGGACCGAAAAAATGAGTTTTTGCCCTAGGGGTACCCCTATGAGTTTCAGTCAAAAACGCTCCGAAATGGAATCTAAATTTTATTATTCCAAAGTATCCCAGTGATGTTTTGGAGCGGTAAATGATGAATTTTGCATCATTTTAGCTCCTATATAGAGGCTAGATTGTACGATTACTCTTGAAAATGAGAAACCGCTTAAGGTGCCGGATTCGGAATCTATTTTCACCTATTAAACATAGTTAAATACTAAAAGTTGCAAGTCCATATTGTAGCCATTCAAATGAGCTTTCTAGGGGTTTTAAAACCGGGTCATTCGGATCAAAAACGAGTTAGATATGGCCAAAACGGTGAGGGCACGATGGAATCTGGGTCGAACGTGGAGGGCAGCAGGCAAAAAGGCCTATATCTCATTCGTAATCGTCCGGATCCATTTTATTCTTTCACCGCATGAAATTATATTCCAAGAGCTATAATTATGGGCCCCCGGAGGTACAAAATCCGCCGCTCTCCGGCGGACCGAAAAAATGAGTTTTTGCCCTAGGGGTGTACCCCTATGAGTTTCAGTCAAAAACGCTCCGGAATGGAATCTAAATTTTATTATTCCAAAGCATCCCAGTGATGTTTTGGAGCGGTAAATGATGAATTTTGCATCATTTTAGCTCCTATATAGAGGCTAGATTGTACGATTACTCTTGAAAATGAGAAACCGCTTAAGGTGCCCGATTCGGAATCTATTTTCACCTATTAAACACAGTCAAATACTAAAGGTTGCTAGTCCATATTGTAGCCATTCAAATAAGCTTTCTAGGGGTTTTAAAACCGGGTCATTCGGATCTAAAACGAGTTAGATATGGCCAAAACGGTGAGGGCACGATGGAATCTGGGTCGAACGTGGAGGGCAGCAGGCAAAAAGGCCTATATCTCATTCGTAATCGTCCGGATCCATTTTATTCTTTCACCGCATGAAATTATATTCCAAGAGCTATAATTATGGGCCCCAGGAGGTACAAAATCCACCGCTCTCCGGCGGACCGAAAAAATGAGTTTTTGCCCTAGGGGTACCCCTATGAGTTTCAGTCAAAAACGCTCCGGAATGGAATCTAAATTTTATTATTCCAAAGCATCCCAGTGATGTTTTGGAGCGGTAAATGATGAATTTGCATCATTTTAGCTCCTATATAGAGGCTAGATTGTACGATTACTCTTGAAAATGAGAAACCGCTTAAGGTGCCGGATTCGGAATCTATTTTCACCTATTAAACACAGTTAAAAACTAAAAGTTGCAAGTCCATATTGTAGCCATTCAAATGAGCTTTCTAGGGGTTTTAAAACCGGGTCATTCGGATCTAAAACGAGTTAGATATGGCCAAAACGGTGAGGGCACGATGGAATCTGGGTCGAACGTGGAGGGCAGCAGGCAAAAAGGCCTATCTCATTCGTTATCGTCCGGATCCATTTTATTCTTTCACCGCATGAAATTATATCAAGAGCTATAATTATGGGCCCCCGGATGTACAAAATCCACCGCTCTCCGGCGGACCGAAAAAATGAGTTTTTGCCCTAGGGGTACCCCTATGAGTTTCAGTCAAAAACGCTCCGGAATGGAATCTAAATTTTATTATTCCAAAGCATCCCAGTGATGTTTTGGAGCGGTAAATGATGAATTTTGCATCATTTTAGCTCCTATATAGAGGCTAGATTGTACGATTACTCTTGAAAATGAGAAACCGCTTAAGGTGCCCGATTCGGAATCTATTTTCACCTATTAAACACAGTCAAATACTAAAAGTTGCAAGTTCATATTGTAGCCATTCAAATGAGCTTTCTAGGGGTTTTAAAACCGGGTCATTCGGATCTAAAACGAGTTAGATATGGCCAAAACGGTGAGGGCACGATGGAATCTGGGTCGAACGTGGAGGGCAGCAGGCAAAAAGGCCTATATCTCATTCGTTATCGTCCGGATCCATTTTATTCTTTCACCGCATGAAATTATATTCCAAGAGCTATAATTATGGGCCCCCGGAGGTACAAAATCCGCCGCTCTCCGGCGGACCGAAAAAATGAGTTTTTGCCCTAGGGGTACCCCTATGAGTTTCGGTCAAAAACGCTCCGGAAGGGAATCTAAATTTTATTATTCCAAAGCATCCCAGTGATGTTTTGGAGAGGTAAATGATGAATTTTGCATCATTTTAGCTCCTATATAGAGGCTAGATTGTACGATTACTCTTGAAAATGAGAAATCGCTTAAGGTGCCCGATTCGGAATCTATTTTCACCTATTAAACACAGTCAAATACTAAAAGTTGCAAGTCCATATTGTAGCCATTCAAATAAGCTTTCTAGGGGCTTTAAAACCGGGTCATTCGGATCTAAAACGAGTTAGATATGGCCAAAACGGTGAGGGCACGATGGAATCTGGGTCGAACGTGGAGGGCAGCAGGCAAAAAGGCCTATATCTCATTCGTAATCGTCCGGATCCATTTTATTCTTTCACCGCATGAAATTATATTCCAAGAGCTATAATTATGGGCCCCCGGAAGTACAAAATCCACCGCTCTCCGGCGGACCGAAAAAATGAGTTTTTGCCCTAGGGGTACCCCTATGAGTTTCAGTCAAAAACGCTCCGGAATGGAATCTAAATTTTATTATTCCAAAGCATCCCAGTGATGTTTTGGAGCGGTAAATGATGAATTTTGCATCATTTTAGCTCCTATATAGAGGCTAGATTGTACGATTACTCTTGAAAATGAGAAACCGCTTAAGGTGCCCGATTCGGAATCTATTTTCACCTATTAAACACAGTCAAATACTAAAGGTTGCTAGTCCATATTGTAGCCATTCAAATAAGCTTTCTAGGGGTTTTAAAACAGGGTCATTCGGATCTAAAACGAGTTAGATATGGCCAAAACAGTGAGGGCACGATGGAATCTGGGTCGAACGTGGAGGGCAGCAGGCAAAAAGGCCTATATCTCATTCGTAATCGTCCGGATCCATTTTATTCTTTCACCGCATGAAATTATATTCCAAGAGCTATAATTATGGGCCCCCGAAGGTACAAAATCCACCGCTCTCCGGCGGACCGAAAAAATGAGTTTTTGCCCTAGGGGTACCCCTATCAGTTTCAGTCAAAAACGCTCCGGAATGGAATCTAAATTTTATTATTCCAAAGCATCCCAGTGATGTTTTGGAGCGGTAAATGATGAATTTTGCATCATTTTAGCTCCTATATAGAGGCTAGATTGTACGATTACTCTTGAAAATGAGAAATCGCTTAAGGTGCCCGATTCGGAATCTATTTTCACCTATTAAACACAGTCAAATACTAAAAGTTGCAAGTCCATATTGTAGCCATTCAAATAAGCTTTCTAGGGGCTTTAAAACCGGGTCATTCGGATCTAAAACGAGTTAGATATGGCCAAAACGGTGAGGGCACGATGGAATCTGGGTCGAACGTGGAGGGCAGCAGGCAAAAAGGCCTATATCTCATTCGTAATCGTCCGGATCCATTTTATTCTTTCACCACATGAAATTATATTCCAAGAGCTATAATTATGGGGCCCCGGATGTACAAAATCCACCGCTCTCCGGCGGACCGAAAAAATGAGTTTTTGCCCTAGGGGTACCCCTATGAGTTTCAGTCAAAAACGCTCCGGAATGGAATCTAAATTTTATTATTCCAAAGCATCCCAGTGATGTTTTGGAGCGGTAAATGATGAATTTGCATCATTTTAGCTCCTATATAGAGGCTAGATTGTACGATTACTCTTGAAAATGAGAAACCGCTTAAGGTGCCGGATTCGGAATCTATTTTCACCTATTAAACACAGTTAAAAACTAAAAGTTGCAAGTCCATATTGTAGCCATTCAAATGAGCTTTCTAGGGGTTTTAAAACCGGGTCATTCGGATCTAAAACGAGTTAGATATGGCCAAAACGGTGAGGGCACGATGGAATCTGGGTCGAACGTGGAGGGCAGCAGGCAAAAAGGCCTATCTCATTCGTTATCGTCCGGATCCATTTTATTCTTTCACCGCATGAAATTATATCAAGAGCTATAATTATGGGCCCCCGGATGTACAAAATCCACCGCTCTCCGGCGGACCGAAAAAATGAGTTTTTGCCCTAGGGGTACCCCTATGAGTTTCAGTCAAAAACGCTCCGGAATGGAATCTAAATTTTATTATTCCAAAGCATCCCAGTGATGTTTTGGAGCGGTAAATGATGAATTTTGCATCATTTTAGCTCCTATATAGAGGCTAGATTGTACGATTACTCTTGAAAATGAGAAACCGCTTAAGGTGCCCGATTCGGAATCTATTTTCACCTATTAAACACAGTCAAATACTAAAAGTTGCAAGTCCATATTGTAGCCATTCAAATGAGCTTTCTAGGGGTTTTAAAACCGGGTCATTCGGATCTAAAACGAGTTAGATATGGCCAAAACGGTGAGGGCACGATGGAATCTGGGTCGAACGTGGAGGGCAGCAGGCAAAAAGGCCTATATCTCATTCGTTATCGTCCGGATCCATTTTATTCTTTCACCGCATGAAATTATATTCCAAGAGCTATAATTATGGGCCCCCGGAGGTACAAAATCCGCCGCTCTCCGGCGGACCGAAAAAATGAGTTTTTGCCCTAGGGGTACCCCTATGAGTTTCGGTCAAAAACGCTCCGGAAGGGAATCTAAATTTTATTATTCCAAAGCATCCCAGTGATGTTTTGGAGAGGTAAATGATGAATTTTGCATCATTTTAGCTCCTATATAGAGGCTAGATTGTACGATTACTCTTGAAAATGAGAAATCGCTTAAGGTGCCCGATTCGGAATCTATTTTCACCTATTAAACACAGTCAAATACTAAAAGTTGCAAGTCCATATTGTAGCCATTCAAATAAGCTTTCTAGGGGCTTTAAAACCGGGTCATTCGGATCTAAAACGAGTTAGATATGGCCAAAACGGTGAGGGCACGATGGAATTTGGGTCGAACGTGGAGGGCAGCAGGCAAAAAGGCCTATATCTCATTCGTAATCGTCCGGATCCATTTAATTCTTTCACCGCATGAAATTATATTCCAAGAGCTATAATTATGGGCCCCCGGATGTACAAAATCCACCGCTCTCCGGCGGACCGAAAAAATGAGTTTTTGCCCTAGGGGTACCCCTATGAGTTTCAGTCAAAAACGCTCCGGAATGGAATCTAAATTTTATTATTCCAAAGCATCCCAGTGATGTTTTGGAGCGGTAAATGATGAATTTTGCATCATTTTAGCTCCTATATAGAGGCTAGATTGTACGATTACTCTTGAAAATGAGAAACCGCTTAAGGTGCCGGATTCGGAATCTATTTTCACCTATTAAACACAGTTAAATACTAAAAGTTGCAAGTCCATATTGTAGCCATTCAAATGAGCTTTCTAGGGGTTTTAAAACCGGGTCATTCGGATCTAAAACGAGTTAGATATGGCCAAAACGGTGAGGGCACGATGGAATCTGGGTCGAACGTGGAGGGCAGCAGGCAAAAAGGCCTATCTCATTCGTTATCGTCCGGATCCATTTTATTCTTTCACCGCATGAAATTATATCAAGAGCAATAATTATGGGCCCCCTGATGTACAAAATCCACCGCTCTCCGGCGGACCGAAAAAATGAGTTTTTGCCCTAGGGGTACCCCTATGAGTTTCAGTCAAAAACGCTCCGGAATGGAATCTAAATTTTATTATTCCAAAGCATCCCAGTGATGTTTTGGAGCGGTAAATGATGAATTTTGCATCATTTTAGCTCCTATATAGAGGCTAGATTGTACGATTACTCTTGAAAATGCGAAACCGCTTAAGGTGCCGGATTCGGAATCTATTTTCACCTATTAAACACAGTTAAATACTAAAAGTTGCAAGTCCATATTGTAGCCATTCAAATGAGCTTTCTAGGGGTTTTAAAACCGGGTCATTCGGATCTAAAACGAGTTAGATATGGCCAAAACGGTGAGGGCACGATGGAATCTGGGTCGAACGTGGAGGGCAGCAGGCAAAAAGGCCTATCTCATTCGTTATCGTCCGGATCCATTTTATTCTTTCACCGCATGAAATTATATCAAGAGCTATAATTATGGGCCCCCGGAAGTACAAAATCCACCGCTCTCCGGCGGACCGAAAAAATGAGTTTTTGCCCTAGGGGTACCCCTATGAGTTTCAGTCAAAAACGCTCCGGAATGGAATCTAAATTTTATTATTCCAAAGTATCCCAGTGATGTTTTGGAGCGGTAAATGATGAATTTTGCATCATTTTAGCTCCTATATAGAGGCTAGATTGTACGATTACTCTTGAAAATGAGAAACCGCTTAAGGTGCCGGATTCGGAATCTATTTTCACCTATTAAACATAGTTAAATACTAAAAGTTGCAAGTCCATATTGTAGCCATTCAAATGAGCTTTCTAGGGGTTTTAAAACCGGGTCATTCGGATCAAAAACGAGTTAGATATGGCCAAAACGGTGAGGGCACGATGGAATCTGGGTCGAACGTGGAGGGCAGCAGGCAAAAAGGCCTATATCTCATTCGTAATCGTCCGGATCCATTTTATTCTTTCACCGCATGAAATTATATTCCAAGAGCTATAATTATGGGCCCCCGGAGGTACAAAATCCGCCGCTCTCCGGCGGACCGAAAAAATGAGTTTTTGCCCTAGGGGTGTACCCCTATGAGTTTCAGTCAAAAACGCTCCGGAATGGAATCTAAATTTTATTATTCCAAAGCATCCCAGTGATGTTTTGGAGCGGTAAATGATGAATTTTGCATCATTTTAGCTCCTATATAGAGGCTAGATTGTACGATTACTCTTGAAAATGAGAAACCGCTTAAGGTGCCCGATTCGGAATCTATTTTCACCTATTAAACACAGTCAAATACTAAAGGTTGCTAGTCCATATTGTAGCCATTCAAATAAGCTTTCTAGGGGTTTTAAAACCGGGTCATTCGGAACTAAAACGAGTTAGATATGGCCAAAACGGTGAGGGCACGATGGAATCTGGGTCGAACGTGGAGGGCAGCAGGCAAAAAGGCCTATATCTCATTCGTAATCGTCCGGATCCATTTTATTCTTTCACCGCATGAAATTATATTCCAAGAGCTATAATTATGGGCCCCCGGAGGTACAAAATCCACCGCTCTCCGGCGGACCGAAAAAATGAGTTTTTGCCCTAGGGGTACCCCTATCAGTTTCAGTCAAAAACGCTCCGGAATGGAATCTAAATTTTATTATTCCAAAGCATCCCAGTGATGTTTTGGAGCGGTAAATGATGAATTTTGCATCATTTTAGCTCCTATATAGAGGCTAGATTGTACGATTACTCTTGAAAATGAGAAATCGCTTAAGGTGCCCGATTCGGAATCTATTTTCACCTATTAAACACAGTCAAATACTAAAAGTTGCAAGTCCATATTGTAGCCATTCAAATAAGCTTTCTAGGGGCTTTAAAACCGGGTCATTCGGATCTAAAACGAGTTAGATATGGCCAAAACGGTGAGGGCACGATGGAATCTGGGTCGAACGTGGAGGGCAGCAGGCAAAAAGGCCTATATCTCATTCGTAATCGTCCGGATCCATTTAATTCTTTCACCGCATGAAATTATATTCCAAGAGCTATAATTATGGGCCCCCGGATGTACAAAATCCACCGCTCTCCGGCGGACCGAAAAAATGAGTTTTTGCCCTAGGGGTACCCCTATGAGTTTCAGTCAAAAACGCTCCGGAATGGAATCTAAATTTTATTATTCCAAAGCATCCCAGTGATGTTTTGGAGCGGTAAATGATGAATTTTGCATCATTTTAGCTCCTATATAGAGGCTAGATTGTACGATTACTCTTGAAAATGAGAAACCGCTTAAGGTGCCGGATTCGGAATCTATTTTCACCTATTAAACACAGTTAAATACTAAAAGTTGCAAGTCCATATTGTAGCCATTCAAATGAGCTTTCTAGGGGTTTTAAAACCGGGTCATTCGGATCTAAAACGAGTTAGATATGGCCAAAACGGTGAGGGCACGATGGAATCTGGGTCGAACGTGGAGGGCAGCAGGCAAAAAGGCCTATCTCATTCGTTATCGTCCGGATCCATTTTATTCTTTCACCGCATGAAATTATATCAAGAGCAATAATTATGGGCCCCCTGATGTACAAAATCCACCGCTCTCCGGCGGACCGAAAAAATGAGTTTTTGCCCTAGGGGTACCCCTATGAGTTTCAGTCAAAAACGCTCCGGAATGGAATCTAAATTTTATTATTCCAAAGCATCCCAGTGATGTTTTGGAGCGGTAAATGATGAATTTTGCATCATTTTAGCTCCTATATAGAGGCTAGATTGTACGATTACTCTTGAAAATGCGAAACCGCTTAAGGTGCCGGATTCGGAATCTATTTTCACCTATTAAACACAGTTAAATACTAAAAGTTGCAAGTCCATATTGTAGCCATTCAAATGAGCTTTCTAGGGGTTTTAAAACCGGGTCATTCGGATCTAAAACGAGTTAGATATGGCCAAAACGGTGAGGGCACGATGGAATCTGGGTCGAACGTGGAGGGCAGCAGGCAAAAAGGCCTATCTCATTCGTTATCGTCCGGATCCATTTTATTCTTTCACCGCATGAAATTATATCAAGAGCTATAATTATGGGCCCCCGGAAGTACAAAATCCACCGCTCTCCGGCGGACCGAAAAAATGAGTTTTTGCCCTAGGGGTACCCCTATGAGTTTCAGTCAAAAACGCTCCGGAATGGAATCTAAATTTTATTATTCCAAAGTATCCCAGTGATGTTTTGGAGCGGTAAATGATGAATTTTGCATCATTTTAGCTCCTATATAGAGGCTAGATTGTACGATTACTCTTGAAAATGAGAAACCGCTTAAGGTGCCGGATTCGGAATCTATTTTCACCTATTAAACATAGTTAAATACTAAAAGTTGCAAGTCCATATTGTAGCCATTCAAATGAGCTTTCTAGGGGTTTTAAAACCGGGTCATTCGGATCAAAAACGAGTTAGATATGGCCAAAACGGTGAGGGCACGATGGAATCTGGGTCGAACGTGGAGGGCAGCAGGCAAAAAGGCCTATATCTCATTCGTAATCGTCCGGATCCATTTTATTCTTTCACCGCATGAAATTATATTCCAAGAGCTATAATTATGGGCCCCCGGAGGTACAAAATCCGCCGCTCTCCGGCGGACCGAAAAAATGAGTTTTTGCCCTAGGGGTGTACCCCTATGAGTTTCAGTCAAAAACGCTCCGGAATGGAATCTAAATTTTATTATTCCAAAGCATCCCAGTGATGTTTTGGAGCGGTAAATGATGAATTTTGCATCATTTTAGCTCCTATATAGAGGCTAGATTGTACGATTACTCTTGAAAATGAGAAACCGCTTAAGGTGCCCGATTCGGAATCTATTTTCACCTATTAAACACAGTCAAATACTAAAGGTTGCTAGTCCATATTGTAGCCATTCAAATAAGCTTTCTTGGGGTTTTAAAACCGGGTCATTCGGAACTAAAACGAGTTAGATATGGCCAAAACGGTGAGGGCACGATGGAATCTGGGTCGAACGTGGAGGGCAGCAGGCAAAAAGGCCTATATCTCATTCGTAATCGTCCGGATCCATTTTATTCTTTCACCGCATGAAATTATATTCCAAGAGCTATAATTATGGGCCCCCGGAGGTACAAAATCCACCGCTCTCCGGCGGACCGAAAAAATGAGTTTTTGCCCTAGGGGTACCCCTATCAGTTTCAGTCAAAAACGCTCCGGAATGGAATCTAAATTTTATTATTCCAAAGCATCCCAGTGATGTTTTGGAGCGGTAAATGATGAATTTTGCATCATTTTAGCTCCTATATAGAGGCTAGATTGTACGATTACTTCGGAAAATGAGAAACCGCTTAAGGTGCCCGATTCGGAATCTATTTTCACCTTTAAACACAGTCAAATACTAAAAGTTGCAAGTCCATATTGTAGCCATTCAAATGAGCTTTCTAGGGGTTTTAAAACCGGGTCATTCGGATCTAAAACGAGTTAGATATGGCCAAAACGGTGAGGGCACGATGGAATCTGGGTCGAACGTGGAGGGCAGCAGGCAAAAAGGCCTATCTCATTCGTTATCGTCCGGATCCATTTTATTCTTTCACCGCATGAAATTATATCAAGAGCAATAATTATGGGCCCCCTGATGTACAAAATCCACCGCTCTCCGGCGGACCGAAAAAATGAGTTTTTGCCCTAGGGGTACCCCTATGAGTTTCAGTCAAAAACGCTCCGGAATGGAATCTAAATTTTATTATTCCAAAGCATCCCAGTGATGTTTTGGAGCGGTAAATGATGAATTTTGCATCATTTTAGCTCCTATATAGAGGCTAGATTGTACGATTACTCTTGAAAATGCGAAACCGCTTAAGGTGCCGGATTCGGAATCTATTTTCACCTATTAAACACAGTTAAATACTAAAAGTTGCAAGTCCATATTGTAGCCATTCAAATGAGCTTTCTAGGGGTTTTAAAACCGGGTCATTCGGATCTAAAACGAGTTAGATATGGCCAAAACGGTGAGGGCACGATGGAATCTGGGTCGAACGTGGAGGGCAGCAGGCAAAAAGGCCTATCTCATTCGTTATCGTCCGGATCCATTTTATTCTTTCACCGCATGAAATTATATCAAGAGCTATAATTATGGGCCCCCGGAAGTACAAAATCCACCGCTCTCCGGCGGACCGAAAAAATGAGTTTTTGCCCTAGGGGTACCCCTATGAGTTTCAGTCAAAAACGCTCCGGAATGGAATCTAAATTTTATTATTCCAAAGTATCCCAGTGATGTTTTGGAGCGGTAAATGATGAATTTTGCATCATTTTAGCTCCTATATAGAGGCTAGATTGTACGATTACTCTTGAAAATGAGAAACCGCTTAAGGTGCCGGATTCGGAATCTATTTTCACCTATTAAACATAGTTAAATACTAAAAGTTGCAAGTCCATATTGTAGCCATTCAAATGAGCTTTCTAGGGGTTTTAAAACCGGGTCATTCGGATCAAAAACGAGTTACATATGGCCAAAACGGTGAGGGCACGATGGAATCTGGGTCGAACGTGGAGGGCAGCAGGCAAAAAGGCCTATATCTCATTCGTAATCGTCCGGATCCATTTTATTCTTTCACCGCATGAAATTATATTCCAAGAGCTATAATTATGGGCCCCCGGAGGTACAAAATCCGCCGCTCTCCGGCGGACCGAAAAAATGAGTTTTTGCCCTAGGGGTGTACCCCTATGAGTTTCAGTCAAAAACGCTCCGGAATGGAATCTAAATTTTATTATTCCAAAGCATCCCAGTGATGTTTTGGAGCGGTAAATGATGAATTTTGCATCATTTTAGCTCCTATATAGAGGCTAGATTGTACGATTACTCTTGAAAATGAGAAACCGCTTAAGGTGCCCGATTCGGAATCTATTTTCACCTATTAAACACAGTCAAATACTAAAGGTTGCTAGTCCATATTGTAGCCATTCAAATAAGCTTTCTAGGGGTTTTAAAACCGGGTCATTCGGAACTAAAACGAGTTAGATATGGCCAAAACGGTGAGGGCACGATGGAATCTGGGTCGAACGTGGAGGGCAGCAGGCAAAAAGGCCTATATCTCATTCGTAATCGTCCGGATCCATTTTATTCTTTCACCGCATGAAATTATATTCCAAGAGCTATAATTATGGGCCCCCGGAGGTACAAAATCCACCGCTCTCCGGCGGACCGAAAAAATGAGTTTTTGCCCTAGGGGTACCCCTATCAGTTTCAGTCAAAAACGCTCCGGAATGGAATCTAAATTTTATTATTCCAAAGCATCCCAGTGATGTTTTGGAGCGGTAAATGATGAATTTTGCATCATTTTAGCTCCTATATAGAGGCTAGATTGTACGATTACTTCGGAAAATGAGAAACCGCTTAAGGTGCCCGATTCGGAATCTATTTTCACCTATTAAACACAGTCAAATACTAAAAGTTGCAAGTCCATATTGTAGCCATTCAAATGAGCTTTCTAGGGGTTTTAAAACCGGGTCATTCGGATCTAAAACGAGTTAGATATGGCAAAAACGGTGAGGGCCCGATGGAATCTGGGTCGAACGTGGAGGGCAGCAGGCAAAAAGGCCTATATCTCATTCGTTATCGTCCGGATCCATTTTATTCTTTCACCGCATAAATTATATTCCAAGAGCTATAATTATGGTCCCCCGGAGGTACAAAATCCGCCGCTCTCCGGCGGATCGAAAAAATGAGTTTTTGCCCTAGGGGTACCCCTATGAGTTTCGGTCAAAAACGCTCCGGAAGGGAATCTAAATTTTATTATTCAAAAGCATCCCAGTGATGTTTTGGAGCGGTAAATGATCAATTTTGCATCATTTTAGCTCCTATATAGAGGCTAGATTGTACGATTACTCTTGAAAATGAGAAACCGCTTAAGGTGCCCGATTCGGAATCTATTTTCACCTATTAAACACAGTCAAATACTAAAAGTTGCTAGTCCATATTGTAGCCATTCAAATAAGCTTTCTAGGGGTTTTAAAACCGGGTCATTCGGATCTAAAACGAGTTAGATATGGCCAAAACGGTGAGGGCACGATGGAATCTGGGTCGAACGTGGAGGGCAGCAGGCAAAAAGGCCTATATCTCATTCGTAATCGTCCGGATCCATTTTATTCTTTCACCGCATGAAATTATATTCCAAGAGCTATAATTATGGGCCCCCGGAGGTACAAAATCCGCCGCTCTCCGGCGGACCGAAAAAATGAGTTTTTGCCCTAGGGGTACCCCTATGAGTTTCGGTCAAAAACGCTCCGGAAGGGAATCTAAATTTTATTATTCCAAAGCATCCCAGTGATGTTTTGGAGAGGTAAATGATGAATTTTGCATCATTTTAGCTCCTATATAGAGGCTAGATTGTACGATTACTCTTGAAAATGAGAAATCGCTTAAGGTGCCCGATTCGGAATCTATTTTCACCTATTAAACACAGTCAAATACTAAAAGTTGCAAGTCCATATTGTAGCCATTCAAATAAGCTTTCTAGGGGCTTTAAAACCGGGTCATTCGGATCTAAAACGAGTTAGATATGGCCAAAACGGTGAGGGCACGATGGAATCTGGGTCGAACGTGGAGGGCAGCAGGCAAAAAGGCCTATATCTCATTCGTAATCGTCCGGATCCATTTTATTCTTTCACCGCATGAAATTATATTCCAAGAGCTATAATTATGGGCCCCCGGATGTACAAAATCCACCGCTCTCCGGCGGACCGAAAAAATGAGTTTTTGCCCTAGGGGTACCCCTATGAGTTTCAGTCAAAAACGCTCCGGAATGGAATCTAAATTTTATTATTCCAAAGCATCCCAGTG
This sequence comes from Thymus mandschuricus, assembly GCA_029379335.1. Lineage (NCBI taxonomy): Eukaryota > Viridiplantae > Streptophyta > Magnoliopsida > Lamiales > Lamiaceae > Thymus > Thymus mandschuricus. The sequence goes on along the minus strand of CM057076.1, from coordinate 112,994 downwards.
ATGTTTTGGAGCGGTAAATGATGAATTTTGCATCATTTTAGCTCCTATATAGAGGCTAGATTGTACGATTACTCTTGAAAATGAGAAACCGCTTAAGGTGCCGGATTCGGAATCTATTTTCACCTATTAAACACAGTTAAATACTAAAAGTTGCAAGTCCATATTGTAGCCATTCAAATGAGCTTTCTAGGGGTTTTAAAACCGGGTCATTCGGATCTAAAACGAGTTAGATATGGCCAAAACGGTGAGGGCACGATGGAATCTGGGTCGAACGTGGAGGGCAGCAGGCAAAAAGGCCTATCTCATTCGTTATCGTCCGGATCCATTTTATTCTTTCACCGCATGAAATTATATCAAGAGCAATAATTATGAGCCCCCTGATGTACAAAATCCACCGCTCTCCGGCGGACCGAAAAAATGAGTTTTTGCCCTAGGGGTACCCCTATGAGTTTCAGTCAAAAACGCTCCGGAATGGAATCTAAATTTTATTATTCCAAAGCATCCCAGTGATGTTTTGGAGCGGTAAATGATGAATTTTGCATCATTTTAGCTCCTATATAGAGGCTAGATTGTACGATTACTCTTGAAAATGCGAAACCGCTTAAGGTGCCGGATTCGGAATCTATTTTCACCTATTAAACACAGTTAAATACTAAAATTTGCAAGTCCATATTGTAGCCATTCAAATGAGCTTTCTAGGGGTTTTAAAACCGGGTCATTCGGATCTAAAACGAGTTAGATATGGCCAAAACGGTGAGGGCACGATGGAATCTGGGTCGAACGTGGAGGGCAGCAGGCAAAAAGGCCTATCTCATTCGTTATCGTCCGGATCCATTTTATTCTTTCACCGCATGAAATTATATCAAGAGCTATAATTATGGGCCCCCGGAAGTACAAAATCCACCGCTCTCCGGCGGACCGAAAAAATGAGTTTTTGCCCTAGGGGTACCCCTATGAGTTTCAGTCAAAAACGCTCCGGAATGGAATCTAAATTTTATTATTCCAAAGTATCCCAGTGATGTTTTGGAGCGGTAAATGATGAATTTTGCATCATTTTAGCTCCTATATAGAGGCTAGATTGTACGATTACTCTTGAAAATGAGAAACCGCTTAAGGTGCCGGATTCGGAATCTATTTTCACCTATTAAACATAGTTAAATACTAAAAGTTGCAAGTCCATATTGTAGCCATTCAAATGAGCTTTCTAGGGGTTTTAAAACCGGGTCATTCGGATCAAAAACGAGTTAGATATGGCCAAAACGGTGAGGGCACGATGGAATCTGGGTCGAATGTGGAGGGCAGCAGGCAAAAAGGCCTATATCTCATTCGTAATCGTCCGGATCCATTTTATTCTTTCACCGCATGAAATTATATTCCAAGAGCTATAATTATGGGCCCCCGGAGGTACAAAATCCGCCGCTCTCCGGCGGACCGAAAAAATGAGTTTTTGCCCTAGGGGTGTACCCCTATGAGTTTCAGTCAAAAACGCTCCGGAATGGAATCTAAATTTTATTATTCCAAAGCATCCCAGTGATGTTTTGGAGCGGTAAATGATGAATTTTGCATCATTTTAGCTCCTATATAGAGGCTAGATTGTACGATTACTCTTGAAAATGAGAAACCACTTAAGGTGCCCGATTCGGAATCTATTTTCACCTATTAAACACAGTCAAATACTAAAGGTTGCTAGTCCATATTGTAGCCATTCAAATAAGCTTTCTAGGGGTTTTAAAACCGGGTCATTCGGATCTAAAACGAGTTAGATATGGCCAAAACGGTGAGGGCACGATGGAATCTGGGTCGAACGTGGAGGGCAGCAGGCAAAAAGGCCTATATCTCATTCGTAATCGTCCGGATCCATTTTATTCTTTCACCGCATGAAATTATATTCCAAGAGCTATAATTATGGGCCCCCGGAGGTACAAAATCCACCGCTCTCCGGCGGACCGAAAAAATGAGTTTTTGCCCTAGGGGTACCCCTATCAGTTTCAGTCAAAAACGCTCCGGAATGGAATCTAAATTTTATTATTCCAAAGCATCCCAGTGATGTTTTGGAGCGGTAAATGATGAATTTTGCATCATTTAGCTCCTATATAGAGGCTAGATTGTACGATTACTTCGGAAAATGATAAACCGCTTAAGGTGCCCGATTCGGAATCTATTTTCACCTATTAAACACAGTCAAATACTAAAAGTTGCAAGTCCATATTGTAGCCATTCAAATGAGCTTTCTAGGGGTTTTAAAACCGGGTCATTCGGATCTAAAACGAGTTAGATATGGCAAAAACGGTGAGGGCCCGATGGAATCTGGGTCGAACGTGGAGGGCAGCAGGCAAAAAGGCCTATATCTCATTCGTTATCGTCCGGATCCATTTTATTCTTTCACCGCATAAATTATATTCCAAGAGCTATAATTATGGTCCCCCGGAGGTACAAAATCCGCCGCTCTCCGGCGGACCGAAAAAATGAGTTTTTGCCCTAGGGGTACCCCTATGAGTTTCGGTCAAAAACGCTCCGGAAGGGAATCTAAATTTTATTATTCCAAAGCATCCCAGTGATGTTTTGGAGCGGTAAATGATGAATTTTGCATCATTTTAGCTCCTATATAGAGGCTAGATTGTACGATTACTCTTGAAAATGAGAAACCGCTTAAGGTGCCCGATTCGGAATCTATTTTCACCTATTAAACACAGTCAAATACTAAAAGTTGCAAGTCCATATTGTAGCCATTGAAATAAGCTTTCTAGCGGTTTTAAAACCGGGTCATTCGGATCTAAAACGAGTTAGATATGGCCAAAACGGTGAGGGCACGATGGAATCTGGGTCGAACGTGGAGGGCAGCAGGCAAAAAGGCCTATATCTCATTCGTAATCGTCCGGATCCATTTTATTCTTTCACCGCATGAAATTATATTCCAAGAGCTATAATTATGGGCCCCCGGAGGTACAAAATCCACCGCTCTCCGGCGGACCGAAAAAATGAGTTTTTGCCTTAGGGGTACCCCTGTGAGTTTCAGTCAAAAACGCTCCGGAATGGAATCAAAATTTTATTATTCCAAAGCATCCCAGTGATGTTTTGGAGCGGTAAATGATGAATTTTGCATCATTTTAGCTCCTATATAGGCTAGATTGTACGATTAATCTTGAAAATGAGAAACCGCTTAAGGTGCCCGATTCGGAATCTATTTTCACCTATTAAACACAGTCAAATACTAAAAGTTGCAAGTCCATATTGTAGCCATTCAAATGAGCTTTCTAGGGGTTTTAAAACCGGGTCATTCGGATCTAAAACGAGTTAGATATGGCCAAAACGGTGAGGGCACGATGAAATCTGGGTCGAACGTGGAGGGCAGCAGGCAAAAAGGCCTATATCTCATTCGTTATCGTCCGGATCCATTTTATTCTTTCACCGCATGAAATTATATTCCAAGAGCTATAATTATGGGCCCCCGGAGGTACAAAATCCGCCGCTCTCCGGCGGACCGAAAAAATGAGTTTTTGCCCTAGGGGTACCCCTATGAGTTTCGGTCAAAAACGCTCCGGAATGGAATCTAAATTTTATTATTCCATAGCATCCCAGTGATGTTTTGGAGCGGTAAATGATGAATTTTGCATCATTTTAGCTCCTATATAGAGGCTAGATTGTACGATTACTTCGGAAAATGAGAAACCGCTTAAGGTGCCCGATTCGGAATCTATTTTCACCTATTAAACACAGTCAAATAGTAAAAGTTGCAAGTCCATATTGTAGCCATTCAAATGAGCTTTCTAGGGGTTTTAAAACCGGGTCATTCGGATCTAAAACGAGTTAGATATGGCAAAAACGGTGAGGGCCCGATGGAATCTGGGTCGAACGTGGAGGGCAGCAGGCAAAAAGGCCTATATCTCATTCGTTATCGTCCGGATCCATTTTATTCTTTCACCGCATAAATTATATTCCAAGAGCTATAATTATGGTCCCCCGGAGGTACAAAATCCGCCGCTCTCCGGCGGACCGAAAAAATGAGTTTTTGCCCTAGGGGTACCCCTATGAGTTTCGGTCAAAAACGCTCCGGAAGGGAATCTAAATTTTATTATTCCAAAGCATCCCAGTGATGTTTTGGAGCGGTAAATGATGAATTTTGCATCATTTTAGCTCCTATATAGAGGCTAGATTGTACGATTACTCTTGAAAATGAGAAACCGCTTAAGGTGCCCGATTCGGAATCTATTTTCACCTATTAAACACAGTCAAATACTAAAAGTTGCAAGTCCATATTGTAGCCATTCAAATGAGCTTTCTAGGGGTTTTAAAACCGGGTCATTCGGATCTAAAACGAGTTAGATATGGCCAAAACGGTGAGGGCACGATGGAATCTGGGTCGAACGTGGAGGGCAGCAGGCAAAAAGGCCTATATCTCATTCGTTATCGTCCGGATCCATTTTATTCTTTCACCGCAGGAATCCAAGAGCTATAATTATGGGCCCCCGGAGGTACAAAATCCGCCGCTCTCCGGCGGACCGAAAAAATGAGTTTTTGCCCTAGGGGTACCCCTATGAGTTTCGGTCAAAAACGCTCCGGAATGGAATCTAAATTTTATTATTCCAAAGCATCCCAGTGATGTTTTGGAGCGGTAAATGATGAATTTTGCATCATTTTAGCTCCTATATAGAGGCTAGATTGTACGATTAATCTTGAAAATGAGAAACCGCTTAAGGTGCCCGATTCGGAATCTATTTTCACCTATTAAACACAGTCAAATACTAAAAGTTGCTAGTCCATATTGTAGCCATTCAAATAAGCTTTCTAGGGGTTTTAAAACCGGGTCATTCGGATCTAAAACGAGTTAGATATGGCCAAAACGGTGAGGGCACGATGGAATCTGGGTCGAACGTGGAGGGCAGCAGGCAAAAAGGCCTATATCTCATTCGTAATCGTCCGGATCCATTTTATTCTTTCACCGCATAAAATTATATTCCAAGAGCTATAATTATGGGCCCCCGGAGGTACAAAATCCACCGCTCTCCGGCGGACCGAAAAAATGAGTTTTTGCCCTAGGGGTACCCCTATCAGTTTCAGTCAAAAACGCTCCGGAATGGAATCTAAATTTTATTATTCCAAAGCATCCCAATGATGTTTTGGAGCGGTAAATGATGAATTTTGCATCATTTTAGCTCCTATATAGAGGCTAGATTGTACGATTACTTCGGAAAATGAGAAACCGCTTAAGGTGCCCGATTCGGAATCTATTTTCACCTATTAAACACAGTCAAATACTAAAAGTTGCAAGTCCATATTGTAGCCATTCAAATGAGCTTTCTAGGGGTTTTAAAACCGGGTCATTCGGATCTAAAACGAGTTAGATATGGCAAAAACGGTGAGGGCCCGATGGAATCTGGGTCGAACGTGGAGGGCAGCAGGCAAAAAGGCCTATATCTCATTCGTTATCGTCCGGATCCATTTTATTCTTTCACCGCATAAATTATATTCCAAGAGCTATAATTATGGTCCCCCGGAGGTACAAAATCCGCCGCTCTCCGGCGGACCGAAAAAATGAGTTTTTGCCCTAGGGGTACCCCTATGAGTTTCGGTCAAAAACGCTCCGGATGGGAATCTAAATTTTATTATTCCAAAGCATCCCAGTGATGTTTTGGAGCGGTAAATGATGAATTTTGCATCATTTTAGCTCCTATATAGAGGCTAGATTGTACGATTACTCTTGAAAATGAGAAACCGCTTAAGGTGCCCGATTCGGAATCTATTTTCACCTATTAAACACAGTCAAATACTAAAAGTTGCTAGTCCATATTGTAGCCATTCAAATAAGCTTTCTAGGGGTTTTAAAACCGGGTCATTCGGATCTAAAACGAGTTAGATATGGCCAAAACGGTGAGGGCACGATGGAATCTGGGTTGAACGTGGAGGGCAGCAGGCAAAAAGGCCTATATCTCATTCGTAATCGTCCGGATCCATTTTATTCTTTCACCGCATGAAATTATATTCCAAGAGCTATAATTATGGGCCCCCGGAGGTACAAAATCCACCGCTCTCCGGCGGACCGAAAAAATGAGTTTTTGCCCTAGGGGTACCCCTATCAGTTTCAGTCAAAAACGCTCCGGAATGGAATCTAAATTTTATTATTCCAAAGCATCCCAATGATGTTTTGGAGCGGTAAATGATGAATTTTGCATCATTTTAGCTCCTATATAGAGGCTAGATTGTACGATTACTTCGGAAAATGAGAAACCGCTTAAGGTGCCCGATTCGGAATCTATTTTCACCTATTAAACACAGTCAAATACTAAAAGTTGCAAGTCCATATTGTAGCCATTCAAATGAGCTTTCTAGGGGTTTTAAAACCGGGTCATTCGGATCTAAAACGAGTTAGATATGGCAAAAACGGTGAGGGCCCGATGGAATCTGGGTCGAACGTGGAGGGCAGCAGGCAAAAAGGCCTATATCTCATTCGTTATCGTCCGGATCCATTTTATTCTTTCACCGCATAAATTATATTCCAAGAGCTATAATTATGGTCCCCCGGAGGTACAAAATCCGCCGCTCTCCGGCGGACCGAAAAAATGAGTTTTTGCCCTAGGGGTACCCCTATGAGTTTCGGTCAAAAACGCTCCGGAAGGGAATCTAAATTTTATTATTCCAAAGCATCCCAGTGATGTTTTGGAGCGGTAAATGATGAATTTTGCATCATTTTAGCTCCTATATAGAGGCTAGATTGTACGATTACTCTTGAAAATGAGAAACCGCTTAAGGTGCCCGATTCGGAATCTATTTTCACCTATTAAACACAGTCAAATACTAAAAGTTGCAAGTCCATATTGTAGCCATTGAAATAAGCTTTCTAGCGGTTTTAAAACCGGGTCATTCGGATCTAAAACGAGTTAGATATGGCCAAAACGGTGAGGGCACGATGGAATCTGGGTCGAACGTGGAGGGCAGCAGGCAAAAAGGCCTATATCTCATTCGTAATCGTCCGGATCCATTTTATTCTTTCACCGCATGAAATTATATTCCAAGAGCTATAATTATAGGCCCCCGGAGGTACAAAATCCGCCGCTCTCCGGTGGACCGAAAAAATGAGTTTTTGCCCTAGGGGTACCCCTATGAGTTTCGGTCAAAAACGCTCCGGAATGGAATCTAAATTTTATTATTCCAAAGCATCCCAGTGATGTTTTGGAGCGGTAAATGATGAATTTTGCATCATTTTAGCTCCTATATAGAGGCTAGATTGTACGATTAATCTTGAAAATGAGAAACCGCTTAAGGTGCCCGATTCGGAATCTATTTTCACCTATTAAACACAGTCAAATACTAAAAGTTGCTAGTCCATATTGTAGCCATTCAAATAAGCTTTCTAGGGGTTTTAAAACCGGGTCATTCGGATCTAAAACGAGTTAGATATGGCCAAAACGGTGAGGGCACGATGGAATCTGGGTCGAACGTGGAGGGCAGCAGGCAAAAAGGCCTATATCTCATTCGTAATCGTCCGGATCCATTTTATTCTTTCACCGCATGAAATTATATTCCAAGAGCTATAATTATGGGCCCCCGGAGGTACAAAATCCACCGCTCTCCGGCGGACCGAAAAAATGAGTTTTTGCCCTAGGGGTACCCCTATCAGTTTCAGTCAAAAACGCTCCGGAATGGAATCTAAATTTTATTATTCCAAAGCATCCCAGTGATGTTTTGGAGCGGTAAATGATGAATTTTGCATCATTTTAGCTCCTATATAGAGGCTAGATTGTACGATTACTTCGGAAAATGAGAAACCGCTTAAGGTGCCCGATTCGGAATCTATTTTCACCTATTAAACACAGTCAAATAGTAAAAGTTGCAAGTCCATATTGTAGCCATTCAAATGAGCTTTCTAGGGGTTTTAAAACCGGGTCATTCGGATCTAAAACGAGTTAGATATGGCAAAAACGGTGAGGGCCCGATGGAATCTGGGTCGAACGTGGAGGGCAGCAGGCAAAAAGGCCTATATCTCATTCGTTATCGTCCGGATCCATTTTATTCTTTCACCGCATAAATTATATTCCAAGAGCTATAATTATGGTCCCCCGGAGGTACAAAATCCGCCGCTCTCCGGCGGACCGAAAAAATGAGTTTTTGCCCTAGGGGTACCCCTATGAGTTTCGGTCAAAAACGCTCCGGAAGGGAATCTAAATTTTATTATTCCAAAGCATCCCAGTGATGTTTTGGAGCGGTAAATGATGAATTTTGCATCATTTTAGCTCCTATATAGAGGCTAGATTGTACGATTACTCTTGAAAATGAGAAACCGCTTAAGGTGCCCGATTCGGAATCTATTTTCACCTATTAAACACAGTCAAATACTAAAAGTTGCAAGTCCATATTGTAGCCATTCAAATGAGCTTTCTAGGGGTTTTAAAACCGGGTCATTCGGATCTAAAACGAGTTAGATATGGCCAAAACGGTGAGGGCACGATGGAATCTGGGTCGAACGTGGAGGGCAGCAGGCAAAAAGGCCTATATCTCATTCGTTATCGTCCGGATCCATTTTATTCTTTCACCGCAGGAATCCAAGAGCTATAATTATGGGCCCCCGGAGGTACAAAATCCGCCGCTCTCCGGCGGACCGAAAAAATGAGTTTTTGCCCTAGGGGTACCCCTATGAGTTTCGGTAAAAAACGCTCCGGAATGGAATCTAAATTTTATTATTCCAAAGCATCCCAGTGATGTTTTGGAGCGGTAAATGATGAATTTTGCATCATTTTAGCTCCTATATAGAGGCTAGATTGTACGATTAATCTTGAAAATGAGAAACCGCTTAAGGTGCCCGATTCGGAATCTATTTTCACCTATTAAACACAGTCAAATACTAAAAGTTGCTAGTCCATATTGTAGCCATTCAAATAAGCTTTCTAGGGGTTTTAAAACCGGGTCATTCGGATCTAAAACGAGTTAGATATGGCCAAAACGGTGAGGGCACGATGGAATCTGGGTCGAACGTGGAGGGCAGCAGGCAAAAAGGCCTATATCTCATTCGTAATCGTCCGGATCCATTTTATTCTTTCACCGCATGAAATTATATTCCAAGAGCTATAATTATGGGCCCCCGGAGGTACAAAATCCACCGCTCTCCGGCGGACCGAAAAAATGAGTTTTTGCCCTAGGGGTACCCCTATCAGTTTCAGTCAAAAACGCACCGGAATGGAATCTAAATTTTATTATTCCAAAGCATCCCAATGATGTTTTGGAGCGGTAAATGATGAATTTTGCATCATTTTAGCTCCTATATAGAGGCTAGATTGTACGATTACTTCGGAAAATGAGAAACCGCTTAAGGTGCCCGATTCGGAATCTATTTTCACCTATTAAACACAGTCAAATACTAAAAGTTGCAAGTCCATATTGTAGCCATTCAAATGAGCTTTCTAGGGGTTTTAAAACCGGGTCATTCGGATCTAAAACGAGTTAGATATGGCAAAAACGGTGAGGGCCCGATGGAATCTGGGTCGAACGTGGAGGGCAGCAGGCAAAAAGGCCTATATCTCATTCGTTATCGTCCGGATCCATTTTATTCTTTCACCGCATAAATTATATTCCAAGAGCTATAATTATGGTCCCCCGGAGGTACAAAATCCGCCGCTCTCCGGCGGACCGAAAAAATGAGTTTTTGCCCTAGGGGTACCCCTATGAGTTTCGGTCAAAAACGCTCCGGAAGGGAATCTAAATTTTATTATTCCAAAGCATCCCAGTGATGTTTTGGAGCGGTAAATGATGAATTTTGCATCATTTTAGCTCCTATATAGAGGCTAGATTGTACGATTACTCTTGAAAATGAGAAACCGCTTAAGGTGCCCGATTCGGAATCTATTTTCACCTATTAAACACAGTCAAATACTAAAAGTTGCAAGTCCATATTGTAGCCATTGAAATAAGCTTTCTAGCGGTTTTAAAACCGGGTCATTCGGATCTAAAACGAGTTAGATATGGCCAAAACGGTGAGGGCACGATGGAATCTGGGTCGAACGTGGAGGGCAGCAGGCAAAAAGGCCTATATCTCATTCGTAATCGTCCGGATCCATTTTATTCTTTCACCGCATGAAATTATATTCCAAGAGCTATAATTATGGGCCCCCGGAGGTACAAAATCCGCCGCTCTCCGGCGGACCGAAAAAATGAGTTTTTGCCCTAGGGGTACCCCTATGAGTTTCGGTCAAAAACGCTCCGGAATGGAATCTAAATTTTATTATTCCAAAGCATCCCAGTGATGTTTTGGAGCGGTAAATGATGAATTTTGCATCATTTTAGCTCCTATATAGAGGATAGATTGTACGATTAATCTTGAAAATGAGAAACCGCTTAAGGTGCCCGATTCGGAATCTATTTTCACCTATTAAACACAGTCAAATACTAAAAGTTGCTAGTCCATATTGTAGCCATTCAAATAAGCTTTCTAGGGGTTTTAAAACCGGGTCATTCGGATCTAAAACGAGTTAGATATGGCCAAAACGGTGAGGGCACGATGGAATCTGGGTCGAACGTGGAGGGCAGCAGGCAAAAAGGCCTATATCTCATTCGTAATCGTCCGGATCCATTTTATTCTTTCACCGCATGAAATTATATTCCAAGAGCTATAATTATGGGCCCCCGGAGGTACAAAATCCACCGCTCTCCGGCGGACCGAAAAAATGAGTTTTTGCCCTAGGGGTACCCCTATCAGTTTCAGTCAAAAACGCTCCGGAATGGAATCTAAATTTTATTATTCCAAAGCATCCCAGTGATGTTTTGGAGCGGTAAATGATGAATTTTGCATCATTTTAGCTTCTATATAGAGGCTAGATTGTACGATTACTTCGGAAAATGAGAAACCGCTTAAGGTGCCCGATTCGGAATCTATTTTCACCTATTAAACACAGTCAAATACTAAAAGTTGCAAGTCCATATTGTAGCCATTCAAATGAGCTTTCTAGGGGTTTTAAAACCGGGTCATTCGGATCTAAAACGAGTTAGATATGGCAAAAACGGTGAGGGCCCGATGGAATCTGGGTCGAACGTGGAGGGCAGCAGGCAAAAAGGCCTATATCTCATTCATTATCGTCCGGATCCATTTTATTCTTTCACCGCATAAATTATATTCCAAGAGCTATAATTATGGTCCCCCGGAGGTACAAAATCCGCCGCTCTCCGGCGGACCGAAAAAATGAGTTTTTGCCCTAGGGGTACCCCTATGAGTTTCGGTCAAAAACGCTCCGGAAGGGAATCTAAATTTTATTATTCCAAAGCATCCCAGTGATGTTTTGGAGCGGTAAATGATGAATTTTGCATCATTTTAGCTCCTATATAGAGGCTAGATTGTACGATTACTCTTGAAAATGAGAAACCGCTTAAGGTGCCCGATTCGGAATCTATTTTCACCTATTAAACACAGTCAAATACTAAAAGTTGCAAGTCCATATTGTAGCCATTCAAATGAGCTTTCTAGGGGTTTTAAAACCGGGTCATTCGGATCTAAAACGAGTTAGATATGGCCAAAACGGTGAGGGCACGATGGAATCTGGGTCGAACGTGGAGGGCAGCAGGCAAAAAGGCCTATATCTCATTCGTTATCGTCCGGATCCATTTTATTCTTTCACCGCAGGAATCCAAGAGCTATAATTATGGGCCCCCGGAGGTACAAAATCCGCCGCTCTCCGGCGGACCGAAAAAATGAGTTTTTGCCCTAGGGGTACCCCTATGAGTTTCGGTAAAAAACGCTCCGGAATGGAATCTAAATTTTATTATTCCAAAGCATCCCAGTGATGTTTTGGAGCGGTAAATGATGAATTTTGCATCATTTTAGCTCCTATATAGAGGCTAGATTGTACGATTAATCTTGAAAATGAGAAACCGCTTAAGGTGCCCGATTCGGAATCTATTTTCACCTATTAAACACAGTCAAATACTAAAAGTTGCTAGTCCATATTGTAGCCATTCAAATAAGCTTTCTAGGGGTTTTAAAACCGGGTCATTCGGATCTAAAACGAGTTAGATATGGCCAAAACGGTGAGGGCACGATGGAATCTGGGTCGAACGTGGAGGGCAGCAGGCAAAAAGGCCTATATCTCATTCGTAATCGTCCGGATCCATTTTATTCTTTCACCGCATGAAATTATATTCCAAGAGCTATAATTATGGGCCCCCGGAGGTACAAAATCCACCGCTCTCCGGCGGACCGAAAAAATGAGTTTTTGCCCTAGGGGTACCCCTATCAGTTTCAGTCAAAAACGCTCCGGAATGGAATCTAAATTTTATTATTCCAAAGCATCCCAGTGATGTTTTGGAGCGGTAAATGATGAATTTTGCATCATTTTAGCTCCTATATAGAGGCTAGATTGTACGATTACTTCGGAAAATGAGAAACCGCTTAAGGTGCCCGATTCGGAATCTATTTTCACCTATTAAACACAGTCAAATAGTAAAAGTTGCAAGTCCATATTGTAGCCATTCAAATGAGCTTTCTAGGGGTTTTAAAACCGGGTCATTCGGATCTAAAACGAGTTAGATATGGCAAAAACGGTGAGGGCCCGATGGAATCTGGGTCGAACGTGGAGGGCAGCAGGCAAAAAGGCCTATATCTCATTCGTTATCGTCCGGATCCATTTTATTCTTTCACCGCATAAATTATATTCCAAGAGCTATAATTATGGTCCCCCGGAGGTACAAAATCCGCCGCTCTCCGGCGGACCGAAAAAATGAGTTTTTGCCCTAGGGGTACCCCTATGAGTTTCGGTCAAAAACGCTCCGGAAGGGAATCTAAATTTTATTATTCCAAAGCATCCCAGTGATGTTTTGGAGCGGTAAATGATGAATTTTGCATCATTTTAGCTCCTATATAGAGGCTAGATTGTACGATTACTCTTGAAAATGAGAAACCGCTTAAGGTGCCCGATTCGGAATCTATTTTCACCTATTAAACACAGTCAAATACTAAAAGTTGCAAGTCCATATTGTAGCTATTCAAATGAGCTTTCTAGGGGTTTTAAAACCGGGTCATTCGGATCTAAAACGAGTTAGATATGGCCAAAACGGTGAGGGCACGATGGAATCTGGGTCGAACGTGGAGGGCAGCAGGCAAAAAGGCCTATATCTCATTCGTTATCGTCCGGATCCATTTTATTCTTTCACCGCAGGAATCCAAGAGCTATAATTATGGGCCCCCGGAGGTACAAAATCCACCGCTCTCCGGCGGACCGAAAAAATGAGTTTTTGCCCTAGGGGTACCCCTATCAGTTTCAGTCAAAAACGCTCCGGAATGGAATCTAAATTTTATTATTCCAAAGCATCCCAGTGATGTTTTGGAGCGGTAAATGATGAATTTTGCATCATTTTAGCTCCTATATAGAGGCTAGATTGTACGATTACTTCGGAAAATGAGAAACCGCTTAAGGTGCCCGATTCGGAATCTATTTTCACCTATTAAACACAGTCAAATACTAAAAGTTGCAAGTCCATATTGTAGCCATTCAAATGAGCTTTCTAGGGGTTTTAAAACCGGGTCATTCGGATCTAAAACGAGTTAGATATGGCAAAAACGGTGAGGGCCCGATGGAATCTGGGTCGAACGTGGAGGGCAGCAGGCAAAAAGGCCTATATCTCATTCGTTATCGTCCGGATCCATTTTATTCTTTCACCGCATAAATTATATTCCAAGAGCTATAATTATGGTCCCCCGGAGGTACAAAATCCGCCGCTCTCCGGCGGACCGAAAAAATGAGTTTTTGTCCTAGGGGTACCCCTATGAGTTTCGGTCAAAAACGCTCCGGAAGGGAATCTAAATTTTATTATTCCAAAGCATCCCAGTGATGTTTTGGAGCGGTAAATGATGAATTTTGCATCATTTTAGCTCCTATATAGAGGCTAGATTGTACGATTACTCTTGAAAATGAGAAACCGCTTAAGGTGCCCGATTCGGAATCTATTTTCACCTATTAAACACAGTCAAATACTAAAAGTTGCAAGTCCATATTGTAGCCATTCAAATGAGCTTTCTAGGGGTTTTAAAACCGGGTCATTCGGATCTAAAACGAGTTAGATATGGCCAAAACGGTGAGGGCACGATGGAATCTGGGTCGAACGTGGAGGGCAGCAGGCAAAAAGGCCTATATCTCATTCGTTATCGTCCGGATCCATTTTATTCTTTCACCGCAGGAATCCAAGAGCTATAATTATGGGCCCCCGGAGGTACAAAATCCGCCGCTCTCCGGCGGACCGAAAAAATGAGTTTTTGCCCTAGGGGTACCCCTATCAGTTTCAGTCAAAAACGCTCCGGAATGGAATCTAAATTTTATTATTCCAAAGCATCCCAGTGATGTTTTGGAGCGGTAAATGATGAATTTTGCATCATTTTAGCTCCTATATAGAGGCTAGATTGTACGATTAATCTTGAAAATGAGAAACCGCTTAAGGTGCCCGATTCGGAATCTATTTTCACCTATTAAACACAGTCAAATACTAAAAGTTGCTAGTCCATATTGTAGCCATTCAAATAAGCTTTCTAGGGGTTTTAAAACCGGGTCATTCGGATCTAAAACGAGTTAGATATGGCCAAAACGGTGAGGGCACGATGGAATCTGGGTCGAACGTGGAGGGCAGCAGGCAAAAAGGCCTATATCTCATTCGTAATCGTCCGGATCCATTTTATTCTTTCACCGCATGAAATTATATTCCAAGAGCTATAATTATGGGCCCCCGGAGGTAAAAAATCCACCGCTCTCCGGCGGACCGAAAAAATGAGTTTTTGCCCTAGGGGTACCCCTGTGAGTTTCAGTCAAAAACGCTCCGGAATGGAATCAAAATTTTATTATTCCAAAGCATCCCAGTGATGTTTTGGAGCGGTAAATGATGAATTTTGCATCATTTTAGCTCCTATATAGGCTAGATTGTACGATTAATCTTGAAAATGAGAAACCGCTTAAGGTGCCCGATTCGGAATCTATTTTAACCTATTAAACACAGTCAAATACTAAAAGTTGCAAGTCCATATTGTAGCCATTCAAATGAGCTTTCTAGGGGTTTTAAAACCGGGTCATTCGGATCTAAAACGAGTTAGATATGGCCAAAACGGTGAGGGCACGATGGAATCTGGGTCGAACGTGGAGGGCAGCAGGCAAAAAGGCCTATATCTCATTCGTTATCGTCCGGATCCATTTTATTCTTTCACCGCATGATATTATATTCCAAGAGCTATAATTATGGTCCCCCGGAGGTACAAAATCCGCCGCTCTCCGGCGGACCGAAAAAATGAGTTTTTGTCCTAGGGGTACCCCTATGAGTTTCGGTCAAAAACGCTCCGGAAGGGAATCTAAATTTTATTATTCCAAAGCATCCCAGTGATGTTTTGGAGCGGTAAATGATGAATTTTGCATCATTTTAGCTCCTATATAGAGGCTAGATTGTACGATTACTCTTGAAAATGAGAAACCGCTTAAGGTGCCCGATTCGGAATCTATTTTCACCTATTAAACACAGTCAAATACTAAAAGTTGCAAGTCCATATTGTAGCCATTCAAATGAGCTTTCTAGGGGTTTTAAAACCGGGTCATTCGGATCTAAAACGAGTTAGATATGGCCAAAACGGTGAGGGCACGATGGAATCTGGGTCGAACGTGGAGGGCAGCAGGCAAAAAGGCCTATATCTCATTCGTTATCGTCCGGATCCATTTTATTCTTTCACCGCAGGAATCCAAGAGCTATAATTATGGGCCCCCGGAGGTACAAAATCCGCCGCTCTCCGGCGGACCGAAAAAATGAGTTTTTGCCCTAGGGGTACCCCTATGAGTTTCGGTCAAAAACGCTCCGGAATGGAATCTAAATTTTATTATTCCAAAGCATCCCAGTGATGTTTTGGAGCGGTAAATGATAAATTTTGCATCATTTTAGCTCCTATATAGAGGCTAGATTGTACGATTAATCTTGAAAATGAGAAACCGCTTAAGGTGCCCGATTCGGAATCTATTTTCACCTATTAAACACAGTCAAATACTAAAAGTTGCTAGTCCATATTGTAGCCATTCAAATAAGCTTTCTAGGGGTTTTAAAACCGGGTCATTCGGATCTAAAACGAGTTAGATATGGCCAAAACGGTGAGGGCACGATGGAATCTGGGTCGAACGTGGAGGGCAGCAGGCAAAAAGGCCTATATCTCATTCGTAATCGTCCGGATCCATTTTATTCTTTCACCGCATGAAATTATATTCCAAGAGCTATAATTATGGGCCCCCGGAGGTACAAAATCCACCGCTCTCCGGCGGACCGAAAAAATGAGTTTTTGCCCTAGGGGTACCCCTATCAGTTTCAGTCAAAAACGCTCCGGAATGGAATCTAAATTTTATTATTCCAAAGCATCCCAGTGATGTTTTGGAGCGGTAAATGATGAATTTTACATCATTTTAGCTCCTATATAGAGGCTAGATTGTACGATTACTTCGGAAAATGAGAAACCGCTTAAGGTGCCCGATTCGGAATCTATTTTCACCTATTAAACACAGTCAAATACTAAAAGTTGCAAGTCCATATTGTAGCCATTCAAATGAGCTTTCTAGGGGTTTTAAAACCGGGTCATTCGGATCTAAAACGAGTTAGATATGGCAAAAACGGTGAGGGCCCGATGGAATCTGGGTCGAACGTGGAGGGCAGCAGGCAAAAAGGCCTATATCTCATTCGTTATCGTCCGGATCCATTTTATTCTTTCACCGCATAAATTATATTCCAAGAGCTATAATTATGGTCCCCCGGAGGTACAAAATCCGCCGCTCTCCGGCGGACCGAAAAAATGAGTTTTTGCCCTAGGGGTACCCCTATGAGTTTCGGTCAAAAACGCTCCGGAAGGGAATCTAAATTTTATTATTCCAAAGCATCCCAGTGATGTTTTGGAGCGGTAAATGATGAATTTTGCATCATTTTAGCTCCTATATAGAGGCTAGATTGTACGATTACTCTTGAAAATGAGAAACCGCTTAAGGTGCCCGATTCGGAATCTATTTTCACCTATTAAACACAGTCAAATACTAAAAGTTGCAAGTCCATATTGTAGCCATTGAAATAAGCTTTCTAGCGGTTTTAAAACCGGGTCATTCGGATCTAAAACGAGTTAGATATGGCCAAAACGGTGAGGGCACGATGGAATCTGGGTCGAACGTGGAGGGCAGCAGGCAAAAAGGCCTATATCTCATTCGTAATCGTCCGGATCCATTTTATTCTTTCACCGCATGAAATTATATTCC
Organism: Thymus mandschuricus; assembly: GCA_029379335.1. Classification (NCBI taxonomy): domain Eukaryota; kingdom Viridiplantae; phylum Streptophyta; class Magnoliopsida; order Lamiales; family Lamiaceae; genus Thymus; species Thymus mandschuricus. The sequence continues at coordinate 95,769 of CM057076.1, read as the reverse complement.
AAGAGCTATAATTATGGGCCCCCGGAGGTACAAAATCCGCCGCTCTCCGGCGGACCGAAAAAATGAGTTTTTGCCCTAGGGGTACCCCTGTGAGTTTCGGTCAAAAACGCTCCGGAATGGAATCAAAATTTTATTATTCCAAAGCATCCCAGTGATGTTTTGGAGCGGTAAATGATGAATTTTGCATCATTTTAGCTCCTATATAGAGGCTAGATTGTACGATTAATCTTGAAAATGAGAAACCGCTTAAGGTGCCCGATTCGGAATCTATTTTCACCTATTAAACACAGTCAAATACTAAAAGTTGCTAGTCCATATTGTAGCCATTCAAATAAGCTTTCTAGGGGTTTTAAAACCGGGTCATTCGGATCTAAAACGAGTTAGATATGGCCAAAACGGTGAGGGCACGATGGAATCTGGGTCGAACGTGGAGGGCAGCAGGCAAAAAGGCCTATATCTCATTCGTTATCGTCCGGATCCATTTTATTCTTTCACCGCATGAAATTATATTCCAAGAGCTATAATTATGGGCCCCCGGAGGTACAAAATCCGCCGCTCTCCGGCGGACCGAAAAAATGAGTTTTTGTCCTAGGGGTACCCCTATGAGTTTCGGTCAAAAACGCTCCGGAAGGGAATCTAAATTTTATTATTCCAAAGCATCCCAGTGATGTTTTGGAGCGTTAAATGATGAATTTTGCATCATTTTAGCTCCTATATAGAGGCTAGATTGTACGATTACTCTTGAAAATGAGAAACCGCTTAAGGTGCCCGATTCGGAATCTATTTTCACCTATTAAACACAGTCAAATACTAAAAGTTGCAAGTCCATATTGTAGCCATTCAAATGAGCTTTCTAGGGGTTTTAAAACCGGGTCATTCGGATCTAAAACGAGTTAGATATGGGAAAAACGGTGAGGGCCCGATGGAATCTGGGTCGAACGTGGAGGGCAGCAGGCAAAAAGGCCTATATCTCATTCGTTATCGTCCGGATCCATTTTATTCTTTCACGGCATGAAATTATATTCCAAGAGCTATAATTATGGTCCCCCGGAGGTACAAAATCCGCCGCTCTCCGGCGGACCGAAAAAATGAGTTTTTGCCCTAGGGGTACCCCTATGAGTTTCGGTCAAAAACGCTCCGGAAGGGAATCTAAATTTTATTATTCCAAAGCATCCCAGTGATGTTTTGGAGCGGTAAATGATGAATTTTGCATCATTTTAGCTCCTATATAGAGGCTAGATTGTACGATTACTCTTGAAAATGAGAAACCGCTTAAGGTGCCCGATTCGGAATCTATTTTCACCTATTAAACACAGTCAAATACTAAAAGTTGCAAGTCCATATTGTAGCCATTCAAATGATCTTTCTAGGGGTTTTAAAACCGGGTCATTCGGATCTAAAACGAGTTAGATATGGCCAAAACGGTGAGGGCACGATGGAATCTGGGTCGAACGTGGAGGGCAGCAGGCAAAAAGGCCTATATCTCATTCGTTATCGTCCGGATCCATTTTATTCTTTCACCGCAGGAATCCAAGAGCTATAATTATGGGCCCCCGGAGGTACAAAATCCGCCGCTCTCCGGCGGACCGAAAAAATGAGTTTTTGCCCTAGGGGTACCCCTATGAGTTTCGGTCAAAAACGCTCCGGAATGGAATCTAAATTTTATTATTCCAAAGCATCCCAGTGATGTTTTGGAGCGGTAAATGATGAATTTTGCATCATTTTAGCTCCTATATAGAGGCTAGATTTTACGATTAATCTTGAAAATGAGAAACCGCTTAAGGTGCCCGATTCGGAATCTATTTTCACCTATTAAACACAGTCAAATACTAAAAGTTGCTAGTCCATATTGTAGCCATTCAAATAAGCTTTCTAGGGGTTTTAAAACCGGGTCATTCGGATCTAAAACGAGTTAGATATGGCCAAAACGGTGAGGGCACGATGGAATCTGGGTCGAACGTGGAGGGCAGCAGGCAAAAAGGCCTATATCTCATTCGTAATCGTCCGGATCCATTTTATTCTTTCACCGCATGAAATTATATTCCAAGAGCTATAATTATGGGCCCCCGGAGGTACAAAATCCACCGCTCTCCGGCGGACCGAAAAAATGAGTTTTTGCCCTAGGGGTACCCCTATCAGTTTCAGTCAAAAACGCTCCGGAATGGAATCTAAATTTTATTATTCCAAAGCATCCCAGTGATGTTTTGGAGCGGTAAATGATGAATTTTGCATCATTTTAGCTCCTATATAGAGGCTAGATTGTACGATTACTTCGAAAAATGAGAAACCGCTTAAGGTGCCCGATTCGGAATCTATTTTCACCTATTAAACACAGTCAAATACTAAAAGTTGCAAGTCCATATTGTAGCCATTCAAATGAGCTTTCTAGGGGTTTTAAAACCGGGTCATTCGGATCTAAAACGAGTTAGATATGGCAAAAACGGTGAGGGCCCGATGGAATCTGGGTCGAACGTGGAGGGCAGCAGGCAAAAAGGCCTATATCTCATTCGTTATCGTCCGGATCCATTTTATTCTTTCACCGCATAAATTATATTCCAAGAGCTATAATTATGGTCCCCCGGAGGTACAAAATCCGCCGCTCTCCGGCGGACCGAAAAAATGAGTTTTTGCCCTAGGGGTACCCCTATGAGTTTCGGTCAAAAACGCTCTGGAAGGGAATCTAAATTTTATTATTCCAAAGCATCCCAGTGATGTTTTGGAGCGGTAAATGATGAATTTTGCATCATTTTAGCTCCTATATAGAGGCTAGATTGTACGATTACTCTTGAAAATGAGAAACCGCTTAAGGTGCCCGATTCGGAATCTATTTTCACCTATTAAACACAGTCAAATACTAAAAGTTGCAAGTCCATATTGTAGCCATTGAAATAAGCTTTCTAGCGGTTTTAAAACCGGGTCATTCGGATCTAAAACGAGTTAGATATGGCCAAAACGGTGAGGGCACGATGGAATCTGGGTCGAACGTGGAGGGCAGCAGGCAAAAAGGCCTATATCTCATTCGTAATCGTCCGGATCCATTTTATTCTTTCACCGCATGAAATTATATTCCAAGAGCTATAATTATGGGCCCCCGGAGGTACAAAATCCACCGCTCTCCGGCGGACCGAAAAAATGAGTTTTTGCCCTAGGGGTACCCCTATCAGTTTCAGTCAAAAACGCTCCGGAATGGAATCTAAATTTTATTATTCCAAAGCATCCCAGTGATGTTTTGGAGCGGTAAATGATGAATTTTGCATCATTTTAGCTCCTATATAGAGGCTAGATTGTACGATTACTTCGGAAAATGAGAAACCGCTTAAGGTGCCCGATTCGGAATCTATTTTCACCTATTAAACACAGTCAAATACTAAAAGTTGCAAGTCCATATTGTAGCCATTCAAATGAGCTATCTAGGGGTTTTAAAACCGGGTCATTCGGATCTAAAACGAGTTAGATATGGCAAAAACGGTGAGGGCCCGATGGAATCTGGGTCGAACGTGGAGGGCAGCAGGCAAAAAGGCCTATATCTCATTCGTTATCGTCCGGATCCATTTTATTCTTTCACCGCATAAATTATATTCCAAGAGCTATAATTATGGTCCCCCGGAGGTACAAAATCCGCCGCTCTCCGGCGGACCGAAAAAATGAGTTTTTGCCCTAGGGGTACCCCTATGAGTTTCGGTCAAAAACGCTCCGGAAGGGAATCTAAATTTTATTATTCCAAAGCATCCCAGTGATGTTTTGGAGCGGTAAATGATGAATTTTGCATCATTTTAGCTCCTATATAGAGGCTAGATTGTACGATTACTCTTGAAAATGAAAAAACCGCTTAAGGTGCCCGATTCGGAATCTATTTTCACCTATTAAACACAGTCAAATACTAAAAGTTGCAAGTCCATATTGTAGCCATTGAAATAAGCTTTCTAGCGGTTTTAAAACCGGGTCATTCGGATCTAAAACGAGTTAGATATGGCCAAAACGGTGAGGGCACGATGGAATCTAGGTCGAACGTGGAGGGCAGCAGGCAAAAAGGCCTATATCTCATTCGTAATCGTCCGGATCCATTTTATTCTTTCACCGCATGAAATTATATTCCAAGAGCTATAATTATGGGCCCCCGGAGGTACAAAATCCACCGCTCTCCGGCGGACCGAAAAAATGAGTTTTTGCCCTAGGGGTACCCCTATGAGTTTCAGTCAAAAACGCTCCGGAATGGAATCAAAATTTTATTATTCCAAAGCATCCCAGTGATGTTTTGGAGCGGTAAATGATGAATTTTGCATCATTTTAGCTCCTATATAGAGGCTAGATTGTACGATTAATCTTGAAAAAGAGAAACCGCTTAAGGTGCCCGATTCGGAATCTATTTTCACCTATTAAACACAGTCAAATACTAAAAGTTGCAAGTCCATATTGTAGCCATTCAAATGAGCTTTCTAGGGGTTTTAAAACCGGGTCATTCGGATCTAAAACTAGTTAGATATGGCCAAAACGGTGAGGGCACGATGGAATCTGGGTCGAACGTGGAGGGCAGCAGGCAAAAAGGCCTATATCTCATTCGTTATCGTCCGGATCCATTTTATTCTTTCACCGCAGGAATCCAAGAGCTATAATTATGGGCCCCCGGAGGTACAAAATCCGCCGCTCTCCGGCGGACCGAAAAAATGAGTTTTTGCCCTAGGGGTACCCCTATGAGTTTCGGTCAAAAACGCTCCGGAAGGGAATCTAAATTTTATTATTCCAAAGCATCCCAGTGATGTTTTGGAGCGGTAAATGATGAATTTTGCATCATTTTAGCTCCTATATAGAGGCTAGATTGTACGATTACTCTTGAAAATGAGAAACCGCTTAAGGTGCCCGATTCGGAATCTATTTTCACCTATTAAACACAGTCAAATACCAAAAGTTGCAAGTCCATATTGTAGCCATTCAAATGAGCTTTCTAGGGGTTTTAAAACCGGGTCATTCGGATCTAAAACGAGTTAGATATGGCCAATACGGTGAGGGCACGATGGAATTTGGGTCGAACGTGGAGGGCAGCAGGCAAAAAGGCCTATATCTCATTCGTTATCGTCCGGATCCATTTTATTCTTTCACCGCAGGAATCCAAGAGCTATAATTATGGGCCCCCGGAGGTACAAAATCCGCCGCTCTCCGGCGGACCGAAAAAATGAGTTTTTGCCCTAGGGGTACCCCTATGAGTTTCGGTCAAAAACGCTCCGGAATGGAATCTAAATTTTATTATTCCAAAACATCCCAGTGATGTTTTGGAGCGGTAAATGATGAATTTTGCATCATTTTAGCTCCTATATAGAGGCTAGATTGTACGATTAATCTTGAAAATGAGAAACCGCTTAAGGTGCCCGATTCGGAATCTATTTTCACCTATTAAACACAGTCAAATACTAAAAGTTGCTAGTCCATATTGTAGCCATTCAAATAAGCTTTCTAGGGGTTTTAAAACCGGGTCATTCGGATCTAAAACGAGTTAGATATGGCCAAAACGGTGAGGGCACGATGGAATCTGGGTCGAACGTGGAGGGCAGCAGGCAAAAAGGCCTATATCTCATTCATAATCGTCCGGATCCATTTTATTCTTTCACCGCATGAAATTATATTCCAAGAGCTATAATTATGGGCCCCCGGAGGTACAAAATCCACCGCTCTCCGGCGGACCGAAAAAATGAGTTTTTGCCCTAGGGGTACCCCTATCAGTTTCAGTCAAAAACGCTCCGGAATGGAATCTAAATTTTATTATTCCAAAGCATCCCAGTGATGTTTTGGAGCGGTAAATGATGAATTTTGCATCATTTTAGCTCCTATATAGAGGCTAGATTGTACGATTACTCTTGAAAATGAGAAACCGCTTAAGGTGCCCGATTCGGAATCTATTTTCACCTATTAAACACAGTCAAATACTAAAAGTTGCAAGTCCATATTGTAGCCATTCAAATGAGCTTTCTAGGGGTTTTAAAACCGGGTCATTCGGATCTAAAACGAGTTAGATATGGCCAAAACGGTGAGGGCACGATGGAATCTGGGTCGAACGTGGAGGGCAGCAGGCAAAAAGGCCTATATCTCATTCGTTATTGTCCGGATCCATTTTATTCTTTCACCGCAGGAATCCAAGAGCTATAATTATGGGCCCCCGGAGGTACAAAATCCGCCGCTCTCCGGCGGACCGAAAAAATGAGTTTTTGCCCTAGGGGTACCCCTATGAGTTTCGGTCAAAAACGCTACGGAATGGAATCTAAATTTTATTATTCCAAAGCATCCCAGTGATGTTTTGGAGCGGTAAATGATGAATTTTGCATCATTTTAGCTCCTATATAGAGGCTAGATTGTACGATTACTTCGGAAAATGAGAAACCGCTTAAGGTGCCCGATTCGGAATCTATTTTCACCTATTAAACACAGTCAAATACTAAAAGTTGCAAGTCCATATTGTAGCCATTCAAATGAGCTTTCTAGGGGCTTTAAAACCGGGTCATTCGGATCTAAAACGAGTTAGATATAGCAAAAACGGTGAGGGCCCGATGGAATTTGGGTCGAACGTGGAGGGCAGCAGGGAAAAAGGCCTATATCTCATTCGTTATCGCCCGGATCCATTTTATTCTTACACCGCATGAAATTATATTCCAAGAGCTATAATTATGGTCCCCCGGAGGTACAAAATCCGCCGCTCTCCGGCGGACCGAAAAAATGAGTTTTTGCCCTTGGGGTACCCCTATGAGTTTCGGTCAAAAACGCTCCGGAAGGGAATCTAAATTTTATTATTCCAAAGAATCCCAATGATGTTTTGGAGCGGTAAATGATCAATTTTGCATCATTTTAGCTCCTATATAGAGGCTAGATTGTACGATTACTCTTGAAAATGAGAAACCGCTTAAGGTGCCCGATTCGGGATCTATTTTCACCTATTAAACACAGTCAAATACTAAAAGTTGCTAGTCCATATTGTAGCCATTCAAATAAGCTTTCTAGGGGTTTTAAAACCGGGTCATTCGGATCTAAAACGAGTTAGATATGGCCAAAACGGTGAGGGCACGATGGAATCTGGGTCGAACGTGGAGGGCAGCAGGCAAAAAGGCCTATATCTCATTCGTAATCGTCCGGATCCATTTTATTCTTTCACCGCATGAAATTATATTCCAAGAGCTATAATTATGGGCCCCCGGAGGTACAAAATCCACCACTCTCCGGCGGACCGAAAAAATGAGTTTTTGCCCTAGGGGTACCCCTATCAGTTTCAGTCAAAAACGCTCCGGAATGGAATCTAAATTTTATTATTCCAAAGCATCCCAGTGATGTTTTGGAGCGGTAAATGATGAATTTTGCATCATTTTAGCTCCTATATAGAGGCTAGATTGTACGATTACTCTTGAAAATGAGAAACCGCTTAAGGTGCCCGATTCGGAATCTATTTTCACCTATTAAACACAGTCAAATACTAAAAGTTGCAAGTCCATATTGTAGCCATTCAAATGAGCTTTCTAGGGGTTTTAAAACCGGGTCATTCGGATCTAAAACGAGTTAGATATGGCCAAAACGGTGAGGGCACGATGGAATCTGGGTCGAACGTGGAGGGCAGCAGGCAAAAAGGCCTATATCTCATTCGTTATCGTCCGGATCCATTTTATTCTTTCACCGCAGGAATCCAAGAGCTATAATTATGGGCCCCCGGAGGTACAAAATCCGCCGCTCTCCGGCGGACCGAAAAAATGAGTTTTTGCCCTAGGGGTACCCCTATGAGTTTCGGTCAAAAACGCTCCGGAATGGAATCTAAATTTTATTATTCCAAAGCATCCCAGTGATGTTTTGGAGCGATAAATGATGAATTTTGCATCATTTTAGCTCCTATATAGAGGCTAGATTGTACGATTACTTCGGAAAATGAGAAACCGCTTAAGGTGCCCGATTCGGAATCTATTTTCACCTATTAAACACAGTCAAATACTAAAAGATGCAAGTCCATATTGTAGCCATTCAAATGAGCTTTCTAGGGGCTTTAAAACCGGGTCATTCGGATCTAAAACGAGTTAGATATAGCAAAAACGGTGAGGGCCCGATGGAATTTGGGTCGAACGTGGAGGGCAGCAGGCAAAAAGGCCTATATCTCATTCGTTATCGTCCGGATCCATTTTATTCTTACACCGCATGAAATTATATTCCAAGAGCTATAATTATGGTCCCCCGGAGGTACAAAATCCGCCGCTCTCCGGCGGACCGAAAAAATGAGTTTTTGCCCTAGGGGTACCCCTATGAGTTTCGGTCAAAAACGCTCCGGAAGGGAATCTAAATTTTATTATTCCAAAGCATCCCAGTGATGTTTTGGAGCGGTAAATGATCAATTTTGCATCATTTTAGCTCCTATATAGAGGCTAGATTGTACGATTACTCTTGAAAATGAGAAACCGCTTAAGGTGCCCGATTCGGGATCTATTTTCACCTATTAAACACAGTCAAATACTAAAAGTTGCTAGTCCATATTGTAGCCATTCAAATAAGCTTTCTAGGGGTTTTAAAACCGGGTCATTCGGATCTAAAACGAGTTAGATATGGCCAAAACGGTGAGGGCACGATGGAATCTGGGTCGAACGTGGAGGGCAGCAGGCAAAAAGGCCTATATCTCATTCGTAATCGTCCGGATCCATTTTATTCTTTCACCGCATGAAATTATATTCCAAGAGCTATAATTATGGGCCCCCGGAGGTACAAAATCCACCGCTCTCCGGCGGACCGAAAAAATGAGTTTTTGCCCTAGGGGTACCCCTATCAGTTTCAGTCAAAAACGCTCCGGAATGGAATCTAAATTTTATTATTCCAAAGCATCCCAGTGATGTTTTGGAGCGGTAAATGATGAATTTTGCATCATTTTAGCTCATATATAGAGGCTAGATTGTACGATTACTTCGGAAAATGAGAAACCGCTTAAGGTGCCCGATTCGGAATCTATTTTCACCTATTAAACACAGTCAAATACTAAAAGTTGCAAGTCCATATTGTAGCCATTCAAATGAGCTTTCTAGGGGTTTTAAAACCGGGTCATTCGGATCTAAAACGAGTTAGATATGGCAAAAACGGTGAGGGCCCGATGGAATCTGGGTCGAACGTGGAGGGCAGCAGGCAAAAAGGCCTGTATCTCATTCGTTATCGTCCGGATCCATTTTATTCTTTCACCGCATAAATTATATTCCAAGAGCTATAATTATGGTCCCCCAGAGGTACAAAATCCGGCGCTCTCCGGCGGACCGAAAAAATGAGTTTTTGCCCTAGGGGTACCCCTATGAGTTTCGGTCAAAAACGCTCCGGAATGGAATCTAAATTTTATTATTCCAAAGCATCCCAGTGATGTTTTGGAGCGGTAAATGATGAATTTTGCATCATTTTAGCTCCTATATAGAGGCTAGATTGTACGATTACTTCGGAAAATGAGAAACCGCTTAAGGTGCCCGATTCGGAATCTATTTTCACCTATTAAACACAGTCAAATACTAAAAGTTGCAAGTCCATATTGTAGCCATTCAAATGAGCTTTCTAGGGGCTTTAAAACCGGGTCATTCGGATCTAAAACGAGTTAGATATAGCAAAAACGGTGAGGGCCCGATGGAATTTGGGTCGAACGTGGAGGGCAGCAGGCAAAAAGGCCTATATCTCATTCGTTATCGCCCGGATCCATTTTATTCTTACACCGCATGAAATTATATTCCAAGAGCTATAATTATGGTCCCCCGGAGGTACAAAATCCGCCGCTCTCCGGCGGACCGAAAAAATGAGTTTTTGCCCTAGGGGTACCCCTATGAGTTTCGGTCAAAAACGCTCCGGAAGGGAATCTAAATTTTATTATTCCAAAGCATCCCAATGATGTTTTGGAGCGGTAAATGATCAATTTTGCATCATTTTAGCTCCTATATAGAGGCTAGATTGTACGATTACTCTTGAAAATGAGAAACCGCTTAAGGTGCCCGATTCGGGATCTATTTTCACCTATTAAACACAGTCAAATACTAAAAGTTGCTAGTCCATATTGTAGCCATTCAAATAAGCTTTCTAGGGGTTTTAAAACCGGGTCATTCGGATCTAAAACGAGTTAGATATGGCCAAAACGGTGAGGGCACGATGGAATCTGGGTCGAACGTGGAGGGCAGCAGGCAAAAAGGCCTATATCTCATTCGTAATCGTCCGGATCCATTTTATTCTTTCACCGCATGAAATTATATTCCAAGAGCTATAATTATGGGCCCCCGGAGGTACAAAATCCACCGCTCTCCGGCGGACCGAAAAAATGAGTTTTTGCCCTAGGGGTACCCCTATCAGTTTCAGTCAAAAACGCTCCGGAATGGAATCTAAATTTTATTATTCCAAAGCATCCCAGTGATGTTTTGGAGCGGTAAATGATGAATTTTGCATCATTTTAGCTCCTATATAGAGGCTAGATTGTACGATTACTCTTGAAAATGAGAAACCGCTTAAGGTGCCCGATTCGGAATCTATTTTCACCTATTAAACACAGTCAAATACTAAAAGTTGCAAGTCCATATTGTAGCCATTCAAATGAGCTTTCTAGGGGTTTTAAAACCGGGTCATTCGGATCTAAAACGAGTTAGATATGGCCAAAACGGTGAGGGCACGATGGAATCTGGGTCGAACGTGGAGGGCAGCAGGCAAAAAGGCCTATATCTCATTCGTTATCGTCCGGATCCATTTTATTCTTTCACCGCAGGAATCCAAGAGCTATAATTATGGGCCCCCGGAGGTACAAAATCCGCCGCTCTCCGGCGGACCGAAAAAATGAGTTTTTGCCCTAGGGGTACCCCTATGAGTTTCGGTCAAAAACGCTCCGGAATGGAATCTAAATTTTATTATTCCAAAGCATCCCAGTGATGTTTTGGAGCGATAAATGATGAATTTTGCATCATTTTAGCTCCTATATAGAGGCTAGATTGTACGATTACTTCGGAAAATGAGAAACCGCTTAAGGTGCCCGATTCGGAATCTATTTTCACCTATTAAACACAGTCAAATACTAAAAGTTGCAAGTCCATATTGTAGCCATTCAAATGAGCTTTCTAGGGGCTTTAAAACCGGGTCATTCGGATCTAAAACGAGTTAGATATAGCAAAAACGGTGAGGGCCCGATGGAATTTGGGTCGAACGTGGAGGGCAGCAGGCAAAAAGGCCTATATCTCATTCGTTATCGTCCGGATCCATTTTATTCTTACACCGCATGAAATTATATTCCAAGAGCTATAATTATGGTCCCCCGGAGGTACAAAATCCGCCGCTCTCCGGCGGACTGAAAAAATGAGTTTTTGCCCTAGGGGTACCCCTATGAGTTTCGGTCAAAAACGCTCCGGAAGGGAATCTAAATTTTATTATTCCAAAGCATCCCAGTGATGTTTTGGAGCGGTAAATGATCAATTTTGCATCATTTTAGCTCCTATATAGAGGCTAGATTGTACGATTACTCTTGAAAATGAGAAACCGCTTAAGGTGCCCGATTCGGGATCTATTTTCACCTATTAAACACAGTCAAATACTAAAAGTTGCTAGTCCATATTGTAGCCATTCAAATAAGCTTTCTAGGGGTTTTAAAACCGGGTCATTCGGATCTAAAACGAGTTAGATATGGCCAAAACGGTGAGGGCACGATGGAATCTGGGTCGAACGTGGAGGGCAGCAGGCAAAAAGGCCTATATCTCATTCGTAATCGTCCGGATCCATTTTATTCTTTCACCGCATGAAATTATATTCCAAGAGCTATAATTATGGGCCCCCGGAGGTACAAAATCCACCGCTCTCCGGCGGACCGAAAAAATGAGTTTTTGCCCTAGGGGTACCCCTATCAGTTTCAGTCAAAAACGCTCCGGAATGGAATCTAAATTTTATTATTCCAAAGCATCCCAGTGATGTTTTGGAGCAGTAAATGATGAATTTTGCATCATTTTAGCTCATATATAGAGGCTAGATTGTACGATTACTTCGGAAAATGAGAAACCGCTTAAGGTGCCCGATTCGGAATCTATTTTCACCTATTAAACACAGTCAAATACTAAAAGTTGCAAGTCCATATTGTAGCCATTCAAATGAGCTTTCTAGGGGTTTTAAAACCGGGTCATTCGGATCTAAAACGAGTTAGATATGGCAAAAACGGTGAGGGCCCGATGGAATCTGGGTCGAACGTGGAGGGCAGCAGGCAAAAAGGCCTGTATCTCATTCGTTATCGTCCGGATCCATTTTATTCTTTCACCGCATAAATTATATTCCAAGAGCTATAATTATGGTCCCCCGGAGGTACAAAATCCGGCGCTCTCCGGCGGACCGAAAAAATGAGTTTTTGCCCTAGGGGTACCCCTATGAGTTTCGGTCAAAAACGCTCCGGAATGGAATCTAAATTTTATTATTCCAAAGCATCCCAGTGATGTTTTGGAGCGGTAAATGATGAATTTTGCATCATTTTAGCTCCTATATAGAGGCTAGATTGTACGATTACTTCGGAAAATGAGAAACCGCTTAAGGTGCCCGATTCGGAATCTATTTTCTCCTATTAAACACAGTCAAATACTAAAAGTTGCAAGTCCATATTGTAGCCATTCAAATGAGCTTTCTAGGGGTTTTAAAACCGGGTCATTCGGATCTAAAACGAGTTAGATATAGCAAAAACGGTGAGGGCCCGATGGAATCTGGGTCGAACGTGGAGGGCAGCAGGCAAAAAGGCCTATATCTCATTCGTTATCGTCCGGATCCATTTTATTCTTTCACCGCATGAAATTATATTCCAAGAGCTATAATTATGGTCCCCCGGAGGTACAAAATCCGCCGCTCTCCGGCGGACCGAAAAAATGAGTTTTTGCCCTAGGGGTACCCCTATGAGTTTCGGTCAAAATCGCTCCGGAAGGGAATCTAAATTTTATTATTCCAAAGCATCCCAGTGATGTTTTGGAGCGGTAAATGATGAATTTTGCATCATTTTAGCTCCTATATAGAGGCTAGATTGTACGATTACTCTTGAAAATGAGAAACCGCTTAAGGTGCCCGATTCGGAATCTATTTTCACCTATTAAACACAGTCAAATACTAAAAGTTGCAAGTCCATATTGTAGCCATTCAAATAAGCTTTCCAGGGGTTTTAAAACCGGGTCATTAGGATCTAAAAAGAGTTAGATATGGCCAAAACGGTGAGGGCACGATGGAATCTGGGTCGAACGTGGAGGGCAGCAGGCAAAAAGGCCTATATCTCATTCGTAATCGTCCGGATCCATTTTATTCTTTCACCGCATGAAATTATATTCCAAGAGCCATAATTATGGGCCCCCGGAGGTACAAAATCCACCGCTCTCCGGCGGACCGAAAAAATGAGTTTTTGCCCTAGGGGTACCCCTATGAGTTTCAGTCAAAAACGCTCCGGAATGGAATCTAAATTTTATTATTCCAAAGCATCCCAGTGATGTTTTGGAGCGGTAAATGATGAATTTTGCATCATTTTAGCTCCTATATAGAGGCTAGATTGTACGATTAATCTTGAAAATGAGAAACCGCTTAAGGTGCCCGATTCGGAATCTATTTTCACCTATTAAACACAGTCAAATACTAAAAGTTGCAAGTCCATATTGTAGCCATTCAAATGAGCTTTCAAGGGGTTTTAAAAACGGGTCATTCGGATCTAAAACGAGTTAGATATGGCCAAAACGGTGAGGGCACGATGAAATCTGGGTCGAACGTGGAGGGCAGCAGGCAAAAAGGCCTATAACTCATTCGTTATCGTCCGGATCCATTTTATTCTTTCACCGCATGAAATTATATTCCAAGAGCTATAATTATGGGCCCCGGAGGTACAAAATCCGCCGCTCTCCGGCGGACCGAAAAAATGAGTTTTTGCCCTAGGGGTACCCCTATGAGTTTCGGTCAAAAACGCTCCGGAATGGAATCTAAATTTTATTATTCCAAAGCATCCCAGTGATGTTTTGGAGCGGTAAATGATGAATTTTGCATCATTTTAGCTCCTATATAGAGGCTAGATTGTACGATTACTTTGGAAAATGAGAAACCGCTTAAGGTGCCCGATTCGGAATCTATTTTCACCTATTAAACACAGTCAAATACTAAAAGTTGCAAGTCCATATTGTAGCCATTCAAATGAGCTTTCTAGGGGTTTTAAAACCGGGTCATTCGGATCTAAAACGAGTTAGATATGGGAAAAACGGTGAGGGCCCGATGGAATCTGGGTCGAACGTGGAGGGCAGCAGGCAAAAAGGCCTATATCTCATTCGTTATCGTCCGGATCCATTTTATTCTTTCACCGCATGAAATTATATTCCAAGAGCTATAATTATGGTCCCCCGGAGGTACAAAATCCGCCGCTCTCCGGCGGACTGAAAAAATGAGTTTTTGCCCTAGGGGTACCCCTATGAGTTTCGGTCAAAAACGCTCCGGAAGGGAATCTAAATTTTATTATTCCAAAGAATCCCAGTGATGTTTTGGAGCGGTAAATGATGAATTTTGCATCATTTTAGCTCATATATAGAGGCTAGATTGTACGATTACTCTTGAAAATGAGAAACCGCTTAAGGTGCCCGATTCGGAATCTATTTTCACCTATTAAACACAGTCAAATACTAAAAGTTGCAAGTCCATATTGTAGCCATTCAAATAACCTTTCTAGGGGTTTTAAAACCGGGTCATTCGGATCTAAAACGAGTTAGATATGGCCAAAACGGTGAGGGCACGATGGAATCTGGGTCGAACGTGGAGGGCAGCAGGCAAAAAGGCCTATATCTCATTCGTAATCGTCCGGATCCATTTTATTCTTTCACCGCATGAAATTATATTCCAAGAGCTATAATTATGGGCCCCCGGAGGTACAAAATCCACCGCTCTCCGGCGGACCGAAAAAATGAGTTTTTGCCCTAGGGGTACCCCTATGAGTTTCAGTCAAAAACGCTCCAGAATGGAATCTAAATTTTATTATTCCAAAGCATCCCAGTGATGTTTTGGAGCGGTAAATGATGAATTTTACATTATTTTAGCTCCTATATAGAGGCTAGATTGTACGATTACTCTTGAAAATGAGAAACCGCTTAAGGTGCCCGATTCGGAATCTATTTTCACCTATTAAACACAGTCAAATACTAAAAGTTGCAAGTCCATATTGTAGCCATTCAAATGAGCTTTCTAGGGGTTTTAAAACCGGGGTCATTCGGATCTAAAACGAGTTAGATATGGCCAAAACGGTGAGGGCACGATGGAATCTGGGTCGAACGTGGAGGGCAGCAGGCAAAAAGGCCTATATCTCATTCGTTATCGTTCGGATCCATTTTATTCTTTCACCGCATGAAATTATATTCCAAGAGCTGTAATTTTGGGCCCCCAGAGGTACAAAATCCTCCGCTCTCCGGCGGACCGAAAAAATGAGTTTTTGCCCTAGGGGTACCCCTATGAGTTTCGGTCAAAAACGCTCCGGAAGGGAATATAAATTTTATTATTCTAAAGCATCCCAGTGATGTTTTGGAGCGGTAAATGATGAATTTTGCATCATTTTAGCTCCTATATAGAGGTTAGATTGTACGATTACTCTTGAAAATGAGAAACCGCTTAAGGTGCCCGATTCGGAATCTATTTTCACCTATTAAACACAGTCAAATACTAAAAGTTGCAAGTCCATATTGTAGCCATTCAAATAAGCTTTCTAGGGGTTTTAAAACCGGGTCATTCGGATCTAAAACGAGTTAGATATGGCCAAAACGGTGAGGGCACGATGGAATCTGGGTCGAACGTGGAGGGCAGCAGGCAAAAAGGCCTATATCTCATTCGTAATCGTCTGGATCCATTTTATTCTTTCACCGCATGAAATTATATTCCAAGAGCTATAATTATGGGCCCCCGGAGGTACAAAATCCACCGCTCTCCGGCGGACCGAAAAAATGAGTTTTTGCCCTAGGGGTACCCCTATGAGTTTCAGTAAAAAACGCTCCGGAATGGAATCTAAATTTTATTATTCCAAAGCATCCCAGTGATGTTTTGGAGCGGTAAATGATGAATTTTGCATCATTTTAGCTCCTATATAGAGGCTAGATTGTACGATTACTCTTGAAAATGAGAAACCGCTTAAGGTGCCCGATTCGGAATCTATTTTCACCTATTAAACACAGTCAAATACTAAAAGTTGCAAGTCCATATTGTAGCCATTCAAATGAGCTTTCTAGGGGTTTTAAAACCGGGGTCATTCGGATCTAAAACGAGTTAGATATGGCCAAAACGGTGAGGGCACGATGGAATCTGGGTCGAACGTGGAGGGCAGCAGGCAAAAAGGCCTATATCTCATTCGTTATCGTCCGGATCCATTTTATTCTTTCACCGCAGGAAATTATATTCCAAGAGCTATAATTATGGGCCCCCGGAGGTACAAAATCCGCCGGACCGAAAAAATGAGTTTTTGCCCTAGGGGTAACCCTATGAGTTTCGGTCAAAAACGCTCCGGAATGGAATCTAAATTTTATTATTCCAAAGCATCCCAGTGATGTTTTGGAGCGGTAAATGATGAATTTTGCATCATTTTAGCTCCTATATAGAGGCTAGATTGTACGATTACTTCGGAAAATGAGAAACCGCTTAAGGTGCCCGATTCGGAATCTATTTTCTCCTATTAAACACAGTCAAATACTAAAAGTTGCAAGTCCATATTGTAGCCATTCAAATGAGCTTTCTAGGGGCTTTAAAACCGGGTCATTCGGAGCTAAAACGAGTTAGATATAGCAAAAACGGTGAGGGCCCGATGGAATCTAGGTCGAACGTGGAGGGCAGCAGGCAAAAAGGCCTATATCTCATTCGTTATCGTCCGGATCCATTTTATTCTTTCACGTCATGAAATTATATTCCAAGAGCTATAATTATGGTCCCCCGGAGGTACAAAATCCGGCGCTCTCCGGCGGACCGAAAAAATGAGTTTTTGCCCTAGGGGTACCCCTATGAGTTTCGGTCAAAAACGCTCCGGAAGGGAATCTAAAATTTATTTTTCCAAAGCATCCCAGTGATGTTTTGGAGCGGTAAATGATGAATTTTGCATCATTTTAGCTCCTATATAGAGGCTAGATTGTACGATTACTTCGGAAAATGAGAAACCGCTTAAGGTGCCCGATTCGGAATCTATTTTCTCCTATTAAACACAGTCAAATACTAAAAGTTGCAAGTCCATATTGTAGCCATTCAAATAAGCTTTCTAGGGGTTTTAAAACCGGGTCATTCGGATCTAAAACGAGTTAGATATGGCCAAAACGGTGAGGGCACGATGGAATCTGGGTCGAACGTGGAGGGCAGCAGGCAAAAAGGCCTATATCTCATTTGTAATCGTCCGGATCCATTTTATTCTTTCACCGCATGAAATTATATTCCAAGAGCTATAATTATGGGCCCCCGGAGGTACAAAATCCACCGCTCTCCGGCGGACCGAAAAAATGAGTTTTTGCCCTAGGGGTACCCCTATCAGTTTCAGTCAAAAACGCTCCGGAATGGAATCTAAATTTTATTATTCCAAAGCATCCCAGTGATGTTTTGGAGCGGTAAATGATGAATTTTGCATCATTTTAGCTCCTATATAGAGGCTAGATTGTACGATTACTCTTGAAAATGAGAAACCGCTTAAGGTGCCCGATTCGGAATCTATTTTCACCTATTAAACACAGTCAAATACTAAAAGTTGCAAGTCCATATTGTAGCCATTCAAATGAGCTTTCTAGGGGTTTTAAAACCGGGTCATTCGGATCTAAAACGAGTTAGATATGGCCAAAACGGTGAGGGCACGATGGAATCTGGGTCGAACGTGGAGGGCAGCAGGCTAAAAGGCCTATATCTCATTCGTTATCGTCCGGATCCATTTTATTCTTTCACCGCAGGAATCCAAGAGCTATAATTATGGGCCCCCGGAGGTACAAAATCCGCCGCTCTCCGGCGGACCGAAAAAATGAGTTTTTGCCCTAGGGGTACCCCTATGAGTTTCAGTCAAAAACGCTCCAGAATGGAATCTAAATTTTATTATTCCAAAGCATCCCAGTGATGTTTTGGAGCGGTAAATGATGAATTTTACATTATTTTAGCTCCTATATAGAGGCTAGATTGTACGATTACTCTTGAAAATGAGAAACCGCTTAAGGTGCCCGATTCGGAATCTATTTTCACCTATTAAACACAGTCAAATACTAAAAGTTGCAAGTCCATATTGTAGCCATTCAAATGAGCTTTCTAGGGGTTTTAAAACCGGGGTCATTCGGATCTAAAACGAGTTAGATATGGCCAAAACGGTGAGGGCACGATGGAATCTGGGTCGAACGTGGAGGGCAGCAGGCAAAAAGGCCTATATCTCATTCGTTATCGTTCGGATCCATTTTATTCTTTCACCGCATGAAATTATATTCCAAGAGCTGTAATTTTGGGCCCCCAGAGGTACAAAATCCTCCGCTCTCCGGCGGACCGAAAAAATGAGTTTTTGCCCTAGGGGTACCCCTATGAGTTTCGGTCAAAAACGCTCCGGAAGGGAATCTAAATTTTATTATTCTAAAGCATCCCAGTGATGTTTTGGAGCGGTAAATGATGAATTTTGCATCATTTTAGCTCCTATATAGAGGTTAGATTGTACGATTACTCTTGAAAATGAGAAACCGCTTAAGGTGCCCGATTCGGAATCTATTTTCACCTATTAAACACAGTCAAATACTAAAAGTTGCAAGTCCATATTGTAGCCATTCAAATAAGCTTTCTAGGGGTTTTAAAACCGGGTCATTCGGATCTAAAACGAGTTAGATATGGCCAAAACGGTGAGGGCACGATGGAATCTGGGTCGAACGTGGAGGGCAGCAGGCAAAAAGGCCTATATCTAATTCGTAATCGTCTGGATCCATTTTATTCTTTCACCGCATGAAATTATATTCCAAGAGCTATAATTATGGGCCCCCGGAGGTACAAAATCCACCGCTCTCCGGCGGACCGAAAAAATGAGTTTTTGCCCTAGGGGTACCCCTATGAGTTTCAGTAAAAAACGCTCCGGAATGGAATCTAAATTTTATTATTCCAAAGCATCCCAGTGATGTTTTGGAGCGGTAAATGATGAATTTTGCATCATTTTAGCTCCTATATAGAGGCTAGATTGTACGATTACTCTTGAAAATGAGAAACCGCTTAAGGTGCCCGATTCGGAATCTATTTTCACCTATTAAACACAGTCAAATACTAAAAGTTGCAAGTCCATATTGTAGCCATTCAAATGAGCTTTCTAGGGGTTTTAAAACCGGGGTCATTCGGATCTAAAACGAGTTAGATATGGCCAAAACGGTGAGGGCACGATGGAATCTGGGTCGAACGTGGAGGGCAGCAGGCAAAAAGGCCTATATCTCATTCGTTATCGTCCGGATCCATTTTATTCTTTCACCGCAGGAAATTATATTCCAAGAGCTATAATTATGGGCCCCCGGAGGTACAAAATCCGGCGGACCGAAAAAATGAGTTTTTGCCCTAGGGGTAACCCTATGAGTTTCGGTCAAAAACGCTCCGGAATGGAATCTAAATTTTATTATTCCAAAGCATCCCAGTGATGTTTTGGAGCGGTAAATGATGAATTTTGCATCATTTTAGCTCCTATATAGAGGCTAGATTGTACGATTACTTCGGAAAATGAGAAACCGCTTAAGGTGCCCGATTCGGAATCTATTTTCTCCTATTAAACACAGTCAAATACTAAAAGTTGCAAGTCCATATTGTAGCCATTCAAATGAGCTTTCTAGGGGCTTTAAAACCGGGTCATTCGGAGCTAAAACGAGTTAGATATAGCAAAAACGGTGAGGGCCCGATGGAATCTAGGTCGAACGTGGAGGGCAGCAGGCAAAAAGGCCTATATCTCATTCGTTATCGTCCGGATCCATTTTATTCTTTCACGTCATGAAATTATATTCCAAGAGCTATAATTATGGTCCCCCGGAGGTACAAAATCCGGCGCTCTCCGGCGGACCGAAAAAATGAGTTTTTGCCCTAGGGGTACCCCTATGAGTTTCGGTCAAAAACGCTCCGGAAGGGAATCTAAAATTTATTTTTCCAAAGCATCCCAGTGATGTTTTGGAGCGGTAAATGATGAATTTTGCATCATTTTAGCTCCTATATAGAGGCTAGATTGTACGATTACTTCGGAAAATGAGAAACCGCTTAAGGTGCCCGATTCGGAATCTATTTTCTCCTATTAAACACAGTCAAATACTAAAAGTTGCAAGTCCATATTGTAGCCATTCAAATAAGCTTTCTAGGGGTTTTAAAACCGGGTCATTCGGATCTAAAACGAGTTAGATATGGCCAAAACGGTGAGGGCACGATGGAATCTGGGTCGAACGTGGAGGGCAGCAGGCAAAAAGGCCTATATCTCATTTGTAATCGTCCGGATCCATTTTATTCTTTCACCGCATGAAATTATATTCCAAGAGCTATAATTATGGGCCCCCGGAGGTACAAAATCCACCGCTCTCCGGCGGACCGAAAAAATGAGTTTTTGCCCTAGGGGTACCCCTATCAGTTTCAGTCAAAAACGCTCCGGAATGGAATCTAAATTTTATTATTCCAAAGCATCCCAGTGATGTTTTGGAGCGGTAAATGATGAATTTTGCATCATTTTAGCTCCTATATAGAGGCTAGATTGTACGATTACTCTTGAAAATGAGAAACCGCTTAAGGTGCCCGATTCGGAATCTATTTTCACCTATTAAACACAGTCAAATACTAAAAGTTGCAAGTCCATATTGTAGCCATTCAAATGAGCTTTCTAGGGGTTTTAAAACCGGGGTCATTCGGATCTAAAACGAGTTAGATATGGCCAAAACGGTGAGGGCACGATGGAATCTGGGTCGAACGTGGAGGGCAGCAGGCAAAAAGGCCTATATCTCATTCGTTATCGTTCGGATCCATTTTATTCTTTCACCGCATGAAATTATATTCCAAGAGCTGTAATTTTGGGCCCCCAGAGGTACAAAATCCTCCGCTCTCCGGCGGACCGAAAAAATGAGTTTTTGCCCTAGGGGTACCCCTATGAGTTTCGGTCAAAAACGCTCCGGAAGGGAATCTAAATTTTATTATTCTAAAGCATCCCAGTGATGTTTTGGAGCGGTAAATGATGAATTTTGCATCATTTTAGCTCCTATATAGAGGTTAGATTGTACGATTACTCTTGAAAATGAGAAACCGCTTAAGGTGCCCGATTCGGAATCTATTTTCACCTATTAAACACAGTCAAATACTAAAAGTTGCAAGTCCATATTGTAGCCATTCAAATAAGCTTTCTAGGGGTTTTAAAACCGGGTCATTCGGATCTAAAACGAGTTAGATATGGCCAAAACGGTGAGGGCACGATGGAATCTGGGTCGAACGTGGAGGGCAGCAGGCAAAAAGGCCTATATCTCATTCGTAATCGTCTGGATCCATTTTATTCTTTCACCGCATGAAATTATATTCCAAGAGCTATAATTATGGGCCCCCGGAGGTACAAAATCCACCGCTCTCCGGCGGACCGAAAAAATGAGTTTTTGCCCTAGGGGTACCCCTATGAGTTTCAGTAAAAAACGCTCCGGAATGGAATCTAAATTTTATTATTCCAAAGCATCCCAGTGATGTTTTGGAGCGGTAAATGATGAATTTTGCATCATTTTAGCTCCTATATAGAGGCTAGATTGTACGATTACTCTTGAAAATGAGAAACCGCTTAAGGTGCCCGATTCGGAATCTATTTTCACCTATTAAACACAGTCAAATACTAAAAGTTGCAAGTCCATATTGTAGCCATTCAAATGAGCTTTCTAGGGGTTTTAAAACCGGGGTCATTCGGATCTAAAACGAGTTAGATATGGCCAAAACGGTGAGGGCACGATGGAATCTGGGTCGAACGTGGAGGGCAGCAGGCAAAAAGGCCTATATCTCATTCGTTATCGTCCGGATCCATTTTATTCTTTCACCGCAGGAAATTATATTCCAAGAGCTATAATTATGGGCCCCCGGAGGTACAAAATCCGGCGGACCGAAAAAATGAGTTTTTGCCCTAGGGGTAACCCTATGAGTTTCGGTCAAAAACGCTCCGGAATGGAATCTAAATTTTATTATTCCAAAGCATCCCAGTGATGTTTTGGAGCGGTAAATGATGAATTTTGCATCATTTTAGCTCCTATATAGAGGCTAGATTGTACGATTACTTCGGAAAATGAGAAACCGCTTAAGGTGCCCGATTCGGAATCTATTTTCTCCTATTAAACACAGTCAAATACTAAAAGTTGCAAGTCCATATTGTAGCCATTCAAATGAGCTTTCTAGGGGCTTTAAAACCGGGTCATTCGGAGCTAAAACGAGTTAGATATAGCAAAAACGGTGAGGGCCCGATGGAATCTAGGTCGAACGTGGAGGGCAGCAGGCAAAAAGGCCTATATCTCATTCGTTATCGTCCGGATCCATTTTATTCTTTCACGTCATGAAATTATATTCCAAGAGCTATAATTATGGTCCCCCGGAGGTACAAAATCCGGCGCTCTCCGGCGGACCGAAAAAATGAGTTTTTGCCCTAGGGGTACCCCTATGAGTTTCGGTCAAAAACGCTCCGGAAGGGAATCTAAAATTTATTTTTCCAAAGCATCCCAGTGATGTTTTGGAGCGGTAAATGATGAATTTTGCATCATTTTAGCTCCTATATAGAGGCTAGATTGTACGATTACTTCGGAAAATGAGAAACCGCTTAAGGTGCCCGATTCGGAATCTATTTTCTCCTATTAAACACAGTCAAATACTAAAAGTTGCAAGTCCATATTGTAGCCATTCAAATAAGCTTTCTAGGGGTTTTAAAACCGGGTCATTCGGATCTAAAACGAGTTAGATATGGCCAAAACGGTGAGGGCACGATGGAATCTGGGTCGAACGTGGAGGGCAGCAGGCAAAAAGGCCTATATCTCATTTGTAATCGTCCGGATCCATTTTATTCTTTCACCGCATGAAATTATATTCCAAGAGCTATAATTATGGGCCCCCGGAGGTACAAAATCCACCGCTCTCCGGCGGACCGAAAAAATGAGTTTTTGCCCTAGGGGTACCCCTATCAGTTTCAGTCAAAAACGCTCCGGAATGGAATCTAAATTTTATTATTCCAAAGCATCCCAGTGATGTTTTGGAGCGGTAAATGATGAATTTTGCATCATTTTAGCTCCTATATAGAGGCTAGATTGTACGATTACTCTTGAAAATGAGAAACCGCTTAAGGTGCCCGATTCGGAATCTATTTTCACCTATTAAACACAGTCAAATACTAAAAGTTGCAAGTCCATATTGTAGCCATTCAAATGAGCTTTCTAGGGGTTTTAAAACCGGGTCATTCGGATCTAAAACGAGTTAGATATGGCCAAAACGGTGAGGGCACGATGGAATCTGGGTCGAACGTGGAGGGCAGCAGGCAAAAAGGCCTATATCTCATTCGTTATCGTCCGGATCCATTTTATTCTTTCACCGCAGGAATCCAAGAGCTATAATTATGGGCCCCCGGAGGTACAAAATCCGCCGCTCTCCGGCGGACCGAAAAAATGAGTTTTTGCCCTAGGGGTACCCCTATGAGTTTCGGTCAAAAACGCTCCGGAATGGAATCTAAATTTTATTATTCCAAAGCATCCCAGTGATGTTTTGGAGCGATAAATGATGAATTTTGCATCATTTTAGCTCCTATATAGAGGCTAGATTGTACGATTACTTCGGAAAATGAGAAACCGCTTAAGGTGCCCGATTCGGAATCTATTTTCACCTATTAAACACAGTCAAATACTAAAAGTTGCAAGTCCATATTGTAGCCATTCAAATGAGCTTTCTAGGGGCTTTAAAACCGGGTCATTCGGATCTAAAACGAGTTAGATATAGCAAAAACGGTGAGGGCCCGATGGAATTTGGGTCGAACGTGGAGGGCAGCAGGCAAAAAGGCCTATATCTCATTCGTTATCGTCCGGATCCATTTTATTCTTACACCGCATGAAATTATATTCCAAGAGCTATAATTATGGTCCCCCGGAGGTACAAAATCCGCCGCTCTCCGGCGGACCGAAAAAATGAGTTTTTGCCCTAGGGGTACCCCTATGAGTTTCGGTCAAAAACGCTCCGGAAGGGAATCTAAATTTTATTATTCCAAAGCATCCCAGTGATGTTTTGGAGCGGTAAATGATCAATTTTGCATCATTTTAGCTCCTATATAGAGGCTAGATTGTACGATTACTCTTGAAAATGAGAAACCGCTTAAGGTGCCCGATTCGGGATCTATTTTCACCTATTAAACACAGTCAAATACTAAAAGTTGCTAGTCCATATTGTAGCCATTCAAATAAGCTTTCTAGGGGTTTTAAAACCGGGTCATTCGGATCTAAAACGAGTTAGATATGGCCAAAACGGTGAGGGCACGATGGAATCTGGGTCGAACGTGGAGGGCAGCAGGCAAAAAGGCCTATATCTCATTCGTAATCGTCCGGATCCATTTTATTCTTTCACCGCATGAAATTATATTCCAAGAGCTATAATTATGGGCCCCCGGAGGTACAAAATCCACCGCTCTCCGGCGGACCGAAAAAATGAGTTTTTGCCCTAGGGGTACCCCTATCAGTTTCAGTCAAAAACGCTCCGGAATGGAATCTAAATTTTATTATTCCAAAGCATCCCAGTGATGTTTTGGAGCGGTAAATGATGAATTTTGCATCATTTTAGCTCATATATAGAGGCTAGATTGTACGATTACTTCGGAAAATGAGAAACCGCTTAAGGTGCCCGATTCGGAATCTATTTTCACCTATTAAACACAGTCAAATACTAAAAGTTGCAAGTCCATATTGTAGCCATTCAAATGAGCTTTCTAGGGGTTTTAAAACCGGGTCATTCGGATCTAAAACGAGTTAGATATGGCAAAAACGGTGAGGGCCCGATGGAATCTGGGTCGAACGTGGAGGGCAGCAGGCAAAAAGGCCTGTATCTCATTCGTTATTGTCCGGATCCATTTTATTCTTTCACCGCATAAATTATATTCCAAGAGCTATAATTATGGTCCCCCGGAGGTACAAAATCCGGCGCTCTCCGGCGGACCGAAAAAATGAGTTTTTGCCCTAGGACCCCTATGAGTTTCGGTCAAAAACGCTCCGGAATGGAATCTAAATTTTATTATTCCAAAGCATCCCAGTGATGTTTTGGAGCGGTAAATGATGAATTTTGCATCATTTTAGCTCCTATATAGAGGCTAGATTGTACGATTACTTCGGAAAATGAGAAACCGCTTAAGGTGCCCGATTCGGAATCTATTTTCTCCTATTAAACACAGTCAAATACTAAAAGTTGCAAGTCCATATTGTAGCCATTCAAATGAGCTTTCTAGGGGTTTTAAAACCGGGTCATTCGGATCTAAAACGAGTTAGATATAGCAAAAACGGTGAGGGCCCGATGGAATCTGGGTCGAACGTGGAGGGCAGCAGGCAAAAAGGCCTATATCTCATTCGTTATCGTCCGGATCCATTTTATTCTTTCACCGCATGAAATTATATTCCAAGAGCTATAATTATGGTCTCCCGGAGGTACAAAATCCGCCGCTCTCCGGAGGACCGAAAAAATGAGTTTTTGCCCTAGGGGTACCCCTATGAGTTTCGGTCAAAATCGCTCCGGAAGGGAATCTAAATTTTATTATTCCGAAGCATCCCAGTGATGTTTTGGAGCGGTAAATGATGAATTTTGCATCATTTTAGCTCCTATATAGAGGCTAGATTGTACGATTACTCTTGAAAATGAGAAACCGCTTAAGGTGCTCGATTCGGAATCTATTTTCACCTATTAAACACAGTCAAATACTAAAAGTTGCAAGTCCATATTGTAGCCATTCAAATGAGCTTTCAAGGGGTTTTAAAACCGGGTCATTCGGATCTAAAACGAGTTAGATATGGCCAAAACGGTGAGGGCACGATGAAATCTGGGTCGAACGTGGAGGGCAGCAGGCAAAAAGGCCTATAACTCATTCGTTATCGTCCGGATCCATTTTATTCTTTCACCGCATGAAATTATATTCCAAGAGCTATAATTATGGGCCCCGGAGGTACAAAATCCGCCGCTCTCCGACGGACCGAAAAAATGAGTTTTTGCCCTAGGGGTACCCCTATGAGTTTCGGTCAAAAACGCTCCGGAATGGAATCTAAATTTTATTATTCCAAAGCATCCCAGTGATGTTTTGGAGCGGTAAATGATGAATTTTGCATCATTTTAGCTCCTATATAGAGGCTAGATTGTACGATTACTTTGGAAAATGAGAAACCGCTTAAGGTGCCCGATTCGGAATCTATTTTCACCTATTAAACACAGTCAAATACTAAAAGTTGCAAGTCCATATTGTAGCCATTCAAATGAGCTTTCTAGGGGTTTTAAAACCGGGTCATTCGGATCTAAAACGAGTTAGATATGGGAAAAACGGTGAGGGCCCGATGGAATCTGGGTCGAACGTGGAGGGCAGCAGGCAAAAAGGCCTATATCTCATTCGTTATCGTCCGGATCCATTTTATTCTTTCACCGCATGTAATTATATTCCAAGAGCTATAATTATGGTCCCCCGGAGGTACAAAATCCGCCGCTCTCCGGCGGACTGAAAAAATGAGTTTTTGCCCTAGGGGTACCCCTATGAGTTTCGGTCAAAAACGCTCCGGAAGGGAATCTAAATTTTATTATTCCAAAGAATCCCAGTGATGTTTTGGAGCGGTAAATGATGAATTTTGCATCATTTTAGCTCATATATAGAGGCTAGATTGTACGATTACTCTTGAAAATGAGAAACCGCTTAAGGTGCCCGATTCGGAATCTATTTTCACCTATTAAACACAGTCAAATACTAAAAGTTGCAAGTCCATATTGTAGCCATTCAAATAAGCTTTCTAGGGGTTTTAAAACCGGGTCATTCGGATCTAAAACGAGTTAGATATGGCCAAAACGGTGAGGGCACGATGGAATCTGGGTCGAACGTGGAGGGCAGCAGGCAAAAAGGCCTATATCTCATTCGTAATCGTCCGGATCCATTTTATTCTTTCACCGCATGAAATTATATTCCAAGAGCTATAATTATGGGCCCCCGGAGGTACAAAATCCACCGCTCTCCGGCGGACCGAAAAAATGAGTTTTTGCCCTAGGGGTACCCCTATGAGTTTCAGTCAAAAACGCTCCAGAATGGAATCTAAATTTTATTATTCCAAAGCATCCCAGTGATGTTTTGGAGCGGTAAATGATGAATTTTGCATTATTTTAGCTCCTATATAGAGGCTAGATTGTACGATTACTCTTGAAAATGAGAAACCGCTTAAGGTGCCCAATTCGGAATCTATTTTCACCTATTAAACACAGTCAAATACTAAAAGTTGCAAGTCCATATTGTAGCCATTCAAATGAGCTTTCAAGGGGTTTTAAAACCGGGTCATTCGGATCTAAAACGAGTTAGATATGGCCAAAACGGTGAGGGCACGATGAAATCTGGGTCGAACGTGGAGGGCAGCAGGCAAAAAGGACTATAACTCATTCGTTATCGTCCGGATCCATTTTATTCTTTCACCGCATGAAATTATATTCCAAGAGCTATAATTATGGGCCCCGGAGGTACAAAATCCGCCGCTCTCCGGCGGACCGAAAAAATGAGTTTTTGCCCTAGGGGTACCCCTATGAGTTTCGGTCAAAAACGCTCCGGAATGGAATCTAAATTTTATTATTCCAAAGCATCCCAGTGATGTTTTGGAGCGGTAAATGATGAATTTTGCATCATTTTAGCTCCTATATAGAGGCTAGATTGTACGATTACTTTGGAAAATGAGAAACCGCTTAAGGTGCCCGATTCGGAATCTATTTTCACCTATTAAACACAGTCAAATACTAAAAGTTGCAAGTCCATATTGTAGCCATTCAAATGAGCTTTCTAGGGGTTTTAAAACCGGGTCATTCGGATCTAAAACGAGTTAGATATGGGAAAAACGGTGAGGGCCCGATGGAATCTGGGTCGAACGTGGAGGGCAGCAGGCAAAAAGGCCTATATCTCATTCGTTATCGTCCGGATCCATTTTATTCTTTCACCGCATGAAATTATATTCCAAGAGCTATAATTATGGTCCCCCGGAGGTACAAAATCCGCCGCTCTCCGGCGGACTGAAAAAATGAGTTTTTGCCCTAGGGGTACCCCTATGAGTTTCGGTCAAAAACGCTCCGGAAGGGAATCTAAATTTTATTATTCCAAAGAATCCCAGTGATGTTTTGGAGCGGTAAATGATGAATTTTGCATCATTTTAGCTCATATATAGAGGCTAGATTGTACGATTACTCTTGAAAATGAGAAACCGCTTAAGGTGCCCGATTCGGAATCTATTTTCACCTATTAAACACAGTCAAATACTAAAAGTTGCAAGTCCATATTGTAGCCATTCAAATAAGCTTTCTAGGGGTTTTAAAACCGGGTCATTCGGATCTAAAACGAGTTAGATATGGCCAAAACGGTGAGGGCACGATGGAATCTGGGTCGAACGTGGAGGGCAGCAGGCAAAAAGGCCTATATCTCATTCGTAATCGTCCGGATCCATTTTATTCTTTCACCGCATGAAATTATATTCCAAGAGCTATAATTATGGGCCCCCGGAGGTACAAAATCCACCGCTCTCCGGCGGACCGAAAAAATGAGTTTTTGCCCTAGGGGTACCCCTATGAGTTTCAGTCAAAAACGCTCCAGAATGGAATCTAAATTTTATTATTCCAAAGCATCCCAGTGATGTTTTGGAGCGGTAAATGATGAATTTTGCATTATTTTAGCTCCTATATAGATGCTAGATTGTACGATTACTCTTGAAAATGAGAAACCGCTTAAGGGGCCCGATTCGGAATCTATTTTCACCTATTAAACACAGTCAAATACTAAAAGTTGCAAGTCCATATTGTAGCCATTCAAATGAGCTTTCTAGGGGTTTTAAAACCGGGTCATTCGGATCTAAAACGAGTTAGATATGGCCAAAACGGTGAGGGCACGATGGAATCTGGGTCGAACGTGGAGGGCAGCAGGCAAAAAGGCCTATATCTCATTCGTTATCGTTCGGATCCATTTTATTCTTTCACCGCATGAAATTATATTCCAAGAGCTATAATTTTGGGCCCCCAGAGGTACAAAATCCTCCGCTCTCCGGCGGACCGAAAAAATGAGTTTTTGCCCTAGGGGTACCCCTATGAGTTTCGGTCAAAAACGCTCCGGAAGGGAATCTAAATTTTATTATTCTAAAGCATCCCAGTGATGTTTTGGAGCGGTAAATGATGAATTTCGCATCATTTTAGCTCCTATATAGAGGTTAGATTGTACGATTACTCTTGAAAATGAGAAACCGCTTAAGGTGCCCGATTCGGAATCTATTTTCACCTATTAAACACAATCAAATACTAAAAGTTGCAAGTCCATATTGTAGCCATTCAAATAAGCTTTCTAGGGGTTTTAAAACCGGGTCATTCGGATCTAAAACGAGTTAGATACGGCCAAAACGGTGAGGGCACGATGGAATCTGGGTCGAACGTGGAGGGCAGCAGGCAAAAAGGCCTATATCTCATTCGTAATCGTCTGGATCCATTTTATTCTTTCACCGCATGAAATTATATTCCAAGAGCTATAATTATGGGCCCCCGGAGGTACAAAATCCACCGCTCTCCGGCGGACCGAAAAAATGAGTTTTTGCCCTAGGGGTACCCCTATGAGTTTCAGTAAAAAACGCTCCGGAATGGAATCTAAATTTTATTATTCCAAAGCATCCCAGTGATGTTTTGGAGCGGTAAATGATGAATTTTGCATCATTTTAGCTCCTATATAGAGGCTAGATTGTACGATTAATCTTGAAAATGAGAAACCGCTTAAGGTGCCCGATTCGGAATCTATTTTCACCTATTAAACACAGTCAAATACTAAAAGTTGCAAGTCCATATTGTAGCCATTCAAATGAGCTTTCAAGGGGTTTTAAAACCGGGTCATTCGGATCTAAAACGAGTTAGATATGGCCAAAACGGTGAGGGCACGATGAAATCTGGGTCGAACGTGGAGGGCAGCAGGCAAAAAGGCCTATAACTCATTCGTTATCGTCCGGATCCATTTTATTCTTTCACCGCATGAAATTATATTCCAAGAGCTATAATTATGGGCCCCGGAGGTACAAAATCCGCCGCTCTCAGGCGGACCGAAAAAATGAGTTTTTGCCCTAGGGGTACCCCTATGAGTTTCGGTCAAAAACGCTCCGGAATGGAATCTAAATTTTATTATTCCAAAGCATCCCAGTGATGTTTTGGAGCGGTAAATGATGAATTTTGCATCATTTTAGCTCCTATATAGAGGCTAGATTGTACGATTACTTTGGAAAATGAGAAACCGCTTAAGGTGCCCGATTCGGAATCTATTTTCACCTATTAAACACAGTCAAATACTAAAAGTTGCAAGTCCATATTGTAGCCATTCAAATGAGCTTTCTAGGGGTTTTAAAACCGGGTCATTCGGATCTAAAACGAGTTAGATATGGGAAAAACGGTGAGGGCCCGATGGAATCTGGGTCGAACGTGGAGGGCAGCAGGCAAAAAGGCCTATATCTCATTCGTTATCGTCCGGATCCATTTTATTCTTTCACTGCATGAAATTATATTCCAAGAGCTATAATTATGGTCCCCCGGAGGTACAAAATCCGCCGCTCTCCGGCGGACTGAAAAAATGAGTTTTTGCCCTAGGGGTACCCCTATGAGTTTCGGTCAAAAACGCTCCGGAAGGGAATCTAAATTTTATTATTCCAAAGAATCCCAGTGATGTTTTGGAGCGGTAAATGATGAATTTTGCATCATTTTAGCTCATATATAGAGGCTAGATTGTACGATTACTCTTGAAAATGAGAAACCGCTTAAGGTGCCCGATTCGGAATCTATTTTCACCTATTAAACACAGTCAAATACTAAAAGTTGCAAGTCCATATTGTAGCCATTCAAATAAGCTTTCTAGGGGTTTTAAAACCGGGTCATTCGGATCTAAAACGAGTTAGATATGGCCAAAACGGTGAGGGCACGATGGAATCTGGGTCGAACGTGGAGGGCAGCAGGCAAAAAGGCCTATATCTCATTCGTAATCGTCCGGATCCATTTTATTCTTTCACCGCATGAAATTATATTCCAAGAGCTATAATTATGGGCCCCCGGAGGTACAAAATCCACCGCTCTCCGGCGGACCGAAAAAATGAGTTTTTGCCCTAGGGGTACCCCTATGAGTTTCAGTCAAAAACGCTCCAGAATGGAATCTAAATTTTATTATTCCAAAGCATCCCAGTGATGTTTTGGAGCGGTAAATGATGAATTTTGCATTATTTTAGCTCCTATATAGAGGCTAGATTGTACGATTACTCTTGAAAATGAGAAACCGCTTAAGGTGCCCGATTCGGAATCTATTTTCACCTATTAAACACAGTCAAATACTAAAAGTTGCAAGTCCATATTGTAGCCATTCAAATGAGCTTTCTAGGGGTTTTAAAACCGGGTCATTCGGATCTAAAACGAGTTAGATATGGCCAAAACGGTGAGGGCACGATGGAATCTGGGTCGAACGTGGAGGGCAGCAGGCAAAAAGGCCTATATCTCATTCGTTATCGTTCGGATCCATTTTATTCTTTCACCGCATGAAATTATATTCCAAGAGCTATAATTTTGGGCCCCCAGAGGTACAAAATCCTCCGCTCTCCGGCGGACCGAAAAAATGAGTTTTTGCCCTAGGGGTACCCCTATGAGTTTCGGTCAAAAACGCTCCGGAAGGGAATCTAAATTTTATTATTCTAAAGCATCCCAGTGATGTTTTGGAGCGGTAAATGATGAATTTTGCATCATTTTAGCTCCTATATAGAGGTTAGATTGTACGATTACTCTTGAAAATGAGAAACCGCTTAAGGTGCCCGATTCGGAATCTATTTTCACCTATTAAACACAATCAAATACTAAAAGTTGCAAGTCCATATTGTAGCCATTCAAATAAGCTTTCTAGGGGTTTTAAAACCGGGTCATTCGGATCTAAAACGAGTTAGATATGGCCAAAACGGTGAGGGCACGATGGAATCTGGGTCGAACGTGGAGGGCAGCAGGCAAAAAGGCCTATATCTCATTCGTAATCGTCTGGATCCATTTTATTCTTTCACCGCATGAAATTATATTCCAAGAGCTATAATTATGGGCCCCCGGAGGTACAAAATCCACCGCTCTCCGGCGGACCGAAAAAATGAGTTTTTGCCCTAGGGGTACCCCTATGAGTTTCAGTAAAAAACGCTCCGGAATGGAATCTAAATTTTATTATTCCAAAGCATCCCAGTGATGTTTTGGAGCGGTAAATGATGAATTTTGCATCATTTTAGCTCCTATATAGAGGCTAGATTGTACGATTACTCTTGAAAATGAGAAACCGCTTAAGGTGCCCGATTCGGAATCTATTTTCACCTATTAAACACAGTCAAATACTAAAAGTTGCAAGTCCATATTGTAGCCATTCAAATGAGCTTTCTAGGGGTTTTAAAACCGGGGTCATTCGGATCTAAAACGAGTTAGATATGGCCAAAACGGTGAGGGCACGATGGAATCTGGGTCGAACGTGGAGGGCAGCAGGCAAAAAGGCCTATATCTCATTCGTTATCGTCCGGATCCATTTTATTCTTTCACCGCAGGAAATTATATTCCAAGAGCTATAATTATGGGCCCCCGGAGGTACAAAATCCGCCGGACCGAAAAAATGAGTTTTTGCCCTAGGGGTAACCCTATGAGTTTCGGTCAAAAACGCTCCGGAATGGAATCTAAATTTTATTATTCCAAAGCATCCCAGTGATGTTTTGGAGCGGTAAATGATGAATTTTGCATCATTTTAGCTCCTATATAGAGGCTAGATTGTACGATTACTTCGGAAAATGAGAAACCGCTTAAGGTGCCCGATTCGGAATCTATTTTCTCCTATTAAACACAGTCAAATACTAAAAGTTGCAAGTCCATATTGTAGCCATTCAAATGAGCTTTCTAGGGGCTTTAAAACCGGGTCATTCAGAGCTAAAACGAGTTAGATATAGCAAAAACGGTGAGGGCCCGATGGAATCTAGGTCGAACGTGGAGGGCAGCAGGCAAAAAGGCCTATATCTCATTCGTTATCGTCCGGATCCATTTTATTCTTTCACGTCATGAAATTATATTCCAAGAACTATAATTATGGTCCCCCGGAGGTACAAAATCCGCCGCTCTCCGGCGGACCGAAAAAATGAGTTTTTGCCCTAGGGGTACCCCTATGAGTTTCGGTCAAAAACGCTCCGGAAGGGAATCTAAATTTTATTATTCCAAAGCATCCCAGTGATGTTTTGGAGCGGTAAATGATCAATTTTGCATCATTTTAGCTTCTATATAGAGGCTAGATTGTACGATTACTCTTGAAAATGAGAAACCGCTTAAGGTGCCCGATTCGGAATCTATTTTCACCTATTAAACAAAGTCAAATACTAAAAGTTGCTAGTCCATATTGTAGCCATTCAAATAAGCTTTCTAGGGGTTTTAAAACCGGGTCATTCGGATCTAAAACGAGTTAGATATGGCCAAAACGGTGAGGGCACGATGGAATCTCGGTCGAACGTGGAGGGCAGCAGGCAAAAAGGCCTATATCTCATTCGTAATCGTCCGGATCCATTTTATTCTTTCACCGCATGAAATTATATTCCAAGAGCTATAATTATGGGCCCCCGGAGGTACAAAATCCACCGCTCTCCGGCGGACCGAAAAAATGAGTTTTTGCCCTAGGGGGGTACCCCTATCAGTTTCAGTCAAAAACGCTCCGGAATGGAATCTAAATTTTATTATTCCAAAGCATCCCAGTGATGTTTTGGAGCGGTAAATGATGAATTTTGCATCATTTTAGCTCCTATATAGAGGCTAGATTGTACGATTACTCTTGAAAATGAGAAACCGCTTAAGGTACCCGATTCAGAATCTATTTTCACCTATTAAACACAGTCAAATACTAAAAGTTGAAAGTCCATATTGTAGCCATTCAAATGAGCTTTCTAGGGGTTTTAAAACCGGGTCATTCGGATCTAAAACGAGTTAGATATGGCCAAAACGGTGAGGGCACGATGGAATCTGGGTCGAACGTGGAGGGCAGCAGGCAAAAAGGCCTATATCTCATTCGTTATCGTCCGGATCCATTTTATTCTTTCACCGCATGAAATTATATTCCAAGAGCCATAATTATGGGCCCCCGGAGGTACAAAATCCGCCGTTCTCCGGCGGACCGAAAAAATGAGTTTTTGCCCTAGGGGTACCCCTATGAGTTTCGGTCAAAAACGCTCCGGAATGGAATCTAAATTTTATTATTCCAAAGCATCCCAGTGATGTTTTGGAGCGGTAAATGATGAATTTTGCATCATTTTAGCTCCTATATAGAGGCTAGATTGTACGATTACTTCGGAAAATGAGAAACCGCTTAAGGTGCCCGATTCGGAATCTATTTTCACCTATTAAACACAGTCAAATACTAAAAGTTGCAAGTCCATATTGTAGCCATTCAAATGAGCTTTCTAGGGGTTTTAAAACCGGGTCATTCGGATCTAAAACAAGTTAGATATGGCCAAAACGGTGAGGGCACGATGGAATCTGGGTTGAACGTGGAGGACAGCAGGCAAAAAGGCCTATATCTCATTCGTTATCGTCCGGATCCATTTTATTCTTTCACCGAATGAAATTATATTCCAAGAGCTATAATTATGGGCCCCCGGAGGTACAAAATCCGCCGCTCTCCGGCGGACCGAAAAAATGAGTTTTTGCCCTAGGGGTAACCCTATGAGTTTCGGTCAAAAACGCTCCGGAATGGAATCTAAATTTTATTATTCCAAAGCATCCCAGTGATGTTTTGGAGCGGTAAATGATGAATTTTGCATCATTTTAGCTCCTATATAGAGGCTAGACTGTACGATTACTTCGGAAAATGAGAAACCGCTTAAGGTGCCCGATTCGGAATATATTTTCTCCTATTAAACACAGTCAAATACTAAAAGTTGCAAGTCCATATTGTAGCCATTCTAATGAGCTTTCTAGGGGCTTTAAAACCGGGTCATTCGGAGCTAAAACGAGTTAGATATAGCAAAAACGGTGAGGGCCCGATGGAATCTAGGTCGAACGTGGAGGGCAGCAGGCAAAAAGGCCTATATCTCATTCGTTATCGTCCGGATCCATTTTATTCTTTCACGTCATGAAATTATATTCCAAGAGCTATAATTATGGTCCCCCGGAGGTACAAAATCCGCCGCTCTCCGGCGGACCGAAAAAATGAGTTTTTGCCCTAGGGGTACCCCTATGAGTTTCGGTCAAAAACGCTCCGGAAGGGAATCTAAATTTTATTATTCCAAAGCATCCCAGTGATGTTTTGGAGCGGTAAATGATCAATTTTGCATCATTTTAGCTTCTATATAGAGGCTAGATTGTACGATTACTCTTGAAAATGAGAAACCGCTTAAGGTGCCCGATTCGGAATCTATTTTCACCTATTAAACACAGTCAAATACTAAAAGTTGCTAGTCCATATTGTAGCCATTCAAATAAGCTTTCTAGGGGTTTTAAAACCGGGTCATTCGGATCTAAAACGAGTTAGATATGGCCAAAACGGTGAGGGCACGATGGAATCTGGGTCGAACGTGGAGGGCAGCAGGCAAAAAGGCCTATATCTCATTCGTAATCGTCCGGATCCATTTTATTCTTTCACCGCATGAAATTATATTCCAAGAGCTATAATTATGGGCCCCCGGAGGTACAAAATCCACCGCTCTCCGGCGGACCGAAAAAATGAGTTTTTGCCCTAGGGGGGTACCCCTATCAGTTTCAGTCAAAAACGCTCCGGAATGGAATATAAATTTTATTATTCCAAAGCATCCCAGTGATGTTTTGGAGCGGTAAATGATGAATTTTGCATCATTTTAGCTCCTATATAGAGGCTAGATTGTACGATTACTCTTGAAAATGAGAAACCGCTTAAGGTACCCGATTCGGAATCTATTTTCACCTATTAAACACAGTCAAATACTAAAAGTTGCAAGTCCATATTGTAGCCATTCAAATGAGCTTTCTAGGGGTTTTAAAACCGGGTCATTCGGATCTAAAACGAGTTAGATATGGCCAAAACGGTGAGGGCACGATGGAATCTGGGTCGAACGTGGAGGGCAGCAGGCAAAAAGGCCTATATCTCATTCGTTATCGTCCGGATCCATTTTATTCTTTCACCGCATGAAATTATATTCCAAGAGCCATAATTATGGGCCCCCGGAGGTACAAAATCCGCCGTTCTCCGGCGGACCGAAAAAATGAGTTTTTGCCCTAGGGGTACCCCTATGAGTTTCGGTCAAAAACGCTCCGGAATGGAATCTAAATTTTATTATTCCAAAGCATCCCAGTGATGTTTTGGAGCGGTAAATGATGAATTTTGCATCATTTTAGCTCCTATATAGAGGCTAGATTGTACGATTACTTCGGAAAATGAGAAACCGCTTAAGGTGCCCGATTCGGAATCTATTTTCACCTATTAAACACAGTCAAATACTAAAAGTTGCAAGTCCATATTGTAGCCATTCAAATGAGCTTTCTAGGGGTTTTAAAACCGGGTCATTCGGATCTAAAACAAGTTAGATATGGCCAAAACGGTGAGGGCACGATGGAATCTGGGTTGAACGTGGAGGACAGCAGGCAAAAAGGCCTATATCTCATTCGTTATCGTCCGGATCCATTTTATTCTTTCACCGAATGAAATTATATTCCAAGAGCTATAATTATGGGCCCCCGGAGGTACAAAATCCGCCGCTCTCCGGCGGACCAAAAAAATGAGTTTTTGCCCTAGGGGTACCCCTATGAGTTTCGGTCAAAAACGCTCCGGAATGGAATCTAAATTTTATTATTCCAAAGCATCCCAGTGATGTTTTGGAGCGGTAAATGATGAATTTTGCATCATTTTAGCTCCTATATAGAGGCTAGATTGTACGATTACTTCGGAAAATGAGAAACCGCTTAAGGTGCCCGATTCGGAATATATTTTCTCCTATTAAACACAGTCAAATACTAAAAGTTGCAAGTCCATATTGTAGCCATTCTAATGAGCTTTCTAGGGGCTTTAAAACCGGGTCATTCGGAGCTAAAACGAGTTAGATATAGCAAAAACGGTGAGGGCCCGATGGAATCTAGGTCGAACGTGGAGGGCAGCAGGCAAAAAGGCCTATATCTCATTCGTTATCGTCCGGATCCATTTTATTCTTTCACGTCATGAAATTATATTCCAAGAGCTATAATTATGGTCCCCCGGAGGTACAAAATCCGCCGCTCTCCGGCGGACCGAAAAAATGAGTTTTTGCCCTAGGGGTACCCCTATGAGTTTCGGTCAAAAACGCTCCGGAAGGGAATCTAAATTTTATTATTCCAAAGCATCCCAGTGATGTTTTGGAGCGGTAAATGATCAATTTTGCATCATTTTAGCTTCTATATAGAGGCTAGATTGTACGATTACTCTTGAAAATGAGAAACCGCTTAAGGTGCCCGATTCGGAATCTATTTTCACCTATTAAACACAGTCAAATACTAAAAGTTGCTAGTCCATATTGTAGCCATTCAAATAAGCTTTCTAGGGGTTTTAAAACCGGGTCATTCGGATCTAAAACGAGTTAGATATGGCCAAAACGGTGAGGGCACGATGGAATCTGGGTCGAACGTGGAGGGCAGCAGGCAAAAAGGCCTATATCTCATTCGTAATCGTCCGGATCCATTTTATTCTTTCACCGCATGAAATTATATTCCAAGAGCTATAATTATGGGCCCCCGGAGGTACAAAATCCACCGCTCTCCGGCGGACCGAAAAAATGAGTTTTTGCCCTAGGGGGGTACCCCTATCAGTTTCAGTCAAAAACGCTCCGGAATGGAATATAAATTTTATTATTCCAAAGCATCCCAGTGATGTTTTGGAGCGGTAAATGATGAATTTTGCATCATTTTAGCTCCTATATAGAGGCTAGATTGTACGATTACTCTTGAAAATGAGAAACCGCTTAAGGTACCCGATTCGGAATCTATTTTCACCTATTAAACACAGTCAAATACTAAAAGTTGCAAGTCCATATTGTAGCCATTCAAATGAGCTTTCTAGGGGTTTTAAAACCGGGTCATTCGGATCTAAAACGAGTTAGATATGGCCAAAACGGTGAGGGCACGATGGAATCTGGGTCGAACGTGGAGGGCAGCAGGCAAAAAGGCCTATATCTCATTCGTTATCGTCCGGATCCATTTTATTCTTTCACCGCATGAAATTATATTCCAAGAGCCATAATTATGGGCCCCCGGAGGTACAAAATCCGCCGTTCTCCGGCGGACCGAAAAAATGAGTTTTTGCCCTAGGGGTACCCCTATGAGTTTCGGTCAAAAACGCTCCGGAATGGAATCTAAATTTTATTATTCCAAAGCATCCCAGTGATGTTTTGGAGCGGTAAATGATGAATTTTGCATCATTTTAGCTCCTATATAGAGGCTAGATTGTACGATTACTTCGGAAAATGAGAAACCGCTTAAGGTGCCCGATTCGGAATCTATTTTCACCTATTAAACACAGTCAAATACTAAAAGTTGCAAGTCCATATTGTAGCCATTCAAATGAGCTTTCTAGGGGTTTTAAAACCGGGTCATTCGGATCTAAAACAAGTTAGATATGGCCAAAACGGTGAGGGCACGATGGAATCTGGGTTGAACGTGGAGGACAGCAGGCAAAAAGGCCTATATCTCATTCGTTATCGTCCGGATCCATTTTATTCTTTCACCGAATGAAATTATATTCCAAGAGCTATAATTATGGGCCCCCGGAGGTACAAAATCCGCCGCTCTCCGGCGGACCGAAAAAATGAGTTTTTGCCCTAGGGGTAACCCTATGAGTTTCGGTCAAAAACGCTCCGGAATGGAATCTAAATTTTATTATTCCAAAGCATCCCAGTGATGTTTTGGAGCGGTAAATGATGAATTTTGCATCATTTTAGCTCCTATATAGAGGCTAGACTGTACGATTACTTCGGAAAATGAGAAACCGCTTAAGGTGCCCGATTCGGAATATATTTTCTCCTATTAAACACAGTCAAATACTAAAAGTT
This sequence comes from Thymus mandschuricus, assembly GCA_029379335.1. Lineage (NCBI taxonomy): Eukaryota > Viridiplantae > Streptophyta > Magnoliopsida > Lamiales > Lamiaceae > Thymus > Thymus mandschuricus. The sequence continues at coordinate 56,569 of CM057076.1, read as the reverse complement.
GCAAGTCCATATTGTAGCCATTCTAATGAGCTTTCTAGGGGCTTTAAAACCGGGTCATTCGGAGCTAAAACGAGTTAGATATAGCAAAAACGGTGAGGGCCCGATGGAATCTAGGTCGAACGTGGAGGGCAGCAGGCAAAAAGGCCTATATCTCATTCGTTATCGTCCGGATCCATTTTATTCTTTCACGTCATGAAATTATATTCCAAGAGCTATAATTATGGTCCCCCGGAGGTACAAAATCCGCCGCTCTCCGGCGGACCGAAAAAATGAGTTTTTGCCCTAGGGGTACCCCTATGAGTTTCGGTCAAAAACGCTCCGGAAGGGAATCTAAATTTTATTATTCCAAAGCATCCCAGTGATGTTTTGGAGCGGTAAATGATCAATTTTGCATCATTTTAGCTTCTATATAGAGGCTAGATTGTACGATTACTCTTGAAAATGAGAAACCGCTTAAGGTGCCCGATTCGGAATCTATTTTCACCTATTAAACACAGTCAAATACTAAAAGTTGCTAGTCCATATTGTAGCCATTCAAATAAGCTTTCTAGGGGTTTTAAAACCGGGTCATTCGGATCTAAAACGAGTTAGATATGGCCAAAACGGTGAGGGCACGATGGAATCTGGGTCGAACGTGGAGGGCAGCAGGCAAAAAGGCCTATATCTCATTCGTAATCGTCCGGATCCATTTTATTCTTTCACCGCATGAAATTATATTCCAAGAGCTATAATTATGGGCCCCCGGAGGTACAAAATCCACCGCTCTCCGGCGGACCGAAAAAATGAGTTTTTGCCCTAGGGGGGTACCCCTATCAGTTTCAGTCAAAAACGCTCCGGAATGGAATATAAATTTTATTATTCCAAAGCATCCCAGTGATGTTTTGGAGCGGTAAATGATGAATTTTGCATCATTTTAGCTCCTATATAGAGGCTAGATTGTACGATTACTCTTGAAAATGAGAAACCGCTTAAGGTACCCGATTCGGAATCTATTTTCACCTATTAAACACAGTCAAATACTAAAAGTTGCAAGTCCATATTGTAGCCATTCAAATGAGCTTTCTAGGGGTTTTAAAACCGGGTCATTCGGATCTAAAACGAGTTAGATATGGCCAAAACGGTGAGGGCACGATGGAATCTGGGTCGAACGTGGAGGGCAGCAGGCAAAAAGGCCTATATCTCATTCGTTATCGTCCGGATCCATTTTATTCTTTCACCGCATGAAATTATATTCCAAGAGCCATAATTATGGGCCCCCGGAGGTACAAAATCCGCCGTTCTCCGGCGGACCGAAAAAATGAGTTTTTGCCCTAGGGGTACCCCTATGAGTTTCGGTCAAAAACGCTCCGGAATGGAATCTAAATTTTATTATTCCAAAGCATCCCAGTGATGTTTTGGAGCGGTAAATGATGAATTTTGCATCATTTTAGCTCCTATATAGAGGCTAGATTGTACGATTACTTCGGAAAATGAGAAACCGCTTAAGGTGCCCGATTCGGAATCTATTTTCACCTATTAAACACAGTCAAATACTAAAAGTTGCAAGTCCATATTGTAGCCATTCAAATGAGCTTTCTAGGGGTTTTAAAACCGGGTCATTCGGATCTAAAACAAGTTAGATATGGCCAAAACGGTGAGGGCACGATGGAATCTGGGTTGAACGTGGAGGACAGCAGGCAAAAAGGCCTATATCTCATTCGTTATCGTCCGGATCCATTTTATTCTTTCACCGAATGAAATTATATTCCAAGAGCTATAATTATGGGCCCCCGGAGGTACAAAATCCGCCGCTCTCCGGCGGACCAAAAAAATGAGTTTTTGCCCTAGGGGTACCCCTATGAGTTTCGGTCAAAAACGCTCCGGAATGGAATCTAAATTTTATTATTCCAAAGCATCCCAGTGATGTTTTGGAGCGGTAAATGATGAATTTTGCATCATTTTAACTCCTATATAGAGGCTAGATTGTACGATTACTTCGGAAAATGAGAAACCGCTTAAGGTGCCCGATTCGGAATATATTTTCTCCTATTAAACACAGTCAAATACTAAAAGTTGCAAGTCCATATTGTAGCCATTCTAATGAGCTTTCTAGGGGCTTTAAAACCGGGTCATTCGGAGCTAAAACGAGTTAGATATAGCAAAAACGGTGAGGGCCCGATGGAATCTAGGTCGAACGTGGAGGGCAGCAGGCAAAAAGGCCTATATCTCATTCGTTATCGTCCGGATCCATTTTATTCTTTCACGTCATGAAATTATATTCCAAGAGCTATAATTATGGTCCCCCGGAGGTACAAAATCCGCCGCTCTCCGGCGGACCGAAAAAATGAGTTTTTGCCCTAGGGGTACCCCTATGAGTTTCGGTCAAAAACGCTCCGGAAGGGAATCTAAATTTTATTATTCCAAAGCATCCCAGTGATGTTTTGGAGCGGTAAATGATCAATTTTGCATCATTTTAGCTTCTATATAGAGGCTAGATTGTACGATTACTCTTGAAAATGAGAAACCGCTTAAGGTGCCCGATTCGGAATCTATTTTCACCTATTAAACACAGTCAAATACTAAAAGTTGCTAGTCCATATTGTAGCCATTCAAATAAGCTTTCTAGGGGTTTTAAAACCGGGTCATTCGGATCTAAAACGAGTTAGATATGGCCAAAACGGTGAGGGCACGATGGAATCTGGGTCGAACGTGGAGGGCAGCAGGCAAAAAGGCCTATATCTCATTCGTAATCGTCCGGATCCATTTTATTCTTTCACCGCATGAAATTATATTCCAAGAGCTATAATTATGGGCCCCCGGAGGTACAAAATCCACCGCTCTCCGGCGGACCGAAAAAATGAGTTTTTGCCCTAGGGGGGTACCCCTATCAGTTTCAGTCAAAAACGCTCCGGAATGGAATATAAATTTTATTATTCCAAAGCATCCCAGTGATGTTTTGGAGCGGTAAATGATGAATTTTGCATCATTTTAGCTCCTATATAGAGGCTAGATTGTACGATTACTCTTGAAAATGAGAAACCGCTTAAGGTACCCGATTCGGAATCTATTTTCACCTATTAAACACAGTCAAATACTAAAAGTTGCAAGTCCATATTGTAGCCATTCAAATGAGCTTTCTAGGGGTTTTAAAACCGGGTCATTCGGATCTAAAACGAGTTAGATATGGCCAAAACGGTGAGGGCACGATGGAATCTGGGTCGAACGTGGAGGGCAGCAGGCAAAAAGGCCTATATCTCATTCGTTATCGTCCGGATCCATTTTATTCTTTCACCGCATGAAATTATATTCCAAGAGCCATAATTATGGGCCCCCGGAGGTACAAAATCCGCCGTTCTCCGGCGGACCGAAAAAATGAGTTTTTGCCCTAGGGGTACCCCTATGAGTTTCGGTCAAAAACGCTCCGGAATGGAATCTAAATTTTATTATTCCAAAGCATCCCAGTGATGTTTTGGAGCGGTAAATGATGAATTTTGCATCATTTTAGCTCCTATATAGAGGCTAGATTGTACGATTACTTCGGAAAATGAGAAACCGCTTAAGGTGCCCGATTCGGAATCTATTTTCACCTATTAAACACAGTCAAATACTAAAAGTTGCAAGTCCATATTGTAGCCATTCAAATGAGCTTTCTAGGGGTTTTAAAACCGGGTCATTCGGATCTAAAACAAGTTAGATATGGCCAAAACGGTGAGGGCACGATGGAATCTGGGTTGAACGTGGAGGACAGCAGGCAAAAAGGCCTATATCTCATTCGTTATCGTCCGGATCCATTTTATTCTTTCACCGAATGAAATTATATTCCAAGAGCTATAATTATGGGCCCCCGGAGGTACAAAATCCGCCGCTCTCCGGCGGACCAAAAAAATGAGTTTTTGCCCTAGGGGTACCCCTATGAGTTTCAGTCAAAAACGCTCCGGAATGGAATCTAAATTTTATTATTCCAAAGCATCCCAGTGATGTTTTGGAGCGGTAAATGATGAATTTTGCATCATTTTAGCTCCTATATAGAGGCTAGATTGTACGATTACTCTTGAAAATGAGAAACCGCTTAAGGTGCCCGATTCGGAATCTATTTTCACCTATTAAACACAGTCAAATACTAAAAGTTGCAAGTCCATATTGTAGCCATTCAAATGAGCTTTCTAGGGGTTTTAAAATCGGGTCATTCGGATCTAAAACGAGTTAGATATGGCCAAAACGGTGAGGGCACGATGGAATCTGGGTCGAACGTGGAGGGCAGCAGGCAAAAAGGCCTATATCTCATTCGTTATCGTCCGAATCCATTTTATTCTTTCACCGCATGAAATTATATTCCAAGAGCTATAATTATGGGCCCCTGGAGGTACAAAATCCGCCGCTCTCCGGCGGACCGAAAAAATGAGTTTTTGCCCTAGGGGTACCCCTATGAGTTTCGGTCAAAAACGCTCCGGAATGGAATCTAAATTTTATTATTTCAAAGCATCCCAGTGATGTTTTGGAGCGGAAAATGATGAATTTTGCATCATTTTAGCTCATATATAGAGGCTAGATTGTACGATTAATCTTGAAAATGAGAAACCGCTTAAGGTGCCCGATTCGGAATCTATTTTCACCTATTAAACACAGTCAAATACTAAAAGTTGCAAGTCCATATTGTAGCCATTCAAATGAGCTTTCTAAGGGTTTTAAAACCGGGTCATTCGGATCTAAAACGAGTTAGATATGGCCAAAACGGTGAGGGCACGATGAAATCTGGGTCGAACGTGGAGGGCAGCAGGCAAAAAGGCCTATAACTCATTTGTTATCGTCCGGATCCATTTTATTCTTTCACCGCATGAAATTATATTCCAAGAGCTATAATTATGGGCCCCCGGAGGTACAAAATCCGCCGCTCTCCGGCGGACCGAAAAAATGAGTTTTTGCCCTAGGGGTACCCCTATGAGTTTCGGTCAAAAACGCTCCGGAATGGAATCTAAATTTTATTGTTCCAAAGCATCCCAGTGATGTTTTGGAGCGGTAAATGATGAATTTTGCATCATTTTAGCTCCTATATAGAGGCTAGATTGTACGATTACTCTTGAAAATGAGAAACCGCTTAAGGTGCCCGATTCGGAATCTATTTTCACCTATTAAACACAGTCAAATACTAAAAGTTGCAAGTCCATATTGTAGCCATTCAAATAAGCTTTCTAGGGGTTTTAAAACCGGGTCATTCGGATCTAAAACGAGTTAGATATGGCCAAAACGGTGAGGGCACGATGGAATCTGGGTCGAACGTGGAGGGCAGCAGGCAAAAAGGCCTATATCTCATTCGTAATCGTCTGGATCCATTTTATTCTTTCACCGCATGAAATTATATTCCAAGAGCTATAATTATGGGCCACCGGAGGTACAAAATCCACCGCTCTCCGGCGGACCGAAAAAATGAGTTTTTGCCCTAGGGGTACCCCTATGAGTTTCAGTAAAAAACGCTCCGGAATGGAATCTAAATTTTATTATTCCAAAGCATCCCAGTGATGTTTTGGAGCGGTAAATGATGAATTTTGCATCATTTTAGCTCCTATATAGAGGCTAGATTGTACGATTACTCTTGAAAATGAGAAACCGCTTAAGGTGCCCGATTCGGAATCTATTTTCACCTATTAAACACAGTCAAATACTAAAAGTTGCAAGTCCATATTGTAGCCATTCAAATGAGCTTTCTAGGGGTTTTAAAATCGGGTCATTCGGATCTAAAACGAGTTAGATATGGCCAAAACGGTGAGGGCACGATGGAATCTGGGTCGAACGTGGAGGGCAGCAGGCAAAAAGGCCTATATCTCATTCGTTATCGTCCGAATCCATTTTATTCTTGCACCGCATGAAATTATATTCCAAGAGCTATAATTATGGGCCCCTGGAGGTACAAAATCCGCCGCTCTCCGGCGGACCGAAAAAATGAGTTTTTGCCCTAGGGGTACCCCTATGAGTTTCGGTCAAAAACGCTCCGGAATGGAATCTAAATTTTATTATTTCAAAGCATCCCAGTGATGTTTTGGAGCGGAAAATGATGAATTTTGCATCATTTTAGCTCCTATATAGAGGCTAGATTGTACGATTAATCTTGAAAATGAGAAACCGCTTAAGGTGCCCGATTCGGAATCTATTTTCACCTATTAAACACAGTCAAATACTAAAAGTTGCAAGTCCATATTGTAGCCATTCAAATGAGCTTTCTAAGGGTTTTAAAACCGGGTCATTCGGATCTAAAACGAGTTAGATATGGCCAAAACGGTGAGGGCACGATGAAATCTGGGTCGAACGTGGAGGGCAGCAGGCAAAAAGGCCTATAACTCATTCGTTATCGTCCGGATCCATTTTATTCTTTCACCGCATGAAATTATATTCCAAGAGCTATAATTATGGGCCCCCGGAGGTACAAAATCCGCCGCTCTCCGGCGGACCGAAAAAATGAGTTTTTGCCCTAGGGGTACCCCTATGAGTTTCGGTCAAAAACGCTCCGGAATGGAATCTAAATTTTATTGTTCCAAAGCATCCCAGTGATGTTTTGGAGCGGTAAATGATGAATTTTGCATCATTTTAGCTCCTATATAGAGGCTAGATTGTACGATTACTCTTGAAAATGAGAAACCGCTTAAGGTGCCCGATTCGGAATCTATTTTCACCTATTAAACACAGTCAAATACTAAAAGTTGCAAGTCCATATTGTAGCCATTCAAATAAGCTTTCTAGGGGTTTTAAAACCGGGTCATTCGGATCTAAAACGAGTTAGATATGGCCAAAACGGTGAGGGCACGATGGAATCTGGGTCGAACGTGGAGGGCAGCAGGCAAAAAGGCCTATATCTCATTCGTAATCGTCTGGATCCATTTTATTCTTTCACCGCATGAAATTATATTCCAAGAGCTATAATTATGGGCCACCGGAGGTACAAAATCCACCGCTCTCCGGCGGACCGAAAAAATGAGTTTTTGCCCTAGGGGTACCCCTATGAGTTTCAGTAAAAAACGCTCCGGAATGGAATCTAAATTTTATTATTCCAAAGCATCCCAGTGATGTTTTGGAGCGGTAAATGATGAATTTTGCATCATTTTAGCTCCTATATAGAGGCTAGTTTGTACGATTACTCTTGAAAATGAGAAACCGCTTAAGGTGCCCGATTCGGAATCTATTTTCACCTATTAAACACAGTCAAATACTAAAAGTTGCAAGTCCATATTGTAGCCATTCAAATGAGCTTTCTAGGGGTTTTAAAATCGGGTCATTCGGATCTAAAACGAGTTAGATATGGCCAAAACGGTGAGGGCACGATGGAATCTGGGTCGAACGTGGAGGGCAGCAGGCAAAAAGGCCTATATCTCATTCGTTATCGTCCGAATCCATTTTATTCTTTCACCGCATGAAATTATATTCCAAGAGCTATAATTATGGGCCCCTGGAGGTACAAAATCCGCCGCTCTCCGGCGGACCGAAAAAATGAGTTTTTGCCCTAGGGGTACCCCTATGAGTTTCGGTCAAAAACGCTCCGGAATGGAATCTAAATTTTATTATTTCAAAGCATCCCAGTGATGTTTTGGAGCGGAAAATGATGAATTTTGCATCATTTTAGCTCCTATATAGAGGCTAGATTGTACGATTAATCTTGAAAATGAGAAACCGCTTAAGGTGCCCGATTCGGAATCTATTTTCACCTATTAAACACAGTCAAATACTAAAAGTTGCAAGTCCATATTGTAGCCATTCAAATGAGCTTTCTAAGGGTTTTAAAACCGGGTCATTCGGATCTAAAACGAGTTAGATATGGCCAAAACGGTGAGGGCACGATGAAATCTGGGTCGAACGTGGAGGGCAGCAGGCAAAAAGGCCTATAACTCATTTGTTATCGTCCGGATCCATTTTATTCTTTCACCGCATGAAATTATATTCCAAGAGCTATAATTATGGGCCCCCGGAGGTACAAAATCCGCCGCTCTCCGGCGGACCGAAAAAATGAGTTTTTGCCCTAGGGGTACCCCTATGAGTTTCGGTCAAAAACGCTCCGGAATGGAATCTAAATTTTATTGTTCCAAAGCATCCCAGTGATGTTTTGGAGCGGTAAATGATGAATTTTGCATCATTTTAGCTCCTATATAGAGGCTAGATTGTACGATTACTCTTGAAAATGAGAAACCGCTTAAGGTGCCCGATTCGGAATCTATTTTCACCTATTAAACACAGTCAAATACTAAAAGTTGCAAGTCCATATTGTAGCCATTCAAATAAGCTTTCTAGGGGTTTTAAAACCGGGTCATTCGGATCTAAAACGAGTTAGATATGGCCAAAACGGTGAGGGCACGATGGAATCTGGGTCGAACGTGGAGGGCAGCAGGCAAAAAGGCCTATATCTCATTCGTAATCGTCTGGATCCATTTTATTCTTTCACCGCATGAAATTATATTCCAAGAGCTATAATTATGGGCCACCGGAGGTACAAAATCCACCGCTCTCCGGCGGACCGAAAAAATGAGTTTTTGCCCTAGGGGTACCCCTATGAGTTTCAGTAAAAAACGCTCCGGAATGGAATCTAAATTTTATTATTCCAAAGCATCCCAGTGATGTTTTGGAGCGGTAAATGATGAATTTTGCATCATTTTAGCTCCTATATAGAGGCTAGATTGTACGATTACTCTTGAAAATGAGAAACCGCTTAAGGTGCCCGATTCGGAATCTATTTTCACCTATTAAACACAGTCAAATACTAAAAGTTGCAAGTCCATATTGTAGCCATTCAAATGAGCTTTCTAGGGGTTTTAAAATCGGGTCATTCGGATCTAAAACGAGTTAGATATGGCCAAAACGGTGAGGGCACGATGGAATCTGGGTCGAACGTGGAGGGCAGCAGGCAAAAAGGCCTATATCTCATTCGTTATCGTCCGAATCCATTTTATTCTTGCACCGCATGAAATTATATTCCAAGAGCTATAATTATGGGCCCCTGGAGGTACAAAATCCGCCGCTCTCCGGCGGACCGAAAAAATGAGTTTTTGCCCTAGGGGTACCCCTATGAGTTTCGGTCAAAAACGCTCCGGAATGGAATCTAAATTTTATTATTTCAAAGCATCCCAGTGATGTTTTGGAGCGGAAAATGATGAATTTTGCATCATTTTAGCTCCTATATAGAGGCTAGATTGTACGATTAATCTTGAAAATGAGAAACCGCTTAAGGTGCCCGATTCGGAATCTATTTTCACCTATTAAACACAGTCAAATACTAAAAGTTGCAAGTCCATATTGTAGCCATTCAAATGAGCTTTCTAAGGGTTTTAAAACCGGGTCATTCGGATCTAAAACGAGTTAGATATGGCCAAAACGGTGAGGGCACGATGAAATCTGGGTCGAACGTGGAGGGCAGCAGGCAAAAAGGCCTATAACTCATTCGTTATCGTCCGGATCCATTTTATTCTTTCACCGCATGAAATTATATTCCAAGAGCTATAATTATGGGCCCCCGGAGGTACAAAATCCGCCGCTCTCCGGCGGACCGAAAAAATGAGTTTTTGCCCTAGGGGTACCCCTATGAGTTTCGGTCAAAAACGCTCCGGAATGGAATCTAAATTTTATTGTTCCAAAGCATCCCAGTGATGTTTTGGAGCGGTAAATGATGAATTTTGCATCATTTTAGCTCCTATATAGAGGCTAGATTGTACGATTACTCTTGAAAATGAGAAACCGCTTAAGGTGCCCGATTCGGAATCTATTTTCACCTATTAAACACAGTCAAATACTAAAAGTTGCAAGTCCATATTGTAGCCATTCAAATAAGCTTTCTAGGGGTTTTAAAACCGGGTCATTCGGATCTAAAACGAGTTAGATATGGCCAAAACGGTGAGGGCACGATGGAATCTGGGTCGAACGTGGAGGGCAGCAGGCAAAAAGGCCTATATCTCATTCGTAATCGTCTGGATCCATTTTATTCTTTCACCGCATGAAATTATATTCCAAGAGCTATAATTATGGGCCACCGGAGGTACAAAATCCACCGCTCTCCGGCGGACCGAAAAAATGAGTTTTTGCCCTAGGGGTACCCCTATGAGTTTCAGTAAAAAACGCTCCGGAATGGAATCTAAATTTTATTATTCCAAAGCATCCCAGTGATGTTTTGGAGCGGTAAATGATGAATTTTGCATCATTTTAGCTCCTATATAGAGGCTAGATTGTACGATTACTCTTGAAAATGAGAAACCGCTTAAGGTGCCCGATTCGGAATCTATTTTCACCTATTAAACACAGTCAAATACTAAAAGTTGCAAGTCCATATTGTAGCCATTCAAATGAGCTTTCTAGGGGTTTTAAAATCGGGTCATTCGGATCTAAAACGAGTTAGATATGGCCAAAACGGTGAGGGCACGATGGAATCTGGGTCGAACGTGGAGGGCAGCAGGCAAAAAGGCCTATATCTCATTCGTTATCGTCCGAATCCATTTTATTCTTGCACCGCATGAAATTATATTCCAAGAGCTATAATTATGGGCCCCTGGAGGTACAAAATCCGCCGCTCTCCGGCGGACCGAAAAAATGAGTTTATGCCCTAGGGGTACCCCTATGAGTTTCGGTCAAAAACGCTCCGGAATGGAATCTAAATTTTATTATTTCAAAGCATCCCAGTGATGTTTTGGAGCGGAAAATGATGAATTTTGCATCATTTTAGCTCCTATATAGAGGCTAGATTGTACGATTAATCTTGAAAATGAGAAACCGCTTAAGGTGCCCGATTCGGAATCTATTTTCACCTATTAAACACAGTCAAATACTAAAAGTTGCAAGTCCATATTGTAGCCATTCAAATGAGCTTTCTAGGGGTTTTAAAACCGGGTCATTCGGATCTAAAACGAGTTAGATATGGCCAAAACGGTGAGGGCACGATGAAATCTGGGTCGAACGTGGAGGGCAGCAGGCAAAAAGGCCTATAACTCATTCGTTATCGTCCGGATCCATTTTATTCTTTCACCGCATGAAATTATATTCCAAGAGCTATAATTATGGGCCCCCGGAGGTACAAAATCCGCCGCTCTCCGGCGGACCGAAAAAATGAGTTTTTGCCCTAGGGGTACCCCTATGAGTTTCGGTCAAAAACGCTCCGGAATGGAATCTAAATTTTATTGTTCCAAAGCATCCCAGTGATGTTTTGGAGCGGTAAATGATGAATTTTGCATCATTTTAGCTCCTATATAGAGGCTAGATTGTACGATTACTCTTGAAAATGAGAAACCGCTTAAGGTGCCCGATTCGGAATCTATTTTCACCTATTAAACACAGTCAAATACTAAAAGTTGCAAGTCCATATTGTAGCCATTCAAATAAGCTTTCTAGGGGTTTTAAAACCGGGTCATTCGGATCTAAAACGAGTTAGATATGGCCAAAACGGTGAGGGCACGATGGAATCTGGGTCGAACGTGGAGGGCAGCAGGCAAAAAGGCCTATATCTCATTCGTAATCGTCTGGATCCATTTTATTCTTTCACCGCATGAAATTATATTCCAAGAGCTATAATTATGGGCCACCGGAGGTACAAAATCCACCGCTCTCCGGCGGACCGAAAAAATGAGTTTTTGCCCTAGGGGTACCCCTATGAGTTTCAGTAAAAAACGCTCCGGAATGGAATCTAAATTTTATTATTCCAAAGCATCCCAGTGATGTTTTGGAGCGGTAAATGATGAATTTTGCATCATTTTAGCTCCTATATAGAGGCTAGATTGTACGATTACTCTTGAAAATGAGAAACCGCTTAAGGTGCCCGATTCGGAATCTATTTTCACCTATTAAACACAGTCAAATACTAAAAGTTGCAAGTCCATATTGTAGCCATTCAAATGAGCTTTCTAGGGGTTTTAAAATCGGGTCATTCGGATCTAAAACGAGTTAGATATGGCCAAAACGGTGAGGGCACGATGGAATCTGGGTCGAACGTGGAGGGCAGCAGGCAAAAAGGCCTATATCTCATTCGTTATCGTCCGAATCCATTTTATTCTTGCACCGCATGAAATTATATTCCAAGAGCTATAATTATGGGCCCCTGGAGGTACAAAATCCGCCGCTCTCCGGCGGACCGAAAAAATGAGTTTTTGCCCTAGGGGTACCCCTATGAGTTTCGGTCAAAAACGCTCCGGAATGGAATCTAAATTTTATTATTTCAAAGCATCCCAGTGATGTTTTGGAGCGGAAAATGATGAATTTTGCATCATTTTAGCTCCTATATAGAGGCTAGATTGTACGATTAATCTTGAAAATGAGAAACCGCTTAAGGTGCCCGATTCGGAATCTATTTTCACCTATTAAACACAGTCAAATACTAAAAGTTGCAAGTCCATATTGTAGCCATTCAAATGAGCTTTCTAGGGGTTTTAAAACCGGGTCATTCGGATCTAAAACGAGTTAGATATGGCCAAAACGGTGAGGGCACGATGAAATCTGGGTCGAACGTGGAGGGCAGCAGGCAAAAAGGCCTATAACTCATTCGTTATCGTCCGGATCCATTTTATTCTTTCACCGCATGAAATTATATTCCAAGAGCTATAATTATGGGCCCCCGGAGGTACAAAATCCGCCGCTCTCCCGGCGGACCGAAAAAATGAGTTTTTGCCCTAGGGGTACCCCTATGAGTTTCGGTCAAAAACGCTCCGGAATGGAATCTAAATTTTATTGTTCCAAAGCATCCCAGTGATGTTTTGGAGCGGTAAATGATGAATTTTGCATCATTTTAGCTCCTATATAGAGGCTAGATTGTACGATTACTCTTGAAAATGAGAAACCGCTTAAGGTGCCCGATTCGGAATCTATTTTCACCTATTAAACACAGTCAAATACTAAAAGTTGCAAGTCCATATTGTAGCCATTCAAATAAGCTTTCTAGGGGTTTTAAAACCGGGTCATTCGGATCTAAAACGAGTTAGATATGGCCAAAACGGTGAGGGCACGATGGAATCTGGGTCGAACGTGGAGGGCAGCAGGCAAAAAGGCCTATATCTCATTCGTAATCGTCTGGATCCATTTTATTCTTTCACCGCATGAAATTATATTCCAAGAGCTATAATTATGGGCCACCGGAGGTACAAAATCCACCGCTCTCCGGCGGACCGAAAAAATGAGTTTTTGCCCTAGGGGTACCCCTATGAGTTTCAGTAAAAAACGCTCCGGAATGGAATCTAAATTTTATTATTCCAAAGCATCCCAGTGATGTTTTGGAGCGGTAAATGATGAATTTTGCATCATTTTAGCTCCTATATAGAGGCTAGATTGTACGATTACTCTTGAAAATGAGAAACCGCTTAAGGTGCCCGATTCGGAATCTATTTTCACCTATTAAACACAGTCAAATACTAAAAGTTGCAAGTCCATATTGTAGCCATTCAAATGAGCTTTCTAGGGGTTTTAAAATCGGGTCATTCGGATCTAAAACGAGTTAGATATGGCCAAAACGGTGAGGGCACGATGGAATCTGGGTCGAACGTGGAGGGCAGCAGGCAAAAAGGCCTATATCTCATTCGTTATCGTCCGAATCCATTTTATTCTTTCACCGCATGAAATTATATTCCAAGAGCTATAATTATGGGCCCCTGGAGGTACAAAATCCGCCGCTCTCCGGCGGACCGAAAAAATGAGTTTTTGCCCTAGGGGTACCCCTATGAGTTTCGGTCAAAAACGCTCCGGAATGGAATCTAAATTTTATTATTTCAAAGCATCCCAGTGATGTTTTGGAGCGGAAAATGATGAATTTTGCATCATTTTAGCTCCTATATAGAGGCTAGATTGTACGATTAATCTTGAAAATGAGAAACCGCTTAAGGTGCCCGATTCGGAATCTATTTTCACCTATTAAACACAGTCAAATACTAAAAGTTGCAAGTCCATATTGTAGCCATTCAAATGAGCTTTCTAGGGGTTTTAAAACCGGGTCATTCGGATCTAAAACGAGTTAGATATGGCCAAAACGGTGAGGGCACGATGAAATCTGGGTCGAACGTGGAGGGCAGCAGGCAAAAAGGCCTATAACTCATTCGTTATCGTCCGGATCCATTTTATTCTTTCACCGCATGAAATTATATTCCAAGAGCTATAATTATGGGCCCCCGGAGGTACAAAATCCGCCGCTCTCCGGCGGACCGAAAAAATGAGTTTTTGCCCTAGGGGTACCCCTATGAGTTTCGGTCAAAAACGCTCCGGAATGGAATCTAAATTTTATTGTTCCAAAGCATCCCAGTGATGTTTTGGAGCGGTAAATGATGAATTTTGCATCATTTTAGCTCCTATATAGAGGCTAGATTGTACGATTACTCTTGAAAATGAGAAACCGCTTAAGGTGCCCGATTCGGAATCTATTTTCACCTATTAAACACAGTCAAATACTAAAAGTTGCAAGTCCATATTGTAGCCATTCAAATAAGCTTTCTAGGGGTTTTAAAACCGGGTCATTCGGATCTAAAACGAGTTAGATATGGCCAAAACGGTGAGGGCACGATGGAATCTGGGTCGAACGTGGAGGGCAGCAGGCAAAAAGGCCTATATCTCATTCGTAATCGTCTGGATCCATTTTATTCTTTCACCGCATGAAATTATATTCCAAGAGCTATAATTATGGGCCACCGGAGGTACAAAATCCACCGCTCTCCGGCGGACCGAAAAAATGAGTTTTTGCCCTAGGGGTACCCCTATGAGTTTCAGTAAAAAACGCTCCGGAATGGAATCTAAATTTTATTATTCCAAAGCATCCCAGTGATGTTTTGGAGCGGTAAATGATGAATTTTGCATCATTTTAGCTCCTATATAGAGGCTAGATTGTACGATTACTCTTGAAAATGAGAAACCGCTTAAGGTGCCCGATTCGGAATCTATTTTCACCTATTAAACACAGTCAAATACTAAAAGTTGCAAGTCCATATTGTAGCCATTCAAATGAGCTTTCTAGGGGTTTTAAAATCGGGTCATTCGGATCTAAAACGAGTTAGATATGGCCAAAACGGTGAGGGCACGATGGAATCTGGGTCGAACGTGGAGGGCAGCAGGCAAAAAGGCCTATATCTCATTCGTTATCGTCCGAATCCATTTTATTCTTTCACCGCATGAAATTATATTCCAAGAGCTATAATTATGGGCCCCTGGAGGTACAAAATCCGCCGCTCTCCGGCGGACCGAAAAAATGAGTTTTTGCCCTAGGGGTACCCCTATGAGTTTCGGTCAAAAACGCTCCGGAATGGAATCTAAATTTTATTATTTCAAAGCATCCCAGTGATGTTTTGGAGCGGAAAATGATGAATTTTGCATCATTTTAGCTCCTATATAGAGGCTAGATTGTACGATTAATCTTGAAAATGAGAAACCGCTTAAGGTGCCCGATTCGGAATCTATTTTCACCTATTAAACACAGTCAAATACTAAAAGTTGCAAGTCCATATTGTAGCCATTCAAATGAGCTTTCTAGGGGTTTTAAAACCGGGTCATTCGGATCTAAAACGAGTTAGATATGGCCAAAACGGTGAGGGCACGATGAAATCTGGGTCGAACGTGGAGGGCAGCAGGCAAAAAGGCCTATAACTCATTCGTTATCGTCCGGATCCATTTTATTCTTTCACCGCATGAAATTATATTCCAAGAGCTATAATTATGGGCCCCCGGAGGTACAAAATCCGCCGCTCTCCGGCGGACCGAAAAAATGAGTTTTTGCCCTAGGGGTACCCCTATGAGTTTCGGTCAAAAACGATCCGGAATGGAATCTAAATTTTATTGTTCCAAAGCATCCCAGTGATGTTTTGGAGCGGTAAATGATGAATTTTGCATCATTTTAGCTCCTATATAGAGGCTAGATTGTACGATTACTCTTGAAAATGAGAAACCGCTTAAGGTGCCCGATTCGGAATCTATTTTCACCTATTAAACACAGTCAAATACTAAAAGTTGCAAGTCCATATTGTAGCCATTCAAATAAGCTTTCTAGGGGTTTTAAAACCGGGTCATTCGGATCTAAAACGAGTTAGATATGGCCAAAACGGTGAGGGCACGATGGAATCTGGGTCGAACGTGGAGGGCAGCAGGCAAAAAGGCCTATATCTCATTCGTAATCGTCTGGATCCATTTTATTCTTTCACCGCATGAAATTATATTCCAAGAGCTATAATTATGGGCCACCGGAGGTACAAAATCCACCGCTCTCCGGCGGACCGAAAAAATGAGTTTTTGCCCTAGGGGTACCCCTATGAGTTTCAGTAAAAAACGCTCCGGAATGGAATCTAAATTTTATTATTCCAAAGCATCCCAGTGATGTTTTGGAGCGGTAAATGATGAATTTTGCATCATTTTAGCTCCTATATAGAGGCTAGATTGTACGATTACTCTTGAAAATGAGAAACCGCTTAAGGTGCCCGATTCGGAATCTATTTTCACCTATTAAACACAGTCAAATACTAAAAGTTGCAAGTCCATATTGTAGCCATTCAAATGAGCTTTCTAGGGGTTTTAAAATCGGGTCATTCGGATCTAAAACGAGTTAGATATGGCCAAAACGGTGAGGGCACGATGGAATCTGGGTCGAACGTGGAGGGCAGCAGGCAAAAAGGCCTATATCTCATTCGTTATCGTCCGAATCCATTTTATTCTTTCACCGCATGAAATTATATTCCAAGAGCTATAATTATGGGCCCCTGGAGGTACAAAATCCGCCGCTCTCCGGCGGACCGAAAAAATGAGTTTTTGCCCTAGGGGTACCCCTATGAGTTTCGGTCAAAAACGCTCCGGAATGGAATCTAAATTTTATTATTTCAAAGCATCCCAGTGATGTTTTGGAGCGGAAAATGATGAATTTTGCATCATTTTAGCTCCTATATAGAGGCTAGATTGTACGATTAATCTTGAAAATGAGAAACCGCTTAAGGTGCCCGATTCGGAATCTATTTTCACCTATTAAACACAGTCAAATACTAAAATTTGCAAGTCCATATTGTAGCCATTCAAATGAGCTTTCTAGGGGTTTTAAAACCGGGTCATTCGGATCTAAAACGAGTTAGATATGGCCAAAACGGTGAGGGCACGATGAAATCTGGGTCGAACGTGGAGGGCAGCAGGCAAAAAGGCCTATAACTCATTCGTTATCGTCCGGATCCATTTTATTCTTTCACCGCATGAAATTATATTCCAAGAGCTATAATTATGGGCCCCCGGAGGTACAAAATCCGCCGCTCTCCGGCGGACCGAAAAAATGAGTTTTTGCCCTAGGGGTACCCCTATGAGTTTCGGTCAAAAACGCTCCGGAATGGAATCTAAATTTTATTGTTCCAAAGCATCCCAGTGATGTTTTGGAGCGGTAAATGATGAATTTTGCATCATTTTAGCTCCTATATAGAGGCTAGATTGTACGATTACTCTTGAAAATGAGAAACCGCTTAAGGTGCCCGATTCGGAATCTATTTTCACCTATTAAACACAGTCAAATACTAAAAGTTGCAAGTCCATATTGTAGCCATTCAAATAAGCTTTCTAGGGGTTTTAAAACCGGGTCATTCGGATCTAAAACGAGTTAGATATGGCCAAAACGGTGAGGGCACGATGGAATCTGGGTCGAACGTGGAGGGCAGCAGGCAAAAAGGCCTATATCTCATTCGTAATCGTCTGGATCCATTTTATTCTTTCACCGCATGAAATTATATTCCAAGAGCTATAATTATGGGCCACCGGAGGTACAAAATCCACCGCTCTCCGGCGGACCGAAAAAATGAGTTTTTGCCCTAGGGGTACCCCTATGAGTTTCAGTAAAAAACGCTCCGGAATGGAATCTAAATTTTATTATTCCAAAGCATCCCAGTGATGTTTTGGAGCGGTAAATGATGAATTTTGCATCATTTTAGCTCCTATATAGAGGCTAGATTGTACGATTACTCTTGAAAATGAGAAACCGCTTAAGGTGCCCGATTCGGAATCTATTTTCACCTATTAAACACAGTCAAATACTAAAAGTTGCAAGTCCATATTGTAGCCATTCAAATGAGCTTTCTAGGGGTTTTAAAATCGGGTCATTCGGATCTAAAACGAGTTAGATATGGCCAAAACGGTGAGGGCACGATGGAATCTGGGTCGAACGTGGAGGGCAGCAGGCAAAAAGGCCTATATCTCATTCGTTATCTTCCGAATCCATTTTATTCTTTCACCGCATGAAATTATATTCCAAGAGCTATAATTATGGGCCCCTGGAGGTACAAAATCCGCCGCTCTCCGGCGGACCGAAAAAATGAGTTTTTGCCCTAGGGGTACCCCTATGAGTTTCGGTCAAAAACGCTCCGGAATGGAATCTAAATTTTATTATTTCAAAGCATCCCAGTGATGTTTTGGAGCGGAAAATGATGAATTTTGCATCATTTTAGCTCCTATATAGAGGCTAGATTGTACGATTAATCTTGAAAATGAGAAACCGCTTAAGGTGCCCGATTCGGAATCTATTTTCACCTATTAAACACAGTCAAATACTAAAAGTTGCAAGTCCATATTGTAGCCATTCAAATGAGCTTTCTAGGGGTTTTAAAACCGGGTCATTCGGATCTAAAACGAGTTAGATATGGCCAAAACGGTGAGGGCACGATGAAATCTGGGTCGAACGTGGAGGGCAGCAGGCAAAAAGGCCTATAACTCATTCGTTATCGTCCGGATCCATTTTATTCTTTCACCGCATGAAATTATATTCCAAGAGCTATAATTATGGGCCCCCGGAGGTACAAAATCCGCCGCTCTCCGGCGGACCGAAAAAATGAGTTTTTGCCCTAGGGGTACCCCTATGAGTTTCGGTCAAAAACGATCCGGAATGGAATCTAAATTTTATTGTTCCAAAGCATCCCAGTGATGTTTTGGAGCGGTAAATGATGAATTTTGCATCATTTTAGCTCCTATATAGAGGCTAGATTGTACGATTACTCTTGAAAATGAGAAACCGCTTAAGGTGCCCGATTCGGAATCTATTTTCACCTATTAAACACAGTCAAATACTAAAAGTTGCAAGTCCATATTGTAGCCATTCAAATAAGCTTTCTAGGGGTTTTAAAACCGGGTCATTCGGATCTAAAACGAGTTAGATATGGCCAAAACGGTGAGGGCACGATGGAATCTGGGTCGAACGTGGAGGGCAGCAGGCAAAAAGGCCTATATCTCATTCGTAATCGTCTGGATCCATTTTATTCTTTCACCGCATGAAATTATATTCCAAGAGCTATAATTATGGGCCACCGGAGGTACAAAATCCACCGCTCTCCGGCGGACCGAAAAAATGAGTTTTTGCCCTAGGGGTACCCCTATGAGTTTCAGTAAAAAACGCTCCGGAATGGAATCTAAATTTTATTATTCCAAAGCATCCCAGTGATGTTTTGGAGCGGTAAATGATGAATTTTGCATCATTTTAGCTCCTATATAGAGGCTAGATTGTACGATTACTCTTGAAAATGAGAAACCGCTTAAGGTGCCCGATTCGGAATCTATTTTCACCTATTAAACACAGTCAAATACTAAAAGTTGCAAGTCCATATTGTAGCCATTCAAATGAGCTTTCTAGGGGTTTTAAAATCGGGTCATTCGGATCTAAAACGAGTTAGATATGGCCAAAACGGTGAGGGCACGATGGAATCTGGGTCGAACGTGGAGGGCAGCAGGCAAAAAGGCCTATATCTCATTCGTTATCGTCCGAATCCATTTTATTCTTTCACCGCATGAAATTATATTCCAAGAGCTATAATTATGGGCCCCTGGAGGTACAAAATCCGCCGCTCTCCGGCGGACCGAAAAAATGAGTTTTTGCCCTAGGGGTACCCCTATGAGTTTCGGTCAAAAACGCTCCGGAATGGAATCTAAATTTTATTATTTCAAAGCATCCCAGTGATGTTTTGGAGCGGAAAATGATGAATTTTGCATCATTTTAGCTCCTATATAGAGGCTAGATTGTACGATTAATCTTGAAAATGAGAAACCGCTTAAGGTGCCCGATTCGGAATCTATTTTCACCTATTAAACACAGTCAAATACTAAAAGTTGCAAGTCCATATTGTAGCCATTCAAATGAGCTTTCTAGGGGTTTTAAAACCGGGTCATTCGGATCTAAAACGAGTTAGATATGGCCAAAACGGTGAGGGCACGATGAAATCTGGGTCGAACGTGGAGGGCAGCAGGCAAAAAGGCCTATAACTCATTCGTTATCGTCCGGATCCATTTTATTCTTTCACCGCATGAAATTATATTCCAAGAGCTATAATTATGGGCCCCCGGAGGTACAAAATCCGCCGCTCTCCGGCGGACCGAAAAAATGAGTTTTTGCCCTAGGGGTACCCCTATGAGTTTCGGTCAAAAACGCTCCGGAATGGAATCTAAATTTTATTGTTCCAAAGCATCCCAGTGATGTTTTGGAGCGGTAAATGATGAATTTTGCATCATTTTAGCTCCTATATAGAGGCTAGATTGTACGATTACTCTTGAAAATGAGAAACCGCTTAAGGTGCCCGATTCGGAATCTATTTTCACCTATTAAACACAGTCAAATACTAAAAGTTGCAAGTCCATATTGTAGCCATTCAAATAAGCTTTCTAGGGGTTTTAAAACCGGGTCATTCGGATCTAAAACGAGTTAGATATGGCCAAAACGGTGAGGGCACGATGGAATCTGGGTCGAACGTGGAGGGCAGCAGGCAAAAAGGCCTATATCTCATTCGTAATCGTCTGGATCCATTTTATTCTTTCACCGCATGAAATTATATTCCAAGAGCTATAATTATGGGCCACCGGAGGTACAAAATCCACCGCTCTCCGGCGGACCGAAAAAATGAGTTTTTGCCCTAGGGGTACCCCTATGAGTTTCAGTAAAAAACGCTCCGGAATGGAATCTAAATTTTATTATTCCAAAGCATCCCAGTGATGTTTTGGAGCGGTAAATGATGAATTTTGCATCATTTTAGCTCCTATATAGAGGCTAGATTGTACGATTACTCTTGAAAATGAGAAACCGCTTAAGGTGCCCGATTCGGAATCTATTTTCACCTATTAAACACAGTCAAATACTAAAAGTTGCAAGTCCATATTGTAGCCATTCAAATGAGCTTTCTAGGGGTTTTAAAATCGGGTCATTCGGATCTAAAACGAGTTAGATATGGCCAAAACGGTGAGGGCACGATGGAATCTGGGTCGAACGTGGAGGGCAGCAGGCAAAAAGGCCTATATCTCATTCGTTATCGTCCGAATCCATTTTATTCTTTCACCGCATGAAATTATATTCCAAGAGCTATAATTATGGGCCCCTGGAGGTACAAAATCCGCCGCTCTCCGGCGGACCGAAAAAATGAGTTTTTGCCCTAGGGGTACCCCTATGAGTTTCGGTCAAAAACGCTCCGGAATGGAATCTAAATTTTATTATTTCAAAGCATCCCAGTGATGTTTTGGAGCGGAAAATGATGAATTTTGCATCATTTTAGCTCCTATATAGAGGCTAGATTGTACGATTAATCTTGAAAATGAGAAACCGCTTAAGGTGCCCGATTCGGAATCTATTTTAACCTATTAAACACAGTCAAATACTAAAAGTTGCAAGTCCATATTGTAGCCATTCAAATGAGCTTTCTAAGGGTTTTAAAACCGGGTCATTCGGATCTAAAACGAGTTAGATATGGCCAAAACGGTGAGGGCACGATGAAATCTGGGTCGAACGTGGAGGGCAGCAGGCAAAAAGGCCTATAACTCATTCGTTATCGTCCGGATCCATTTTATTCTTTCACCGCATGAAATTATATTCCAAGAGCTATAATTATGGGCCCCCGGAGGTACAAAATCCGCCGCTCTCCGGCGGACCGAAAAAATGAGTTTTTGCCCTAGGGGTACCCCTATGAGTTTCGGTCAAAAACGCTCCGGAATGGAATCTAAATTTTATTGTTCCAAAGCATCCCAGTGATGTTTTGGAGCGGTAAATGATGAATTTTGCATCATTTTAGCTCCTATATAGAGGCTAGATTGTACGATTACTCTTGAAAATGAGAAACCGCTTAAGGTGCCCGATTCGGAATCTATTTTCACCTATTAAACACAGTCAAATACTAAAAGTTGCAAGTCCATATTGTAGCCATTCAAATAAGCTTTCTAGGGGTTTTAAAACCGGGTCATTCGGATCTAAAACGAGTTAGATATGGCCAAAACGGTGAGGGCACGATGGAATCTGGGTCGAACGTGGAGGGCAGCAGGCAAAAAGGCCTATATCTCATTCGTAATCGTCTGGATCCATTTTATTCTTTCACCGCATGAAATTATATTCCAAGAGCTATAATTATGGGCCACCGGAGGTACAAAATCCACCGCTCTCCGGCGGACCGAAAAAATGAGTTTTTGCCCTAGGGGTACCCCTATGAGTTTCAGTAAAAAACGCTCCGGAATGGAATCTAAATTTTATTATTCCAAAGCATCCCAGTGATGTTTTGGAGCGGTAAATGATGAATTTTGCATCATTTTAGCTCCTATATAGAGGCTAGATTGTACGATTACTCTTGAAAATGAGAAACCGCTTAAGGTGCCCGATTCGGAATCTATTTTCACCTATTAAACACAGTCAAATACTAAAAGTTGCAAGTCCATATTGTAGCCATTCAAATGAGCTTTCTAGGGGTTTTAAAATCGGGTCATTCGGATCTAAAACGAGTTAGATATGGCCAAAACGGTGAGGGCACGATGGAATCTGGGTCGAACGTGGAGGGCAGCAGGCAAAAAGGCCTATATCTCATTCGTTATCGTCCGAATCCATTTTATTCTTTCACCGCATGAAATTATATTCCAAGAGCTATAATTATGGGCCCCTGGAGGTACAAAATCCGCCGCTCTCCGGCGGACCGAAAAAATGAGTTTTTGCCCTAGGGGTACCCCTATGAGTTTCGGTCAAAAACGCTCCGGAATGGAATCTAAATTTTATTATTTCAAAGCATCCCAGTGATGTTTTGGAGCGGAAAATGATGAATTTTGCATCATTTTAGCTCCTATATAGAGGCTAGATTGTACGATTAATCTTGAAAATGAGAAACCGCTTAAGGTGCCCGATTCGGAATCTATTTTCACCTATTAAACACAGTCAAATACTAAAAGTTGCAAGTCCGTATTGTAGCCATTCAAATGAGCTTTCTAGGGGTTTTAAAACCGGGTCATTCGGATCTAAAACGAGTTAGATATGGCCAAAACGGTGAGGGCACGATGAAATCTGGGTCGAACGTGGAGGGCAGCAGGCAAAAAGGCCTATAACTCATTCGTTATCGTCCGGATCCATTTTATTCTTTCACCGCATGAAATTATATTCCAAGAGCTATAATTATGGGCCCCCGGAGGTACAAAATCCGCCGCTCTCCGGCGGACCGAAAAAATGAGTTTTTGCCCTAGGGGTACCCCTATGAGTTTCGGTCAAAAACGCTCCGGAATGGAATCTAAATTTTATTGTTCCAAAGCATCCCAGTGATGTTTTGGAGCGGTAAATGATGAATTTTGCATCATTTTAGCTCCTATATAGAGGCTAGATTGTACGATTACTCTTGAAAATGAGAAACCGCTTAAGGTGCCCGATTCGGAATCTATTTTCACCTATTAAACACAGTCAAATACTAAAAGTTGCAAGTCCATATTGTAGCCATTCAAATAAGCTTTCTAGGGGTTTTAAAACCGGGTCATTCGGATCTAAAACGAGTTAGATATGGCCAAAACGGTGAGGGCACGATGGAATCTGGGTCGAACGTGGAGGGCAGCAGGCAAAAAGGCCTATATCTCATTCGTAATCGTCTGGATCCATTTTATTCTTTCACCGCATGAAATTATATTCCAAGAGCTATAATTATGGGCCACCGGAGGTACAAAATCCACCGCTCTCCGGCGGACCGAAAAAATGAGTTTTTGCCCTAGGGGTACCCCTATGAGTTTCAGTAAAAAACGCTCCGGAATGGAATCTAAATTTTATTATTCCAAAGCATCCCAGTGATGTTTTGGAGCGGTAAATGATGAATTTTGCATCATTTTAGCTCCTATATAGAGGCTAGATTGTACGATTACTCTTGAAAATGAGAAACCGCTTAAGGTGCCCGATTCGGAATCTATTTTCACCTATTAAACACAGTCAAATACTAAAAGTTGCAAGTCCATATTGTAGCCATTCAAATGAGCTTTCTAGGGGTTTTAAAATCGGGTCATTCGGATCTAAAACGAGTTAGATATGGCCAAAACGGTGAGGGCACGATGGAATCTGGGTCGAACGTGGAGGGCAGCAGGCAAAAAGGCCTATATCTCATTCGTTATCGTCCGAATCCATTTTATTCTTTCACCGCATGAAATTATATTCCAAGAGCTATAATTATGGGCCCCTGGAGGTACAAAATCCGCCGCTCTCCGGCGGACCGAAAAAATGAGTTTTTGCCCTAGGGGTACCCCTATGAGTTTCGGTCAAAAACGCTCCGGAATGGAATCTAAATTTTATTATTTCAAAGCATCCCAGTGATGTTTTGGAGCGGAAAATGATGAATTTTGCATCATTTTAGCTCCTATATAGAGGCTAGATTGTACGATTAATCTTGAAAATGAGAAACCGCTTAAGGTGCCCGATTCGGAATCTATTTTAACCTATTAAACACAGTCAAATACTAAAAGTTGCAAGTCCATATTGTAGCCATTCAAATGAGCTTTCTAAGGGTTTTAAAACCGGGTCATTCGGATCTAAAACGAGTTAGATATGGCCAAAACGGTGAGGGCACGATGAAATCTGGGTCGAACGTGGAGGGCAGCAGGCAAAAAGGCCTATAACTCATTCGTTATCGTCCGGATCCATTTTATTCTTTCACCGCATGAAATTATATTCCAAGAGCTATAATTATGGGCCCCCGGAGGTACAAAATCCGCCGCTCTCCGGCGGACCGAAAAAATGAGTTTTTGCCCTAGGGGTACCCCTATGAGTTTCGGTCAAAAACGCTCCGGAATGGAATCTAAATTTTATTGTTCCAAAGCATCCCAGTGATGTTTTGGAGCGGTAAATGATGAATTTTGCATCATTTTAGCTCCTATATAGAGGCTAGATTGTACGATTACTCTTGAAAATGAGAAACCGCTTAAGGTGCCCGATTCGGAATCTATTTTCACCTATTAAACACAGTCAAATACTAAAAGTTGCAAGTCCATATTGTAGCCATTCAAATAAGCTTTCTAGGGGTTTTAAAACCGGGTCATTCGGATCTAAAACGAGTTAGATATGGCCAAAACGGTGAGGGCACGATGGAATCTGGGTCGAACGTGGAGGGCAGCAGGCAAAAAGGCCTATATCTCATTCGTAATCGTCTGGATCCATTTTATTCTTTCACCGCATGAAATTATATTCCAAGAGCTATAATTATGGGCCACCGGAGGTACAAAATCCACCGCTCTCCGGCGGACCGAAAAAATGAGTTTTTGCCCTAGGGGTACCCCTATGAGTTTCAGTAAAAAACGCTCCGGAATGGAATCTAAATTTTATTATTCCAAAGCATCCCAGTGATGTTTTGGAGCGGTAAATGATGAATTTTGCATCATTTTAGCTCCTATATAGAGGCTAGATTGTACGATTACTCTTGAAAATGAGAAACCGCTTAAGGTGCCCGATTCGGAATCTATTTTCACCTATTAAACACAGTCAAATACTAAAAGTTGCAAGTCCATATTGTAGCCATTCAAATGAGCTTTCTAGGGGTTTTAAAATCGGGTCATTCGGATCTAAAACGAGTTAGATATGGCCAAAACGGTGAGGGCACGATGGAATCTGGGTCGAACGTGGAGGGCAGCAGGCAAAAAGGCCTATATCTCATTCGTTATCGTCCGAATCCATTTTATTCTTGCACCGCATGAAATTATATTCCAAGAGCTATAATTATGGGCCCCTGGAGGTACAAAATCCGCCGCTCTCCGGCGGACCGAAAAAATGAGTTTTTGCCCTAGGGGTACCCCTATGAGTTTCGGTCAAAAACGCTCCGGAATGGAATCTAAATTTTATTATTTCAAAGCATCCCAGTGATGTTTTGGAGCGGAAAATGATGAATTTTGCATCATTTTAGCTCCTATATAGAGGCTAGATTGTACGATTAATCTTGAAAATGAGAAACCGCTTAAGGTGCCCGATTCGGAATCTATTTTCACCTATTAAACACAGTCAAATACTAAAAGTTGCAAGGCCATATTGTAGCCATTCAAATGAGCTTTCTAGGGGTTTTAAAACTGGGTCATTCGGATCTAAAACGAGTTAGATATGGCCAAAACGGTGAGGGCACGATGAAATCTGGGTCGAACGTGGAGGGCAGCAGGCAAAAAGGCCTATAACTCATTCGTTATCGTCCGGATCCATTTTATTCTTTCACCGCATGAAATTATATTCCAAGAGCTATAATTATGGGCCCCCGGAGGTACAAAATCCGCCGCTCTCCGGCGGACCGAAAAAATGAGTTTTTGCCCTAGGGGTACCCCTATGAGTTTCGGTCAAAAACGCTCCGGAATGGAATCTAAATTTTATTGTTCCAAAGCATCCCAGTGATGTTTTGGAGCGGTAAATGATGAATTTTGCATCATTTTAGCTCCTATATAGAGGCTAGATTGTACGATTACTCTTGAAAATGAGAAACCGCTTAAGGTGCCCGATTCGGAATCTATTTTCACCTATTAAACACAGTCAAATACTAAAAGTTGCAAGTCCATATTGTAGCCATTCAAATAAGCTTTCTAGGGGTTTTAAAACCGGGTCATTCGGATCTAAAACGAGTTAGATATGGCCAAAACGGTGAGGGCACGATGGAATCTGGGTCGAACGTGGAGGGCAGCAGGCAAAAAGGCCTATATCTCATTCGTAATCGTCTGGATCCATTTTATTCTTTCACCGCATGAAATTATATTCCAAGAGCTATAATTATGGGCCACCGGAGGTACAAAATCCACCGCTCTCCGGCGGACCGAAAAAATGAGTTTTTGCCCTAGGGGTACCCCTATGAGTTTCAGTAAAAAACGCTCCGGAATGGAATCTAAATTTTATTATTCCAAAGCATCCCAGTGATGTTTTGGAGAGGTAAATGATGAATTTTGCATCATTTTAGCTCCTATATAGAGGCTAGATTGTACGATTACTCTTGAAAATGAGAAACCGCTTAAGGTGCCCGATTCGGAATCTATTTTCACCTATTAAACACAGTCAAATACTAAAAGTTGCAAGTCCATATTGTAGCCATTCAAATGAGCTTTCTAGGGGTTTTAAAACCGGGTCATTCGGATCTAAAACGAGTTAGATATGGCCAAAACGGTGAGGGCACGATGAAATCTGGGTCGAACGTGGAGGGCAGCAGGCAAAAAGGCCTATAACTCATTCGTTATCGTCCGGATCCATTTTATTCTTTCACCGCATGAAATTATATTCCAAGAGCTATAATTATGGGCCCCCGGAGGTACAAAATCCGCCGCTCTCCGGCGGACCGAAAAAATGAGTTTTTGCCCTAGGGGTACCCCTATGAGTTTCGGTCAAAAACGCTCCGGAATGGAATCTAAATTTTATTGTTCCAAAGCATCCCAGTGATGTTTTGGAGCGGTAAATGATGAATTTTGCATCATTTTAGCTCCTATATAGAGGCTAGATTGTACGATTACTCTTGAAAATGAGAAACCGCTTAAGGTGCCCGATTCGGAATCTATTTTCACCTATTAAACACAGTCAAATACTAAAAGTTGCAAGTCCATATTGTAGCCATTCAAATAAGCTTTCTAGGGGTTTTAAAACCGGGTCATTCGGATCTAAAACGAGTTAGATATGGCCAAAACGGTGAGGGCACGATGGAATCTGGGTCGAACGTGGAGGGCAGCAGGCAAAAAGGCCTATATCTCATTCGTAATCGTCTGGATCCATTTTATTCTTTCACCGCATGAAATTATATTCCAAGAGCTATAATTATGGGCCACCGGAGGTACAAAATCCACCGTTCTCCGGCGGACCGAAAAAATGAGTTTTTGCCCTAGGGGTACCCCTATGAGTTTCAGTAAAAAACGCTCCGGAATGGAATCTAAATTTTATTATTCCAAAGCATCCCAGTGATGTTTTGGAGCGGTAAATGATGAATTTTGCATCATTTTAGCTCCTATATAGAGGCTAGATTGTACGATTACTCTTGAAAATGAGAAACCGCTTAAGGTGCCCGATTCGGAATCTATTTTCACCTATTAAACACAGTCAAATACTAAAAGTTGCAAGTCCATATTGTAGCCATTCAAATGAGTTTTCTAGGGGTTTTAAAACCGGGTCATTCGGATCTAAAACAAGTTAGATATGGCCCAATCGGTGAGGGCACGATGGAATCTGGGTTGAACGTGGAGGACAGCAGGCAAAAAGGCCTATATCTCATTCGTTATCGTCCGGATCCATTTTATTCTTTCACCGAATGAAATTATATTCCAAGAGCTATAATTATGGGCCCCCGGAGGTACAAAATCCGCCGCTCTCCGGTGGACCAAAAAAATGAGTTTTTGCCCTAGGGGTACCCCTATGAGTTTCAGTCAAAAACGCTCCGGAATGGAATCTAAATTTTATTATTCCAAAGCATCCCAGTGATGTTTTGGAGCGGTAAATGATGAATTTTGCATCATTTTAGCTCCTATATAGAGGCTAGATTGTACGATTACTCTTGAAAATGAGAAACCGCTTAAGGTGCCCGATTCGAAATCTATTTTCACCTATTAAACACAGTCAAATACTAAAAGTTGCAAGTCCATATTGTAGCCATTCAAATGAGCTTTCTAGGGGTTTTAAAACCGGGTCATTCGGATCTAAAACAAGTTAGATATGGCCAAAACGGTGAGGGCACGATGGAATCTGGGTCGAACGTGGAGGGCAGCAGGCAAAAAGGCCTATATCTCATTCGTTATCGTCCGGATCCATTTTATTCTTTCACCGCATGAAATTATATTCCAAGAGCTATAATTATGGGCCACCGGAGGTACAAAATCCACCGCTCTCCGGCGGACCGAAAAAATGAGTTTTTGCCCTAGGGGTACCCCTATGAGTTTCAGTAAAAAACGCTCCGGAATGGAATCTAAATTTTATTATTCCAAAGCATCCCAGTGATGTTTTGGAGCGGTAAATGATGAATTTTGCATCATTTTAGCTCCTATATAGAGGCTAGATTGTACGATTACTCTTGAAAATGAGAAACCGCTTAAGGTGCCCGATTCGGAATCTATTTTCACCTATTAAACACAGTCAAATACTAAAAGTTGCAAGTCCATATTGTAGCCATTCAAATGAGCTTTCTAGGGGTTTTAAAACCGGGTCATTCGGATCTAAAACGAGTTAGATATGGCCAAAACGGTGAGGGCACGATGAAATCTGGGTCGAACGTGGAGGGCAGCAGGCAAAAAGGCCTATAACTCATTCGTTATCGTCCGGATCCATTTTATTCTTTCACCGCATGAAATTATATTCCAAGAGCTATAATTATGGGCCCCCGGAGGTACAAAATCCGCCGCTCTCCGGCGGACCGAAAAAATGAGTTTTTGCCCTAGGGGTACCCCTATGAGTTTCGGTCAAAAACGCTCCGGAATGGAATCTAAATTTTATTGTTCCAAAGCATCCCAGTGATGTTTTGGAGCGGTAAATGATGAATTTTGCATCATTTTAGCTCCTATATAGAGGCTAGATTGTACGATTACTCTTGAAAATGAGAAACCGCTTAAGGTGCCCGATTCGGAATCTATTTTCACCTATTAAACACAGTCAAATACTAAAAGTTGCAAGTCCATATTGTAGCCATTCAAATAAGCTTTCTAGGGGTTTTAAAACCGGGTCATTCGGATCTAAAACGAGTTAGATATGGCCAAAACGGTGAGGGCACGATGGAATCTGGGTCGAACGTGGAGGGCAGCAGGCAAAAAGGCCTATATCTCATTCGTAATCGTCTGGATCCATTTTATTCTTTCACCGCATGAAATTATATTCCAAGAGCTATAATTATGGGCCACCGGAGGTACAAAATCCACCGTTCTCCGGCGGACCGAAAAAATGAGTTTTTGCCCTAGGGGTACCCCTATGAGTTTCAGTAAAAAACGCTCCGGAATGGAATCTAAATTTTATTATTCCAAAGCATCCCAGTGATGTTTTGGAGCGGTAAATGATGAATTTTGCATCATTTTAGCTCCTATATAGAGGCTAGATTGTACGATTACTCTTGAAAATGAGAAACCGCTTAAGGTGCCCGATTCGGAATCTATTTTCACCTATTAAACACAGTCAAATACTAAAAGTTGCAAGTCCATATTGTAGCCATTCAAATGAGCTTTCTAGGGGTTTTAAAACCGGGTCATTCGGATCTAAAACAAGTTAGATATGGCCCAATCGGTGAGGGCACGATGGAATCTGGGTTGAACGTGGAGGACAGCAGGCAAAAAGGCCTATATCTCATTCGTTATCGTCCGGATCCATTTTATTCTTTCACCGAATGAAATTATATTCCAAGAGCTATAATTATGGGCCCCCGGAGGTACAAAATCCGCCGCTCTCCGGTGGACCAAAAAAATGAGTTTTTGCCCTAGGGGTACCCCTATGAGTTTCAGTCAAAAACGCTCCGGAATGGAATCTAAATTTTATTATTCCAAAGCATCCCAGTGATGTTTTGGAGCGGTAAATGATGAATTTTGCATCATTTTAGCTCCTATATAGAGGCTAGATTGTACGATTACTCTTGAAAATGAGAAACCGCTTAAGGTGCCCGATTCGGAATCTATTTTCACCTATTAAACACAGTCAAATACTAAAAGTTGCAAGTCCATATTGTAGCCATTCAAATGAGCTTTCTAGGGGTTTTAAAACCGGGTCATTCGGATCTAAAACAAGTTAGATATGGCCAAAACGGTGAGGGCACGATGGAATCTGGGTCGAACGTGGAGGGCAGCAGGCAAAAAGGCCTATATCTCATTCGTTATCGTCCGGATCCATTTTATTCTTTCACCGCATGAAATTATATTCCAAGAGCTATAATTATGGGCCCCTGGAGGTACATAATCCGCCGCTCTCCGGCGGACCGAAAAAATGAGTTTTTGCCCTAGGGGTACCCCTATGAGTTTCGGTCAAAAACGCTCCGGAATGGAATCTAAATTTTATTATTTCAAAGCATCCCAGTGATGTTTTGGAGCGGTAAAAGATGAATTTTGCATCATTTTAGCTCCTATATAGAGGCTAGATTGTACGATTACTTCGGAAAATGAGAAACCGCTTAAGGTGCCCGATTCGGAATCTATTTTCACCTATTAAACATAGTCAAATACTAAAAGTTGCAAGTCCATATTGTAGCCATTCAAATGAGCTTTCTAGGGGTTTTAAAACTGGGTCATTCAGATCTAAAACGAGTTAGATATGGCCAAAACGGTGAGGGCACGATGGAATCTGGGTCGAACGTGGAGGGCAGCAGGCAAAAAGGCCTATATCTCATTCGTTATCGTCCGGATCCATTTTATTCTTTCACCGCATGAAATTATATTCCAAGAGCTATAATTATGGGTCCCTGGAGGTACAAAATCCGCCGCTCTCCGGCGGACCGAAAAAATGAGTTTTTGCCCTAGGGGTACCCCTATGAGTTTCGGTCAAAAACGCTCCGGAATGGAATCTAAATTTTATTATTTCAAAGCATCCCAGTGATGTTTTGGAGCGGTAAATGATGAATTTTGCATCATTTTAGCTCCTATATAGAGGCTAGATTGTACGATTACTTTGGAAAATGAGAAACCGCTTAAGGTGCCCAATTCGGAATCTATTTTCACCTATTAAACACAGTCAAATACTAATAGTTGCAAGTCCATATTGTAGCCATTCAAATGAGCTTTCTAGGGGTTTTAAAATGGGGTCATTCGGATCTAAAACGTGTTAGATATGGCAAAAACGGTGAGGGCCCGATGGAATCTGGGTCGAACGTGGAGGGCAGCAGGCAAAAAGGCCTATATCTCATTCGTTATCGTCCGGATCCATTTTATTCTTTCACCGCATGAAATTATATTCCAAGAGCTATAATTATGGTCCCCCGGAGGTACAAAATCCGCCGCTCTCCGGCGGACCGAAAAAATGAGTTTTTGCCCTAGTGGTACCCCTATGAGTTTCGGTCAAAAACGCTCCGGAAGGGAATCTAAATTTTATTATTCCAAAGCATTCCCAGTGATGTTTTGGAGCGGTAAATGATCAATTTTGCATCATTTTAGCTCCTATATAGAGGCTAGATTGTACGATTACTCTTGAAAATGAGAAACCGCTTAAGGTGCCCGATTCGGAATCTATTTTCACCTAATAAACACAGTCAAATACTAAAAGTTGCAAGTCCATATTGTAGCCATTCAAATGAGCTTTCTAGGGGTTTTAAAACCGGGTCATTCGGATCTAAAACGAGTTAGATATGGCCAAAACGGTGAGGGCACGATGGAATCTGGGTCGAACGTGGAGGGCAGCAGGCAAAAAGGCCTATATCTCATTCGTTATCGTCCGGATCCATTTTATTCTTTCACCGCATGAAATTATATTCCAAGAGCTATAATTATGGGCCCCCGGAGGTACAAAATCCGCCGCCCTCCGGCGGACCGAAAAAATGAGTTTTTGCCTTAGGGGTACCCCTATGAGTTTCGGTCAAAAACGCTCCGGAATGGAATCTAAATTTTATAATTCCAAAGCATCCCAGTGATGTTTTGGAGCGGTAAATGATGAATTTTGCATCATTTTAGCTCCTATATAGAGGCTAGATTGTACGATTACTCTTGAAAATGAGAAACCGCTTAAGGTGCCCGATTCGGAATCTATTTTCACCTATTAAACACAGTCAAATACTAAAAGTTGCAAGTCCATATTGTAGCCATTCAAATGAGCTTTCTAGGGGTTTTAAAACGGGGTCATTCGGATCTAAAACGAGTTAGATATGGCAAAAACAGTGAGGGCCCGATGGAATCTGGGTCAAACGTGGAGGGCAGCAGGCAAAAAGGCCTATATCTCATTCGTTATCGTCCGGATCCATTTTATTCTTTCACCGCATGAAATTATATTCCAAGAGCTATAACTATGGTCCCCCGGAGGTACAAAATCCGCCGCTCTCCGGGGGACCGAAAAAATGAGTTTTTGCCCTAGTGGTACCCCTATGAGTTTCGGTCAAAAACGCTCCGGAAGGGAATCTATATTTTATTATTCCAAAGCATCCCAGTGATGTTTTGGAGCGGTAAATGATGAATTTCGCATCATTTTAGCTCCTATATAGAGGCTAGATTGTACGATTACTCTTGAAAATGAGAAACCGCTTAAGGTGCCCGATTCGGTATCTATTTTCATCTATTAAACACAGTCAAATACTAAAAGTTGCAAGTACATATTGTAGCCATTCAAATGAGCTTTCTAGGGGTTCTAAAACCGGGTCATTCGGATCTAAAACGAGTTAGATATGGCCAAAACGGTGAGGGCACGATGAAATCTGGGTCGAACGTGGAGGGCAGCAGGCAAAAAGGCCTATATCTCATTCGTAATCGTCCGGATCCATTTTATTCTTTCACCGCATGAAATTATATTCCAAGAGCTATAATTATGGGCTCCCAGAGGTACAAAATCCGCCGCTCTCCGGCGGACCGAAAAAATGAGTTTTTGCCCTAGGGGTACCCCTATGAGTTTCAGTCAAAAACGCTCCGGAATGGAATCTAAATTTTATTATTCCAAAGCATCCCAGTGATGTTTGGGAGCGGTAAATGATGAATTTTGCATCATTTTAGCTCCTATATAGAGGCTAGATTGTACGATTACTCTTAAAAATGAGAAACCGCTTAAGGTGCCCGATTCGGAATCTATTTTCACCTATAAAACACAGTCAAATACTAAAAGTTGCAAGTCCATATTGTAGCCATTCAAATGAGCTTTCTAGGGGTTTTAAAACCGGGTCATTCGGATCTAAAACGAGTTAGATATGGCCAAAACGGTGAGGGCACGATGGAATCTGGGTCGAACGTGGAGGGCAGCAGGTAAAAAGGCCTATATCTCATTCGTTATCGTCCAGATCCATTTTATTCTTTCACCGCATGAATTTATATTCCAAGAGCTATAATTATGGGCCCCTGGAGGTACAAAATCCGCCGCTCTCCGGCGGACCGAAAAAATGAGTTTTTGCCCTAGGGGTACCCCTATGAGTTTCGGTCAAAAACGCTCCGGAATGGAATCTAAATTTTATTATTTCAAAGCATCCCAGTGATGTTTTGGAGCGGTAAATGATGAATTTTGCATCATTTTAGCTCCTATATAGAGGCTAGATTGTACGATTACTTTGGAAAATGAGAAACCGCTTAAGGTGCCCAATTCGGAATCTATTTTCACCTATTAAACACAGTCAAATACTAAAAGTTGCAAGTCCATATTGTAGCCATTCGAATGAGCTTTCTATGGGTTTTAAAACGGGGTCATTCGGATCTAATACGAGTTAGATATGGCAAAAACGGTGAGGGCCCGATGGAATCTGGGTCGAACGTGGAGGGCAGCAGGCAAAAAGGCCTATATCTCATTCGTTATCGTCCGGATCCATTTTATTCTTTCACCGCATGAAATTATATTCCAAGAGCTATAATTATGGGCCCCCAGAGGTACAAAATCCGCCGCTCTCCGGCGGACCGA
This sequence comes from Thymus mandschuricus, assembly GCA_029379335.1. Lineage (NCBI taxonomy): Eukaryota > Viridiplantae > Streptophyta > Magnoliopsida > Lamiales > Lamiaceae > Thymus > Thymus mandschuricus. The sequence goes on along the minus strand of CM057076.1, from coordinate 21,927 downwards.
AAAAATGAGTTTTTGCCCTAGGGGTACCCCTATGAGTTTCAGTCAAAAACGCTCCGGAATGGAATCTAAATTTTATTATTCCAAAGCATCCCAGTGATGTTTGGGAGCGGTAAATGATGAATTTTGCATCATTTTAGCTCCTATATAGAGGCTAGATTGTACGATTACTCTTGAAAATGAGAAACCGCTTAAGGTGCCCGATTCGGAATCTATTTTCACCTATAAAATACAGTCAAATACTAAAAGTTGCAAGTCCATATTGTAGCCATTCAAATGAGCTTTCTAGGGGTTTTAAAACCGGGTCATTCGGATCTAAAATGAGTTAGATATGGCCAAAACGGTGAGGGCACGATGGAATCTGGGTCGAACGTGGAGGGCAGCAGGCAAAAAGGCCTATATCTCATTCGTTATCGTCCGGATCCATTTTATTCTTTCACCGCATGAATTTATATTCCAAGAGCTATAATTATGGGCCCCTGGAGGTACAAAATCCGCCGCTCTCCGGCGGACCGAAAAAATGAGTTTTTGCCCTAGGGGTACCCCTATGAGTTTCGGTCAAAAACGCTCCGGAATGGAATCTAAATTTTATTATTTCAAAGCATCCCAGTGATGTTTTGGAGCGGTAAATGATGAATTTTGCATCATTTTAGCTCCTATATAGAGGCTAGATTGTACGATTACTTCGGAAAATGAGAAACCGCTTAAGGTGCCCGATTCGGAATCTATTTTCACCTATTAAACACAGTCAAATACTAAAAGTTGCAAGTCCATATTGTAGCCATTCAAATGAGATTTCTAGGGTTTTAAAACCGGGTCATTCGGATCTAAAACGAGTTAGATATGGCCAAAACGGTGAGGGCACGATGGAATCTGGGTCGAACGTGGAGGGCAGCAGGCAAAAAGGCCTATATCTCATTCGTTATCGTCCGGATCCATTTTATTCTTTCACCGCATGAAATTATATTCCAAGAGCTATAATTATGGGCCCCTGGAGGTACAAAATCCGCCGCTCTCCGGCGGACCGAAAAAATGAGTTTTTGCCCTAGGGGTACCCCTATGAGTTTCGGTCAAAAACGCTCCGGAATGGAATCTAAATTTTATTATTTCAAAGCATCCCAGTGATGTTTTGGAGCGGTAAAAGATGAATTTTGCATCATTTTAGCTCCTATATAGAGGCTAGATTGTACGATTACTTCGGAAAATGAGAAACCGCTTAAGGTGCCCGATTCGGAATCTATTTTCACCTATTAAACACAGTCAAATACTAAAAGTTGCAAGTCCATATTGTAGCCATTCAAATGAGCTTTCTAGGGGTTTTAAAACTGGGTCATTCGGATCTAAAACGAGTTAGATATGGCCAAAACGGTGAGGGCACGATGGAATCTGGGTCGAACGTGGAGGGCAGCAGGCAAAAAGGCCTATATCTCATTCGTTATCGTCCGGATCCATTTTATTCTTTCACCGCATGAAATTATATTCCAAGAGCTATAATTATGGGCCCCTGGAGGTACAAAATCCGCCGCTCTCCGGCGGACCGAAAAAATGAGTTTTTGCCCTAGGGGTACCCCTATGAGTTTCAGTAAAAAACGCTCCGGAATGGAATCTAAATTTTATTATTCCAAAGCATCCCAGTGATGTTTTGGAGCGGTAAATGATGAATTTTGCATCATTTTAGCTCCTATATAGAGGCTAGATTGTACGATTACTTCGGAAAATGAGAAACCGCTTAAGGTGCCCGATTCGGAATCTATTTTCACCTATTAAACACAGTCAAATACTAAAAGTTGCAAGTCCATATTGTAGCCATTCAAATGAGATTTCTAGGGTTTTAAAACCGGGTCATTCGGATCTAAAACGAGTTAGATATGGCCAAAACGGTGAGGGCCCGATGGAATCTGGGTCGAACGTGGAGGGCAGCAGGCAAAAAGGCCTATATCTCATTCGTTATCGTCCGGATCCATTTTATTCTTTCACCGCATGAAATTATATTCCAAGAGCTATAATTATGGGCCCCCAGAGGTACAAAATCCGCCGCTCTCCGGCGGACCGAAAAAATGAGTTTTTGCCCTAGGGGTACCCCTATGAGTTTCAGTCAAAAACGCTCCGGAATGGAATCTAAATTTTATTATTCCAAAGCATCCCAGTGATGTTTGGGAGCGGTAAATGATGAATTTTGCATCATTTTAGCTCCTATATAGAGGCTAGATTGTACGATTACTCTTGAAAATGAGAAACCGCTTAAGGTGCCCGATTCGGAATCTATTTTCACCTATAAAATACAGTCAAATACTAAAAGTTGCAAGTCCATATTGTAGCCATTCAAATGAGCTTTCTAGGGGTTTTAAAACCGGGTCAGTCGGATCTAAAATGAGTTAGATATGGCCAAAACGGTGAGGGCACGATGGAATCTGGGTCGAACGTGGAGGGCAGCAGGCAAAAAGGCCTATATCTCATTCGTTATCGTCCGGATCCATTTTATTCTTTCACCGCATGAATTTATATTCCAAGAGCTATAATTATGGTCCCCCGGAGGTACAAAATCCGCCGCTCTCCGCGGGACCGAAAAAATGAGTTTTTGCCCTAGTGGTACCCCTATGAGTTTCGGTCAAAAACGCTCCGGAAGGGAATCTAAATTTTATTAGTCCAAAGCATCCCAGTGATGTTTTGGAGCGGTAAATGATGAATTTTGCATCATTTTAGCTCCTATATAGAGGCTAGATTGTACGATTACTCTTGAAAAAGAGAAACCGCTTAAGGTGCCCGATTCGGTATCTATTTTCACCTATTAAACACAGTCAAATACTAAAAGTTGCAAGTACATATTGTAGCCATTCAGATGAGCTTTCTAGGGGTTTTAAAACCGGGTCATTCGGATCTAAAACGAGTTAGATATGGCCAAAACGGTGAGGGCACGATGGAATCTGGGTCGAACGTGGAGGGCAGCAGGCAAAAAGGCCTATATCTCATTCGTAATCGTCCGGATCCATTTTATTCTTTCACCGCATGAAATTATATTCCAAGAGCTATAATTATGGGCCCCCAGAGGTACAAAATCCGCCGCTCTCCGGCGGACCGAAAAAATGAGTTTTTGCCCTAGGGGTACCCCTATGAGTTTCAGTCAAAAACGCTCCGGAATGGAATCTAAATTTTATTATTCCAAAGCATCCCAGTGATGTTTGGGAGCGGTAAATGATGAATTTTGCATCATTTTAGCTCCTATATAGAGGCTAGATTGTACGATTACTCTTAATAATGAGAAACCGCTTAAGGTGCTCGATTCGGAATCTATTTTCACCTATAAAACACAGTCAAATACTAAAAGTTGAAAGTCCATATTGTAGCCATTCAAATGAGCTTTCTAGGGGTTTTAAAACCGGGTCATTCGGATCTAAAACGAGTTAGATATGGCCAAAACGGTGAGGGCACGATGGAATCTGGGTCGAACGTGGAGGGCAGCAGGCAAAAAGGCCTATATCTCATTCGTTATCGTCCAGATCCATTTTATTCTTTCACCGCATGAATTTATATTCCAAGAGCTATAATTATGGGCCCCTGGAGGTACAAAATCCGCCGCTCTCCGGCGGACCGAAAAAATGAGTTTTTACCCTAGGGGTACCCCTATGAGTTTCAGTCAAAAACGCTCCGGAATGGAATCTAAATTTTATTATTTCAAAGCATCCCAGTGATGTTTTGGAGCGGTAAATGATGAATTTTGCATCATTTTAGCTCCTATATAGAGGCTAGATTGTACGATTACTTTGGAAAATGAGAAACCGCTTAAGGTGCCCAATTCGGAATCTATTTTCACCTATTAAACACAGTCAAATACTAAAAGTTGCAAGTCCATATTGTAGCCATTCAAATGAGCTTTCTATGGGTTTTAAAACGGGGTCATTCGGATCTAAAACGAGTTAGATATGGCAAAAACGGTGAGGGCCCGATGGAATCTGGGTCGAACGTGGAGGGCAGCAGGCAAAAAGGCCTATATCTCATTCGTTATCGTCCGGATCCATTTTATTCTTTCACCGCATGAAATTATATTCCAAGAGCTATAATTATGGGCCCCCAGAGGTACAAAATCCGCCGCTCTCCGGCGGACCGAAAAAATGAGTTTTTGCCCTAGGGGTACCCCTATGAGTTTCAGTCAAAAACGCTCCGGAATGGAATCTAAATTTTATTATTCCAAAGCATCCCAGTGATGTTTGGGAGCGGTAAATGATGAATTTTGCATCATTTTAGCTCCTATATAGAGGCTAGATTGTACGATTACTCTTGAAAATGAGAAACCGCTTAAGGTGCCCGATTCGGAATCTATTTTCACCTATAAAACACAGTCAAATACTAAAAGTTGCAAGTCCATATTGTAGCCATTCAAATGAGCTTTCTAGGGGTTTTAAAACCGGGTCATTCGGATCTAAAACGAGTTAGATATGGCCAAAACGGTGAGGGCACGATGGAATCTGGGTCGAACGTGGAGGGCAGCAGGCAAAAAGGCCTATACCTCATTCGTTATCGTCCGGATCCATTTTATTCTTTCACCGCATGAATTTATATTCCAAGAGCTATAATTATGGGCCCCTAGAGGTACAAAATCCGCCGCTCTCCGGCGGACCGAAAAAATGAGTTTTTGCCCTAGGGGTACCCCTATGAGTTTCGGTCAAAAATGCTCCGGAATGGAATCTAAATTTTATTATTTCAAAGCATCCCAGTGATGTTTTGGAGCGGTAAATGATGAATTTTGCATCATTTTAGCTCCTATATAGAGGCTAGATTGTACGATTACTTCGGAAAATGAGAAACCGCTTAAGGTGCCCGATTCGGAATCTATTTTCACCTATTAAACACAGTCAAATACTAAAAGTTGCAAGTCCATATTGTAGCCATTCAAATGAGCTTTCTAGGGGTTTTAAAACCGGGTCATTCGGATCTAAAACGAGTTAGATATGGCCAAAACGGTGAGGGCACGATGGAATCTGGGTCGAACGTGGAGGGCAGCAGGCAAAAAGGCCTATATCTCATTCGTTATCGTCCGGATCCATTTTATTCTTTCACCGCATGAAATTATATTCCAAGAGCTATAATTATGGGCCCCTGGAGGTACAAAATCCGCCGCTCTCCGGCGGACCGAAAAAATGAGTTTTTGCTCTAGGGGTACCCCTATGAGTTTCGGTCAAAAACGCTCCGGAATGGAATCTAAATTTTATTATTTCAAAGCATCCCAGTGATGTTTTGGAGCGGTAAAAGATGAATTTTGCATCATTTTAGCTCCTATATAGAGGCTAGATTGTACGATTACTTCGGAAAATGAGAAACCGCTTAAGGTGCACGATTCGGAATCTATTTTCACCTATTAAACACAGTCAAATACTAAAAGTTGCAAGTCCATATTGTAGCCATTCAAATGAGCTTTCTAGGGGTTTTAAAACTGGGTCATTCGGATCTAAAACGAGTTAGATATGGCCAAAACGGTGAGGGCACGATGGAATCTGGGTCGAACGTGGAGGGCAGCAGGCAAAAAGGCCTATATCTCATTCGTTATCGTCCGGATCCATTTTATTCTTTCACCGCATGAAATTATATTCCAAGAGCTATAATTATGGGCCCCTGGAGGTACAAAATCCGCCGCTCTCCGGCGGACCGAAAAAATGAGTTTTTGCCCTAGGGGTACCCCTATGAGTTTCAGTCAAAAACGCTCCGGAATGGAATCTAAATTTTATTATTCCAAAGCATCCCAGTGATGTTTGGGAGCGGTAAATGATGAATTTTGCATCATTTTAGCTCCTATATAGAGGCTAGATTGTACGATTACTCTTAAAAATGAGAAACCGCTTAAGGTGCTCGATTCGGAATCTATTTTCACCTATAAAACACAGTCAAATACTAAAAGTTGCAAGTCCATATTGTAGCCATTCAAATGAGCTTTCTAGGGGTTTTAAAACCGGGTCATTCGGATCTAAAACGAGTTAGATATGGCCAAAACGGTGAGGGCACGATGGAATCTGGGTCGAACGTGGAGGGCAGCAGGCAAAAAGGCCTATATCTCATTCGTTATCGTCCAGATCCATTTTATTCTTTCACCGCATGAATTTATATTCCAAGAGCTATAATTATGGGCCCCTGGAGGTACAAAATCCGCCGCTCTCCGGCGGACCGAAAAAATGAGTTTTTGCCCTAGGGGTACCCCTATGAGTTTCAGTCAAAAACGCTCCGGAATGGAATCTAAATTTTATTATTTCAAAGCATCCCAGTGATGTTTTGGAGCGGTAAATGATGAATTTTGCATCATTTTAGCTCCTATATAGAGGCTAGATTGTACGATTACTTTGGAAAATGAGAAACCGCTTAAGGTGCCCAATTCGGAATCTATTTTCACCTATTAAACACAGTCAAATACTAAAAGTTGCAAGTCCATATTGTAGCCATTCAAATGAGCTTTCTATGGGTTTTAAAACGGGGTCATTCGGATCTAAAACGAGTTAGATATGGCAAAAACGGTGAGGGCCCGATGGAATCTGGGTCGAACGTGGAGGGCAGCAGGCAAAAAGGCCTATATCTCATTCGTTATCGTCCGGATCCATTTTATTCTTTCACCGCATAAAATTATATTCCAAGAGCTATAATTATGGGCCCCCAGAGGTACAAAATCCGCCGCTCTCCGGCGGACCGAAAAAATGAGTTTTTGCCCTAGGGGTACCCCTATGAGTTTCAGTCAAAAACGCTCCGGAATGGAATCTAAATTTTATTATTCCAAAGCATCCCAGTGATGTTTGGGAGCGGTAAATGATGAATTTTGCATCATTTTAGCTCCTATATAGAGGCTAGATTGTACGATTACTCTTGAAAATGAGAAACCGCTTAAGGTGCCCGATTCGGAATCTATTTTCACCTATTAAACACAGTCAAATACTAAAAGTTGCAAGTCCATATTGTAGCCATTCAAATGAGCTTTCTAGGGGTTTTAAAACCGGGTCATTCGGATCTAAAACGAGTTAGATATGGCCAAAACGGTGAGGGCACGATGGAATCTGGGTCGAACGTGGAGGGCAGCAGGCAAAAAGGCCTATATCTCATTCGTTATCGTCCGGATCCATTTTATTCTTTCACCGCATGAAATTATATTCCAAGAGCTATAATTATGGGCCCCTGGAGGTACAAAATCCGCCGCTCTCCGGCGGACCGAAAAAATGAGTTTTTGCTCTAGGGGTACCCCTATGAGTTTCGGTCAAAAACGCTCCGGAATGGAATCTAAATTTTATTATTTCAAAGCATCCCAGTGATGTTTTGGAGCGGTAAAAGATGAATTTTGCATCATTTTAGCTCCTATATAGAGGCTAGATTGTACGATTACTTCGGAAAATGAGAAACCGCTTAAGGTGCCCGATTCGGAATCTATTTTCACCTATTAAACACAGTCAAATACTAAAAGTTGCAAGTCCATATTGTAGCCATTCAAATGAGCTTTCTAGGGGTTTTAAAACGGGGTCATTCGGATCTAAAACGAGTTAGATATGGCAAAAACGGTGAGGGCCCGATGGAATCTGGGTCGAACGTGGAGGGCAGCAGGCAAAAAGGCCTATATCTCATTCGTTATCGTCCGGATCCATTTTATTCTTTCACCGCATGAAATTATATTCCAAGAGCTATAATTATGGTCCCCCGGAGGTACAAAATCCGCCGCTCTCCGGCGGACCGAAAAAATGAGTTTTTGCCCTAGTGGTACCCCTATGAGTTTCGGTCAAAAACGCTCCGGAAGGGAATCTAAATTTTATTATTCCAAAGCATTCCCAGTGATGTTTTGGAGCGGTAAATGATCAATTTTGCATCATTTTAGCTCCTATATAGAGGCTAGATTGTACGATTACTCTTGAAAATGAGAAACCGCTTAAGGTGCCCGATTCGGAATCTATTTTCACCTAATAAACACAGTCAAATACTAAAAGTTGCAAGTCCATATTGTAGCCATTCAAATGAGCTTTCTAGGGGTTTTAGAACCGGGTCATTCGGATCTAAAACGAGTTAGATATGGCCAAAACGGTGAGGGCACGATGGAATCTGGGTCGAACGTGGAGGGCAGCAGGAAAAAAGGCCTATATCTCATTCGTTATCGTCCGGATTCATTTTATTCTTTCACCGCATGAAATTATATTCCAAGAGCTATAATTATGGGCCCCCGGAGGTACAAAATCCGCCGCCCTCCGGCGGACCGAAAAAATGAGTTTTTGCCCTAGGGGTACCCCTATGAGTTTCGGTCAAAAACGCTCCGGAATGGAATCTAAATTTTATAATTCCAAAGCATCCCAGTGATGTTTTGGAGCGGTAAATGATGAATTTTGCATCATTTTAGCTCCTATATAGAGGCTAGATTGTACGATTACTGTTGAAAATGAGAAACCGCTTAAGGTGCCCTATTCGGAATCTATTTCACCTATTAAACACAGTCAAATACTAAAAGTTGCAAGTCCATATTGTAGCCATTCAAATGAGCTTTCTAGGGGTTTTAAAACCGGGTCATTCGGATCTAAAACGAGTTAGATATGGCCAAAACGGTGAGGGCACGATGGAATCTGGGTCGAACGTGGAGGACAGCAGGCAAAAAGGCCTATATCTCATTCGTTATCGTCCAGATCCATTTTATTCTTTCACCGCATGAATTTATATTCCAAGAGCTATAATTATGGGCCCCTGGAGGTACAAAATCCGCCGCTCTCCGGCGGACCGAAAAAATGAGTTTTTGCCCTAGGGGTACCCCTATGAGTTTCAGTCAAAAACGCTCCGGAATGGAATCTAAATTTTATTATTTCAAAGCATCCCAGTGATGTTTTGGAGCGGTAAATGATGAATTTTGCATCATTTTAGCTCCTATATAGAGGCTAGATTGTACGATTACTTTGGAAAATGAGAAACCGCTTAAGGTGCCCAATTCGGAATCTATTTTCACCTATTAAACACAGTCAAATACTAAAAGTTGCAAGTCCATATTGTAGCCATTCAAATGAGCTTTCTATGGGTTTTAAAACGGGGTCATTCGGATCTAAAACGAGTTAGATATGGCAAAAACGGTGAGGGCCCGATGGAATCTGGGTCGAACGTGGAGGGCAGCAGGCAAAAAGACCTATATCTCATTCGTTATCGTCCGGATCCATTTTATTCTTTCACCGCATGAAATTATATTCCAAGAGCTATAATTATGGGCCCCCGGAGGTACAAAATCCGCCGCCCTCCGGCGGACCGAAAAAATGAGTTTTTGCCCTAGGGGTACCCCTATGAGTTTCGGTCAAAAACGCTCCGGAATGGAATCTAAATTTTATAATTCCAAAGCATCCCAGTGATGTTTTGGAGCGGTAAATGATGAATTTTGCATCATTTTAGCTCCTATATAGAGGCTAGATTGTACGATTACTGTTGAAAATGAGAAACCGCTTAAGGTGCCCTATTCGGAATCTATTTCACCTATTAAACACAGTCAAATACTAAAAGTTGCAAGTCCATATTGTAGCCATTCAAATGAGCTTTCTAGGGGTTTTAAAACCGGGTCATTCGGATCTAAAACGAGTTAGATATGGCCAAAACGGTGAGGGCACGATGGAATCTGGGTCGAACGTGGAGGGCAGCAGGCAAAAAGGCCTATATCTCATTCGTTATCGTCCAGATCCATTTTATTCTTTCACCGCATGAATTTATATTCCAAGAGCTATAATTATGGGCCCCTGGAGGTACAAAATCCGCCGCTCTCCGGCGGACCGAAAAAATGAGTTTTTGCCCTAGGGGTACCCCTATGAGTTTCAGTCAAAAACGCTCCGGAATGGAATCTAAATTTTATTATTTCAAAGCATCCCAGTGATGTTTTGGAGCGGTAAATGATGAATTTTGCATCATTTTAGCTCCTATATAGAGGCTAGATTGTACGATTACTTTGGAAAATGAGAAACCGCTTAAGGTGCCCAATTCGGAATCTATTTTCACCTATTAAACACAGTCAAATACTAAAAGTTGCAAGTCCATATTGTAGCCATTCAAATGAGCTTTCTATGGGTTTTAAAACGGGGTCATTCGGATCTAAAACGAGTTAGATATGGCAAAAACGGTGAGGGCCCGATGGAATCTGGGTCGAACGTGGAGGGCAGCAGGCAAAAAGGCCTATATCTCATTCGTTATCGTCCGGATCCATTTTATTCTTTCACCGCATGAAATTATATTCCAAGAGCTATAATTATGGGCCCCCAGAGGTACAAAATCCGCCGCTCTCCGGCGGACCGAAAAAATGAGTTTTTGCCCTAGGGGTACCCCTATGAGTTTCAGTCAAAAACGCTCCGGAATGGAATCTAAATTTTATTATTCCAAAGCATCCCAGTGATGTTTGGGAGCGGTAAATGATGAATTTTGCATCATTTTAGCTCCTATATAGAGGCTAGATTGCACGATTACTGTTGAAAATGAGAAACCGCTTAAGGTGCCCGATTCGGAATCTATTTCACCTATTAAACACAGTCAAATACTAAAAGTTGCAAGTCCATATTGTAGCCATTCAAATGAGCTTTCTAGGGGTTTTAAAACCGGGTCATTCGGATCTAAAACGAGTTAGATATGGCAAAAACGGTGAGGGCCCGATGGAATCTGGGTCGAACGTGGAGGGCAGCAGGCAAAAAGGCCTATATCTCATTCGTAATCGTCCGGATCCATTTTATTCTTTCACCGCATGAAATTAAATTCCAAGAGCTATAATTATGGGCCCCCGGAGGTAAAAAATCCGCCGCTCTCCGGCGGACCGAAAAAATGAGTTTTTGCCCTAGGGGTACCCCTATGAGTTTCGGTCAAAAACGCTCCGGAATGGAATCTAAATTTTATTATTCCAAAGCATCCCAGTGATGTTTTGTAGCGGTAAATGATGAATTTTGCATCATTTTAGCTCCTATATAGAGGCTAGATTGTACGATTACTTCGGAAAATGAGAAACCGCTTAAGGTGCCCGATTCGGAATCTATTTTCACCTATTAAACACAGTCAAATACTAAAAGTTGCAAGTCCATATTGTAGCCATTCAAATGAGCTTTCTAGGGGTTTTAAAATCGGGTCATTCGGATCTAAAACGAGTTAGATATGGCCAAAACGGTGAGGGCACGATGGAATCTGGGTCGAACGTGGAGGGCAGCAGGCAAAAAGGCCTATATCTCATTCGTAATCGTCCGGATCCATTTTATTCTTTCACCGCATGAAATTATATTCCAAGAGCTATAATTATGGGCCCCCGGAGGTACAAAATCCGCCGCTGTCCGGCGGACCGAAAAAATGAGTTTTTGCCCTAGGGGTACCCCTATGAGTTTCAGTCAAAAACGCTCCGGAATGGAATCTAAATTTTATTATTCCAAAGCATCCCAGTGATGTTTTGGAGCGGTAAATGATGAATTTTGCATCATTTTAGCTCCTATATAGAGGCTAGATTGTACGATTACTCTTGAAAATGAGAAACCGCTTAAGGTGCCCGATTCGGAATCTATTTTCACCTATTAAACACAGTCAAATACTAAAAGTTGCAAGTCCATATTGTAGCCATTCAAATGAGCTTTCTAGGGGTTTTAAAACGGGGTCATTCGGATCTAAAACGAGTTAGATATGGCAAAAACAGTGAGGGCCCGATGGAATCTGGGTCAAACGTGGAGGGCAGCAGGCAAAAAGGCCTATATCTCATTCGTTATCGTCCGGATCCATTTTATTCTTTCACCGCATGAAATTATATTCCAAGAGCTATAATTATGGTCCCCCGGAGGTATAAAATCCGCCGCTCTCCGGGGGACCGAAAAAATGAGTTTTTGCCCTAGTGGTACCCCTATGAGTTTCGGTCAAAAACGCTCCGGAAGGGAATCTAAATTTTATTATTCCAAAGCATCCCAGTGATGTTTTGGAGCGGTAAATGATGAATTTTGCATCATTTTAGCTCCTATATAGAGGCTAGATTGTACGATTACTCTTGAAAATGAGAAACCGCTTAAGGTGCCCGATTCGGTATCTATTTTCACCTATTAAACACAGTCAAATACTAAAAGTTGCAAGTACATATTGTAGCCATTCAAATGAGCTTTCTAGGGGTTTTAAAACCGGGTCATTCGGATCTAAAACGAGTTAGATATGGCCAAAACGGTGAGGGCACGATGGAATCTGGGTCGAACGTGGAGGGCAGCAGACAAAAAGGCCTATATCTCATTCGTAATCGTCCGGATCCATTTTATTCTTTCACCGCATGAAATTATATTCCAAGAGCTATAATTATGGGCCCCCAGAGGTATAAAATCAGCCGCTCTCCGGCGGACCGAAAAAATGAGTTTTTGCCCTAGGGGCACCCCTATGAGTTTCAGTCAAAAACGCTCCGGAATGGAATCTAAATTTTATTATTCCAAAGCATCCCAGTGATGTTTTGGAGCGGTAAATGATGAATTTTGCATCATTTTAGCTCCTATATAGAGGCTAGATTGTACGATTACTCTTGAAAATGAGAAACCGCTTAAGGTGCCCGATTCGGTATCTATTTTCACCTATTAAACACAGTCAAATACTAAAAGTTGCCAGTACATATTGTAGCCATTCAAATGAGCTTTCTAGGGGTTTTAAAACCGGGTCATTCGGATCTAAAACGAGTTAGATATGGCCAAAACGGTGAGGGCACGATGGAATCTGGGTCGAACGTGGAGGGCAGCAGGCAAAAAGGCCTATATCTCATTCGTAATCGTCCGGATCCATTTTATTCTTTCACCGCATGAAATTATATTCCAAGAGCTATAATTATGGGCCCCCAGAGGTACAAAATCCGCCGCTCTCCGGCGGACCGAAAAAATGAGTTTTTGCCCTAGGGGTACCCCTATGAGTTTCAGTCAAAAACGCTCCGGAATGGAATCTAAATTTTATTATTCCAAAGCATCCCAGCGATGTTTGGGAGCGGTAAATGATGAATTTTGCATCATTTTAGCTCCTATATAGAGGCTAGTTTGTACGATTACTCTTGAAAATGAGAAACCGCTTAAGGTGCCCGATTCGGAATCTATTTTCACCTATAAAACACAGTCAAATACTAAAAGTTGCAAGTCCATATTGTAGCCATTCAAATGAGCTTTCTAGGGGTTTTAAAACCGGGTCATTCGGATCTAAAACGAGTTAGATATGGCCAAAACGGTGAGGGCACGATGGAATCTGGGTCGAACGTGGAGGGCAGCAGGCAAAAAGGCCTATATCTCATTCGTTATCGTCCGGATCCATTTTATTCTTTCACCGCATGAAATTATATTCCAAGAGCTATAATTATGGGCCCCTGGAGGTACAAAATCCGCCGCTCTCCGGCGGACCGAAAAAATGAGTTTTTGCCCTAGGGGTACCCCTATGAGTTTCGGTCAAAAACGCTCCGGAAGGGAATCTAAATTTTATTATTCCAAAGCATCCCAGTGATGTTTTGGAGCGGTAAATGATCAATTTTGCATCATTTTAGCTCCTATATAGAGGCTAGATTGTACGATTACTCTTGAAAATGAGAAACCGCTTAAGGTGCCCGATTCGGAATCTATTTTCACCTAATAAACACAGTCAAATACTAAAAGTTGCAAGTCCATATTGTAGCCATTCAAATGAGCTTTCTAGGGGTTTTAAAACCGGGTCATTCGGATCTAAAACGAGTTAGATATGGCCAAAACGGTGAGGGCACGATGGAATCTGGGTCGAACGTGGAGGGCAGCAGGCAAAAAGGCCTATATCTCATTCGTTATCGTCCGGATCCATTTTATTCTTTCACCGCATGAAATTATATTCCAAGAGCTATAATTATGGTCCCCCGGAGGTATAAAATCCGCCGCTCTCCGGGGGACCGAAAAAATGAGTTTTTGCCCTAGTGGTACCCCTATGAGTTTCGGTCAAAAACGCTCCGGAAGGGAATCTAAATTTTATTATTCCAAAGCATCCCAGTGATGTTTTGGAGCGGTAAATGATGAATTTTGCATCATTTTAGCTCCTATATAGAGGCTAGATTGTACGATTACTCTTGAAAATGAGAAACCGCTTAAGGTGCCCGATTCGGTATCTATTTTCACCTATTAAACACAGTCAAATACTAAAAGTTGCAAGTACATATTGTAGCCATTCAAATGAGCTTTCTAGGGGTTTTAAAACCGGGTCATTCGGATCTAAAACGAGTTAGATATGGCCAAAACGGTGAGGGCACGATGGAATCTGGGTCGAACGTGGAGGGCAGCAGACAAAAAGGCCTATATCTCATTCGTAATCGTCCGGATCCATTTTATTCTTTCACCGCATGAAATTATATTCCAAGAGCTATAATTATGGGCCCCCAGAGGTATAAAATCAGCCGCTCTCCGGCGGACCGAAAAAATGAGTTTTTGCCCTAGGGGCACCCCTATGAGTTTCAGTCAAAAACGCTCCGGAATGGAATCTAAATTTTATTATTCCAAAGCATCCCAGTGATGTTTTGGAGCGGTAAATGATGAATTTTGCATCATTTTAGCTCCTATATAGAGGCTAGATTGTACGATTACTCTTGAAAATGAGAAACCGCTTAAGGTGCCCGATTCGGTATCTATTTTCACCTATTAAACACAGTCAAATACTAAAAGTTGCCAGTACATATTGTAGCCATTCAAATGAGCTTTCTAGGGGTTTTAAAACCGGGTCATTCGGATCTAAAACGAGTTAGATATGGCCAAAACGGTGAGGGCACGATGGAATCTGGGTCGAACGTGGAGGGCAGCAGGCAAAAAGGCCTATATCTCATTCGTAATCGTCCGGATCCATTTTATTCTTTCACCGCATGAAATTATATTCCAAGAGCTATAATTATGGGCCCCCAGAGGTACAAAATCCGCCGCTCTCCGGCGGACCGAAAAAATGAGTTTTTGCCCTAGGGGTACCCCTATGAGTTTCAGTCAAAAACGCTCCGGAATGGAATCTAAATTTTATTATTCCAAAGCATCCCAGCGATGTTTGGGAGCGGTAAATGATGAATTTTGCATCATTTTAGCTCCTATATAGAGGCTAGTTTGTACGATTACTCTTGAAAATGAGAAACCGCTTAAGGTGCCCGATTCGGAATCTATTTTCACCTATAAAACACAGTCAAATACTAAAAGTTGCAAGTCCATATTGTAGCCATTCAAATGAGCTTTCTAGGGGTTTTAAAACCGGGTCATTCGGATCTAAAACGAGTTAGATATGGCCAAAACGGTGAGGGCACGATGGAATCTGGGTCGAACGTGGAGGGCAGCAGGCAAAAAGGCCTATATCTCATTCGTTATCGTCCGGATCCATTTTATTCTTTCACCGCATGAAATTATATTCCAAGAGCTATAATTATGGGCCCCTGGAGGTACAAAATCCGCCGCTCTCCGGCGGACCGAAAAAATGAGTTTTTGCCCTAGGGGTACCCCTATGAGTTTCGGTCAAAAACGCTCCGGAAGGGAATCTAAATTTTATTATTCCAAAGCATCCCAGTGATGTTTTGGAGCGGTAAATGATCAATTTTGCATCATTTTAGCTCCTATATAGAGGCTAGATTGTACGATTACTCTTGAAAATGAGAAACCGCTTAAGGTGCCCGATTCGGAATCTATTTTCACCTAATAAACACAGTCAAATACTAAAAGTTGCAAGTCCATATTGTAGCCATTCAAATGAGCTTTCTAGGGGTTTTAAAACCGGGTCATTCGGATCTAAAACGAGTTAGATATGGCCAAAACGGTGAGGGCACGATGGAATCTGGGTCGAACGTGGAGGGCAGCAGGCAAAAAGGCCTATATCTCATTCGTTATCGTCCGGATCCATTTTATTCTTTCACCGCATGAAATTATATTCCAAGAGCTATAATTATGGGCCCCCGGAGGTACAAAATCCGCCGCCCTCCGGCGGACCGAAAAAATGAGTTTTTGCCCTAGGGGTACCCCTATGAGTTTCGGTCAAAAACGCTCCGGAATGGAATCTATATTTTATTATTCCAAAGCATCCCAGTGATGTTTTGGAGCGGTAAATGATGAATTTTGCATCATTTTAGCTCCTATATAGAGGCTAGTTTGTACGATTACTCTTGAAAATGAGAAACCGCTTAAGGTGCCCGATTCGGAATCTATTTCACCTATTAAACACAGTCAAATACTAAAAGTTGCAAGTCCATATTGTAGCCATTCAAATGAGCTTTCTAGGGGTTTTAAAACCGGGTCATTCGGATCTAAAACGAGTTAGATATGGCCAAAACGGTGAGGGCACGATGGAATCTGGGTCGAACGTGGAGGGCAGCAGGCAAAAAGGCCTATATCTCATTCGTTATCGTCCGGATCCATTTTATTCTTTCACCGCATGAAATTATATTCCAAGAGCTATAATTATGGGCCCCCGGAGGTACAAAATCCGCCGCCCTCCGGCGGACCGAAAAAATGAGTTTTTGCCCTAGGGGTACCCCTATGAGTTTCGGTCAAAAACGCTCCGGAATGGAATCTATATTTTATTATTCCAAAGCATCCCAGTGATGTTTTGGAGCGGTAAATGATGAATTTTGCATCATTTTAGCTCCTATATAGAGGCTAGTTTGTACGATTACTCTTGAAAATGAGAAACCGCTTAAGGTGCCCGATTCGGAATCTATTTCACCTATTAAACACAGTCAAATACTAAAAGTTGCAAGTCCATATTGTAGCCATTCAAATGAGCTTTCTAGGGGTTTTAAAACCGGGTCATTCGGATCTAAAACGAGTTAGATATGGCAAAAACGGTGAGGGCCCGATGGAATCTGGGTCGAACGTGGAGGGCAGCAGGCAAAAAGGCCTATATCTCATTCGTAATCGTCCGGATCCATTTTATTCTTTCACCGCATGAAATTATATTCCAAGAGCTATAATTATTGGCCCCCGGAGGTAAAAAATCCGCCGCTCTCCGGCGGACCGAAAAAATGAGTTTTTGCCCTAGGGGTACCCCTATGAATTTCGGTCAAAAACGCTCCGGAATGGAATCTAAATTTTATTATTCCAAAGCATCCCAGTGATGTTTTGGAGCGGTAAATGATGAATTTTGCATCATTTTAGCTCCTATATAGAGGCTAGATTGTACGATTACTTCGGAAAATGAGAAACCGCTTAAGGTGCCCGATTCGGAATCTATTTTCACCTATTAAACACAGTCAAATACTAAAAGTTGCAAGTCCATATTGTAGCCATTCAAATGAGCTTTCTAGGGGTTTTAAAATCGGGTCATTCGGATCTAAAACGAGTTAGATATGGCCAAAACGGTGAGGGCACGATGGAATCTGGGTCGAACGTGGAGGGCAGCAGGCAAAAAGGCCTACATCTCATTCGTAATCGTCCGGATCCATTTTATTCTTTCACCGCATGAAATTATATTCCAATAGCTATAATTATGGGCCCCCGGAGGTACAAAATCCGCCGCCCTCCGGCGGACCGAAAAAATGAGTTTTTGCCCTAGGGGTACCCCTATGAGTTTCGGTCAAAAACGCTCCGGAATGGAATCTAAATTTTATTATTCCAAAGCATCCCAGTGATGTTTTGGAGCGGTAAATGATGAATTTTGCATCATTTTAGCTCCTATATAGAGGCTAGATTGTACGATTACTTCGGAAAATGAGAAACCGCTTAAGGTGCCCGATTCGGAATCTATTTTCACCTATTAAACACAGTCAAATACTAAAAGTTGCAAGTCCATATTGTAGCCATTCAAATGAGCTTTCTAGGGGTTTTAAAATCGGGTCATTCGGATCTAAAACGAGTTAGATATGGCCAAAACGGTGAGGGCACGATGGAATCTGGGTCGAACGTGGAGGGCAGCAGGCAAAAAGGCCTACATCTCATTCGTAATCGTCCGGATCCATTTTATTCTTTCACCGCATGAAATTATATTCCAAGAGCTATAATTATGGGCCCCCGGAGGTACAAAATCCGCCGCTGTCCGGCGGACCGAAAAAATGGGTTTTTGCCCTAGGGGTACCCCTATGAGTTTCGGTCAAAAACGCTCCGGAATGGAATCTAAATTTTATTATTCCAAAGCATCCCAGTGATGTTTTGGAGCGGTAAATGATGAATTTTGCATCATTTTAGCTCCTATATAGAGGCTAGATTGTACGATTACTCTTGAAAATGAGAAACCGCTTAAGGTGCCCGATTCGGAATCTATTTCACCTATTAAACACAGTCAAATACTAAAAGTTGCAAGTCCATATTGTAGCCATTCAAATGAGCTTTCTAGGGGTTTTAAAACAGGGTCATTCGGATCTAAAACGAGTTAGATATGGCAAAAACGGTGAGGGCCCGATGGAATCTGGGTCGAACGTGGAGGGCAGCAGGCAAAAAGGCCTATATCTCATTCGTAAACGTCCGGATCCATTTTATTCTTTCACCGCATGAAATTATATTCCAAGAGCTATAATTATGGGCCCCCGGAGGTAAAAAATCCGCCGCTCTCCGGCGGACCGAAAAAATGAGTTTTTGCCCTAGGGGTACCCCTATGAATTTCGGTCAAAAACGCTCCGGAATGGAATCTAAATTTTATTATTCCAAAGCATCCCAGTGATGTTTTGGAGCGGTAAATGATGAATTTTGCATCATTTTAGCTCCTATATAGAGGCTAGATTGTACGATTACTCTTGAAAATGAGAAACCGCTTAAGGTGCCCGATTCGGAATCTATTTTCACCTAATAAACACAGTCAAATACTAAAAGTTGCAAGTCCATATTGTAGCCATTCAAATGAGCTTTCTAGGGGTTTTAAAACAGGGTCATTCGGATCTAAAACGAGTTAGATATGGCAAAAACGGTGAGGGCCCGATGGAATCTGGGTCGAACGTGGAGGGCAGCAGGCAAAAAGGCCTATATCTCATTCGTAAACGTCCGGATCCATTTTATTCTTTCACCGCATGAAATTATATTCCAAGAGCTATAATTATGGGCCCCCGGAGGTAAAAAATCCGCCGCTCTCCGGCGGACCGAAAAAATGAGTTTTTGCCCTAGGGGTACCCCTATGAATTTCGGTCAAAAACGCTCCGGAATGGAATCTAAATTTTATTATTCCAAAGCATCCCAGTGATGTTTGGGAGCGGTAAATGATGAATTTTGCATCCATTTTAGCTCCTATATAGAGGCTAGTTTGTACGATTACTCTTGAAAATGAGAAACCGCTTAAGGTGCCCGATTCGGAATCTATTTTCACCTATAAAACACAGTCAAATACTAAAAGTTGCAAGTCCATATTGTAGCCATTCAAATGAGCTTTCTAGGGGTTTTAAAATCGGGTCATTCGGATCTAAAACGAGTTAGATATGGCCAAAACGGTGAGGGCACGATGGAATCTGGGTCGAACGTGGAGGGCAGCAGGCAAAAAGGCCTACATCTCATTCGTAATCGTCCGGATCCATTTTATTCTTTCACCGCATGAAATTATATTCCAAGAGCTATAATTATGGGCCCCCGGAGGTACAAAATCCGCCGCCCTCCGGCGGACCGAAAAAATGAGTTTTTGCCCTAGGGGTACCCCTATGAGTTTCGGTCAAAAACGCTCCGGAATGGAATCTAAATTTTATTATTCCAAAGCATCCCAGTGATGTTTTGGAGCGGTAAATGATGAATTTTGCATCATTTTAGCTCCTATATAGAGGCTAGATTGTACGATTACTTCGGAAAATGAGAAACCGCTTAAGGTGCCCGATTCGGAATCTATTTTCACCTATTAAACACAGTCAAATACTAAAAGTTGCAAGTCCATATTGTAGCCATTCAAATGAGCTTTCTAGGGGTTTTAAAATCGGGTCATTCGGATCTAAAACGAGTTAGATATGGCCAAAACGGTGAGGGGCACGATGGAATCTGGGTCGAACGTGGAGGGCAGCAGGCAAAAAGGCCTACATCTCATTCGTAATCGTCCGGATCCATTTTATTCTTTCACCGCATGAAATTATATTCCAAGAGCTATAATTATGGGCCCCCCGGAGGTACAAAATCCGCCGCTGTCCGGCGGACCGAAAAAATGGGTTTTTGCCCTAGGGGTACCCCTATGAGTTTCGGTCAAAAACGCTCCGGAATGGAATCTAAATTTTATTATTCCAAAGCATCCCAGTGATGTTTTGGAGCGGTAAATGATGAATTTTGCATCATTTTAGCTCCTATATAGAGGCTAGATTGTACGATTACTCTTGAAAATGAGAAACCGCTTAAGGTGCCCGATTCGGAATCTATTTCACCTATTAAACACAGTCAAATACTAAAAGTTGCAAGTCCATATTGTAGCCATTCAAATGAGCTTTCTAGGGGGTTTTAAAA
The DNA here is from genome assembly GCA_029379335.1 of Thymus mandschuricus. NCBI lineage: Eukaryota > Viridiplantae > Streptophyta > Magnoliopsida > Lamiales > Lamiaceae > Thymus > Thymus mandschuricus. Next base: position 1,627 of record CM057076.1, on the reverse strand, counting down.
CAGGGTCATTCGGATCTAAAACGAGTTAGATATGGCAAAAACGGTGAGGGCCCGATGGAATCTGGGTCGAACGTGGAGGGCAGCAGGCAAAAAGGCCTATATCTCATTCGTAAACGTCCGGATCCATTTTATTCTTTCACCGCATGAAATTATATTCCAAGAGCTATAATTATGGGCCCCCGGAGGTAAAAAATCCGCCGCTCTCCGGCGGACCGAAAAAATGAGTTTTTGCCCTAGGGGTACCCCTATGAATTTCGGTCAAAAACGCTCCGGAATGGAATCTAAATTTTATTATTCCAAAGCATCCCAGTGATGTTTGGGAGCGGTAAATGATGAATTTTGCATCATTTTAGCTCCTATATAGAGGCTAGATTGTACGATTACTCTTGAAAATGAGAAACCGCTTAAGGTGCCCGATTCGGAATCTATTTCACCTATTAAACACAGTCAAATACTAAAAGTTGCAAGTCCATATTGTAGCCATTCAAATGAGCTTTCTAGGGGTTTTAGAACCGGGTCATTCGGATCTAAAACGAGTTAGATATGGCCAAAACGGTGAGGGCACGATGGAATCTGGGTCGAACGTGGAGGGCAGCAGGAAAAAGGCCTATATCTCATTCGTTATCGTCCGGATTCATTTTATTCTTTCACCGCATGAAATTATATTCCAAGAGCTATAATTATGGGCCCCCGGAGGTACAAAATCCGCCGCCCTCCGGCGGACCGAAAAAATGAGTTTTTGCCCTAGGGGTACCCCTATGAGTTTCGGTCAAAAACGCTCCGGAATGGAATCTAAATTTTATAATTCCAAAGCATCCCAGTGATGTTTTGGAGCGGTAAATGATGAATTTTGCATCATTTTAGCTCCTATATAGAGGCTAGATTGTACGATTACTGTTGAAAATGAGAAACCGCTTAAGGTGCCCTATTCGGAATCTATTTCACCTATTAAACACAGTCAAATACTAAAAGTTGCAAGTCCATATTGTAGCCATTCAAATGAGCTTTCTAGGGGTTTTAAAACCGGGTCATTCGGATCTAAAACGAGTTAGATATGGCCAAAACGGTGAGGGCACGATGGAATCTGGGTCGAACGTGGAGGACAGCAGGCAAAAAGGCCTATATCTCATTCGTTATCGTCCAGATCCATTTTATTCTTTCACCGCATGAATTTATATTCCAAGAGCTATAATTATGGGCCCCTGGAGGTACAAAATCCGCCGCTCTCCGGCGGACCGAAAAAATGAGTTTTTGCCCTAGGGGTACCCCTATGAGTTTCAGTCAAAAACGCTCCGGAATGGAATCTAAATTTTATTATTTCAAAGCATCCCAGTGATGTTTTGGAGCGGTAAATGATGAATTTTGCATCATTTTAGCTCCTATATAGAGGCTAGATTGTACGATTACTTTGGAAAATGAGAAACCGCTTAAGGTGCCCAATTCGGAATCTATTTTCACCTATTAAACACAGTCAAATACTAAAAGTTGCAAGTCCATATTGTAGCCATTCAAATGAGCTTTCTATGGGTTTTAAAACGGGGTCATTCGGATCTAAAACGAGTTAGATATGGCAAAAAACGGTGAGGGCCCGATGGAATCTGGGTCGAACGTGGAGGGCAGCAGGCAA